>OY101449.1:57405079-58065184 GCA_956483635.1 Panzeria rudis
ATCATTTTAAAATAAAAATAAAGTAGTGTCTTACAAACATTCAACCGGTTAAGTAACAAATAGTTTAACAATTACTTTCCAGCGGTCAAGAGAAAAGTTAACTTATAAAATCCCTACTTGATAAAATATTTAATGTAAAGAAATATCTTTGTATATCAAATAAACTCATTAAAATTATTAAAAATATCGGATGTAAAAGTGATAGAAAAAATTAATGTTCCTGTCTTCCATGTATAGGTATAAGCATTCAAATTAAAGAGCAACAACCATGTAATAAGTATATTGATGGACCTTTCGCCCTCAAAAATATAAGCGCCGAATACTAAAATAAATATCCAGAGACATGAAAACCTTCCATGACTTCCTCCCAAAAAAAAAAAATAATAATCTTCTGGTCCTCCTGTAGAGCTCATTGTAAAACAAGCACACAAAGTGATAAAAAATAGTGATGTACAAGCACAACAACTACAACTACAAGCTCAAGACTATACAATCTTTATCTGTACAGTTCAAATGATAAACAAAAATATCCAAGTCAGCAGAATTAAGAATATGTACATAAAAATTTTTAAAAGAAAAATTAATATGTACAACCTCAAAAAGAAATTTATATACATACATACATAAACAACAACTTACAAAATAGCAAAATTTATATAGATACTAGATCGATCACAACAGACATATGTCGTATCCACACACTCAACCCAACACACACTTATAAAAAAGTGATGACGTAATACTCATACACAAACATAACATATTGTTAATTCCTTTGAGTTTTTTTTATCTTGTATTAAAAATAAAAACAACTCTCAATAGAATTAAGAATACTTGAACAAAATCCGTACTTCTTTTTTACGTTCTTCTTTTTTCTCCCACATTTTGGCGTAAGAATTACCGCGTCTGCAAAATTCGTAGCTAAATTAAAACAAAATATTTATTCACTCATGCTAAATCAAATAACTCGTCAGACGAAATTTAATACCTGTTTGGCTTTTACGGTCAGTGGGAAAATAATTTGCTTATTTAATTCACCAGCCAGACAGTTCTGAAATCCAATATTTGTTTTCTGCTAATGATGGGAAAATAATTAGTGCAGCAGAAGAGTGAATGGTTTCCGGCCTGCTAAAAATTCTTGATATTATTTTACGTATTGCAATTGTTCTTATTATTAATTATGAAACCAATTTTTTGCTTTTTATTTGTATTTGTAAATTTTGTATTTTTTTATATTATTTTTAATTTTTTTTCTTTAAATACCATAAGTTTTAAAATAAAATGTGTGATTGAACCTTTATCATTCATCAAGCCAACATCGTGTCTTTAATTTTCAACAAGTCAGTGTCCGTTGTTCTTGTGTACCACTTGAACAACTGAATTGAACAGCTTGAATTATCCTTGTGAACTACTCGGATAATAAACCCCCAAATATCTCAATAACTTGGTGAACCACCAAGTTATCCCAGTATTATCAAGTTGAGCAAGGCAAACGAGCCTGCGCTTAACATTTTGGCGACCGTGACAGGACACCGGGCTTAGGAAAACCTAAAGTCCTTCAAGCGAACAATTCAAAACCAATATACCAGCTGCCAACTACAAACCAACAAGCAGCCTACTACAACTCTCAACTAACCTCCCAAAGGCATCAACAAAGCAATATGGAAACCGCAGAGCAGCTTCTTCACCAACTGAAGGAGACCGGTGAGCGTATCGCCATCATTATCCGCGACTTTAGCAAGGACCCAGCTATCCGCAAAACCTCAACGTACTACAAAGAACGATTGTCCCGGCTGACTACAGCCTGGACAGAATTCGACGAGGCAGATACCAAATTACGGACTCTAAAGGATATTGATATGGAAGATGAATACTTCACTGGCGACCGCTATAATCAAATCCAGTCATTGGCATCCAAATATATAGCTCTGATGGAACACGAGCTCACTTACCAAGACAACGGAGCAATCACCAAAAACCCTAATGATCCACCGTCAAATGGGGGAGACCAGCCCGAAATCATTAAAAACCCCCCATCCACGAGACTACAACCTAGAAGTGGCCACGATGGTTTAATCGGCCGCTCCATAGGAAAGATGGCTGCTCTGGCTAGACAGCTAGAAAGCCTTCAGTTGCAGTCAGGTCAGGATGGGCCTTATTACGATGTTAAAAAAAACACCATCACCAAACTATGGCAGCAGCTAGAACTACTTAATGATGAAGTGTTGGATAAATATCCCGATCCGGACCTCGCTGGTTATGATACAAGCAGATACATCCACCTCGAACAAGCCGCTCAGCTAGCAATCATCCAGCTTACCACGGCTAACAACAATCACCACTTATCCACAGAGACTATGTCTAGACCATCTACCCTACCATTGCCCTCAATCACTATCTCTAAATTTGAAGGTGATTATATGAAATGGACACCATTTTCTGACTTATTTAAGAAAACTGTTCATGAGCAACCGATGTTAGACGCTCACAAAATGTTTATCTGAAGACCAACGTTACTGGTGAAGCAGCGAAGCTTATTAATCATCTCGCTGTTACTACAAACAATTACAAAGCCGCTTGGCAGCTACTACAGGATCGGTATGATAATAAACGACTAATAGTGGCAACAGCGGTTCAGAGACTGCTAGACTAACCATCCGGTGCATCGATATTAATGGCCGTTAAGCGATTGCACGATACAACGAGGGAATGTCTGGCAGCTCTTTCTAATATGGGGCTGGATATCTCGACATGGGATCCGCTCCTAGTCCACCTTCTGGTCAAAAAGTTGGACAAAACGGTATACACTCAGTATGAGCAATCGATCACCAAGCCAAAGGAAATGCAACCAGTCAGCCAGTATCTTACCTTTCTGGAGAACTACTTCCACACTCTGGAGGCAATGGGACACAAAGAAAAGACATTTTCTCCTGCAAACAAAACATGCACGCTTACGGCCCATCCCCGCCATGAGAATCAACGATGCTTAGTTTGCAAGCAAGAATGTCACCCATTGTATAGATGCGGAGAATTCATCCAGCTAAGCCCTGCAGACAGACTACACTTGATACAGAAACATAAACTGTGTGTTAATTGCTTTAGTCACAATCATTTGACCAAACAGTGCACAATTTCAGGTCGCTGCCAGAAATGTGGAAAAATGCAAAACACCCTGGTACACATCGAACAAGCCCCGCAACAGAATTCAATATCCAAAAGCGTAACAAATCAAAGGGGGAAACGAGTCAGCCAATGAAGTAGGTACAACGAATAACTCCTCAACACAACACGCGACATCCCTAGTCAGCACACCAACAAAAGTTGAACGCATGGCGGGAAGGTACACTAACAAAAGACCATATGTTCTACTGGGAACAGCGTTGATAAAGGTCAAGGCTAATGGTTTGGAAACGGAATGCAAGGCAATCCTTGATTCAGGATCACAAGTTAATTTGATCACAGAACGATTAGTCAACCGGCTTGGACTCCCAGCAAGGACTACTTCTGTTTCAATCAACGGTATTCGAAAAAACAGTACCAAGGTTCAACACCGAGTCAACCTTACGCTACAATCTCGGATCAACAATTTTTCAACACGGCTTGAAGCATTCGTATTGCCGCAAATTATTTCCCCTCAACCCGCTCAATGGCTTATAATTGACAGGTGGTCAATCCCCAGCAACGTAGCATTAGCGGACCCAACTTTCAATCGTCCAGAAAAAATTGATATTTTTTTAGGGGCGGAATATTATCATCAACTACTGACGATCGGACAAATCAAATTAGCAAGGACCTTCCACTGCTTCAAAATACAACTTTCGGATGAATCGTATCGGGAAAGGTATCTGGTGAACAGCTCTCATCAGCAATCTGCGAAGTCTTAACTGAAGAGGATAAAATGAATACAGCTATTGAGCGATTTTGGAAACTCGAGGAGGTTGAAAGAAGAGAGCAAAATTTATCACCTTATGATGCACAGTGCGAAGCACATTTCAATCAGCATACCACACGTGACAAAGAAGGTCGATTCATAGCACGACTGCCGTTTTGTGCTGAAACATCTTTATTAGGATCCTCACATAGTATCGCATTCAACCGGCTCCTCGCACTAGAACGTCGATTATCAAAAGACGCTTCATTGAAGGAACAATATGCGCTATTTATAAAAGACTACGAAACAATGGGGCACATGTCGAAAATCAATATAGACGAAGTAAAGGGGCATAAATACTTTATTCCTCACCACTGCGTTTTGCGACCCGAAAGTACTACAACTAAACTCAGAGTAGTCTTCGATATGTCAGCAAAAACATCCTCAGGAAAATCCTTGAACGATATTCTGCACACTGGACCACCACTACAAAATGATCTATTTACGGTTCTATTGCGATTTCGGCTGCCGCGGTTCGTATTCACCACAGATATCGAGAAAATGTACCGCCAAATCTATATCCACCCCAAGGACCGACAGTACCAGATAATCCTCTGGCGAAACAATGCCTCTGAGCCCATTAGTTATTTCCAATTAAATACCGTTACTTATGGTACTAAACCAGCACCATATCTGGCAATCAAATGTTTGAAGGAAATAATCCAGGATAATAAGATGCAAGCTCCATTAGCAGCCAGTTTCTTGGAAAAGAACTTTTATGTCGACGACGGGCTGAGTGGAGCTGATAGCTTGAATACAGCCCTAGAAACTCAGCACCAGCTGCAAGACGTCCTGGCTAAGTACGGGTTCCATCTACGAAAATGGTGCGCTAATCATGCCCAGCTGCTCCGCAGCATTCCGAGTTCTGACCAAGAAGTCAGTCTTGACTTCTCAGACGAAACTGATTACACGAAAACACTTGGATTGGTATGGGTACCTAAAGATGACCTGCTTAAAATCAAGGTCAACATTCAACCAATTAAAGCCGTGACTAAAAGAACAGTCACATCAGACTTGGCGCGTATCTTTGATCCACTAGGACTACTGTCGCCAGTAGTTGCCAAAGCAAAAATGTTTATCCAGGAATTATGGACCTTTAATCTTTCATGGGACGAGGCTGTTTCTTCCGAATTAGACTCACGCTGGCGAACCTTTCGAAGCCACCTAAGTGAACTTGAAGGTTTTCAAGTGCATCTGCATATCTATAAAGGAGCTCTTCCTAGCAAGACTCAACTTCATGTTTTTACCGATGCCTCCGAAAAGGCGTATGGCGCTGCAATATATGTGAGAACAATTCTACCAAACAAAACAATAAGAGTATACTTGTTATGTGCGAAATCACGGATAACTCCGCTCAAGCAGCAAACGCTGCCTAGACTAGAACAATATGCCGCACAATTGGGTGCCAACTTAGCTGCAAAAGTGAAACTAGACTTGGATATGAATACATCGCCTACATTCTATTGGTCTTATCGTGGATACATTCAAGATCTTCTTCATTTCATACATTTGTGGCAAATCGAATCGCTTCAATTCAAGAAAACACGCTACCTGAGCAATGGCGACATGTAAGTTCTAAAGAGAACCCAGCGGACATCATATCAAGAGGATTGGATCCACAACAGTTACAGCATACACCCCAATGGATGTATGGGCCATTTTTTCTTCATGGAGACGAGAAACATTGGCCTCCCAGTTTTGGACTAGATCCTACTTTTCCGACCCCTGAACAGAAGCAAGGATCTTACAACTCACTCATTGCTGTCAATAGTGAAAACTTTGTGCACAGCATCAACCACCGAAATTCACTAAAAAGGCTCCAACGTATCATAGGATACATTTTAAGATTCATTAAAAACGCCAAGACTTTCAAGCCCGAGCGACAAACCCAACAAACTCTCACACCTCTTCAACTTCACGATGCACTTGCCATCATTGTTCGAACCACCCAACTATGCACGTTCACAGAAGACATTCAGCAGCTGCAACAGAAAAAGGAACTTAAAGGATCGAGTCAAATAAAAAGCTTATCCCCATTTTTAGACGAATATAACATTCTAAGAGTCGGAGGCAGATTAGAAGCATCCACGTTATTATTCAATGCCAAACATCCAATGTTGCTTCCTTATAACGACACAGTAAGTAAATTAATATTTGAGTCGACACATAGGGAAAACAAACATTTTGGGCCTGGAGCACTTTTAGCAATCGTAAGACAACGTTTTTGGCCAATTAAAGGCAAACATTTGGCTCGGGAAACTGTGCATAAATGTGTGCAGTGTGCACGAGCGAAACCAAACCTTCTGCAGCAAATTATGGGAAACTTACCAGAAGCAAGAGTAATGCCAGCAAGGCCCTTTATTAATGCAGGAGTTGACTACTGTGGTCCAATCTGGGTTCACTTCAAAACCCGAGGAAAGCGACCCCAAAAGGCGTATATTGCAGTATTCTGCTGCTTTTCCACAAAGGCAGTTCATCTGGAGCTTGTAACAGACCTTACAACCGACGCCTTCATTGGAGCTCTCAAAAGGTTCATCGGCCAAAGGGGTCACTGTCAGCATCTCTACTGTGACAACGCAACAAACTTTGTGGGAGATCGCAATCAATTAGAAGAGTTGTCAACTGCTCTTTTCGCCACAGCTGCTCAAGAAAAAATTCAATAAGAGTGTGCCAGCAAAGACATCAGTTTTCATTTCATACCTCCACGAGCCCCGCACTTCGGCGGACTATGGGAGGCTGCAGTCAAATCCGCAAAAAAGTTACTTGTTAAAGAAATGGCAAACGCGTCTCTGACCTATGAAGAAATGGAAACCGTGATCATAGAAGTCGAAGCAATCCTTAATTCGAGACCGATTGCACCGTTGCCGAATAATCCGAATGATGAGGCTGCACTGACACCAGGCCACTTTTTGATTGGTGAACCTCTTACAGCACAAGTGGATGCAACTGCCAGTTCAACTTCAACAACTCTTACAAAACGATGGGAGCTAGTATCACAAATAAAACATCAATTTTGGAAACGATGGTCGCAGGAATACCTCAGTGAACTCCAGCAGCGGAACAAGTGGCAAACCAAGGCCCAAAATTTGCAGCGATGAAACAACGGATGAGAAACCAACACGAAAAAGAGACAGTTCACCCAAGAGCAAAACCTTAAATGAACCACTCTCAAAACGTTGTACTCTAACTGCAACAGGTCTGCTAATACTCGTAGCATCACTTCTCCCTCTAATCCTATGTGAACAAGTGACGTACACCCAAATAACCAGCAACCCTGGATTACATTTCGAAAATATTGGCCAAGTTAAACCTGTCATCGCTGAATGGAAGCTCCTTATTTATTTTGAACTGACACCGTTCTATAACGAATTAGAGCTTTTAATGAATGGTACATCTGCGCTGAACAGGGCCTGCAATTACTCATCCCTTAATCATCAATGCAACGGACTTCTATCCCATTTTCAAGATCTCAGGGATGAAATGGAGCATAGTTTAGAAAATTTCATAAGAAGGAAGCGACGCGGAGCAATAGACATCGTTGGAAATATAGCAAGCTTCTTGTTTGGCGTTCTGGACTCCAAATATGCAGCAGAAATGACCGATACTATTAATAGTATAAGAACCAACGAAGCCCACTTGCAGAGCCTTCTGCGGAATCAAACATCGTTTCTCGACTCAACCCTCAATCTCATGAAGCAGTCTGAACAACGCACGCAAGATAACTTCGAAAAAATGAACGGTAAAATAAACAAACTACTCTTCCTCACAAACGACGACAGCTACCATCGATCGAAAATCATTTTATCACTGAGTGTCCAGTTACTTACAATTGCTAATAATCTGCAAAAAAGCATACATCTATTATCACGTTGTTAGCGGACACTTACCATGGTCGAATTAGTCCGGTTCTACTAACCCCACAACAATTTTCGGGTGAAGTCGATAACATAAAGGCGAACCTTCCCACAGATCTAACACTACCAGTTGCAGACATTATTCATTTATATGGTGTAGTCACCGCTCACGCAGCAATCTCAACTCAGCACATTATTTGCACCTTGTTCATTCCTCTAGCCCATCAAGGGCAATATGACCTATTTTATATTACTCCAGTACCACAGCTAATGAACGACACTTTAGTGGCTATCATACGAACAACTAAAATGATAGCTCTCAACGCTCATCATGATGAATATTTCCCTCTAGATTATTCGAAGCTAAGTAACTGCAATAGACTTGAGCATAACATTTTCTTATGCCCACACATTCAAGCTGGATATCATCGAGGCTCTCAAATTTGTCGCTGTGAGATACATATATTCAACAATGAATCCGACTCAAGCTGTAACATAGAGTTGATAAGCAGCAACAACGTATGGTACAAACTTTATAACAAGAACCAGTGGCTGCTCGCAACTCAACAGCAACTAAAACTAAGCACAGTATGCAAGGGTGAAAGCAGTTCTCAATTTCTGGAAGGTACTGGATTGCTCACGCTTCCAGCAGGATGTGCAATGAAAAATGATGTTATTACCATATACGGGCATCCAACCATCTCATCAATCTTGCATACATCATATACAAGCAATGGGATGACATTCCTTCATCTCCAAGAAAACGTAAACAACATGACACAACCCCAGTCATATACTTCGACAATTGAAAAAATAGCCCACCTGCAGAAAGAGGTCAGGGCACAACGACAAGAATTTCCACTAGCAATAACCCATAAAGTACATAGCTTAACAATTAGCTATATTGAACTGGCCTTGATTTTAGCAGTAATAGTTGTCCTGATAGCAAAACAAAGATTGACGAGAAGACGTGACCCGCTCCCCGAAGCACCACAACCGTCTCCACGATCCAACTGGAATGTTTCGTTGGAACCAACACCTTAACCCACTTCAAACTAAATTGCCGGAGATCGCTCATTCGCACTTTCCAACCCCCTTGGGGCCGCAATATGTTAATTCCTTTGAGTTTTTTTTTATCTTGTATTAAAAATAAAAACAACTCTCAATAGAATTAAGAATACTTGAACAAAATCCGAACTTCTTTTTTACGTTCTTCTTTTTTTCCCACATTTTGACGTGAGAATTACCGCGTCTGTAAAATTCGTAACTAAATTAAAACAAAATAATATGAAATTATTTGCAAATTATTCGACCTTTATATATAAATAATAAGTTTCCTAATTGCTTTAAGCTCGAGGTCTAATTCTTCTATCCTAAGTCGTCAATTCAAATTATTCGCCTATATTTCGATATTCATTGAATATCATCTTCAGGGCTTTAGTGTATTTAAAAAAAAACATTACAAAACAACAATTACAAAAGGCAAAAAATATTAAAAACAAACAGGTACACATGTACTTACAGAAAGAAAACATAAATACATACGTACAGAATATTAAGTATAACAGAAATAACAATAAAAACATGCATGTGCATGCACATACATAAAAAACAATGTTGTAATACAACAACAACATACATACATATATAGTGCACGTCTTCATGCATCGACATCCATTATTATACTGATCATACCTAAAAAATTAATTATTGAACTTTGCCCGTTTTTACTTTGAGCGCAATTCTCAGTGTCAATTTTAAAGTTCATTCTCATTTCTCATTTGAATTGACGACTTAGGATAGAAGAATTAGACCTCGAGCTTAAAGCAATTAGGCAACGTATTATTTATATATAAAGGTCGAATAATTTGCAAATAATTTTATATTATATTGAACGGGTAGCACGTCGCAATTAAATATCACAATAGTTTATAGAAAATTAAAAGCAAACAGAAACATACCTAATATTAACAGATATAAAACAGTAAGAGATAGAACGCTCAATTTATAAAATTCAATAACCTTTTTGGTACGTTGTAGAAATATGGGTATAACTCGAACTTTTATTGAGAACGCTACGAAGAATATATACAATATTTTTGATACGAAAGTTATCACAAGATCCACAATAAGACAGACACTTCTTAAATACATACAAAATTTTCATAATAAGATTCTTAATCTATTAATAAGACTAAAACATGAACTATTAGAAATTAGTAAAAAAGAGGAACAATGTATCAAAACTTTAATTGATCGACAGTTGCCAAGGGAAAAGTCAGAAGAATTGTGGAATAGCGAAGAAATTCTAACAAGATACATGGAACAAAAATTAAAAATTAGACACAAACAAAAATTCGAAAAACTACGGGAAAAGAAAAGGGTTGAACTAGATATAAAAATAAACAAAAAGTGGTTTGTAAGCAAGACGGGAGTTTCTTTTCCAGAGGAAGTACAATGTCTTCTTTCCTTAGGACAAAAACATGCCTTGCCGCAGACGAAAAATACATTCCCTATGCTGCGATACGTAGCAGAGAGTGATGACTTTATTCAAACGCTACACAAGATAAAGAGGAACAAGAAATTACAAGGACAAGATTCACTTCAATAGTAGACAACAATTTAAACAAATTAAAAATCAATAACAGAGATAAATATACATTAAACGTACTTGACAAAACAAAAAAATTTTTTAAAATAAATAAAGATATAAAAATTTCAAATGCGGACAAAGTTAATGTGACGGTGGCATTGACTAAAGATGACTATGATGTAAGGATGAAAATTATTATTGGAGATATAATGACATACAGAATATTGACGAAAAATCCTACAAGCACATTACAAAGCAGGAATAATGAGCTAGTCGAAGAACTTTTTAGGCACAACATTATTAATGAAATGGAAAAACGAACACTAAAAACTGACAAAGCGATAGCTCCTAGGATATACGGTCTTCCTAAAATCCATAAGGAAGGATATCCATTAAGACCTATTTGCTCCTCCATTAATACTCCTACCTACGAGCTTTGTAGGTATATCACTGGTATTTTGCGACGGCTCACTCTAGATTCAAAATATAATGTTAAGGACGATGAAAGATTAATTTCCTTTGATGTTGTTTCGCTGTTTCCAAGTATACCTGTAGATTTAGCCTTAGATATTATAGATGATAGATGGGACGAAATTTCTAAACAGACATATATGACTAAACACTTATTTTTAAAGATTATAAACTTTTGCATTAAGGACAACAGGTATTTTAGTTCTAATGATAATATATATATATACAATTGAGGGGATTACCTATGGGATCACCAGCATCGCCAATTATTGCTGACATTGTGATGGAAAGACTTTTAGACACAGTTATTGACAACTTACCTCACAAATCAAAAATTTTGACGAAGTATGTAGATGACATTTTTAGTATAGTTCGGGAAAGTGCAATTGAAGAGATTTTAACGAAGTTAAACAGTTTTCACAGAAATATTAAGTTTACCGTAGAAAAAGAAACGGATAATAGACTACCATATTTAGATACTTTAGTCATTAGAACAGGAAACTCATTAAAACTTGACTGGTATCAAAAACCTACGGCCTCATGTAGGATTATTAATTTCTTTTCAAAACATCCTAAGAGAGTTATAATTAACACGGCTAACAATTTTATAAAAAGAGTGCTTAATATCAGTGACCTTCAGTATCATAACGACAATATAAAAATTATAAAAAAGATATTATTTGATAACAATTTTCCAGGACGACTTGTTGAGAAACTCATAAAAGATTACCATAAAGGCATAATCAGGCTACTACAAACCAGATTAGAACCTGAAAGGAACTACAAGTCTCTGACGTATATACCGGATCTATCGGAAAGGATTGAAAATTCAAATATATATAATTGTGAAAACTGGAAAATGGCTCATAAGACTAAAAATAACTTAGGATTAATATTTAGCAAGACGAAGGATAAAATACATAATTTAGAAAAGTCAGACGTAATATATGAAATACCTTGTAATGGAGACGATATGACAAAATGTGACATGGTTTATATAGGTACAACCAAAAACAAACTAAAGACGAGACTAGCGGCACATAAATCAGACCAAAAATTAAGAACTTATAATACCCAAAAAACAGCATTAACAACCCACTGTGCACAAAATAAACACAGTCCTGATTTTGAGAAAGTGAGAGTGTTAAAAACTGAAAATAATTATAAACGCCGCTATATGTTGGAAATGCTGCATATAATAAACGTACCAACAAAAAGGAGAATGAACTTTAAAATTGACACTAAGAATTGCGCTCAAAGTTATAGATATTTAATAAACAAAGTAAAAACGGGCAAAGTTCAATAATTAATTTTTTAGGTATGATCAGTATAATAGTGGATGTCGATGCATGAAGACGTGCACTGTATATGTTGTATTACAACATTGTTTTTTATGTATGTGCATGCACATGCATGTTTTTATTGTTATTTCAGTTATACTGAATATTCTGTACGTATGTATTTATGTTTTCTTTCTGTAAGTACATGTGTACCTGTTTGTTCATAATATTTTTTGCTTTTGTAATTGTTGTTTTTTTTTAAATACACTAAAGCCCTGAAGATGATATTCAATGAATATCAAAATATAGGCGAATAATTTGAATTGACGACTTAGGATAGAAGAATTAGACCTCGAGCTTAAAGCAATTAGGCAACGTATTATTTATATATAAAGGTCGAATAATTTGCAAATAATTTTATATTATATTGAACGGGTACCACGCCGCAATTAAATATCACAATGATTTATAGAAAATTAAATGCAAACAGAAACATACCTAATATTAACAGATATAAAACAGTAAGAGATAGAACGCTCAATTTAAAAAATTCAATAACCTTTTTGGTACGTTGTAGAAATATGGGTATAACTCGAACTTTTATTGAGAACGCTACGAAGAATATATACAATATTTTTGATACGAAATTTATCACAAGGTCCACAATAAGACAGACACTTCTTAAATACATACAAACTTTTCATAATAAGATTCTTAATCTATTAATAAGACTAAAACATGAACTATTAGAAATTAGTAAAAAAGAGGAACAATGTATCAAAACCTTAATTGATCGACAGTTGATAAGGGAAGAGTCAGAAGAATTGTGGAATAGCGGAGAAATTCTAACAAGATACATGGAACAAAAATTAAAAATTAGACACAAACACAAATTCGAAAAACTACGGGAAAAGAAAAGGGTTGAACTAGATATAAAAATAAACAAAAAGTGGTTTGTAAGCAAGACGGGAGTTTCGTTTCCAGAGGAAGTACAATGGCTTCTTTCCATGCCTTGCCGCAGACGAAAAATACATTCCCTATGCTGCGATACGTAGCAGAGAGTGAGGACTTTATTCAAACGCTACAAGATAAAGAGGAACAAGAAATTGCAAGGACAAGATTCACTTCAATAGTAGACAACCATTTAAACAAATTAAAAATCAATAACAGAGATAAATATACATTAAACGTACTTGACACGACAAAAAAGTTTTTAAAAATAAATAAAGATATAAAAATTTTATATGCGGACAAATGTAAAATGTGACGGTGGCATTGACTAAAGATGACTATGATGTAAGGATGAAAAGTATTATTGGAGATATGATGACATACAGAAGATTGACGAAAAATCCTACAAGCACATTACAAAGAAGGAATAATGAGCTAGTCGAAGAAATTTTTAAGCACAACATTATTAATGAAATGGAAAAACGAACACTAAAAACTGACAAAGCGATAGCCCCTAGGATATACGGTCTTCCTAAAATCCATAAGGAAGGATATCCATTAAGACCTATTTGCTCCTCCATTAATTAGCAATTAGGCAACGTATTATTAAAACAAAATATTTATTCACACATGCTAAATCAAATAACTCGTCAGACGAAATTTAATATCTGTTTGGCTTTTACGGTCAGTGGGAAAATAATTTGCTTATTTAATTCACCAGCCAGACAGTTCTGAAATCCAATATTTGTTTTCTGCTAATGATAGGAAAATAATTAGTGCAGCAGCAGAGTGAACGGTTTTCGGCCTGCTAAAAATTCTTCATATTATTTTACGTATTGCAATTGTTCTTATTATTAATTATGAAACCAATTTTTTGCTTTTTATTTGTATTTGTAAATTTTGTATTCTTCTATATTATTTTTAATTTTTTTTTCTTTAAATACCATAAGTTTTTCAATAAAATGTGTGATTGAACCTTTATCATTCATCAAGCCAACATCGTGTCTTTAATTTTCAACAAGTCAGTGTCCGTTGTTCTTGTGTACCACTTGAACAACTGAATTGAACAGCTTGAATTATCCTTGTGAACTACTCGGATAATAAACCCCCAAATATCTCAATAACTTGGTGAACCACCAAGTTATCCCAGTATTATCAAGTTGAGCAAGGCAAATGAGCCTGCGCTTAACACATATAATAAAATTTTATACTATGTATTGTGAAATTCAAATTCCTTTGTCTAGCAATACGAAACACTGTTTCTTAAATAAAAAACGAAGGTGCCATAACGACACCTTCGTCTCACCAACGAAGCAATAGTCGCACAGACAAAACCCCATAAAATAATAATGCCACCTTAACATCTATCTACAATTGTTACCTTAATATAAAGAAATCAAAATATCCATCACAAGTTCATTAACCCTATTTAAAAACTCTGGTTATCAATACTATGGTCCAAAAATATTGAACAACTGAAATGCACTTGTACATAAAAAAACCTCTGCAAACAAAATACATATTTCAAATTTCAGATAAAATATATCAACATAATTATTAGCTACACACAACTACAAATCCAAACGATCATGCGAATATTTTGCAACAAAAAAAAACAAAAGTTCTCACTTGAAAAAAATTAATACAAACAGAGAGCAAACACTTATTTGTATGTATGTACGTACATGCATATATCAAATAAATTTGCAGATATGTACATGTGTAAGTATGTACACATATTGTCAAATTTCATACCCATACGATTGCGTACTCAGAACATTTAGTAGAACTTAACACAGCTCCTCCCCTCTCACACTTCGATAGCCACATAATGAAAATATACAAACCGTTCACCAACCGACTGACGTTGAGTCAAAAATGGACGGACATGCTTAAATAAATAGAAACAAAGCATTTTAAAACTTTGAATATAAACAAATTGAATTTAACATACATATAACAAAGATAAGCTTGACAAAATAAAAAAATTTCATCGTCCACAGTATTGTAAAACACAGATCTAATCAAACGGATTTTAGCATAAACATACAAAAATTAGGGAAGGTCACATACATGAGACCATTTTATACTACATATGTACATTACATGTCGCCCACAAAAACAATTCAAACTATTTTAACAACATACCTCCAAATCATGGACAGACTCAAATTCACACCTTCAGACATATAGAAATTTCACAGACAGACAGAAATTCTTACGCCCCTCCCATACTCACACTAACAAATTGAAAAAACATCAAGCTATGAACATCTCACATACACAAATATATATTCTCACGGACAAACATCAATCCACATGTAGAAATATGATGAAATTCATATACATAGCAAGAGCAAGAATTCGCACGATCAGCAAAAAATCAAGGACAACATATATAAATGTATGTAGATGTACCCATACGCAACTATATGCACATACACATACACACACACACATTTCATAATGTTGTGAAAATCAAATTCCATTGTCAAAAAATAAACAAGATTAAGCAAGATTTTAATATGGACAGACAGACATCAATCCACATCTACAGACTCTTAATGTAAACACAAACGCTAGCCAACCCCCACCAACAAACAAACAAAAATTAGGATGATGACGCATTCTCCAACACATCCACCTGAATAAACAAAAACACCAACAAGATTAAGCATGCATATTTAACGTAAACAAAAAAATATATACAAACCCTCCACCAGTCAATTGGTGGCCGGACATGATTAAATAAATACAACTATATTTTAAATGTAAACACAAACATCTCAAATCCATAGCCATAAATAAATCCCTGTAGGATCCATTGGACCAACTGTCTTCAAGTCACCTCTTTTGTCAACACTCTTTATTCTACCTAGAATGGGCAGAGAAGTTTTTGACAGCCTCTCTAGTGCGATCTCCAATGTCTCAATATAATCCCCATAAAAACCACACATTCTATAGTAAGCCAATACTTCCAAGTTCCAAACTCACTACCCAATGTCTCAATATCACCCCATAAGAGCCACATTGTCTATAGTAAGCCAATACTTTCAAGTTCCAAACTCACTACCCAATTTCTCAATATCATCCCATAAGAACCACACCCTAAATGTCTATAAAGCGGCACGGCAACTTATCAAACTGTTTGATCAAACAGAGATTTTTGTGACTGTATTAGTGCAAAAAACCTCACACGTATAGTTTGATGTGAGTTTGATGAAAAACAAAACACTTTTGATTTTCACTACCGCCGATGACGAAAGTTGAAGCTTGTTTGATGTGTGGCTGTGTAATTACTTCAAATGTCATTTTTGTTTAGTTTTCGGAGCGACCGTATCATTTCTATGGAGACGCACTATTTAAAAAAACGGATGAACAAAATTGAATTTATTGAAGTTTATCGTGGTTGCCTGCTTTATGGCGAGTTAAATCGAAGCAATATAGCAATAGAAATTAAAAAAAATTCTTAGTACGAGATATTGCTTGAAATATATACAGAAAAGAACCCAAATGCTATAAAAAGGATGTCGCACAAAATTTTAACTCTCTTCGAACTGCATATGGAAAGGAGTTAAAAGGAATTAAAAAAAGGAGTAAAAAAAACTAATTTTCAACAAAAAAAAGTTTTTTAATAAATAATGAAACATTTCCGCCCAAAAAATCACCTGTTCTTTCTTTTTCACAACAACTTTCAAATGAAGTTTGATGATATGAATTTGATAAGTTGCTTTGATAAGCAAAACAAAATATTACCAATACATACATGAATTTGATCAAAAAGTTTGATGAATTACCACGGCCCTTAACACCAAAAAGCATTACCCACACTATAATTTCTCACAATCTGCACTATACACATTTTGCCTACAGGGCACTTTCATTTTTTCCCCACGGGTATCAAATTACACATTTGTTTATTTAACAATTAAAATTTTTAAATTTAAAATTTTAATCACCCAAATTTTGAACTCTTAATGGCCGCCGCACATACAGTTCCCTACTACTCATAAATATTTTTTTGCCTAAATACAATAACACATTCTTTGCTATGATGAGCAAATCAATCGGGAAACGTTTGCAAACGTATTTTCTTAAAACTTGTCAATTTTGTTCTCATTCTTTCCTTTTCTAGTTGCGTAAATTTAAGTTAATGTGCATTTAGAGCACACAAGCAAAAAAACATCAAAACTAAATGGGACAATCAGTCTCATTGTTTTGGTTGTGTTTTTGTTTCGCTCGTTGCAAAATACAAAACAAAACGAAAGCAAACGTTTCGTTTTTTTTATTTTCCCACTCTGGTTAAAAGTTCCCTTGCCAAAAGCTCAAAGTAAGAAAATAAAAAAACGTGATTGATTATGAAGCTGATGTTTTGGTTTTCATATTATTTTAAATTTCTATGCGATTTTTGGTAGAAGTTTTCTAATGATCTGCATTAGCCGCAGCGAAATGCGCTTAGGAGCTTGCTAATACCCCTCAATAATCACTCTGCGGTAAATGTTGCACCAATCGTTTAGAATGTACTGAGTCGTGACCGGTGAAGAGACACCATAACACAAATCTGCATCAAAAATGTTAGCAAGATACCCTCACAAGCTGATTTTTTCCAAATCAAAAATATTTGTTTAAAGTAGAACCTGTCACTGAGTGTCTTAATTTTGTCAATTGACCTCCTCCAATGACAACGCAATGTTAAAATTACCACTACCTTTCATGTAAGGTTCCGGAACTCGCACCGGTTGCTAGTCCTTGCGAACCAGTCACGCGACCTATTTTTTTTTTGGACAGGTTCTTATAACCATTATATGTTTTTAATTACTTATGTTATGTTTGTAATATTCTTTATTTAAACTGTTAGTAAACTTTACGGTACATAAATATTTTAGTGTGTCAAGTTCTCTTTTGAAAATCAAGCAAGTTTTAATCGAATTCAAGCTAAAGCACTGTTTGAATCTGGCAACAGTAGGTAAAAGTGCAAAAAAGAAAATTCTGAGTAATTAAGCTTCAAAGTTTTTTGTTTCCATTAATTTTCATACGCCTCTTGAGGTCATCGTACAGGCCGAAAAAATTTTATATTAAACACAATATTTCACTTTTATATATTGAAATCAGACGAAAACTCAGAGGCTTTTGTATAAACTCATTAACGCATAAACTACACCAGCACACAAAAAGTGAAAAAAGTTCATATCGAATATAATTTGTTTGTTGTGCTTTGTATAAGTTTCTAAGTCTACAACATACAAATGACAACATGCTGTCATTTTGTTTTTATGACTGCAATATTGTCGCATTATTGTGACAACCGTGCTTGCTGGCCGTGGCTTGTGCATAAAACTACCAGAACAAAAAATAATCAGCTAACGTTATGCTGCCACCTGTATACTTATTACACCATGGAATTGTGTATACACATGGATCGCATGAAAACTATAATTTTATGAAACTTTTCATAAAATTTTGCCAAATCATACGACTGGCCGAAAAAATCTGTCACACAGTTGCATTTTTAGTTCACACTACCATACTTTTCTGGCACACATGTCATATTGGGAAGATCGCGCGATGGTGTAGGATAGTGAATCATGGCCTTAAAGGAGGCCACAGACGTTGCGACCGTTGGTACAACTTGAGTAGGTTGTATACGAAATTGCAACGTTTGTGGTCTCGTTGTATTAAGTTGTGTCTTGGTTGTACGAAATATCAAAAAGTTTTGATTTTTTGCCATGTTGTACAACACTGTCGCAACATTTGTGTGCCTGTCGTATACTATTTTATGTATTATACGTGTTTATTCTTGTCGTCACCACCTTGCAGTAAACATTGAATGTGAGTATTATTTGCGGACAACATAAAATGAGAGATATTTACTTCCTCACAAGTTGATTGCAAAATGAAGTTGTGCGTGAGATCGAAAACCAAATTGTATCGTTTGTGCGACAAGCATACAGCTTAATTAGTAGCTGAGTTGTACCAACGGTCGCAAAGTCTGTGGCTTGCATAAGGGCTTAAGCAAATTTTAAGGGTTTCCAGAGGAATGTTTGAAAATTTTCGTAGCAGAACGTTAGTGTTAGCGACTAGAAATATTATATTCGTGAGAGTGCGTGATGAAAAATTTCAAGGATCTTAAGAGGAAGTCTTCTAAGGGCCAAATACCAAAAATAACTTAAATCGGTCTAGACATTATGCTATATATTAATTTTGGACACAATTAATTTTGGACACAAAAATGGGTAAATTTCTTATAGTGCAATGCAGAGCAGACTAAAAACAGAAGCCCTTGCGCAACTACTTTCTACTATACCTTGGAGCGAATCAACAAATGTTGATTAAAATTCTTTGAGAAGCCATTCAGATTGAATAAAATAAAATGGAATATATATGTTTTTGTATTTGAAATTAGTATAATTTTTCTTTTGAAATTTAGTAGAAAATTGCAATTTAATAATGGCATCTTGCAATAACTTGAAGTTAGCAATATCAAAAACTAAAATTTAATATACAAATTTGTAGCCCTTTTTTTAGCTTCTTATTTTAGGCGTTCTAGATTTTTCTAGCCCTTTTTAAAAGCCGATCTAGCTTCTTTTTTCTCCAGGTCCTGGCAACACTGCTCCTTATTTTAAAACTACAAAACAAAACTAAAAACAATTGGCTAACTTTCTTTTAAGAATCAGTTCTGTACTGTAGAACTCAATTTAATTATAAAATTCTAACCATGTCTCTAAAAACATTTTTTTGGAACCCTTGAACATTTGCGATTTTTTGCGTTGTTTATGATTTAGTGTGCGATATGTGCACATGTAAGTAAGTGTGAATAGTATATACATACTTTCTTTATTTTTAGAATACTCAAATTCAAATAGTTCGACAGAATTTGAAGAAAGGAATGATTGTTCAACCCCTAACAGTACAGATGAAAAATATTTAAACGAACTGGACACATCTAACAGCAAATTTGATAGATTTGGTGCGTCAATTTCATTGAACAATAATAAACAAAGAAGGTCTCGTACAAATTTTACATTAGAACAATTAAATGAGCTTGAGAGGCTTTTTGAAGAAACACATTACCCGGACGCATTCATGAGAGAAGAGCTGAGTCATCGGCTTTGTTTAAGCGAAGCAAGAGTACAGGTAATAATTGTTGTGCTTTAAATCTGTGGCAATAAGGAATAAGTGCTTAAATCGATATAAACAAATATTGCTTTAACACTGTTTTATTCCTTAAATATTATCGCATTCAGATGAAGATTGCAGTGGTTACAATCATAGCTAAACCAGAATAGGTAGCTCACATGAGAAATAAATCATATAATGCTATAAAACTGTTAACAGTAGTGTAAAAACTTTCGAAGAACTCCTCTTCTTGAGTCGTATTAAGCAATTATTCCTTTTTGTTACAGAAATATGTATGTATTTATGTATGTAGATATGCATGTATTTTTAAAAATTACTTCAGCTAACAAACTTTTTTTCAAAAATGTATTTTTCTAAGTTTTATTTATATTTATCAGCCCAATCACAAAGAAAAATTCACTTTTTCTTTTTCTCCTATTATGAATAAAAACTCCCTCGGACAAAAATTCGATGGGGAAAAAGTAGCTATTCTCAATGCATTCGAATTTGGTTTTTTTTTCCTGAAAAATTTCACTTGGAAGGGAGTTTGCATAAAAATCTGATTGTTATTTAAATAAAACAAAATTTATATAAATAAAATATATTTTATTGTTCTTGTAGGTCAAAGACCAATGAGCTCAATTGAGCTCAAACACAACATACATATCATTGGTCACAAGTAGAAAGGCCCTAACTCAAATAATTGTAACTTTAAAGGAGCCGGCAAAAACATACACAAACTGTAATTTTTAAAATTCGACTTTTTTTAAATGCATGTTTTAATGAAAATGAAACACAAATTGATGTTCAGATCATTTTTTATCTTTTTATATAGGTGTATGTGTGTGAAATGTATTGGATTCACTGAAAAACTCAATATCGGAAAAACTACGAGCTAAGGCCTTTTTAGTTGAGACTATCGATATGTATTTTGACTCTATGTTATGTTCACACTGGCAAGTATATTGGTGCTTCGCTCTCCTATTCGTGCTCCACAGCCCAATCATTATAAAAGAAAAGTGGTTTCACTGGATTTGGATTGGATTCACTGAAAAACTCAATTTCGTAAAAACTACGAGCTAGGGCCTTTTTACTTGAGACCATCGATATGTATTATAACTTTATGTTATGTTCACACTGGCAAGTATATTGGTACTTCGCTATCCCATTCGTGCTCCACAGCTCAAGTTCATAAAAGAAAAGTGCTTCGCCATTAAAAATTTGTTTTAAGATGATTAATTTTGAATCTTTGGTTGTTAGCTATTAAGTGTAATAAGTAGGGCTTGGACTCGGGAATTCCGTGGTGGGAGTTCCCCAGAAAAGTCAACTAAAATATTCCCGGGAAATATTTTGAGATTTCCCGGGAAAACGCGAATTTAAAAGTACAAGTTATTTCATAAATATATGGACTTTTTTTGACATATATATTTATAAAATATAGAAGAAAATTTTTCATTCTTGTAATTTCATTTAAAACAAAAACAAATTCTGAAATTTAGTTTTTGTTTCAAATGTTACTCTAAGAAAGAAGGAATTCCTTCGACATCGATAAACTGGCAGTAAAATGTTTTTTAATACAAAATAAAAATGTGAACGGTTCAAACTTATAGGGGATTTACCCTGCGTTTAGACGTGCAAGTACTTGCATGCAAGTTCTGTGTACGTATTATCAACGAAAATTTCGAAAAAAATGCCCAACTGTCTTGCAAGTTGCTTGAATGTTTACACGGGCAGGTGAAAGTTCATTTTAAAATGTCGGCGAGAGCAGAACAACTAAAAAAAAATTTTTGTTATTGATATAATTTGCTGTTCATATCCCATAAAATGGGATAGAAACGGTACAAACTTATAAACTTTATAATATTTTCTTAACTTAATTTTGGCTCCATTTTTGATTTTGTTTACTTTTTAATGCAGAGTTGCCAATAATACAAAAATATTTCATTTTAAGGGAACCAGATAACATTGAATTTTATTCATATTTTTCTACGATATTTAAGTTTTAAAACTTCATTAACTTCTTGATTTATGTATATTTAAGGAAAATAATATTAAATTAACTTTTAAATTTATTTCAAATCAGTAAAAATACAATAACATTATATTGCAATCCAGTTAATGTGTATTAACTGTTTCATTTTACTTGTTGCAAGTGTCAAAAAATCACTGTCTTGTAAAATCCCTTGCAAGTGAGCTGCAAGTGCGAAAAGTGTAGGTGTATTAGTAAAAAAGTAAGACTGTATTGAGTTTTTCGAACTTGCACCTGCACGTGTAAACGCTAAGTTAGACGCTGAGTTTCTAGACAAGACTTTTTTTTAATTTCCTTTTAAAGTTATAAACATTTATACTGAAAATCATAAACATTTATATGATGATTTTCTACCTTAATTTTTTTTAAGTGTAATTGTAAAATTTTCTTTGAACTGAAATAAATTCAAACTTTTAGTATGAAAAAAATTAAGTTTAAAAATAAATGTAAAAAACAAACATGAAAACACAATTCAAGATTTTTTTCTACCCCATTTGTTTTTCTACAGCCCTCACCTATAAACTAAAAACTCAAGACTGAACATACATGTAAAAAACTCAGCGTCTAAATACCCTATTATACGGAAATTTTATAAAAATTTCATGAACTTGAAGTCATACCATTTCTCCTAATCCGTCTACAAGAAAAATTATTGGTTGATTCCAAAAGTACATGTCAGATGAATTTAGTAATGAGTGTCGTTTAATCAATATAACCGAACAAAGTGAAATAATTTGTATAAGTGTTAATGATTGATGTGCTTTCCTAAAGTAAATAATTCGATATTAAACAAACTTTGAGTGATTTTAAGCAGAATTAGCGAACAAATTTTCGAAAGTGTAGTGGAAATTCTAAGCTCATACAAGCTGTAAAAACTTTGAAACCCTGAAGGAGATGTCTTAAGAGAAATAACATCAAAAATTAAATACATTTAGACAGATTATGGCTCAGGATATATAAAATTCGGCACAGCTGAATATTTTACTGTAATTTGCTTGTACTTAACGATAAGAATCCTTCCGGAAAAGTTTCAAGAAAATTAAGAAACATTACGACAAGTTCTTTATAAAATGATTTTTAACTAATTGCAATAATAGTCGTCAATTAGTCTTTACAGGATATCTTACTAAGTAATAACTATAAACTCTATTTGCTTGAATTCACTTAAAAATTCTAAACAATTTATTTTATAATTGCTTTTGTATTAACTTTTACTTAAAAACAATGCTTACATTAATAAAAAAACCGAAATTTCGCCAATTTTCACTTAATAAATCTACTTTATTTAGAAAATAGCCTTTTCCCGAAAATTCCCGGGAACGCGATTTTTTCATTCCCGTTTTCCGGGAAGTGCAAAAGTCCGGGAAATCGCAAACCATAGTAATAAGTCAACTATAACATATAAGTTTTATGATGCCTACGCTAATACATATCACGTAAGTAAAAAAATTAATAGAATAGCTACATTAAAGTGATGCTGTTTTAGCTTGATATAACTTTAATTCAATATGATTCTTCGTGTTATTTCAATATCAAATTCACGTTATTTCAACTTAAAATAACTTTGATTCAACATGGTTCTTCGTGTTGTTCCAATATCAAATTCACGTGGTTTCAATTCGAAATAGCTTTGATTGAACATGATTTCTTGTATTATTTCAGTAATAACTTCATTTTGATATAACTGTAGTGGAATATTAAATCAAAATGAAACATAGTTAATTCAAAAGGATAAATGTTCTTTCAAGATTATTGTAAATCATATTGAATTAACATGAAAAACCTAAGAAGTAAAATCACTAATGAAAAATGTTAAATAGCAGAGTTGCAAGCCGATCAGCGGCTAGGCGCTGCCGCTTCTGATTGACTATTTAAATTTTAAACAAATGTCTTTCGTAGAATAACATAATTTATATATATATATATATATATATATATATATATATATATATATATATATATATATATATATATATATATATATATATATATATATATATATATATATATATATATATATATATATATATATATATATATATATATATATATATATATATATATATATATATATATATATATATATATATATATATATATATATATATATATATATCTATATATAGATATATATATATATATATATATATATATATATATATATATATATATATATATATATATATATATATATGTATATATATATATATATATATATATATATATATATATATAGTGGTTCCCAATTATGATGTATTTAATGTATGATGAAATACAAAATTAGCTTGAAACTACTTTCATATACGTGGTTATAACTTTTTTAATATCTGAGCTATACGAATGATTCATGTCTTGTTTTAAAGGTATTATAACAAGTCTTCAACGGTTATAAAAATAAAAAAGTTATCACAATTATAGAAGTTGTTCTTTCATAGTCCGCGATTCCTGATGCTGTAACTAAGAAAATGGTATTTTAAAATTTTTCGAAAAAATAAATATTAATCTCCATGTGGTACTCTTACAGTTTCCTGAGTTATTAACAAAACTTTTAAGCAAAGCAGAAATTTTAATAAAGTTTTTAGTAACACCGGCACACAAAAAAGAAAAATTGATCTCTACATTTGATCAGAACCACTTACTTACATGTGTTTTGACACCCTGAATCCGAATCTCAGGTCCGTTTGGCTCGTAAGCTATTAAGATTTCGAATAAAGTAACAAAAGTTGTAAAAATCTGGAAAACTGCAATTTTTCACAATTTAGTCGAAATTTGGAGGGTACACGAGTTAAACTGACGTCAAATTCGGACACAGCGTGTCAAAATACATATAGGTAGGTGGGTCTGCTCAAATTTACACCCCAATTTTCTTCTTTGCCAATACAGCGGTGCACAGGCATGCAAAAAATGGACTGTAAATTTGATGAGACCTATCTTTTTACATGTATTTTGACGCGCTGAATCCGAATCTGGAGTCCGTTTGGTTTGTACAATCTCAAAATGAAGAGTAAATTGCGAAAAATTTCAGTTTTTTCGAGAACTGTACCAGTTTTTCGAAATGTGAGCGAGTGCGAGCCAAACGGAGCTTAAATGCATATTCAGCAGATAAATAAACATGTAGGTGGGTGAGTTTGGTCAAATGTACAAAGCATTTTGTAGTGTGCCGGTGCACTGGTATATTGGCACAAAAAAAGTAGGGCGTACATTTGAGCAGACCCACCTATCTATATGCATTTCGACGTGCAGAGTCTGAATTCGAGGTCAGTTTAACTCGTATACCCTCAAAATTTCGAGTAAATTGCGAAAAACTGCAATTTTCCACATTTTTACAACTTTTGCAACTTTATTCGAAATCTAGATAATTTACGAGCCAAACGGACCCGAGATTCGGATTCAGGGCGTCAAAAGACATGTAGGTAACTGCTTCTGGTCAAATGCAGAGATCAATTTTTCTTTTTTGTGTGCCGGTGTTTCTAAAAATTGTTTTTAAATTGCTGCTTTGTTTAAAAGTTTTATTAATAACTCAGGAACCTGTAAGAGTACCACTTGGAGATTTGGTGACGACATAGTGGATGGATTAAACATTAATACATATATATTTTTTTGACACATTTTAAAAATACCATTTTTTTAGTTACAGCATCATGAATCGCGGACTATGAAAAAACAACTTCTATAATTGTGATGAATTTTTATTTTTATAGCCGTTAAAGCGCTATTATAATACCTTTAAAACAAGACATGAGTCATTCTTCTAGCTTATATATTAAAAAAGTTATAGCCACGTATATGAAAGTAGTTTCCAGCAAATTGTCTGATTTTTCATACATTAAATGCATCATAATTTGAGAATCACTGGAAATATTCCTCTAATTTTTTGGGGGAAATGTTACTTGTACAAGACTTAACTATCATACAAAGTTTTGTTCGGGCCCAATCACTCGTTGGTTTTATATAGAATAAGTCAAGTGATAAATTATGAAAAAAAACGAAACACAAGCAGAATAAAAACTCACGACAATTTTTACATACATAAATAGCTAAAAAGAATGAGCAACACAATGAAAAAAACCAGTAGTGGTGTACGACATAATGGACAAAATGAAAAAAAGAAAGACAATTTTAAAATAATGATGAAATTAACAACAAAGCTGAAATGCAAAACCTTGAACTGTCAGTGAGCTGATTTTTTTAAGTGGATTATTCAATGCAAAAGTGTTGGAAATAATTATTTAAAAGAAATAATTTAACAAAATTTAGCTGAACCTGAAATAATACAGAAATAAGGAAGAATAAAGCTAAAAATTTTGGAAAAACGATTATAAACAGACAATTTTATGAAAAATAGAAAATAAACAGTTTTACCTGAAAATCTCAAGAAAATCTTAATGCAAATATGAAAAAACTAACAAAAAAATTTTAATTATATTTTTGCATAAACTGTACTTTTAAAAGCACATTAAAGAAAAATAAAACCAAATATCAGAAAAGAGAAAAATAAAAACCAGCTATGTCAAAAGTTGAGAAAACAAAATATATACAACAAAACACATAAAACATACAACAGAAACAAAACAAAAGAAAATTAAAAAAAACAGCCATGAAAGAAAAAAAGATTGAAAAAAATCTGTGTTCGAAAATTTACCTTATATAATGTACTTAAACCCAGCAACTAAAGTTACAACTAGTAACGCTTTGGGACAGTCATATTACTAGTTGTAATGGTAGAAGTCAAAAAACTACAGTCATATTACTAGTTGTAACAAGAGTAGTAACGTTACTGGTCCAAAAAGAACAATCATTTTACTAGTTGTATCGAGACTAGTAACGATACTAGTCAAAAAAGCACAATCATATAACGAGTTGTATCGAGACTAGTGACGATACTAGTCAAAAAATTACAAAATTTTCAGGTATACGATTTTATATAAAACCAATTGTTAGCTATTAAAAAAATAAGTAGAATGTGGGTCAGTGGGTAGAGTACTTGCCTTAAAGTATGAAGAATGCGTGTTCGTACCCCGGCTGAGCCAAAGTTTTTTTAAGAGTTACAAAATTCTTAATAAAAAAACTAGTAAGCGCACTTGTTTACAATAACTATGATTCCAACTGGGATATAACTGTATACGAATGAACTAGTTGGTCCCCTATGACAACCCAATGTTAAAATCGATAGTTCGATATATGAAAAAAAGATAGATAGGCAACTAGTCTGAAGCATAAAGCAACTAGTATAGTTCCATCTACATACCAGTTACTTTGTCTGCAAGGAATTGTTCTGTACGGTAGAATATTGTAATACACAAACGCAAATAGTGGTTGTGTAGGAAATACATTAAAAAAGAAGTACGGTATTTCTGTTACTGATCTTGTACCCAATGAAAATAACGTTTTTAACAAACTCAATATAAAGATAAGAACATTTAATAGTGTTCTGTTTTTCTTTGAAAAACAGTACACTTCGTTGTGTTCGGCACAGAACATTATTGTTTATGTATATTTTGTGTATTTAGCATTAGTATTCGTTTGGTTCTCGTGCATGTATACTTGAGTGCGTAGTTGTATATGATGAAAAATGAACACTATAAAACGCTAAAATATAATGTATGTAGTACACAACCACTGTTTTTTGACAAAAAACAAAACTCTACATAATGTTTGTTACTTGCATTAAAAAATCGTTGTGTGTTGTGTTCGGGTTGTGTAAATATACACAAACACTAAAAAATAGATATCGTTTCTGCTTATGTATACAGTACACAAAATAACGTTCGGTTTATTTTCGAACACTGAGAAAAACAAAATAAAAGAAAAAACAACAGACAACGAGAACAACAACAACAAAGAAGAAGATGGGAGAGACAGCAAACAACCACATTTTTAAGATGTCGTAAGCTGAAAAAAAGCATTGTAAATATGTATATAAAAATTATTTTTAGACTTATTACCTTTATAATTATACCTATTATATATTATAATTATTCTACCTATTATTACAACTATACTAGTTAAAATTGTTCTATATATTACATACTAAATAAATAATTATACCTACTTATAACTAAATACATATTTTCTTTACTTAAACCTTCTTATAACTAATTAAATTAACTACAATATTCTATTTTATATAACTAGTTAACAAACAAAACAAAAATACCCCATAAGCATGTACATAAGTATGTACTAACACAGCATGTACTTAAAATTTCACAGCCTTATTTATAAAAAATATTTTATGTTTATTGAGAGCTTATTTGACAATTTTCTATACAATAGTTGTCAAATAACCCTTCAATAAACATAATATACTTTTTATAAATAAGGCTGTCAAATTGCAATATATGTGTGTATAAAATATACAAAATAAATACATAAATAAAGCAACGAAAGAGTGTATTAACGAAAACAAAAAAAAAACTAATTTAAATGAGAGATTCAATTTAAATGAGGATACATCAGTGCTGTCAAACAGTGTTTTTCTAAAAATTTAAATGATTAGTTTTTGTTTACAACGGCTGTTTTCCCATGAACCGATAATTAGAAATTATTACTTTTTAAAATAAAAAAACTGATTCAAATGTATACTCATTTATACACAATATATTGTTTAATACATGGTATAATACATACTTCATCAATTATAAAAATGCAAAAAACATAAACAATCAAAACAAAAACTTGAAAATACAGAAGTTGTATATATGTACATACATTGTACATTAGGGTATGAGTTTTTTGTAACATATATTGTGCATGGCCATACATGGTGAGAAATGGCAAAAAATAATAACTGCGTTTTTAGTTTTTCATTTTATTAGAAAAAATCCCGCAAAGACCAAGATTAAAAATTGTGGGTCTTAAACTGGAAGAAGAAGACAACTCAATTGAAAAGGCCTAAAATTGTTTGTAATGTACAAATATTCTGTTTATTTATGAGCTACATATGTTTTACTTTTTTATTTTCAAGATAAAATAAAAATCACAATAATAGCTTGCAAATAGTTTTATTTTTTAATTTTTTCATTAGATGCAATAAATTTCAAGTTCAACGTGCGTTCAGTTGAGGCGAAAACGTTGATCTGAAAACCATATATCGTAACATGCGCTGCATATAAATTGACAAATTGGCAAAAGTTCTGTCTTGTGTTCGGTTTTGAGTATAAAAGTTAAAAGTGCCAGAATGGCTCTAGAATTCCAGCGGGTGAAGGAAATAAGTTATTTTTCTCATAATATTGGAATGCTTGTCCTAGTTCGTACAAGTACTGCATGTCATCACGCCACTTGATACTGTGTATTTCCAATGTGATATCGCTTTGCTTGAAGTTTTGTTTAAGATTTTCTTATTCGGTAATCAATTCTGTAAAATTATCGTACGAAATATTTGGTGATGTTGTTTTTGCAACAAGCATTTCAATCATGACATGCTTTAGAATCAAATCTAAAACATGATCTTGACAACAAACATATTGCGGAGGTGAAAAAGATTTTTCCTGAAACGATGTCTGCAGTAAATGAACAGTTCCATTTTTTCCTGTATTGACATTTGTTGTATCACAAATAATCATTTTAATGGAATTCCATAGTTTAAATTTATGTAAAATTTTGTTGATGCCTGCAATATAATATCATAGCTAGTTATCTATTTAAAAACTTTTTATTTATGCTGACTTTAGACGACATGTATTTTACATCTGACTTGTCAAATTTCCCACTGCAAAAGTGATACATGCCGTGTGAAACATATGAAACATTGTCAGCTGACATTTACAGAAGCAGAGTCAGATGAAAAATTTTCAATTAGAGCGTGTTCTATTTTCATCTGACAAGGCATCTAACATCAGCTTTATTAAATGATCAAAAGTGTGGTTTGGCTGAAAAAACATTAAAAAGCAAAGAGCGCTTTATATATTTACGAAAATTGTGCAAAAACTCAGCTGTTGTGAACACTCAGAGGTTATGTCAGATGTAATTGCACATGTACGTGTGAAAGCAAATATTATAAACCGTCTGTAAATTGACAATTTTGACAAACATGCGAAGTTACATATGTCTCACACACCTAAAAAGCCATATGTAAAAAACATGTCGTCTAAAGTCAGCATTAATTAGCACCTTCAAATATTGTCAAACTTTTTCCATTATGAAGCTCTATGACCGTCAACCTGAATTCTTTAAGCTCGTTTGTCAACACCACTACCTGCACTTCTTTTTTTTACCATATTTCTTCCCATCAAAATGCATACACCAATTTTCTTCTTTTAATGTAGCCATATACTTTTCTTCCATACGTTTCGCTGCTTTTATTGAGGCCTTATAGACACCAGATTGTGAGGATGTTGGAATATCAATACCCGATTTCACCAACTCTTTACATATTTTTGCTGCATTTCTCGTGCTGGAAGTCTGAACCATTTTCACTGCAGCCTTAGTTGAACAGGTCACTTTTGATGATGCATAGAATTCTGTGATTCATAGATTCTGATGATGCATAGAATTCTCTGTTTTCTTCTGATGATGTGTCTTCTTCTAGGGACGATATTATTGTGTCAGATATATTTATGTCTGGGACCAAGACGGTCGTGACTTTTCTTTTTAATAAAGCAGCTTTTGATGGATGAATAATCATTTTTTTAATTTTTTTTTATAGAGAAGTAACACAATCAGACCATTAATGCCTACCAGTTAATTAATTAATGTGTTACCTTCTTTGGGAAATGGATAGATTAGAAAGAACAGGTGGTGAAGTGGGAGAGAGATAGAAAGCTTAATTCATTTACAACTCTGCTATTGCGCTTTTTTGTAGAGCAGTGTTGCAAGCCTGTCTGGTGTCAAGTAGAAGCATTGAGTTGTTTAAGCTGTGTAGCCATCTTATTAGTTATTTTACTTCGCCGACGGTTCTGCTACAATACCGACGGAGGAGGGTGCTGTGAAGTGTCTTAAGATATGTTAGTATTAGTCGCTGCCGGTACTGCCATAGTGATCAGTGCTATGCCTTCATCACTTTAAAAGTCCAACAGCAACCAACACAATAACACACCAATGCACATGAGAAAACTGCATGATGTTGTTGGCTTGCCTGAAAGTCAGTCTTGAACTCAAGATCTCAGGGTTTGTAGTCAAACGCGCTAACTACTCAGCCAACAGCACCCTTGGTTGTTGTGTATCCAACATCTCCTTTCGTACTTGTTTGAACTGCGTACAACTTTTTATCTTCCATGCTTAGCCAAACGCCTTCTGGATTAGTTTCACCAAATAATTCTCCAAAAACTATTGTTGGGTTTCCATTAGAACGCTTTAAAAATTTACAGTAACGATCTAAAAGCTTTTCCACTTTTCTTTTTATCGAAGATTTAAGTACACATGTAAAATTTAATTTCGACCACAAATCAAACAATTCCTTGGCAATAATCTGACACCTTTTTTTTCTATTTCTTTCGGTTCTTGCCACTGAGTTGTACCATCCTATTATAACCATCTGCTTTTGCATTCTGCACATTTCATTCAAAATTTTATCTATGTTAATTATTTCTCGTCTTTTAGTTGTACTTCTTTCAAAATGAGTCAAATTATTTTCCCATACCGCCGAATTTTTCAAAACAGCACTTGCTTTATTTCTAGAACTCATTACTTTAATTTAATATATAAATATTTCTGTATAAATGCAACCACACTGTCAGAAAGCACGCACCAAATGATGAGCTCATGAACAATAGTAGACAGCAGCAGTTTGTTTACAGACGATTTCTGGAATTTACCGTTACTTTGCAGTCAAACAGCAAAACAAATCAGAGAAGTTAAGCGAGAAACCAGTGATTATGCTTGTCTTTGAGAATTTACATGTAAACTTTAATCTTGGTCGGTGCGGAATTTTTTCTAATAACATGAAAAACTAAAAACGCAGTTGCTATTTTTTTGGCATTTCTCATCATGTACGGCCATGCATATTTTTTTTTTCAAAAAATACAAAAAGATATATCCCTATGTACATACAAACATACATATATGCGTTTGAAGAAGAAATATTGATATATATCAGTAAAAAACTCGAAATAAAAACAAAACAGAAACAAGTGAATAAAATCAAAATTCAATTTTGTTTTAACAAAACGGTGCTGCCATATGCTAACATTTAACTTTTTATAACTTTAAACGAAAAACATTTTAGCTTCTCTCCTTTCTGAAAAATAATTTGATCTAAATATTTTGAAGAATTTAATTTTGCAAAAAGAACTTATTGTTACTTGGTTACATTGTATAGTTTTGATGATTTAGAAAAAAAAAGTTTTGTAAAGATATGGTAGCACCGCACCAGCGTTGCCACTTTCTGTACTATAGTACAAAAACTGCACTATTTTAAAATGTTTGTAGTATTTTTGTACCATGAAATTTTTGTACTATTTAACTAATTGCTGAAAAAAAAATTAATAAAACATAAAATTTTTCTGTACGTTTCATAAACTTTTGTTTGAAAATATATTTTTTTTAAAAGCAACTTTATTATTTACATTTGGCAGTACTGCTGCGGCTAATAACCTTCCATTTCTCTGCATTGAGAACATTTTGCCCACTTTAAAGGAGTTTTTAGAGGTTCGGAAATATTAAAAACCGTGAATATGCATAGAACTAAAAGGGCTATTAGACACGCATACTTGTCTGCAGACATGTACGATGGGATACCAAAACTTACTGTCTAATAGCATGTATGTTGAGTACGTCAAACATGTTGGTTGGTTTTCAAAAATTTTTGATTTTCTGATGTCTGTCGCACACCAACATATTCGTCTAATACCGTGTCCGTCATACTTCATATAAAAATTCAGTTCGCTTGTTGACGCTGCCCAGTGACGTACAAACAGATTTATTACCATTATGTGCATCATATTCAGATATTTTTGCTTTAAAAGACGATAAAATGTCTATAAACAACGTTTATGAAAAAAAAATTCAGATTAATAGATCCAATACTCAGAAAGATGAAATAAATAAACAGGTTAAACATTTATTGGAGAATGACTTGATCGAGCCAAGCACATCAAACTTTAACATTCCATTGATCCTAGTACCTAAAAAGAGTTTAGATAATCAAAAATCGTATCGAATGTGTGTGGACTACCGCACTATAAGTAAAAAGCTTATTGCGGATAAATTTCCTTTGCCCCGCATCGATGATATTTTAGACAATCTAGGGCGTGCAAAACATTTCTCAATTATAGACTTATTTTCAGGATTTCATCAAATTCCTATACAGCCAGATTCACGTGATATAACAGCATTTAGTACAGATAAAGGGTCGCTTCGATGGAATGTTCTTCCATTTGGGTTGAATGTTGCACCTAACTCATTTTCGAGAATGATGTCAATAGCATTTTCTGGTCTTATGCCAAACAAAGCTTTCTTTTATGTCGACGACATAATTATTACCGCTTGCATTAAAAACCATCATTTGAATAACTGGAAAGATGTTTTTGAAAATTTGAGAACACATAACCTACAAATAAATCCTTATAAGTGTAATTTTTTCCGATCTGAGGTAACCTTCCTTGGACACAAGTGTAACTCAAACGGTCTTTTGCCGGACGATTAAAAAATAAATGCATAAAAAATTACACAGCATCATCCGATAAAGACGCAGTTAGACGTTTTGTGGTATTTGCCAACTATTATAAGCGTTTTCTACCAAATTTTGCTATTTTAGGAGCTCCTTTGAATTATATGACTAGGAAAAATTATATCTTTAATTGGAACGAACAGTGTCAAAACTCTTGACAAATTTAAAATCCGCTTTGCTATCACCAAAAATTTTACAATACCCTGATTTTACAAAACAATTTTTAATAACAGTAGGTGCATCCAAACTGGGATCTGGTGCCATATTGAGTCAAAGCTTTAATGGTAACGACTTACCAATATACAATTTCGCATCGAAATCGTTTTCACATTCTGAACAGAAAAAACCAATAATTGAGATTGAGCTCCTTGCCATTCACTTTGCTATTACACAGTTTCGTCTTTATGTCTATAGAACTACATTTACTGTAAGATCAGATCACAGACCTCTAGTCTACCTTTACAATATTAAAGGCCCTTCTTCTAAATTAACATATATAAGACTCGAACTTTCAGAGTACAACTTTACCGTTGAATACATCAAAGGAAAGTCGAATGTAGGAGCGGACGCACTATCCAGAATTTCAATAAATGATTTAAAAGTCAAAAACAACCAAGTATTCGCTGTGACTAGTGCTATGTGAAAAACAAGATAACCATAAAATTAACTTAAACCAAACTTTCAATAATGATAACATTGAATTAAAAATTTATGATAAATTTTCCCATGAGTTTAGTAAGAACATTGCAAAAAAAGAACCCAAATATTTCATCAAGATAACATAAAAAATTGCGTATAAACATATATAAAAAATCTAAAAGACTGACATCTGTTGAATTCGAAGTTGTTAGCGAAACAATTAGTCTAGACTACATACTTTCGAGGCTACAAACTGAATTTACAGAGCAGAATGGCCTAAAAATGACATATTTTTTACGATTTGTACAGTACAAAAACTAAAAGATCATGGTATCAAATTATTAAAAACTTTAGAAATTATCCTTACGGAACCAATTGAAACAATAACAGAGGAAAATGAAAAGCAAAAATTAATGAAAATTTATCATAATGATTCTATTCTAGGCGGACACTGTGGTCAGAAAAAGCTATATGCAAAGATTAGGACAAAATATTATTGGAAGAACATGACTAGGGTCATAGCGAAATTTGTCAGAAATTGTTCAAAGTGTAATCTTAACAAAGTCAAACCTCAAAGCACGGAGAAACTCGTACTAACTCCAACACCCACTAAAGCTTTCGATATTGTTGTAATAGATACAATAGGTCCATTACCACAATCTAACTTTGGTAACAAATACGTCTTAACATTAATGTGTGACCTTTCTAAATACTTAGTGACCATAGCCTTACCAGACAAATCAGCTCAAACTTTTGCTCGTGCAATATTCGAAAATTTTATTCCAGTTTACGGGAAAATTAAGATTTTAAAATCAGATCTAGGAACAGAGTTTAAAAATCAAGTTGTGTCTGAACTTTGCAAAATTTTAAGAATTGAAATAAAATTTTCAACTAGTTACCACCATCAAACGTTAGGAACAGTGGAACGCAACCATAGAGTTTTCAAGGGTATATTAGAGCATATATCAGTGAGAACATATTTGATTGGGATACCTATCTGAGGTACTTTACTTTTTATCATAATACCTCATCAAACACAGTTTTCGTCAACAAATTCACGCCTTTTGAATTAGTTTTTGGTAAAAATGCAAATATGTTAAATGAATCAAATAGCATTTTAGACCCTGTATATAATATTGATAACTATAGTACAGAAGTTAGTAGTAGGGAACTGTTCCCACGACCGCAATTAAAATTTTAAAATTTGGGTAATTAAAATTTGAAATTTTGAAATTTTAATTGTTAAATAAACAAAAGTGTAATTTGATACCCGTGGGAAAAAATGAAAGTACCCAGTAGGCAAAATATGTAAAGTGAAGATTGTGAAAAATTATAGTGTGTGTAATGCTTTTTGGTGTTATAGAAATTTAGGGTGTTGTTCTAATGGGGTGATATTGAGACATTGGGTAGTGAGTTTAGAGCTTGAAAGTATTGGCTTACTATAGACAATGTGGTTCTTATGGGGTCATATTGATAGATTGGGTAGTGAGTTTGGAGCTTGGAAGTATTGGCTTAGTATAGACAATGTGGTTCTAATGGGGTGATATTGAGACAATGGGTAGTGAGTTTGGAGCTTGAAAGTATTGGCTTACTATAGACAATGTGGTTCTTATGGGGTCATATTGAGATATTGGGTAGTGTTTTAGATTATATGTGAAAATAAAGAGTGTAGATAAGTTTGGTGACAACGTCACCAAACTTGTATATAAAAAGTCGATTTGGGTTCCTACGGGGCTTATTGTGTGGCTATTGATTTGAGATGTTCATAATTTTTTGTGGTGCTTGTGTTTACATTTAAAATGTAGTTGTGTTTATTTAAGCATGTCCGTCCACCAATTGACTGGTGGAGGGTTTGTATATTTTCAGAATGTGATTATGGAAGTGTGAGAGGGGGTGTTAAGAATATGGTTATGGAAGTGTTAGAGGGGGGTGTTAAGTTCCAATTAATATGTATGCATATACATACGTACATACAATAAGCGTTTGCTTTTTGTTTATAATATTTTTTTATGTTAAGTGGGGGTATTTGTTTTTTGCATCAAATAATCACATGATCGTTTGGATTTGTAGCTGTGTTGCTTAGTATGACAGATGGTCTGAAATGTTTGTTTACGTTAAATATGCATGCTTAATCTTGTTGGTGTTTTTGTTTATTCAGGTGGATATGTTGGAGAATGAGTCATCATCCTAATTTTTGTTTGTTTGTTGGTGGGGGGTTTGATAGAGGTTGTGTTTACATAAAGAGTCTGTACATGTAGATTGATGTATGTCTGTCCATATTAAAATCTTGCTTAATCTTGTTTATTTTTTGACAATGGAATTTGCATTTCACAACATTATGAAATTGTAGTGTGTGTATGTGTGTGATTGTGTGCATATAGTTGCGTATGGCTACATCTACATACATACATTTGTATGTGTTGCCCTTGATTTTTTGCTGATCGTGCGAATTCTTGCTGTTGCTATGTATATAAATTTAATCATATTTCTACATCTGGATTGATGCCTGTCCGTGAGAATATATATTTGTGCATGTGAGATGTTCATAGCTTGATGTTTTTTCAAGTTGTTAGTGTAAGTATGGGGCGCGTGAGAATTTCTGTCTGTCTGTGGGAATTTCTATATGTTCTATTGAGTCTGTCCATGATTTAGAGGTATGTTGTTAAAATAGTTTGAATTATTTTTTGTAGGCGCCATGTGATGTACATATGTAGTATAAAATGTTCTCATGTATGTGACCTTCCCTATTTTTTATATGTTTATGCTAAAATCCGTTTGATTACATCTGTGTTTTATAATACTGAGGACGATGACATTTTTTTATTTTGTCAATCTTATCTTTGTTCTATGTATGTTAAATTCAATTTGTTTATATTTAAAGTTTTAAAATGTTTTGTTTCTATTTATTTAAGCGTGTCCGTCCATTTTTGACTCAACGTCAGTCGGTTGGTGAACGGTTTGTACATTTTCATTATGTAGTTATGGAAGTGTGAGAGGGGAGGAGGAGCTGTGTTAAGTTCTACTAAATGTTCTGAGTACGCAATCGCATGGGTATGAAATTTGCAAATATGTGTACATACTTATGTACATATCTACAAATTTATTTGATGTATGCATGTACATACATACATACAAATAATTGTTTGCTCTATGTTTGTATTAATTTTTTTCAAGTGAGAACTTTTGTTTTTTTTTGTTGCAAAATATTCGCATGATCGCTTAGATTTATAGTTGTGTGTAGCTAATAAATATGTTGATATATTTTATTTGAAATATGTATTTTGTTTGGAGAGGTTTTTTTATGTACAAGTGCATTTCAGTTGTTCAATATTTTGGGACCATAACCAGAGTTTTTGAATAGGGTTAATAAACTTGTGATGTATATTTTGATTTCTTTATTTTAATGTAACAATTGTAGATAGATGTTAAGGTGTCATTATGATTTTATGGGGTTTAGTGTGTCCGACTTTTGCTTCGTTGGTGAGACGAAGGTGTCGTTATGGCACCTTCGTTTGTTTATATATTTAATAAACAGTGTTTCGTATTGCTAGACAAAGGAATTTGAATTACACAATACATAGTATGAAATTTTATTACATATGTGTTATGTTTGTGTATGAGTATTACGTCATCACTTTTTTGTAGGTGTGTGTTGGGCTGAGTGTGTGTATACGATATATGTCTGTTGTGATCGATCTAGTATCTATATAAATTTTGCTGTTTTGTAGGTTGTTGTTTATGTATGTATATAAATTTCTTTTTGAGGTTGTACATATTAATTTTTCTTTTAAATTTTTTTATGTATTCTTAATTCTGCTGACTTGGATATTTTTGTTGATTATTTGAACTTTACAGATAAAGATTGTATAGTTTTGAGCTTATAGTGGGAGTTGATGTGCATGTACATCATTATTTTTTATCACTTTGTGTGATTGTTTTGCAATGAGCTCTACAAGAGGACCAGAAGATTAATTTTTTGGGGAGGAAGTCATGGAAGGTTTTCATGACTCAGAAAATTTATTTTAGTATTCGACGGTTATATTTTTGAGGGTGAAAGGTCTATCAATATACTTATTACATTGTTGTTGTTCTTTAATTTGAAGGCTTATACCTATACATGGAAGACAGGAACATTAATTATTTCTATCACTTTTACATCCGATATTTTTAATAATTTTAATGAGTTTATTTGATATACAAAGATATTTCTTTACATTAAATATTTTATCAAGTAGGGATTTTATAAGTTAATTTTTCTCTTGACCGGTGGAAAGAAGTAGATGGTATTAGTATGCTGTGATCGATCTTTGTATTGATGTGTTCTATTGTTTGAGTTCTGTTTTATTTTTCTGAAGCGTGTCATTAAACGTACATATGTATGTATATTAATTAATAATACATACATTTTCTTATACTGATTTGCTAAACAAGGTTAGTTTTTTTTATTTTTTTATTTTTGATGTGCAGAGTAAAGCTGGTTGTTTTAAAACACCAGCTTTTAATAAAACATTCTAAAAATATGAAAGAAGCAAGTGTTTATTATAGAGATTGTGATGATTACATGTTTGAAAAATTTTGATACAAATAAATGCAAAATCTAAGATGAAAGTAATTATTTAGGCTTTCTAGTTCAATTATTTGAATTAATGTAAATTCAAATTATTATTATGAATGAGATTCTGTAAAATCTGTTGACTAATTCCATACCGAAACTGAATATACAAATACGTACTATTTTTAAAACTCATATTACTACACATATCCTTGAAAATTCAATTTAATTGTAGATATATTTCGGAATATTATTAATCAATATCTTTTTGAATATTATTAAATTACAGGTTGATAAGAAGTCAACTACGAAAATATTCCCATTAGATTCATGTGCTTAATTCAATACCATAATGAGATAGTCTTAATAAAAACATAAGGGGAGAACTTGAAAAAGCAAATATATAGGCCTTTAAAGTATACATTTACAGATATCGATTGTATTTAGGAATCAGTGAATATACCAAACTCAAATATTGTTAGATAACTGTAAAAGCATATTCCATTTGCTTACAGTTATCATATTAAGTATTCCCTTAATTCAACATTAGACATATGCCTGTATAATAATATACAGGCATATTTAGAGTATTTATAAGAGAATTTTTAAATAATAATGTATCTATGCATATTCATATTAAAGAAAATTATAGTGAACGATAAAAACGCATTACTAAACTATATTTTATAGACTAATTCCGATTTATATTATCAAGTCATCAAGTTCGAGCACACTAGAAAGTTTTTTATACGATGATGGTTGATATGATGACGTTGCTAACAAAATAGCTGAATTGTCGATGAATTCTACTTAATTATATGTACAGCTATCTCCTCGTGCAATCATCTGAATTAGTTTCGAAGAAATGATTACTAATTAGTCATATATTAAGGATGATTATGAATATGTTGGAAAAGTATGTACTACATTCAAATGTAGTACTATGATGTAACACAGGACTTTACAAATAAATCAAATTATCTAAGTTATTTAGTTGTAAATAACTTGTATGACTATGGTATATGTTATTACCTACCATATTCCATTCTTCATTGGTTGAAGATTCATAAAATTTTAATTTAGATGATGAAAGGGAAGCTTACATCATTTACAAACATTTGGATACATATTAGATTAAACCCATAGAAATTTAATAACTTAATTCTTATTAGATTAGACTTAAAATTCCATAAAGATTACACAATTGTCAAAATGCTTTATCATTTTGTGTAGAAAACAAGAAAATTCAAAGCATGAAACAAATTAAATTAATAACGCATTTAAGTAATAAAACATATACTAGGATCGCCGGGTGACCGAAATTCAAACGGGGATATTTCTGGGGAGCTTCAGAAATTTTGAGGATTTTCGGGTAAAAAAAATATATTGCGGACATCTATACACAAATATCTTTTTAACCATATATGTATGTTTCATTAATATTGGTGGACAATAAGATACTTAAAAGTGTTCGACAAAATTGTGTAGTCTATTTATATATATGATGTAGCTCACTAACTTTAGAAATATCTAACAATGTATTCAACTAGGATTCATTTCAAATAAAATACATAGAACTCTTAAGTTTAACTGCTCTGAGGGAAATGTTATACCAATTGTTTTGAATGTATTTGTTGTATGACTAGTGAAAATGGGAATGGTACAAAATCTTCCTGAGTTGTAACCGGTGAAAATAATCACATCACAAAACTAGTACAACAATGATAGGAAAACTCCTTCATTATACACCACATTTTGTTCCAAATTAAAATCATTTGTTTGTAGTACAGTAGTTTAACTAGTATTAAGACCACATCACATGACAAGTAGCTTAGGTTTGGGACTAGAACCTATCATTGGGTATCTTAACTATGTCAATTGAACCCTTGGCGAACCAGTCACGTAAACTGTCTTGTCCACCATCGATTATTAGATAAAAATTCATTTTAGCAAAAATTTTTTATTAAAGAATGCCGTCGGAAAAAAGATTTGGAAATAGTGTGTGTGTGTGAATGATATGCACCATACGCTCTTACACAAACCGGGCAAGAGACCCAGTTCGTCGGTCCCGAAGAAAAATAACAAGCCGAAGCATAGTCAGCCGAGTCCGTCTACCCGTACGAAGAGTAAAGGACATCGTTCGTCCGGACACACAGCCAGGGGACCCAGTTCGTCCAATGATCAAAAGAGCGATAGACCGAGTTCGTCTCAAGCTCTGATCCCTCTTGGTTCAAAGCAACAACAGCTAGTACCACAATCTGGAGAGATATGCTACACAATCTGGAGAGATATGCTACACACAGTTCACAATTTTTGGCTACATTATATCTGGTTCTTGTCCGCAATGATGTTTTTGGACGTGTAAGGGGTATATTTCTGGTTCTTTGGATCATGATACTTAAATTAAAAAACGTTTGTTTTTATAGTTTTTTCCCTAAATTTTGGTTTTTTTTTTGTAATATTGAGCAGCTGGCATTTGCTATGAATGGATTGGAGTTTCTGCTGGCGGTTCAAACCTTTTTGAATTTATTTTATTATCTAATGGTTTTTCTATGGAAATTTACTATAAAACTTATGATAATTTGAAATTAACATCTGAGTTTTTTTTTCTTCTCTTTCTTTGTTTTTGGTTCTTGTTCCTCTCAGTATATTCCTTTATTTTTCCTCAACTATCAAGATGTAGCGTCTTTTGTTGCAATACTGCAAGGCGGCCGGGATGTTTAAGTCTGGAAGAAGGTCGTCATATTCCCATCCCTGATTAAAGAATGGAATTGCTACAAAACTAGACACCTGGAGGGCGCTAACGCTATGGGATATTTGGGACAACGTAATAACTTTGGCGTCCACCATGAGTTGCTGTTGGAGGTAGAATCGCGTGACGAGCTTACGAAAAGAAAGAACACGCCATTGTAAAATCGAACACGACACGATATAGTTGTTTCCGCCTTTCTATAAAATCTACAAGGAATTATAAACGGAATTAAAGATTTATATTTTAGAAAAAAAAAACAATATAGTTTGTCTTTTTTTTTATCATTTCGTTTCTTTTTGGATTTTTGGAGTTCCAGTGAACAGATCAGCGTACACCCACTGTACCATTATATATATATATATATATATATATATATATATATATATATATATATATATATATATATATATATATATATATATATATATATATATATATATATATATATATATATATATATATATATATATATATATATATATATACAGTGAGTTGATTACAGTCTGATTTTCAAGCTAACTGTTTGTATGTAGTCATTTTAATCATATGCAGACGGACCGCCGATTCTTTACAGTCCTGTTCGATTGCAGTCTTTTTTTCATTTTTTTTAATGTTAATAAATTCCGCTATGTTTATTCAGTGATATAGCGGTAGTCTTATATTGATATAAATCTTTGATATATCAATATATCTCGTTTTAAACTAAATTTTTTGCATTTCGCGCTACCATACTTATTCTATAAATTACCCGAGTTTTACGGCGTAATAAAAATGAAGTTGACCGGCATCGTATTAGATTTTCGTTTAGCTACCGCTTAATTTTGTTATATCACCGTCGCCACTAGCTGGAGTGGGCGGCTCAATCAATATAAATAACCATGCGTTTACACGTGGTAATAGCACTGTCTAACCAGACACGTCAACTTTGACAGTTGAAAATTGCCCAAATCAGGTTTTTATGCCGGATAGTTGAGAAAGAGACAACAATTACGTGTTGGTGTTTCATATTATTCAATTAAAAGTGTTGCAGATTTTTCAAATGTATGCGTAAAACAAAACGGAACATTAATACCTTCTTATTTCTCCTTTGTGATGCCGGCCACTTCGGCTGAGACGGAAATATCTTCCGGCTCGTGTCGCGTCTGGTTAGACTGTGGTAATAGTTCTTACATATGTAATGAAGAAAGTTGTTAATGCTTTTTTGCAAGTGTTTTCAATATTTTCGCATAGTATGATTATCCGCATGACTTATTTCCATTTCTTCTCATAAACGGTGATTTAATTTTTTATTTGCAATTAGCAAACTCATGGAAATTATCAACAATTAACAAAAGAATTTGCATATAAACGGAAAACATTGCCAATTATACTACATTTACACCAGAGCGAAATCTGGTAGACTTCAATTCAAATCTATGTCGAAATCTATACCGTTTACACACGGCTTTTTGCCATTTATCAAGATTTCGTTTCCATACCAGAGATAGTTGCTTAACCTGTTTTATTTTGAAATGTCAAACTGCATAGAAAAGAAGATCCGTCAAATGCAAAACAACTACTGCGCACACTATAAACTACATATTCTGGAACAGCGTAGTATTTTTAAGTACTATATGAGCAAAACCACGGTTGTATAGCTAAGTACTACTTGATTTTAGTAGATTTTGTCAAAATCTAGTGGCGAAGAAGATTTAGTTTTGTATGGGAAATCTAGTAAAAACAACAACATCTAAGTACTAGATTTCGCTCTGGTGTAAATGCACTATTATATATAAGTTTCCAATGTATTCGACTTTCAGTCAGTAGTGCAATTCACAAACTTGTTTTCACGCTTATCAAGTCATTTAAATAACTTTACATTAAAATTATTGTTTTTACTATTCGTTAACACTTTTAAACAATATTAGCTGCGTTAACTAAACGGCAATAATTTTAGTGGTGTTATTGAATATGTAGACATCAGCCAGCTGTTCAGGTAAAGCACGTCGTCTTTTGGCAAAACTCATATAATTCATCGACAATATACACACATATTAAATCTTTTATATATAAATAACAATATTTATATTATTTGAACATTTAGTTCAACTTTTACATCTCTAAATTAAAGAAATTCATGAAAATATGTTTGTGTGCAACTATAAATTCGTTTTTTTATTCCTCTTTTTTATTTCCGTTTATTTTAATCGTGTTGGGAAGTGATATAAAATTTTAACAAAGGCGTTAAATACATCAAATTATCGTTAATAGACACAGTAATTATTGGAGACAAAATCAGCCTTTATTTAAGAGTTAAAACTTTGTGAATTTCATTACAAAGATTTTAGTTACCAAAATAAAACCAATTTCGGAGAATGATTAAAAGAAAAATAGCTACATACTAACCAGAAATATGTCAAAACATATTGCAAAAATGTCAAAATTATATTGGTGTATATGGAGATTAGCAATATACATATGCTGCAATAGTCCCCGTTACTAGTCGAGACTCTCGAATCGCAATAAATATGTTAACATATATTGCAGCAATTGTGAAAATTATGTTATTGCTAGTGGAGACAGTTCATTGCAGGTGTTTGCAATATATGTTGCAATAATTGTCAACGAATTTTTGTTGACAATTAGTGCAAACATAAAATGTAAAATTTCAAAGTAATTTGTGCTTCACATTTTTGTACTGCGTTTGACGTTCTGATGAAATGAATGAAATAAATAAATATAATGAAATAATAAATAATATTGCGAACATTTTATGTAGAAAATCGTTTTTCCAAAATTACTTTGTTCATAAAAAACAAAAATGCAACTGATTTGTAAAAATGCATTATATTGCATTGTGCCACGTGTTCTCATATGGTTAACATAATAAATCAATAATACTGCATTTACACCAGAGCGAAATCTGGTAGATTTCAATTGAAATCTATACCATTTACATAATGCTTTTTGACATTTATCAAGATTCCGTTTCCATACCTTTTTTATTTTGAAATTTCAAACTGCATAGAAAAAAAGATCTGTAAAATGCAAAACAACCACCATACCTTATGAAGTACACATTATGCGGTACTATATAAACTGAACGCGTGAACCGATTTTGATGATTCCTACGTCAATGGATTCGGAGTGTCACTAACGATATGACAGTAATCAGAATTCAATATGGCGGCTAGTTAACATAATAAATCAATAATACTGCATTTACACCAGAGCGAAATCTGGTAGATTTCAATTGAAATCTATACCATTTACATAATGCTTTTTGACATTAACAAAAAATCTAAAACCAAGCTGTCTTTGTACGAAAACTAACAAGACATAAATTTAAAAAAACAAAAAACCTGACTGCGTAAAAAAACTAAATGAAAAAACAAGACCAGTGTGCGGAACACAGCAGTTTTTACGTCCATTAACCATTATTGCGAAGATTTGAAGATTCGATTATTAATGCTTCCCGTCTGTACAAGTCGCTCTGTTTCATTTAGTTTTTTAACGCAGTCGGGTTTTTTTCTTTTTTAAATTTATGTCTTGTTTTCTTTTATTTTTTACGCACTCGAGTTTTTTGATTTTTTAAATTTATTCTTTTTAGTATTTGCTGTTAAAGCGGTTCGCAAGATAGAGCGATGTGAAAAATTCTCCACCATATGCAAAAAAAATAAAATGTGCTTGAAATGTACATTAAAACCGACATTTTTTTATATACATTTGAAGCACACTTTTTTTTTGCTTATGGGGTTTTTTTTGCTGTTAAAACATTACATTTCATACACTTTCAGTGAAGATAGGGCTATTGGTTTGAGAAAAACATGAAGCAAAAAGCACTAACTAACATAACTCTTAAAATATTACAAATTTATACAAAAATCATGCAGAAATGAACTCTTTATAAGGCTTTTTATTATATTGAAGAAATTCGCATTGAAAATCTCTATATTTTTAATTTTAACATGTTTTTTGCTTCTCCTGAACAATTTTCAGGAGAAGAAAATTACTATTACTACTACTACTACTACTACTACATCTCTTCAATAATTTCGATTTTATACGGGTGGGATACTTGCCTTAGCTCTAGAAAGGGGCTTTGGAAAAAATATATGGGACCAACTTGCGCAAACCCTTTCGAAAAAAAAAGAATTTTGAAAATCGTTTCCCAAATGATAGATATATGAATGATTTCCTCTCCGCAAGTTTTCTCTCCGATTTCGGGAAAAAATTATGGGACCAAACTGTTGGCAAACCCTTTCGAACCAAAAAAAATTTACAATCGCTTCAATAATGACAGAGTAATGCGTCTACAAACATAAAAAATACACACGAATTGATAACCTCCTTCTTTATGAAGTTGGTTAAAAAAATAATTAATATAAAACGCTATTTTACATTCGTAAATATAAAATACTTTTTATAAAATTCAGTTTAAAAATGTTGTTCGAATATTCGGCAAAAACTGTTCGAATATTATTTTATTCTAAATTAAAAAATTTTGTTCGTTCAAATAAAAATGGAAAAAGGATGTTCGAATAATTCTTATTCGCATGATAACTCTACTATTTATGATATGTATGTATACACAAGATTTTGCATATTATTTATCAACATACATATATATTTAGTTAAAATAGATAAATACTTAAGAACTACCTATACCGTAAGTAAATTAAAATTATCTGCATTTAAGCCGGCTTAGCTGTCTTTTTGTACGAGCAGTGCAAAAAAACGGAAAGCAGATGTAGCTTTCGGGAGACAGCCGAATTTGAGCCGCCGCCGACCATTTTCGTGCCAGCCGTCGCCGCCGATGAAAATCCTTAGGCGCAGGTCACTGAATGCAAGACAAAAAAGGAAAAGCATATGCCGCTTAATTTTTATACATATCCGCCGCAACCTGTCGGCGTCGGCGGCTCAATGATAGCCGCCAATTCCATCTAGCGGAATATACCTAACCATGCATTTACGTTTCCATTGAGCAATATATGTCGAAACGTTTCCATAATGTTATGTGTTTTTAAGCTCGAATTTTCGTAATAAATTTGAAGTTTTCATTGTTTTGTTTACATTCTCCTTCGAAAATCATGTGCGCGCAATATTTCTTTCCATGCTGACTAATGTCTAATAAATAAATAATATACAAGGTATTTGTGTGAAATTTTTACACAATATGAAGAACGATATGACGATTAATTGTGCATTATTAACACAAAAATCTCGTTTTTGAGTTATGACTCTATTGCAGCAAAGGCTCGATATATTTTCCTTTCTCTAATCACTTCAAACGAAAACAAGCAATTTTGATTTGTTTTCATTACTGCACGTCTCCACGCGCAATATTTATTTCCGAACATAAGAATAAGAAATAAGCACAAATATGTTCATGTACAGGCGTATGTTCTGAGCTACAGAGCACGTATTGTGGTATTGGACAGCATTTAAAAAATTCACTGAATGGATCGATGTTTTTCGTCTTTATTTTAATTTATTTAATTTTGTTTAAAACTATTTTATTTAAATTTGCATTATTTTATTAAGAAAAACATTGTATTTTTACCACAGCCACAAGTTTATTTTGTTTAATTCACGAAAACAACAAATGCTGATCAAATTTGGCAGCTTGAACATAACCCTACGTCTATACCTGATATATTTTTATCATGACAAATGTCAAATTCCATATAGGGAAAACCGCTAACATAAAACAAATTATTTTTCAATATAAAGTTGGACTTTTGTCATGATACCAATGTATCAGGTATAGACGTAGGGTAAATTTAAACATTTATGGCGCAATTTATTTACAAATAAATGTTTCTGTTGTCCACACGTGAACATATGATGTTGGAAATAGAATTTGACAGATGAGAACATAATTATTTCCAAGTTTACTGCTCGTGGAGACACCCAGTCAACAAATTGCATAACTGGCAATTTTAATTTATTGTTGTTTATTTTATAAAAATTTCACAAAAATTTTGTAGAATAAATAACAAATTTAAGCATTTTTATGAAACCATTTTTTGTTACTTAATAAAAATATGACAAAAGTTGTGTAGAATCCATGTAATATACAAAAATACAGAATATGAAATAGACGATATTTTTCTGAATTATCGGGTTAATTTTAGTTGTTTGTTTTATCACATACATATCTTTTATATCATTGTTGGCCACATTAGTGTAGGTCAGTGGTTTCGTTTCTGCATTGATGTGGCAAAGTGTGAATAAAAAATAAAAACACATACAAACTTAGACTTATTTACTATTTATGTGTATAGTGTTGTGCAAAATAATAGCACCAATGTTGTACATTTTCGTGACAATACATTTGATTGCGATATTGTGATTTAATTACAAATACGTTTTAAGATAGCTGTTTATTAATTTGAAAATATATAGAATTTAGAATTCCTTATTATTTTTGCGTATCTTTGAAATTCTCGTGTGTTTCGTAAAAGGTTCTGGAGCAATTTGGCTGAAATTTTATGAATTCGGTTTAATTAAATACTGCGATTGTTCTGAGAATACTTTTTTCTAACTTTACGACTTGTATTCCACTCCGTTATTTTATTTTTGCCTGTTGCAACCTGAAGGGTTGGTGTACGGTCATAACATTAAGGGTGTAACATTGGGCTGATTTGTGTTGTAGCAAGATTAGAGTCGTTTTACGCTTTGAGTTGAATATAAGTTGTTCAGATAGTATTTTCAAGAGAATAAGCATCCTTCTACAGGCGAAATGACAAAATCTGCAGTTTTGGTGAAATTTGAGAGAATAGCCAATCTTTTTCTTGAGTATGAGAAAGATTTTAATGCTACCCATAGGGACTCCCAAACGTCAGTTACAATTGAACTGGAAAAAGAAGAATTTAAATCTTTGTGGGATCAAGTGAAAACATTTTATCAGGCCTTTGCAACCGCTGCTAATATAACAGATTCAGAGGAGGACCGTGATGCAGCTAAGCTGTTATATGCAGAATGTAGAGCAGCTTATTTTGCCTTTGCAGCACATATAGGTGAGCTATCTCAATCCTTTGTAAATAGAGCCATGCTTTCTTCGACGATATGTGGCAGGGTCTTACTGACGCTACGGCACTAGGTAATAATCGAGTACCTAATAACTAAGTCCGGTTACCACCATGTACAACCGAACCTTTTTATGGCGACTATCAGTCGTGGCCCGCCTTTAGGGACTTGGTTACGGCCGTTTATGTTAATTGTGCTTCATTGTCGGATGTCGAAAAATTATTTTATCTTCGTCAGAATACTCGTGATGAAGCGTTGGAGATTGTGCAAAAGTCCCCGCTCACAAACGAGGGTTTTGATATTGCGTGAAAAATTTAAAGGATAGATACGAGAACAAAAGGATTCTTGTAAATATGCAACTGAAAAGTTTGTTTAATTTGGCTGAAGTGAAATCAGAATCATCCACTGAAATAAAACGGTTACAAAGAGACCTAAACAATTGCATTAATGCACTTCACCTGCATAAAATAGATATAAAAAATTGGGATTCTATTTTCATATTTTTATGCTCTATGAAACTCCCTAACCTAACTTTGTCGTTGTGGGAGCAGTCTATTAACGACAAAACAGAGATTCCCAAGTGGGAAGAAATGGATGTATTTTTAACGTCTCGTTTCCAGTCATTGGAAACTGTTTCGGGGATTAAAGCGAACCCAACACGACTTACTGAAAAGTCTAATTCGAGTAGAAATCTTCATTCAGGGATTAATTCTCATTCGAACAGGAATTCTCGCTCGGAAAATAACTCTTCTTTAGGAAATACTTCGCTTTCTAACAAAAAGGTGAGAGCGTATCAGAGCAAAATAACTAAGAACTCGTGCCCAAATTGTTCGAAAGATCATTCATATATATATATATATATATATATATATATATATATATATATATATATATATATATATATATATATATATATATATATATATATATATATATATATATATATATATATATATATATATATATATATATATATATATATATATATATATATATATATATATATATATATATATATATATATATATATATATATATATATATATATATATATATGTATGTATCTACGCAACTATTGTCGTGGGCATCAGTTCTTCTGACATCTTATACGTAAGCCCTTCTTTCCGAAAAATATTTAAATATTCTTCGATAAAGGTGGATTCAAGTACATCCTTTAACTTGAGTATCCACTCATAGAGCAGAGCACCTTAGAATAGATCTGGATAGAAGTTCATTTGAGATCGATGATGATCTTTCGATTAATTCCCCAGAAAAGCAAATATTTAATTGATATAACTAGATCCTTTATCTAACAGTCGACGGACCTGACAGTTGATATATGTGTCTAATGTTAGTTAAAGTATCCAGACTGTACAGTAAAGTCTAACGAAATATAGCTATATGGAGGAATTAAACATAATCTGATCCTACACAGTTCGTTCCTCTTCGATGTCTATTTGAGTCAAGCTAGATTGCTCGAGTAGCATATCTGGTAAAAAAAGTACATGCAATAACAATTAGCAGCTTCCACTCGTTTTCAAAAGCGTGCGAAGCGCTATTGTATCAAAAATATTCATATAAACAATGGTTCGAGATACATTGTAGATCATGATGAGCCCCAAATTTAACTGAATTATGTGCTTATATATGTAAATAGGCGCTAATAGGTAATATGTACGAGTATCTATAATATTTGATTTATGTGCTTATAGCACTAAAAGATCACACATTCTAATTAAGATATTATTATCTTGCTGTATGTGGTATATCAAATATATAAGTAAATAAACGAAAAGATATGAACAGATTTAATAAGATTTATTTGTAGAGTAATATTATTGAAATTTAATCAGTATTGAACATAATGATTTATCCTTTTGTATCCAAAATATATGTAAATACCTTTAACACACAGTTTAATAAGAAAAACCTCTATCATCAATATACACTTCAGTCCAACAACTTCAAACAAAGTTTATCTGAATGCTGTATCTGTTCTTCAGACAGAAAATCATTTCAATGATTATCTTTATTCCTAATACTAAACGAATTAATAGAGATTATGGTAAGTCTAATTGCCCTTATAACTGTATGATTACAAATCAGTAATTTTTATTACAATATTCTCCAAAAGTTATGTATTTATTTCCTATTCTGGTTATTATAAAATTATATTATTAGATTATGTACTAAATATGATTTTTTATTGTTTCTGTTTCAACAACAATATTTCATCTATGTATGCTTATACAAGAATTCTGTTGATTAAACAATCCCAGTTCCTTTAGCTTTAATAACCCTTTGAAGTGCATATACATATATATACGGCGTAATAAAAATGGAGGTGACCGGCATCGTGACGCTTAATTTTGTTATATCACCGTTGCCACTAGCTGGAGTGGACGGCTCAAGCAATATAAATAACCATGCGTTTACACATGGTAATAGCACTGTCTAACCAGACACGTCAACTTTGACAGTTGAAAATTGCCCAAATCAGGTTTTTATGCCGGATAGTTGAGAAAGAGACAACAATTACGTGTTGGTGTTTCATATTATTCAACTAAAAGTGTTGCAGATTTTTCAAATGTATGCGTAAAACAAAACGGAACATTAATACCTTCTTATTTCTCCTTTGTGATGCCGGCCACTTCGGCTGAGACGGAAATATCTTCCGGCTCGTGTCGCGTCTGCTTAGACTGTGGTAATAGTTCTTACATATGTAATGAAGAAAGTTGTTAATGCTTTTTTGCAAGTGTTTTCAATATTTTCGCATAGTATGATTATCCGCATGACTTATTTCCATTTCTTCTCATAAACGGTGATTTAATTTTTTATTTGCAATTAGCAAACTCATGGAAATTATCAACAATTAACAAAAGAATTTGCATATAAACGGAAAACATTGCCAATTATACTACATTTACACCAGAGCGAAATCTGGTAGACTTCAATTCAAATCTATGTCGAAATCTATACCGTTTACACACGGCTTTTTGCCATTTATCAAGATTTCGTTTCCATACCAGAGATAGTTGCTTAACCTTTTTTATTTTGAAATGTCAAACTGCATAGAAAAGAAGATCCGTCAAATGCAAAACAACTACTGCGCACACTATAAACTACATATTCTGGAACAGCGTAGTATTTTTAAGTACTATATGAGCAAAACCACGGTTGTATAGCTAAGTACTACTTGATTTTAGTAGATTTTGTCAAAATCTAGTGGCGAAGAAGATTTAGTTTTGTATGGGAAATCTAGTAAAAACAACAACATCTAAGTACTAGATTTCGCTCTGGTGTAAATGCACTATTATATATAAGTTTCCAATGTATTCGACTTTCAGTCAGTAGTGCAATTCACAAACTTGTTTTCACGCTTATCAAGTCATTTAAATAACTTTACATTAAAATTATTGTTTTTACTATTCGTTAACACTTTTAAACAATATTATCTGCGTTAACTAAACGGCAATAATTTTAGTGGTGTTATTGAATATGTAGACATCAGCCAGCTGTTCAGGTAAAGCACGTCGTCTTTTGGCAAAACTCATATAATTCATCGACAATATACACACATATTAAATCTTTTATATATAAATAACAATATTTATATTATTTGAACATTTAGTTCAACTTTTACATCTCTAAATTAAAGAAATTCATGAAAATATGTTTGTGTGCAACTATAAATTCGTTTTTTTCTTCCTCTTTTTTATTTCCGTTTATTTTAATCGTGTTGGGAAGTGATTTAAAATTTTAACAAAGGCGTTAAATACATCAAATTATCGTTAATAGACACAGTAATTATTGGAGACAAAATCAGCCTTTATTTAAGAGTTAAAACTTTGTGAATTTCATTACAAAGATTTTAGTTACCAAAATAAAACCAATTTCGGAGAATGATTAAAAGAAAAATAGCTACATACTAACCAGAAATATGTCAAAACATATTGCAAAAATGTCAAAATTATATTGGTGTATATGGAGATTAGCAATATACATATGCTGCAATAGTCCCCGTTACTAGTCGAGACTCTCGAATCGCAATAAATATGTTAACATATATTGCAGCAATTGTGAAAATTATGTTATTGCTAGTGGAGACAGTTCATTGCAGGTGTTTGCAACATATGTTGCAATAATTGTCAACGAATTTTTGTTGACAATTAGTGCAAACATAAAATGTAAAATTTCAAAGTAATTTGTGCTCCACATTTTTGTACTGCGTTTGACGTTCTGATGAAATGAATGAAATTAATAAATATAATGAAATAATAAATAATATTGCGAACATTTTATGTAGAAAATCGTTTTTCCAAAATTACTTTGTTCATAAAAAACAAAAATGCAACTGATTTGTAAAAATGCATTATATTGCATTGTGCCACGTGTTCTCATATGGTTAACATAATAAATCAATAATACTGCATTTACACCAGAGCGAAATCTGGTAGATTTCAATTGAAATCTATACCATTTACATAATGCTTTTTGACATTTATCAAGATTCCGTTTCCATACCTTTTTTATTTTGAAATTTCAAACTGCATAGAAAAAAAGATCTGTAAAATGCAAAACAACCACCATACCTTATGAAGTACACATTATGCGGTACTATATAAACTGAACGCGTGAACCGATTTTGATGATTCCTACGTCAATGGATTCGGAGTGTCACTAACGATATGACAGTAATCAAAATTCAATATGGCGGCTAGTAGACGCCATTTTGTGAATACGACACAAATAAAAATTCGGCGAACTATATCGAAATGGGTAGCATTCGACAGGTATTTGAAAATTATCTATAAGTTTTTATTATGATTTTTAATTTCGAATGACCATTAGGATCTGTGATGGTTTAAAATTGTTTAACAACCAAAAAACGCAATTGCATAAAAAGTGGACTTTTAACAAAAAATCTAAAACCAAGCTGTCTGTGTACGAAAACTAACAAGACATAAATTTAAAAAAACAAAAAACCCGACTGCGTAAAAAAACTAAATGAAAAAAACAGAACCAGTGTGCGGAACACAGCAGTTTTTACGTCCATGAACCATTATTGCGAAGATTTGAAGATTCGATTATTAATGCTTCCCGTCTGTACAAGTCGCTCTGTTTCATTTAGTTTTTTAACGCAGTCGGGTTTTTTTCTTTTTTAAATTTATGTCTTGTTTTCTTTTATTTTTTACGCACTCGAGTTTTTTGATTTTTTAAATTTATTCTTTTTAGTATTTGCTGTTAAAGCGGTTCGCAAGATAGAGCGATGTGAAAAATTCTCCACCATATGCAAAAAAAATAAAATGTGCTTGAAATGTACATTAAAACAGAAATTTTTTTATATACATTTGAAGCACACTTTTTTTTGCTTATGGGGTTTTTTTTGCTGTTAAAACATTACATTTCATACACTTTCAGTGAAGATAGGGCTATTGGTTTGAGAAAAACATGAAGCAAAAAGCACTAACTAACATAACTCTTAAAATATTACAAATTTATACAAAAATCATGCAGAAATGAACTCTTTATAAGGCTTTTTATTATATTGAAGAAATTCGCATTGAAAATCTCTATATTTTTAATTTTAACATGTTTTTTGCTTCTCCTGAACAATTTTCAGGAGAAGAAAATTACTATTACTACTACTACTACTACTACTACATCTCTTCAATAATTTCGATTTTATACGGGTGGGATACTTGCCTTAGCTCTAGAAAGGGGCTTTGGAAAAAATATATGGGACCAACTTGCGCAAACCCTTTCGAAAAAAAAAGAATTTTGAAAATCGTTTCCCAAATGATAGATATATGAATGATTTCCTCTCCGCAAGTTTTCTCTCCGATTTCGGGAAAAAATTATGGGACCAAACTGTTGGCAAACCCTTTCGAACCAAAAAAAATTTACAATCGCTTCAATAATGACAGAGTAATGCGTCTACAAACATAAAAAATACACACGAATTGATAACCTCCTTCTTTATGAAGTTGGTTAAAAAAATAATTAATATAAAACGCTATTTTACATTCGTAAATATAAAATACTTTTTATAAAATTCAGTTTAAAAATGTTGTTCGAATATTCGGCAAAAACTGTTCGAATATTATTTTATTCTAAATTAAAAAATTTTGTTCGTTCAAATAAAAATGGAAAAAGGATGTTCGAATAATTCTTATTCGCATGACAACTCTACTATTTATGATATGTATGTATACACAAGATTTTGCATATTATTTATCAACATACATATATATTTAGTTAAAATAGATAAATACTTAAGAACTACCTATACCGTAAGTAAATTAAAATTATCTGCATTTAAGCCGGCTTAGCTGTCTTTTTGTACGAGCAGTGCAAAAAAACGGAAAGCAGATGTAGCTTTCGGGAGACAGCCGAATTTGAGCCGCCGCCGATCATTTTCGTGCCAGCCGTCGCCGCCGATGAAAATCCTTAGGCGCAGGTCACTGAATGCAAGACAAAAAAGGAAAAGCATATGCCGCTTAATTTTTATACATATCCGCCGCAACCTGTCGGCGTCGGCGGCTCAATGATAGCCGCCAATTCCATCTAGCGGAATATACCTAACCATGCATTTACGTTTCCATTATGAGCAAAACAAGTCGTTTTGAGCAATATATGTCGAAACGTTTCCATAATGTTATGTGTTTTTAAGCTCGAATTTTCGTAATAAATTTGAAGTTTTCATTGTTTTGTTTACATTCTCCTTCGAAAATCATGTGCGCGCAATATTTCTTTCCATGCTGACTAATGTCTAATAAATAAATAATATACAAGGTATTTGTGTGAAATTTTTACACAATATGAAGAACGATATGACGATTAATTGTGCATTATTAACACAAAAATCTCGTTTTTGAGTTATGACTCTATTGCAGCAAAGGCTCGATATATTTTCCTTTCTCTAATCACTTCAAACGAAAACAAGCAATTTTGATTTGTTTTCATTACTGCACGTCTCCACGCGCAATATTTATTTCCGAACATAAGAATAAGAAATAAGCACAAATATGTTCATGTACAGGCGTATGTTCTGAGCTACAGAGCACGTATTGTGGTATTGGACAGCATTTAAAAAATTCACTGAATGGATCGATGTTTTTCGTCTTTATTTTAATTTATTTAATTTTGTTTAAAACTATTTTATTTAAATTTGCATTATTTTATTAAGAAAAACATTGTATTTTTACCACAGCCACAAGTTTATTTTGTTTAATTCACGAAAACAACAAATGCTGATCAAATTTGGCAGCTCGAACATAACCCTACGTCTATACCTGATATATTTTTATCATGACAAATGTCAAATTCCATATAGGGAAAACCGCTAACATAAAACAAATTATTTTTCAATATAAAGTTGGACTTTTGTCATGATACCAATGTATCAGGTATAGACGTAGGGTAAATTTAAACATTTATGGCGCAATTTATTTACAAATAAATGTTTCTGTTGTCCACACGTGAACATATGATGTTGGAAATAGAATTTGACAGATGAGAACATAATTATTTCCAAGTTTACTGCTCGTGGAGACACCCAGTCAACAAATTGCATAACTGGCAATTTTAATTTATTGTTGTTTATTTTATAAAAATTTCACAAAAATTTTGTAGAATAAATAACAAATTTAAGCATTTTTATGAAACCATTTTTTGTTACTTAATAAAAATATGACAAAAGTTGTGTAGAATCCATGTAATATACAAAAATACAGAATATGAAATAGACGATATTTTTCTGAATTATCGGGTTAATTTTAGTTGTTTGTTTTATCACATACATATCTTTTATATCATTGTTGGCCACATTAGTGTAGGTCAGTGGTTTCGTTTCTGCATTGATGTGGCAAAGTGTGAATAAAAAATAAAAACACATACAAACTTAGACTTATTTACTATTTATGTGTATAGTGTTGTGCAAAATAATAGCACCAATGTTGTACATTTTCGTGACAATACATTTGATTGCGATATTGTGATTTAATTACAAATACGTTTTAAGATAGCTGTTTATTAATTTGAAAATATATAGAATTTAGAATTCCTTATTATTTTTGCGTATCTTTGAAATTCTCGTGTGTTTCGTAAAAGGTTCTGGAGCAATTTGGCTGAAATTTTATGAATTCGGTTTAATTAAATACTGCGATTGTTCTGAGAATACTTTTTTCTAACTTTACGACTTGTATTCCACTCCGTTATTTTATTTTTGCCTGTTGCAACCTGAAGGGTTGGTGTACGGTCATAACATTAAGGGTGTAACATTGGGCTGATTTGTGTTGTAGCAAGATTAGAGTCGTTTTACGCTTTGAGTTGAATATAAGTTGTTCAGATAGTATTTTCAAGAGAATAAGCATCCTTCTACAGGCGAAATGACAAAATCTGCAGTTTTGGTGAAATTTGAGAGAATAGCCAATCTTTTTCTTGAGTATGAGAAAGATTTTAATGCTACCCATAGGGACTCCCAAACGTCAGTTACAATTGAACTGGAAAAAGAAGAATTTAAATCTTTGTGGGATCAAGTGAAAACATTTTATCAGGCCTTTGCAACCGCTGCTAATATAACAGATTCAGAGGAGGACCGTGATGCAGCTAAGCTGTTATATGCAGAATGTAGAGCAGCTTATTTTGCCTTTGCAGCACATATAGGTGAGCTATCTCAATCCTTTGTAAATAGAGCCATGCTTTCTTCGACGATATGTGGCCGGGTCTTACTGACGCTACGGCACTAGGTAATAATCGAGTACCTAATAACTAAGTCCGGTTACCACCATGTACAACCGAACCTTTTTATGGCGACTATCAGTCGTGGCCCGCCTTTAGGGACTTGTTTACGGCCGTTTATGTTAATTGTGCTTCATTGTCGGATGTCGAAAAATTATTTTATCTTCGTCAGAATACTCGTGATGAAGCGTTGGAGATTGTGCAAAAGTCCCCGCTCACAAACGAGGGTTTTGATATTGCGTGAAAAATTTAAAGGATAGATACGAGAACAAAAGGATTCTTGTAAATATGCAACTGAAAAGTTTGTTTAATTTGGCTGAAGTGAAATCAGAATCATCCACTGAAATAAAACGGTTACAAAGAGACCTAAACAATTGCATTAATGCACTTCACCTGCATAAAATAGATATAAAAAATTGGGATTCTATTTTCATATTTTTATGCTCTATGAAACTCCCTAACCTAACTTTGTCGTTGTGGGAGCAGTCTATTAAAGACAAAACAGAGATTCCCAAGTGGGAAGAAATGGATGTATTTTTAACGTCTCGTTTCCAGTCATTGGAAACTGTTTCGGGGATTAAAGCGAACCCAACACGACTTACTGAAAAGTCTAATTCGAGTAGAAATCTTCATTCAGGGATTAATTCTCATTCGAACAGGAATTCTCGCTCGGAAAATAACTCTTCTTTAGGAAATACTTCGCTTTCTAACAAAAAGGTGAGAGCGTATCAGAGCAAAATAACTAAGAACTCGTGCCCAAATTGTTCGAAAGATCATTCGCTGCGAACGTGTCCTAAATTCTTAAAAATGACTCCCAAAGAAAGATTTGTGAATGTGAAAAGACACAATCGTTGCCTAAATTGTCTGAGCGATGGACATAAGTTAAGTACTTGCCAAAGCAATTTTAGCTGTTCCGTGTGCAAATTGAAGCACCATTCCTTACTGCACAGGGAAGTAATTAGTGATAGCACTGCTGACAGACCAAGTACTAGTCAGGCAGCTGCTCAAAGCTCTACGGTGCAAAATTGTTTTGCTACCACTTCACGGCAAATACTTTTAGGGACCGCAATTGTCAACATAATATGTCGTGGTGATATATTTGCTGCACGAGCGCTAATTGATTCGGGATCCCAAGCGACTTTCATTTCGGATAGGTTGCGAAGAAAACTGAATTTACCAGTACATAGCATTAGGGCTCAAGTTTTTGGTCTGAATAATGCTGCTGCCGTTACTGTTCAAAAGGTCTGTCCCATAGTACTGAGCTCGCCTTTAGATACCCAATTTAGTGTCGAAGTTGAAAGCTTGGTTCTTCCTAAATTGACGGATAGCCTACCGTCTGAATCAATTGATATTTCGCAAGCAAGCTCGTTACTAAAACTGAAATTGGCCGATCCAAATTTTTCAAAAAGTAGCCAAGTAGATCTTCTTATTGGCGCTGACATTTATTCTAAGATCATGCTAGACGGTGCCAGGCGCAATATTTTAGGCAATTTGATGGCACAAGAGACTATTTTTGGCTGGATTTTGACTGGATCGATTACTGATTTAAGACCGGGTGTATGTCTCACTTTACACGGAAATTGGAATAGATAAACAATTGGAAAGGTTTTGGGCTCTAGAGGAACCACCCAAGGCTATTGTTTCCACACCCGAAGACGAATTTTGTGAGGAGCTTTTTACGAATACTACAAAGCGGAATAATGATGGCCGATTTATTGTCTCTCTTCCTTTTAAACCGCAATATGTTGTTGATAGCGGCTTAGGAATTTCTCGCGAAAAGGCTCAGCGACAGTTTTTAAGAAATGAAGCGTCTCTTCTCAAAAACCCGTCCCTTAAGAAGGCTTATGATGATGTGATCTCGGAACATAAAACCTTAGGCCATATCGTTCAAGTCGAAAATGATGATTATGACCACTCGAAATCTTTTTATTTGCCACATCATGCGGTATTTAAACCTGAAAGCTCCTCTACAAAAGTTAGGGTTGTTTTCAATGCTTCAAGCCGGTCGTCTTCAGGCTTAACTTTATATGATATTTTGTTTAACGGCCCGACTCTACAAAATGATTTAATGTTGTTAATAGTTAGATGGCACTTTTATCGATACGTGTTCAATGGCGATATTGAAAAAATGTATCGACAAATTCTTGTAGAGTCGAAAGATGCTAAGTTTCAGCGAATAGTTTTCCGCGAAAACCCTAGTGACGATTTGAAGGAGTTCGAACTAAGAACTGTCACCTTTGGAGTGAATTGCGCTCCATATCTAGCGATAAGGACGTTGCACCAATTAGCTTATGACGTGAATGGTCAATGGCCGCTTGCGTCAAAAATTTTGCGTACAATGATGTATGTTGATGACGCTCTCGCGGGGGCTCATGATATATCATTGGCGATTGAGGCTCGGGATCAATTGTTGTTGGCTTTGTCATCGGCTGGATTTTCGATGAGGAAGTGGACCTCCAACGACGACAGAATTTTAAGTGGTCTGTCGGCGGATCTGCTGTTGAATGAGAAATTTTTAGAAATTGATGATGAAAGCACTACAAAAGCGTTAGGTATAAGGTGGAACGCTAAGGCCGATAGATTTCTCTTTGCAACTTCCCCTATTGCTTTCAATGAAAATTTCACTAAAAGAGAAGTTTTGTCTAGCATTGCCAAGCTATTTGATCCTGCTGGCTGGCTAGGGCCTATTGCCATTGTGGCGAAAATGCTGATGCAACAAATTTGGAGTGAGAAGACCGATTGGGATGAGACTTTATCCGAAGATAGTAGCCAAAGATGGAGGCAACTACAAGGATATTGATAAGATAACAATTCCTCGTTGGGTTGGTTTTTCACCTTCTGTTAATTTAGAAATTCATGGGTTCTCTGATGCTTCAGAGAAGGCAAATGGCGCATGCATTTATGTGCGTATTTTAAATGAACAGGGCGCTATACAATCGCATCTACTCTTAGCGAAGTCTCGGGTAGCTCCATTAAAAACAATTTCTTTGCCTCGTTTGGAGCTCTGTGGGGCATATCTTTTGGCCAATCTAATTGAAACGGTTAGAAATGATGTAAAATTTGATGAAACGAAAACGAAAATTTATGCATGGAGTGATTCTATGATTGTTTTAGCTTGGCTCCAAAAACCATCCAATACATGGACTACTTTTGTTGCGAACAGGGTATCCAAAATTGTATCGATAATTGACAAAAACTCTTGGAGACACGTTTGTTCTAAGGAAAACCCAGCTGATTTACTTAGCCGTGGTGTTCGGCCACAAGATTTAATAGGTAATCGACTTTGGTGGCATGGTCCTTCTTGGCTTTCCTCCTCCTCTGACCGTTGGAATGTCGTTTCTGTTAAAGAATTGAGCACAAGGGAAGAGGAATGTAGACACAAAGTACTTTTCGTGTACTTTAAGCATTTTTGCGATTTGTTGGAACGTTTTTCTTCTTATTCTAAAGCACTACGAGTAATGGCTTTAGCAGTAAGGGGTTGGAAACTCATTTTGAAACAAGAACGAAGCTTTCCGTCGCCCGAAGTCACTCAAGCTGAGATTCAGTCAGTCAAAGAAAAATTGATTATCGTATCACAAAAGGCCTTCTTTGCTACTGAATATCATAAGTTATCAAATGACCAACCAATTTTAGAAGGGAAACTCTTAAATCTTAATCCATTTTTAGATGAGAAAGGGATTATTCGTATTGGCGGGCGCTTAGAAAATGCGCCAAATCTCTCATATGGAGAGAAGTTTCCTATTGTTTTGCACTCTGGTTGTCACTTTGCCTTATTATTCGTAAGTTTTATCCACAAGGTAATTTTGCATGGTGGAAATCAGCTCATGCTAAGAGTCCTTCGAACTGAGTTTTACATCCCGCATGCCAAAAATTTGATCAAGAAAGTTATTGGTCGCTGTAAGGTTTGCATAATTCACAAAAAAGCGACACAAAGCCAGATTATGGCAGCTCTTCCTACTGCAAGGACAGTAATTTCCCGCCCATTTTTTGTTACTGGGGTAGACTTTGCGGGACCCTTTGATATTCGAAATTACACTGGTCGAGCTTGTTTGATAACAAAGGGGTACGTTTGCTTATTTGTTTGTTTTGCTACGAAAGCGATTCATTTAGAAGCAGTTAGCAGTCTATCAACGCTTGCTTTCTTGGCTGCATTTGAACGATTTATTTCCCGACGTGGGTATCCAAAACAAATGCATTCGGATAATGGTACCAACTTTGTAGGAGCATCAAGGACGTTAAGATCCGAATTTTGTGCCTTTCTTTGCAACACTGGCTCTAGCGTGAAGAGCTTCAAGCACCATTTTAAAAGAATCGCCGGTAACTTGAAATACACTTTCGAAGAATTTTCGACTTTACTAGCTCGTATTGAATCGTGTTTGAATTCAAGACCTTTGTGTCCTTTAACAGAAAGTGCTGACTGTTTAGATATTTTAACGCCTGGTCATTTTCTTGTTGGCGGTCCTCTTTTAGCTCCACCTGAAATAGAAATTTTAGAGGCCCCGGGGGCAATTCATAATCGTTGGCAGCGCGTGAAAGCGTTAAATCAACGCTTATGTTCTAGGTGGAAAAATGACTACCTGAAGGATCTTCAAAAACGAAATAAATGGAAATTCATGCAAAAGGATTTAGAAATCGGAGATTTGGTGGTCATACGTGAAGACAACTTGCCAACTAATGAATGGCGGCTAGGAAGAGTAACAAAATTACACTTGGGAAAAGACGGTCATGTCAGAGTTGTGGAGTTAAAAACAGAGCGTGGCTTCATTCTTAGACCAATTGTAAAGCTAGTAGTGCTTCCAAAATATTAGTATTTTATTTCTTTCTCATTATTACTATAGGCTTTACAGTATCATGGTATCTCCAAAGAAATATACCGAAGACCGTCGTACCACCAATAAAATGATTTGCCGTATTTGTTTAAAAGATCACCCATTACGATTCTGCAAGAAGTTTCTCCATGTTGATTTCCAAGAGAGGATGAAGCTAGTTTCAATTTATAAGTACTGTGCTGGGTGCTTAAGTCACGATCATACCTGGCGTACTTGTAGTAGTACGGGGAGATGTAAGCGCTGCGGTGATATGCACCATACGCTCTTACACAAACCGGGCAAGAGACCCAGTTCGTCGGTCCCGAGGAAAAATAACAAGCCGAAGCATAGTCAGCCGAGTCCGTCTACCCGTACGAAGAGTAAAGGACATCGTTCGTCCGGACACACAGCCAGGGGACCCAGTTCGTCCAATGATCAAAAGAGCGATAGACCGAGTTCGTCTCAAGCTCTGATCCCTCTTGGTTCAAAGCAACAACAGCTAGTACCACAATCTGGAGAGATATGCTACACAATCTGGAGAGATATGCTACACACAGTTCACAATTTTTGGCTACATTATATCTGGTTCTTGTCCGCAATGATGTTTTTGGACGTGTAAGGGGTATATTTCTGGTTCTTTGGATCATGATACTTAAATTAAAAAACGTTTGTTTTTATAGTTTTTTTCCCTAAATTTTGGTTTTTTTTGTAATATTGAGCAGCTGGCATTTGCTATGAATGGATTGGAGTTTCTGCTGGCGGTTCAAACCTTTTTGAATTTATTTTATTATCTAATGGTTTTTCTATGGAAATTTACTATAAAACTTATGATAATTTGAAATTAACATCTGAGTTTTTTTTTCTTCTCTTTCTTTGTTTTTGGTTCTTGTTCCTCTCAGTATATTCCTTTATTTTTCCTCAACTATCAAGATGTAGCGTCTTTTGTTGCAATACTGCAAGGCGGCCGGGATGTTTAAGTCTGGAAGAAGGTCGTCATATTCCCATCCCTGATTAAAGAATGGAATTGCTACAAAACTAGACACCTGGAGGGCGCTAACGCTATGGGATATTTGGGACAACGTAATAACTTTGGCGGCCACCATGAGTTGCTGTTGGAGGTAGAATCGCGTGACGAGCTTACGAAAAGAAAGAACACGCCATTGTAAAATCGAACACGACACGATATAGTTGTTTCCGCCTTTCTATAAAATCTACAAGGAATTATAAACGGAATTAAAGATTTATATTTTAGAAAAAAAAAAAACAATATAGTTTGTCTTTTTTTTTATCATTTCGTTTCTTTTTGGATTTTTGGAGTTCCAGTGAACAGATCAGCGTACACCCACTGTACCATTATATATATATATATATATATATATATATATATATATATATATATATATATATATATATATATATATATATATATATATATATATATATATATATATATATATATATATATATATATATATATATATATATATATATATATATATATATATATATATATATACACAGTGAGTTGATTACAGTCTGATTTTCAAGCTAACTGTTTGCATGTAGTCATTTTAATCATATGCAGACGGACCGCCGATTGTTTACAGTCCTGTTCGATTGCAGTCTTTTTTTCATTTTTTTTAATGTTAATAAATTCCGCTATGTTTATTCAGTGATATAGCGGTAGTCTTATATTGATATAAATCTTTGATATATCAATATATCTCGTTTTAAACTAAATTTTTTGCATTTCGCGCTACCATACTTATTCTATAAATTACCCGAGTCTTACGGCGTAATAAAAATGAAGTTGACCGGCATCGTATTAGATTTTCGTTTAGCTACCGCTTAATTTTGTTATATCACCGTCGCCACTAGCTGGAGTGGGCGGCTCAATCAATATAAATAACCATGCGTTTACACGTGGTAATAGCACTGTCTAACCAGACACGTCAACTTTGACAGTTGAAAATTGCCCAAATCAGGTTTTTATGCCGGATAGTTGAGAAAGAGACAACAATTACGTGTTGGTGTTTCATATTATTCAATTAAAAGTGTTGCAGATTTTTCAAATGTATGCGTAAAACAAAACGGAACATTAATACCTTCTTATTTCTCCTTTGTGATGCCGGCCACTTCGGCTGAGACGGAAATATCTTCCGGCTCGTGTCGCGTCTGGTTAGACTGTGGTAATAGTTCTTACATATGTAATGAAGAAAGTTGTTAATGCTTTTTTGCAAGTGTTTTCAATATTTTCGCATAGTATGATTATCCGCATGACTTATTTCCATTTCTTCTCATAAACGGTGATTTAATTTTTTATTTGCAATTAGCAAACTCATGGAAATTATCAACAATTAACAAAAGAATTTGCATATAAATGGAAAACATTGCCAATTATACTACATTTACACCAGAGCGAAATCTGGTAGACTTCAATTCAAATCTATGTCGAAATCTATACCGTTTACACACGGCTTTTTGCCATTTATCAAGATTTCGTTTCCATACAAGAGATAGTTGCTTAACCTTTTTTATTTTGAAATGTCAAACTGCATAGAAAAGAAGATCCGTCAAATGCAAAACAACTACTGCGCACACTATAAACTACATATTCTGGAACAGCGTAGTATTTTTAAGTACTATATGAGCAAAACCACGGTTGTATAGCTAAGTACTACTTGATTTTAGTAGATTTTGTCAAAATCTAGTGGCGAAGAAGATTTAGTTTTGTATGGGAAATCTAGTAAAAACAACAACATCTAAGTACTAGATTTCGCTCTGGTGTAAATGCACTATTATATATAAGTTTCCAATGTATTCGACTTTCAGTCAGTAGTGCAATTCACAAACTTGTTTTCACGCTTATCAAGTCATTTAAATAACTTTACATTAAAATTATTGTTTTTACTATTCGTTAACACTTTTAAACAATATTAGCTGCGTTAACTAAACGGCAATAATTTTAGTGGTGTTATTGAATATGTAGACATCAGCCAGCTGTTCAGGTAAAGCACGTCGTCTTTTGGCAAAACTCATATAATTCATCGACAATATACACACATATTAAATCTTTTATATATAAATAACAATATTTATATTATTTGAACATTTAGTTCAACTTTTACATCTCTAAATTAAAGAAATTCATGAAAATATGTTTGTGTGCAACTATAAATTCGTTTTTTTATTCCTCTTTTTTATTTCCGTTTATTTTAATCGTGTTGGGAAGTGATATAAAATTTTAACAAAGGCGTTAAATACATCAAATTATCGTTAATAGACACTGTAATTATTGGAGACAAAATCAGCCTTTATTTAAGAGTTAAAACTTTGTGAATTTCATTACAAAGATTGTAGTTACCAAAATAAAACCAATTTCGGAGAATGATTAAAAGAAAAATAGCTACATACTAACCAGAAATATGTCAAAACATATTGCAAAAATGTCAAAATTATATTGGTGTATATGGAGATTAGCAATATACATATGCTGCAATAGTCCCCGTTACTAGTCGAGACTCTCGAATCGCAATAAATATGTTAACATATATTGCAGCAATTGTGAAAATTATGTTATTGCTAGTGGAGACAGTTCATTGCAGGTGTTTGCAATATATGTTGCAATAATTGTCAACGAATTTTTGTTGACAATTAGTGCAAACATAAAATGTAAAATTTCAAAGTAATTTGTGCTCCACATTTTTGTACTGCGTTTGACGTTCTGATGAAATGAATGAAATTAATAAATATAATGAAATAATAAATAATATTGCGAACATTTTATGTAGAAAATCGTTTTTCCAAAATTACTTTGTTCATAAAAAACAAAAATGCAACTGATTTGTAAAAATGCATTATATTGCATTGTGCCACGTGTTCTCATATGGTTAACATAATAAATCAATAATACTGCATTTACACCAGAGCGAAATCTGGTAGATTTCAATTGAAATCTATACCATTTACATAATGCTTTTTGACATTTATCAAGATTCCGTTTCCATACCTTTTTTATTTTGAAATTTCAAACTGCATAGAAAAAAAGATCTGTAAAATGCAAAACAACCACCATACCTTATGAAGTACACATTATGCGGTACTATATAAACTGAACGCGTGAACCGATTTTGATGATTCCTACGTCAATGGATTCGGAGTGTCACTAACGATATGACAGTAATCAAAATTCAATATGGCGGCTAGTTAACATAATAAATCAATAATACTGCATTTACACCAGAGCGAAATCTGGTAGATTTCAATTGAAATCTATACCATTTACATAATGCTTTTTGACATTAACAAAAAATCTAAAACCAAGCTGTCTTTGTACGAAAACTAACAAGACATAAATTTAAAAAACAAAAAACCTGACTGCGTAAAAAAACTAAATGAAAAAACAAGACCAGTGTGCGGAACACAGCAGTTTTTACGTCCATTAACCATTATTGCGAAGATTTGAAGATTCGATTATTAATGCTTCCCGTCTGTACAAGTCGCTCTGTTTCATTTAGTTTTTTAACGCAGTCGGGTTTTTTTCTTTTTTAAATTTATGTCTTGTTTTCTTTTATTTTTTACGCACTCGAGTTTTTTGATTTTTTAAATTTATTCTTTTTAGTATTTGCTGTTAAAGCGGTTCGCAAGATAGAGCGATGTGAAAAATTCTCCACCATATGCAAAAAAAATAAAATGTGCTTGAAATGTACATTAAAACCGACATTTTTTTATATACATTTGAAGCACACTTTTTTTTTGCTTATGGGGTTTTTTTTGCTGTTAAAACATTACATTTCATACACTTTCAGTGAAGATAGGGCTATTGGTTTGAGAAAAACATGAAGCAAAAAGCACTAACTAACATAACTCTTAAAATATTACAAATTTATACAAAAATCATGCAGAAATGAACTCTTTATAAGGCTTTTTATTATATTGAAGAAATTCGCATTGAAAATCTCTATATTTTTAATTTTAACATGTTTTTTGCTTCTCCTGAACAATTTTCAGGAGAAGAAAATTACTATTACTACTACTACTACTACTACATCTCTTCAATAATTTCGATTTTATACGGGTGGGATACTTGCCTTAGCTCTAGAAAGGGGCTTTGGAAAAAATATAAGGGACCAACTTGCGCAAACCCTTTCGAAAAAAAAAGAATTTTGAAAATCGTTTCCCAAATGATAGATATATGAATGATTTCCTCTCCGCAAGTTTTCTCTCCGATTTCGGGAAAAAATTATGGGACCAAACTGTTGGCAAACCCTTTCGAACCAAAAAAAATTTACAATCGCTTCAATAATGACAGAGTAATGCGTCTACAAACATAAAAAATACACACGAATTGATAACCTCCTTCTTTATGAAGTTGGTTAAAAAAATAATTAATATAAAACGCTATTTTACATTCGTAAATATAAAATACTTTTTATAAAATTCAGTTTAAAAATGTTGTTCGAATATTCGGCAAAAACTGTTCGAATATTATTTTATTCTAAATTAAAAAATTTTGTTCGTTCAAATAAAAATGGAAAAAGGATGTTCGAATAATTCTTATTCGCATGACAACTCTACTATTTATGATATGTATGTATACACAAGATTTTGCATATTATTTATCAACATACATATATATTTAGTTAAAATAGATAAATACTTAAGAACTACCTATACCGTAAGTAAATTAAAATTATCTGCATTTAAGCCGGCTTAGCTGTCTTTTTGTACGAGCAGTGCAAAAAAACGGAAAGCAGATGTAGCTTTCGGGAGACAGCCGAATTTGAGCCGCCGCCGACCATTTTCGTGCCAGCCGTCGCCGCCGATGAAAATCCTTAGGCGCAGGTCACTGAATGCAAGACAAAAAAGGAAAAGCATATGCCGCTTAATTTTTATACATATCCGCCGCAACCTGTCGGCGTCGGCGGCTCAATGATAGCCGCCAATTCCATCTAGCGGAATATACCTAACCATGCATTTACGTTTCCATTGAGCAATATATGTCGAAACGTTTCCATAATGTTATGTGTTTTTAAGCTCGAATTTTCGTAATAAATTTGAAGTTTTCATTGTTTTGTTTACATTCTCCTTCGAAAATCATGTGCGCGCAATATTTCTTTCCATGCTGACTAATGTCTAATAAATAATTAATATACAAGGTATTTGTGTGAAATTTTTACACAATATGAAGAACGATATGACGATTAATTGTGCATTATTAACACAAAAATTTCGTTTTTGAGTTATGACTCTATTGCAGCAAAGGCTCGATATATTTTCCTTTCTCTAATCACTTCAAACGAAAACAAGCAATTTTGATTTGTTTTCATTACTGCACGTCTCCACGCGCAATATTTATTTCCGAACATAAGAATAAGAAATAAGCACAAATATGTTCATGTACAGGCGTATGTTCTGAGCTACAGAGCACGTATTGTGGTATTGGACAGCATTTAAAAAATTCACTGAATGGATCGATGTTTTTCGTCTTTATTTTAATTTATTTAATTTTGTTTAAAACTATTTTATTTAAATTTGCATTATTTTATTAAGAAAAACATTGTATTTTTACCACAGCCACAAGTTTATTTTGTTTAATTCACGAAAACAACAAATGCTGATCAAATTTGGCAGCTTGAACATAACCCTACGTCTATACCTGATATATTTTTATCATGACAAATGTCAAATTCCATATAGGGAAAACCGCTAACATAAAACAAATTATTTTTCAATATAAAGTTGGACTTTTGTCATGATACCAATGTATCAGGTATAGACGTAGGGTAAATTTAAACATTTATGGCGCAATTTATTTACAAATAAATGTTTCTGTTGTCCACACGTGAACATATGATGTTGGAAATAGAATTTGACAGATGAGAACATAATTATTTCCAAGTTTACTGCTCGTGGAGACACCCAGTCAACAAATTGCATAACTGGCAATTTTAATTTATTGTTGTTTATTTTATAAAAATTTCACAAAAATTTTGTAGAATAAATAACAAATTTAAGCATTTTTATGAAACCATTTTTTGTTACTTAATAAAAATATGACAAAAGTTGTGTAGAATCCATGTAATATACAAAAATACAGAATATGAAATAGACGATATTTTTCTGAATTATCGGGTTAATTTTAGTTGTTTGTTTTATCACATACATATCTTTTATATCATTGTTGGCCACATTAGGGTAGGTCAGTGGTTTCGTTTCTGCATTGATGTGGCAAAGTGTGAATAAAAAATAAAAACACATACAAACTTAGACTTATTTACTATTTATGTGTATAGTGTTGTGCAAAATAATAGCACCAATGTTGTACATTTTCGTGACAATACATTTGATTGCGATATTGTGATTTAATTACAAATACGTTTTAAGATAGCTGTTTATTAATTTGAAAATATATAGAATTTAGAATTCCTTATTATTTTTGCGTATCTTTGAAATTCTCGTGTGTTTCGTAAAAGGTTCTGGAGCAATTTGGCTGAAATTTTATGAATTCGGTTTAATTAAATACTGCGATTGTTCTGAGAATACTTTTTTCTAACTTTACGACTTGTATTCCATTCCGTTATTTTATTTTTGCCTGTTGCAACCTGAAGGGTTGGTGTACGGTCATAACATTAAGGGTGTAACATTGGGCTGATTTGTGTTGTAGCAAGATTAGAGTCGTTTTACGCTTTGAGTTGAATATAAGTTGTTCAGATAGTATTTTCAAGAGAATAAGCATCCTTCTACAGGCGAAATGACAAAATCTGCAGTTTTGGTGAAATTTGAGAGAATAGCCAATCTTTTTCTTGAGTATGAGAAAGATTTTAATGCTACCCATAGGGACTCCCAAACGTCAGTTACAATTGAACTGGAAAAAGAAGAATTTAAATCTTTGTGGGATCAAGTGAAAACATTTTATCAGGCCTTTGCAACCGCTGCTAATATAACAGATTCAGAGGAGGACCGTGATGCAGCTAAGCTGTTATATGCAGAATGTAGAGCAGCTTATTTTGCCTTTGCAGCACATATAGGAGAGCTATCTCAATCCTTTGTAAATAGAGCCATGCTTTCTTCGACGATATGTGGCCGGGTCTTACTGACGCTACCTCACTAGGTAATAATCGAGTACCTAATAACTAAGTCCGGTTACCACCATGTACAACCGAACCTTTTTATGGCGACTATCAGTCGTGGCCCGCCTTTAGGGACTTGTTTACGGCCGTTTATGTTAATTGTGCTTCATTGTCGGATGTCGAAAAATTATTTTATCTTCGTCAGAATACTCGTGATGAAGCGTTGGAGATTGTGCAAAAGTCCCCGCTCACAAACGAGGGTTTTGATATTGCGTGAAAAATTTAAAGGATAGATACGAGAACAAAAGGATTCTTCTAAATATGCAACTGAAAAGTTTGTTTAATTTGGCTGAAGTGAAATCAGAATCATCCACTGAAATAAAACGGTTACAAAGAGACCTAAACAATTGCATTAATGCACTTCACCTGCATAAAATAGATATAAAAAATTGGGATTCTATTTTCATATTTTTATGCTCTATGAAACTCCCTAACCTAACTTTGTCGTTGTGGGAGCAGTCTATTAACGACAAAACAGAGATTCCCAAGTGGGAAGAAATGGATGTATTTTTAACGTCTCGTTTCCAGTCATTGGAAACTGTTTCGGGGATTAAAGCGAACCCAACACGACTTACTGAAAAGTCTAATTCGAGTAGAAATCTTCATTCAGGGATTAATTCTCATTCGAACAGGAATTCTCGCTCGGAAAATAACTCTTCTTTAGGAAATACTTCGCTTTCTAACAAAAAGGTGAGAGCGTATCAGAGCAAAATAACTAAGAACTCGTGCCCAAATTGTTCGAAAGATCATTCATATATATATATATATATATATATATATATATATATATATATATATATATATATATATATATATATATATATATATATATATATATATATATATATATATATATATATATATATATATATATATATATATATATATATATATATATATATATATATATATATATATATATATATATATATATATATATATATATATATATATATATATATATATATATATATGTATGTATCTACGCAACTATTGTCGTGGGCATCAGTTCTTCTGACATCTTATACGTAAGCCCTTCTTTCCGAAAAATATTTAAATATTCTTCGATAAAGGTGGATTCAAGCACATCCTTTAACTTGAGTATCCACTCATAGAGCAGAGCACCTTAGAATAGATCTGGATAGAAGTTCATTTGAGATCGATGATGATCTTTCGATTAATTCCCCAGAAAAGCAAATATTTAATTGATATAACTAGATCCTTTATCTAACAGTCGACGGACCTGACAGTTGATATATGTGTCTAATGTTAGTTAAAGTATCCAGACTGTACAGTAAAGTCTAACGAAATATAGCTATATGGAGGAATTAAACACAATCTGATCCTACACAGTTCGTTCCTCTTCGATGTCTATTTGAGTCAAGCTAGATTGCTCGAGTAGCATATCTGGTAAAAAAAGTACATGCAATAACAATTAGCAGCTTCCACTCGTTTTCAAAAGCGTGCGAAGCGCTATTGTATCAAAAATATTCATATAAACAATGGTTCGAGATACATTGTAGATCATGATGAGCCCCAAATTTAACTGAATTATGTGCTTATATATGTAAATAGGCGCTAATAGGTAATATGTACGAGTATCTATAATATTTGATTTATGTGCTTATAGCACTAAAAGATCACACATTCTAATTAAGATATTATTATCTTGCTGTATGTGGTATATCAAATATATAAGCAAATAAACGAAAAGATATGAACAGATTTAATAAGATTTATTTGTAGAGTAATATTATTGAAATTTAATCAGTATTGAACATAATGATTTATCCTTTTGTATCCAAAATATATGTAAATACCTTTAACACACAGTTTAATAAGAAAAACCTCTATCATCAATATACACTTCAATCCAACAACTTCAAACAAAGTTTATCTGAATGCTGTATCTGTTCTTCAGACAGAAAATCATTTCAGTGATTATCTTTATTCCTAATACTAAACGAGTTAATAGAGATTATGGTAAGTCTAATTGCCCTTATAACTGTATGATTACAAATCAGTAATTTTTATTACAATATTCTCCAAAAGTTATGTATTTATTTCCTATTCTGGTTATTATAAAATTATATTATTAGATTATGTACTAAATATGATTTTTTATTGTTTCTGTTTCAACAACAATATTTCATCTATGTATGCTTATACAAGAATTCTGTTGATTAAACAATCCCAGTTCCTTTAGCTTTAATAACCCTTTGAAGTGCATATACATATATATACGGCGTAATAAAAATGGAGGTGACCGGCATCGTGACGCTTAATTTTGTTATATCACCGTTGCCACTAGCTGGAGTGGACGGCTCAAGCAATATAAATAACCATGCGTTTACACATGGTAATAGCACTGTCTAACCAGACACGTCAACTTTGACAGTTGAAAATTGCCCAAATCAGGTTTTTATGCCGGATAGTTGAGAAAGAGACAACAATTACGTGTTGGTGTTTCATATTATTCAATTAAAAGTGTTGCAGATTTTTCAAATGTATGCGTAAAACAAAACGGAACATTAATACCTTCTTATTTCTCCCTTGTGATGCCGGCCACTTCGGCTGAGACGGAAATATCTTCCGGCTCGTGTCGCGTCTGGTTAGACTGTGGTAATAGTTCTTACATATGTAATGAAGAAAGTTGTTAATGCTTTTTTGCAAGTGTTTTCAATATTTTCGCATAGTATGATTATCCGCATGACTTATTTCCATTTCTTCTCATAAACGGTGATTTAATTTTTTATTTGCAATTAGCAAACTCATGGAAATTATCAACAATTAACAAAAGAATTTGCATATAAACGGAAAACATTGCCAATTATACTACATTTACACCAGAGCGAAATCTGGTAGACTTCAATTCAAATCTATGTCGAAATCTATACCGTTTACACACGGCTTTTTGCCATTTATCAAGATTTCGTTTCCATACCAGAGATAGTTGCTTAACCTTTTTTATTTTGAAATGTCAAACTGCATAGAAAAGAAGATCCGTCAAATGCAAAACAACTACTGCGCACACTATAAACTACATATTCTGGAACAGCGTAGTATTTTTAAGTACTATATGAGCAAAACCACGGTTGTATAGCCAAGTACTACTAGATTTGAGTAGATTTTGTCAAAATCTAATGGCGAAGAAGATTTAGTTTTGTATGGGAAATCTAGTAAAAATAACTAGATTTAGCTCCACATCTAAGTACTAGATTTCGCTCTGGTGTAAATGCACTATTATATATAAATTTCCAATGTATTCGACTTTCAGTCAGTAGTGCAATTCACAAACTTGTTTTCACGCTTATCAAGTCATTTAAATAACTTTACATTAAAATTATTGTTTTTACTATTCGTTAACACTTTTAAACAATATTAGCTGCGTTAACTAAACGGCAATAATTTTAGTGGTGTTATTGAATATGTAGACATCAGCCAGCTGTTCAGGTAAAGCACGTCGTCTTTTGGCAAAACTCATATAATTCATCGACAATATACACACATATTAAATCTTTTATATATAAATAACAATATTTATATTATTTGAACATTTAGTTCAACTTTTACATCTCTAAATTAAAGAAATTCATGAAAATATGTTTGTGTGCAACTATAAATTCGTTTTTTTATTCCTCTTTTTTATTTTCGTTTATTTTAATCGTGTTGGGAAGTGATATAAAATTTTAACAAAGGCGTTAAATACATCAAATTATCGTTAATAGACACAGTAATTATTGGAGACAAAATCAGCCTTTATTTAAGAGTTAAAACTTTGTGAATTTCACTACAAAGATTTTAGTTACCAAAATAAAACCAATTTCGGAGAATGATTAAAAGAAAAATAGCTACATACTAACCAGAAATATGTCAAAACATATTGCAAAAATGTCAAAATTATATTGGTGTATATGGAGATTAGCAATATACATATGCTGCAATAGTCCCCGTTACGAGTCGAGACTCTCGAATCGCAATAAATATTTTAACATATATTGCAGCAATTGTGAAAATTATGTTATTGCTACTGGAGACAGTTCATTGCAGGTGTTTGCAATATATGTTGCAATAATTGTCAACGAATTTTTGTTGACAATTAGTGCAAACATAAAAGGAAAAATTTCATAGTAATTTGTGCTCCACATTTTTGTACTGCGTTTGACCTTTTGATGAAATGAATGAAATTAATAAATATAATGAAATAACAAATAATATTGCGAACATTTTATGTAGAAAATCATTTTTCCAAAATTACTTTGTTCATAAGAAACAAAAATACAATTGATTAGTTAAAAATGCATTATATTGCATTGTGCCACGTGTTCTCATATGGTTAACATAATAAATCAATAATACTGCATTTACACCAGAGCGAAATCTGGTAGATTTCAATTGAAATCTTTACCCTTTACACAATGCTTTTTGATATTTATCAAGATTTCGTTTCCATACCTTTTTTATTTTGAAAAGTCAAACTGCATAGAAAAAAAGATCTGTAAAATGCAAAACAACCACGATACCTTCTGAAGTACACATTATGCGGTACTATATAAACCGAACGCGTGAACCGATTTTGATGATTATTACGTCAATCGATTCGTCTTAATCCCGGGAGTGTCACTAACGATATGACAGTAATCAAAATTCAATATGGCGGTTAGTAGACGCCATTTTGTGAATACGACAAAAATAAAAATTCGGCGAACTATATCGAAATGCGTATCATTCGACAGGTATTTGAAAATTATCTATAAGTTTTTATTATGATTTTTAATTTCGAATGACCATTAGGATCTGTGATGGTTTAAAATTGTTTAACAACCAAAAAACGCAATTGCATAAAAAGTGGACTTTTAACAAAAAATCTAAAACCAAGCTGTCTGTGTACGAAAACTAACAAGACATAAATTTAAAAAAACAAAAAACCCGACTGCGTAAAAAAACTAAATGAAAAAAACAGAACCAGTGTGCGGAACACAGCAGTTTTTACGTCCATGAACCATTATTGCGAAGATTTGAAGATTCGATTATTAATGTTTCCCGTCTGTACAAGTCGCTCTGTTCCGCACGCTGGACTTGTTTTGTTTTTCATTTAGTTTTTTTACGCAGTCGGGTTTTTTTCTTTTTTAAATTTATGTCTTGTTTTCTTTTATTTTTTACGCACTCGAGTTTTTTGATTTTTTAAATTTATTCTTTTTAGTATTTGCTGTTAAAGCGGTTCGCAAGATAGAGCGATGTGAAAAATTCTCCTCCATATGCAAAAAAATAAAATGTGCTTGAAATGTACATTAAAACCGACATTTTTTTATATACATTTGAAGCACACTTTTTTTTGCTTATGGGGTTTTTTTTTGCTATTAAAACATTACATTTCATACACTTTCAGTGAAGATAGGGCTATTGGTTTCAGAAAAACATGAAGCAAAAAGCACTAACTAACATAACTCTTAAAATATTACAAATATATACAAAAATCATGCAGAAATGAACTCTTCATGGGGCTTTTTATTATATTGGAGAAATTCGCATTGCAAATCTCTATATTTTTAATTTTAACATGTTTTTTGCTTCTCCTGAACAATTTTCAGGAGAAGAAAATTACTATTACTACTACTACTACTACTACTACTACTACTACTACTACTACTACATCTCTTCAATAATTTCGATTTTATACGGGTTGGATACTTGCATTAGCTCTAGAAAGGGGCTTTGGAACATTAGAGTGTATGAAGAAGAACGTGCTTCAGTCTTTTTGAAAATTTTTATCTAAAAAATAATTGCATTTAATACGGATTTTTTACAATTGTGAAATAAAAATTACAGTAGATCTTCTTATGCTCTATTCGACTATGCTATACCATTTTTCCTATTTGCAAAAAATGTGAAAAGTTACATATATGTATTCCTAATGTATAGCCTAGTACGCACTTCTGTCTGAATTTTTAGTTGCCATACAACTATGTGATGGAAATCGATTTTGAAAACGAAGCAATTTTAAAGGCCATTTGTAATACATGTTCGTCAAATTTTTTATAATTTTTGTGATACAATTCTTCTTAATATAGAAATATTTGTATAATATTTGTGGTTAAGTACCTTTTAACAAATAAATATTATTAAAAACTTTTTTTTTTTTTTTTTTTTTTTTATTAAAAACACCTTTTAAAATGGCTTTGTTTTCGAAATCGATATCCATCATATACCTGATAAGTATGTAAAAAAATTTCTTAAAGAAATTTGCGTTTGATAGTACAGAGTTCAAAAAAAAAATACCCGAAATTTTGATAGTTATTGCCTATCACAGACATTTTATAACAATCAGGTGGAAATCGATTTTGAGAACGAAGCAATTTATTTTTCCGTGTATATAAACTACAAATCCGAATTTTCATAAGAACTGCGAACCAGTCTTTTATTTCTCAAAAGTAAAGAAATTAATCTACACCATTTTTCATTGAAATTGAGAAAATTCCAAATGAAATTGAGAAAATTCCAAATGAAATTAAGAATTTGAAATTTAGAAAATTCCAAATAAAGTTGAGCAATTCAATTTAAAATTGAGAAAATTCTAAATTAAATCGAGAATTTGAATTTTAAATTGAGAAAATTCCAAATGAAATTGAGAATTAAAAATTGAGAAAATTCCAAATTAAATCGAGAATTTCAATTTCAAAGTGAAAAAATTCCAAATGAAATTGAGAATTTGAATTTGAGAAAAGCCGCTTGCGTAGTTTATTTGGCCTTTAAATCCCCTTTCACACATTTCTCGCCAGACATTTGTTCGATTCTCTTTTGAACTTGCCAATAGACTTTAGATATTGGAAATTAATAGATAGACAGAAATTTCATAGTTTGCTTAATTCTCGCTTGCTACATACATACTCAGAAAGTATACATTTTGCAGCTGAAATGAGAAAAATTTTATGAAACACCATGAAGAAAATTGCGAAAAGTAATAAAAAGAAACAAGAAATGTCTAGTTTTTCGCCGTTAATTTTTTAATAACTCCAAGTCATGGTGAAATAAGTATACAGGTGGCCGCATAAGGGAAACAAATACAACAATATAACAAAAAACTAGATGATGCTTGTCAAAACTATGCACAAAACTAGCAGAGCAAAAAATAATCAGCTGACGTTAGGCTGCCACCTGTATAATTATTTCACCACCAAGTCAAATTCATACCAGGTGCCCTCGAGAGCTCAGCTGACTAATGTCTAATAAATAAGTGAACGTTTAAACGCTAGTTTTGGCAAACTAACCTAGAATTTAAATGTAGTTTAAACTCAACAACAGTAAATCACTTCCCCATGTATTATCCCTAGTTTAAGCAATAATAATGTGGTAGCACCACGATAATTTTAAAAAATAGCTGGTTTTGTGGTGGGAAACCGATCAAAAACATGGTTTGTATCGGTAGTTTAAACGCCAAATTTCATGCGTTTAATATATGGTATATATGTTCATTGATGCCAACTTTGGCTCTTTTTTACGATATGACAAAAAACGATATGACATACTGTATTGTTATATCGTAAGTTTTTAAGATATAACAACACTAAGCTAGCCATACACGGTGTTGTCGTATCGCAGTGTTGTTATATCTTTAAAAACTTACGATTTGACAACACAGTATGTCATATCGTTTTTTGTCATATCGTAAAATAGAGCCAAAGTTGGCATCAATGTATGTGTTTACTGATTTATAGATTTTTGGTTTAAACACATTTTAAACGAAAAAGATAGATTAACTAGCACTGATTTATTAGCACTAAGAAAATCCTTACATAATGATCCAATAATACAGGTCGTGTTGAGGCACATATGACTATTTCGCCGCATTGGCTGTGTCCGTCAATTGTTTTTTAATCGTGTGTTTTTAAATGATTAGCAAGACATAGACACTTTTATGTGGCAATAAACAGAAGAAGGTATTTATTTTAGGCATATGAATTGTAATCACAGTTCTTAAAAGTACATTTTAAATAAATTATCGTCTTCTGTTTTTCACAGATACGACCAATCAGGCGATTTGATATTGAGTTTGTTGTATTATTACCACCACCTGTAAAAGTAATTCGTCTTGGTTTACATATTTGAACTGTCAACTGTGTTAATGTAGCAGATTTTTTGACAGCTCAAATGTAAATTCTTCACGGCGAATTCTCTTGGTGTGAATTCTACATGGTGTGAATTTGCCTTGGAATAACTCCGAAACAATAGGAAATAAAAAAAACGTTTGTATGGATAACTTAAAGGTAATTTTATTTCGCATCTTTTGCGGTTTATATTATTAATATCGTGTTAATTGTTTTCGAAAAAAACTCAAAATATACCACAACTCATTAATTTTTAACCGATTTTAATGTAATTACGCGTTTTGGAAAGCTATTTTAATTTTGCTTTTCACAAAAGTTAATTTGTATAGTGGTTTATTATCTCATAAACAACTTAGAGCTAGCAGAAAGTAAAATTTTATTGAAAAATTATTTTTTTACACTTAAACCACCATAATTTAGCCATTTAGGGTCTATTCACATATTACGTGACGCTATTTTTTGAGTTTTTATATCCCCTTTTTACAAAAATTTCAGTACAAATTGTCTAGTCCATGGCAAGTACTAATTTGAACTCTATACGCAACATAAGTCGGATTGATTTTGACGTTCTCATGTTAGACATTGTTGCGTGTAGACGACATCTAAGTAATTATTTACGTGTGTAACGGCAGGATAGACTTGGATCTAGTTTTGTGAAAGTGTTGACTATTTCAGTACCGAGTACTTACTACCGAACATATTGTGCAGTATTCAATGTACAGTAGTAGGTATTCAATGCTGTGGATATTATATTTTGTAGGAAATGCTGATATATGACAATAAAACTTGATGTAAACGCTTTAGATTTTTTTATACATACTACATTTACACCAGAGCGTAATCTAGTATGTTTCAATTGAAATTTTTATCGATATCTATACCGTTTACACAAAGATTTTTGACATCAAGTTTTCGTTTCCATATCAAAGAGAACTACATAGAAAAAAGAGCCTCCGAATGCAATACAACTAATGCACACACCTTATAAAGTAAATTGTCTGTATCAACGTAGCATTTTCTAGTACTATATGATAAAAGCCGCGGTTGTATAACTAGGTACTACAGCATTTGAGGAGGTTTCATCAAATCTAATGACGAAATAGATTGCGTTTTGTATGGGCAATATAGTAAAAAACAAGTAGATTTAGCTCCAAATCTGGTAAGTACTAGATTTTGCTCAAATGTAAATGCATTATAAAGCTTTTTTCCAGATTATATTTTTTAATTTACCGCCAAAACCTTGGACAACTAACCAGATGCGTCATTGTACAACGACATTACGAAGATTGTATGAAAGAGGAAGCAAATCTTATTTTCTAACGTGGTTTCTAATTTAACTATCTCTTTCATACTATCTTAGTAAGAACATTTTGCATGTAAAACTCCATAACACATGATAACAGCCTTTTTTAGCTGTCAAAAGACTTTTAAATGATGTATGTATATGAATAAAAAATTGATCGGGTTAATATAAATGCGTTTTCGTCTTTACACGTTTTCGTCTTTATTCATATGCGGCTGTATCACGACACGTCTTCACTCGTCTGCGGCTTTATAACAACTGACTCGCTCATGTCTCTTCCCACAATTCGGCCATCCTGATTCGGATTCGAGCATAAATTCAGCATCGTTCGGATTGGAGCACCATGGCTTCATATATTCGGCGCATGTAGCTGTATTTTTAGGTCCCTCAGTATTACCAAGTCTCATCACGTTGTAGGTATCATTAGGCTTTACGTCTACAACCTCGTACGGTCTCAAATACTTAGGTTTCAACTTAAGGCCGGGGCCAAACTGAGTCCTTTTAAGTAGTATAAATGTAGGGCTACTGGCTCATCCAATTGGAATATAATTGGATTTTACGTCCTTATGGAAAATACATGTATGGGTACTCCAATTGGATTTTACGTCCTTATGGAAAAAATACACGTATGGATATTCTGACACATCGAATTAGATTTGATCTCCTTATGAGATTTGACCTTCTTATGGGAAAAAATACATATATAGAGATACTGGCTCATATAATTAGAAAAAAAGTCTCATTCTCATAAGGCTCAACGTAATTGGAAAAAATATGATCGTTCTGTTGCGCATACATACATATATTTTTTCCAAGTGTATGCTTTTTTTACAATAAAGAGAAATTCAAATGAGATAAAAATATCCTCATTCTGATAAATACATTTTTTTTCCTTAAGGCTTAACGTAATTGGAAAAAGTATGATCATTCTGTTACACATAGATATATTTTTCCATATATACATACAATAGAGAAATATTCAAATGAGATATTTTTTTCCCACCATGTCTGTGAGATTCTCATTGAGTAGTTTTGTTAAAAATTAAAATGAGAGTTGAATTGTCTCACAAAAATTGATATAAAAGGCCAGTTAGAATTTAATTCTTAGTTATTGTTCTCCAATGTTACTTGAAATTACGTTCAACAAAATGGTAAGAATGAAGTTTTACATAATATTAGAATATTTTTTATTTTGTTTAATTTTTATTATATGAACGTTTTAGAAATACAGATGTATATGCATTTTATTTATTTGTGTTTGCTTTTTATCTATCAACAAATAATTAACATATCGCAAGGAACAAAATCGGAGTACACGAAAATTTTAAATTTTGAGTGGAAGGTTACACAGTATGGATCAAAAGTCATTGCATATTTAGACAACAATAAGTGGTTTTATCTTCCGCAAAGAATCGTTAAATATTTGAACAGAGAGGATCCTTACTTAGCTAAAATGAATGATAAAATTTGGACAATTATTTACAAAGGACGACCATCACCAAATGGTTCTGCAATATTCGAAATAATCTATAGCAAAATTTTTAATTGCAATGAAACCTGATTTTTTTATTTTCATGTTAAGAAAAAGTATAGCATACTTATAATTGACAAGTTAAACATGCACATGCAAGACATAAGTTTATACATATTCTACATTCGTTTTATTTTATTTGATGTATATTACTTGCTCTAAGAAAAAGGGTTCGAGAAAAACTCATTACCAAATTGAATATGTATATGAAGGCTAAAAAAATATTTCTGCTTCATTGTTTAAATACTGTAGTGTTCGTTTTAAATAATAAGCACGCATTCATGGTTGTAACGAAACTGACTTTTATTGCAAATTCCCTTGTTCATTTATCTTGTTATTAATTCTTACAATGTTGCAATTTAGAGTACTAGGATTAAGTGTTGTAATTTTTTAGGAATAAGTAATATTAGGATTTTACGTATTATTAGTAATATTTTAATTAGGTATTAAATATATTACATTACTCCACCCCTAATTTTTAAGACCACATAGTATTATTTAATCAATTCTGCTAATAAACTTGTTCTTAGCATTCTGCTCAAAATCTATGTAGGCTTAACAATTCAAAATTTAGGGCTGGTGATTCAAATATAATAAAATAGAATATAATAAATTTTTTATTATTTTTTTTTTTTTTTTTTTTTTCACAAATGTGTTATTAATGTTTCCGGAAATCATCTGGCTGGTAGCGTAATACTTCTCTGCGATTTCTTGCTGTTCTCCGAACTTGAAGATTCTGTTGATTGTCATTAGTTTCTGGCGAAGTTGCTTCACGAGTTGTTTCACTTGTCGATGGTTGTTCTGAACATGAAGGATTTGATGGTGTCTCCTTTGTTGTTGGCTGTGCTGTCGAAAATAAGCGATTTGGTGATGTTGATGGCTGTGACTCTTCGTCATTTGGACTAAGCGGATCTGAAGTAATGATTTGAAGACTACGAGGTTTGATCTGGTTCACATGACGTCTGCAAATTCCTTTTTCTGTATTTATGATGAAAATTACTTTGCCAATTTTTGCTTGAATGTTGCCTGGTATCCATTTCTTCCCCTTGCCATAATTTCTTACGTAAACGGCATCGTTGATTTGATATTTTGAAAAATTTGAAGAGTTTTGTTTAGGTTGTTTAGAAGATTCGAATAGCTGTGACCAAATTGTTCGTATAGGTCTACCTCGCATAAGTTCTGCAGGAGATTTGCCTTCGGCTGTTGGCATAAACCGATAAGTTGAAAGAAATTTGTGAACAGCATCTTTTATTGACAAGTTGTCCTCGATGTTTTTGCGAACAGAAGTTTTAAATGTTCTGACAAAACGTTCAGCCAAACCATTAGAGGCTGGGTGAAACGGCGTAGTTGTAATATGGCGGATACCAAGTGTTGTACAAAATTGTTCGAATTTTTCAGAGCTTAGCTGCGGACCGTTGTCGCTAACGATTGTATTGGGTATGCCTTCGATGGAGAATATTGCAGAAAGAGCAGAAATAGTGTCTTCTGTAGTTGTATTTTTCATTGATGAGATGTACGGAAACTGCGAAAATGCATCGACGCATACGAGCCACATGGAGTTAAAAATAGGCCCAGCGAAATCTACGTGTACTCTGTCCCAAGGTTTTGATGACTTTGGCCAACTTTCGTATTTCCTAGAAGGAGCTTGATTTTGAACTTTGCATATTTCGCAATCAGAAGAAATTTTTGTAATATCAGCATCGATGTTGTTCCACCATACATGTTGTCTAGCAAGTTGCTTCATTTTAACAACTCCCCAATGTCCGTCATGTAAAAGCTTTAACATTTGCTTCTTTAAAGCATCTGGTATAATTACGCGAATATAATCTGTTTCTAAGCAAAGTAAGTGGTTGTGAATGGCTAAATTATGCCTGCGGTTGAAAAATGGTTTAAGATCTGCTTGTTCTTGAGAAAGCCGGTCTGGCCAACCATTTTTTACGAAGTAATAGACGGCGCGTAAAGTTTTGTCAACTTTAGCTTCTTTATGAATCTCTGTTTTTAGAGGAAAATCATCAAAAGATATGAAAAAACATGAGTCCTCTTCCTTATCGAAACTTTCATCTGTTCCAATAGGTAAACGCGATAATGCATCTGCATTACCATGATCGGCAGTATTTCTGTACTTTATTTGAAATTGATAAGCCATGAGCGTTATAGCCCAGCGTTGAATGCGATGTGCAGTCATAGTAGGTAATTCTTTATTAGGGTTAAAAATGCTTACCAGTGGTTTGTGGTCAGTAACAAGGATAAACTTGCGGCCATACAGGAACTGATGGAAACGTTTAACACCAAATATAATTGAGAGAGCCTCTTTTTCAATTTGGCTGTAGTTTGCTTGATGTTTATCCAGTGTCTTAGAGGCAAAAGCAATGGGTCTTTCAGATCCATCTGGATACAGGTGTGAAATGACAGCACCGATACCGAAGGAAGATGCATCGGTAGAAAGTGTAAGCGGCAAGTTGTCTTGAAAATGTGACAGCTGCGTTGCGTTGACTATGTGTGTTTTAAGCTGATCAAAAGATTTTTGTTGACTTTTTCCCCAACGGAAAGGAACGTTGTATCTGCGTAGCATGTTGATTGGTGCTGCAACTGTTGAAAAATTTGGCACAAAGTTGTGATAATAATTCACTTTGCCCATGAAAGCTTCCACTTCTTTTATATCTTTTGGTGGTTTCAAATTTTTTACGGCAAGAACACCAGTTTCGTCTGGCAATATACCTTCAGAACTGATTTGACGGCCTAGGTATGTAATTTTTTGTTTTAAGAACATACACTTTTCTTTCTTGCATCGTATACCATTAAATAATAAAATAGAAAGTACCTGTTCAAGTCGCTGGAAATGTTGTGTTACAGTTGGCGCTGATATTATGATATCATCCAAATAATTTGCGCATCCTTCTATGCCATGAAGAAGTTGTTCGATATACTTTTGAAAAATAGCAGGGGCGCTAGCTATGCCGTAGGGTAAACGTTGATATTGAAAGAGTCCAAGCGGTGTATTAATTACCATTATTTCTTTTGATGTATCATCCAACTCCATTTGAAGGTAGGCATCCTTCAAGTCGATTTTTGAAAAATATTTACCGTTGCGGACGGTATGAAACAAACTTTCACGAGTTGGAAGCGGATATTGTTCTATGTCAATTTGTGAATTGACAGCCACTTTAAAATCGCCACATATACGAATAGAATTATTCGGTTTTTTCGCTAACACAATGGGAGAAGCCCAGTAACTGAACTTTATCGGAATAATAATTTTTTGTTCAATAAGTCTTTCTATCTCTTTTTTAAAATGAGGCATTTGTGCGAACGGAATTGGTCGACTTCTGAAAAATCTTGGTTGAGCATCAGGCTTTAGCCGAACACTTGCCTTAAAGTTTTTTACCGTACCGAGAGATAGTCCAAAAACATCACTAAATTTCTCACAAAGTTCTTTTAAACGATCACTGTCTTTCTCCGAAACGGAATTTATTTGTTTAATTTGAAACCCAAATGTGTTGAATAAATCAAAGCCGAACAAATTTTCACCTGCATTGGTGTTTACGACAATTAGAACCACTTTCTTTTCACAACCACCACATTTCATATTTATGTGTAATTCACCCAATATTGGTATTATTTTTTTGCCAAAACCATATAAAATTCTTTTTGTTTTAATTAGTTTTGGTTTATTTAACTGTTCAAATGTTTTTAGATTGATAATTGAAATTGATGCACCAGAGTCCATTTGAAATTTTAACTTTTTATTATTAATTTCAACATAGATTACACTCTTTGAATTTTCTGTTTTTACTTTGCCTGAAATGTCATAAATTGTTTCAACCACATCAATGTTATTGTTTTGTTTTCTGTTTTTATGCACTTTTTTGTATTCTGTTTTTTGTTTTGCCATACATACGGGCGCTATGTGTCCCTTTTTTCCACATTTATTGCAGATCGAATTTTTAAATTTACAGTCTTCTCTCTTATGATTGTTAAAACAACCTGAGCACGATTTATATTTGTGGTTTTCTTTTTTGTATTTTTGGTTTTCTTTTTCAACAATTGTACGTTTTTTCACAAAGTTTATGTCTATATTTTTCTCACTTGAAGTTTCTTTTAATGTAGCCATTGTTCTTGTTGTTGCTTCATAAGATTCTGCAATAAGTAATACGTCTGAGAGTGTTGTTTTCTGCTTCTGCAAAGCAGCAGAACGAACTGCGTCGTGTGGTGTATTTACAATTATTTGATCACGTATCATGTCATCAACATAACTTGCTGAGCATGCATTTGTGCTGCAGACAAACTTGCAGTCTCTCGCCAAGCCACGAAGATCTGCAATCCACTCCTTGTATGTTTGTGTGCCTTTCATTTGCCTTTTAAAAAAATTATAACGAGCTGCTACTATGTGCTGACTAACTGAAAAATGTTCCGTTAGTTTTTCGGTTAGTTCTTGGTATGTTTGGTTTTCAAGGCTTGTTACGCCGAATAAATTTTTAAGCAGATCAAACACCTCTGCTCCGCACCATGATAAAAAAAATGATTTTTTCTTACCCTCAGCATTTACTGAGTAAGCTACAAAATGTTCTTGTAGTTGCTGTAGGTAGGAGTCCCATTGTTGTTGTTCCTTGTTGAACTTATGGAACGCTGGTACCATCAATTGGTCATTGAGTTTCGCTACGGGAGCAGCTTCTGGTTTGTGTTCTAGGATAGATTGCATCCATAATTGCTGTTGTGTTAGCAAATTTCTTGTAAATTCTTGCTGTTGTTGGAGCAGCATTTCAATAGCGTTAAAATTGTCTGTTGCCATTCTTGTTGTTGTTGTAACACTTCCACAAAACAATAAGAAAAACCCGCACTAATTATTTAGTATGTCGTAAGTATGTATACGTTTTTTATTTTTTTACATAAAAACCACAATTTGCTTTACAATGTACATACATATATACATACATAGATATGTATGTACATGTATTTTTGTTAAGAATTCTTTTGCTTGTTTTAATGTATGTAAGCTTTTACTTATTTTTATCTTTAGTTTAATTGTATTTTTAGGCATATAAAAACTTTTAATTATGTAAAATAACCCGCACAAATGGTTTTAAACTTTTTCACTTTTTATTTTAACAGCTCTTTTACTTTTTATCACTCGTCGCCAATTGTAGTGTTCGTTTTAAATAATAAGCACGCATTCATGGTTGTAACGAAACTGACTTTTATTGCAAATTCCCTTGTTCATTTATCTTGTTATTAATTCTTACAATGTTGCAATTTAGAGTACTAGGATTAAGTGTTGTAATTTTTTAGGAATAAGTAATATTAGGATTTTACGTATTATTAGTAATATTTTAATTAGGTATTAAATATATTACAAATACAATAAATTATGAGGTCATCAATATATTACCGATTTTATTACCTATTTGAGAAAAGAATAGGGAAATTCTTAAACAAAAGTAAAACATCTGTTTGCATGGAAAAAACTTTTAAGAAAGAAAGACATGCGCATGCATGCTTTTTTTTGCCTGTCGCAGTAACAAAGGAAAGATAATTTAAGAAAAAAAGGACGTAAAAATTTTCAAATAAAGTAAAACATCTGTTTGCATGGAAACAACTCTTAAGAAAGACATGCACACGCTTGCTTTTCTTATGCAGGTCTCAGTATGTGGGATACGTCGGCTAAATCTAATTTTTATTTGTTCTAAGAAAAAGGGTTTGAGAAAAAAACTCATTACAAAAATTTAATATGTATATGAAGGACAAACAAATATTTCTGCTTCATTGTTTAAATACAATAAATTACGAGGTCATCAATATATTACAGATTTTATTATCTATTTGAGAAAAGAATAGGGAAATTCTCAAACAAAAGTAAAACATCTGTTTGCATGGAAAAAACTTTTAAGAAAGAAAGACATGCGCATGCATGCTTTTTTTGCATATCGCAGTAACAAAGGAAAGATAATTTAAGAAAAAGGATAGGATACTAATAATTGAAAAGTTAAACATGCACATGCAAGACATAAGTTTATACATAAAAGGATATCGACAATGCTCAAACAAGGACAATTACCTGCACATGTATGTGTATGTAGTAGTGCCTCCAGAAAAGTATAAAATCAGCTATTTTTTCGAACAAAATTCTAGTTCTGACAAATTATCGCAAAGAGAAACACGGAAAAAAATAGTTAAAATGGAAACAAAGAAGTTCGTTTGTGAAATCTGCAAAGTTATAACTTTTTCGACATGGTCGAAAAAAAGCGGCACTATCCTAAACAACATAATGTTGTTTTAAGAAAGCCGTTATGGTATACGCCGCTATACCAAAAAATTAAAAAGGCGAATTTTGAAAAATTCATACAAGCAGATACAACAACAACGCCAATAAAATCAACACGAACATCCGCAGAAACATCCGCAGAAGCAGCAAATTCAACAACAGCAACACCATCGGAAACCGAAACAGTAAGTTAAAAAACCGAAGCAACAACAACAGAAGCAGCATCAGTAGAAGTAGAAACAACAACAACAACAGCAAGTACATCAGAATCTGAAGCATATCGTCATCTTCTGGAAGAAGACGAGGACATGTTTCTTAATATCATCGAACCAGAAACAACAACAACAACAGCAAGTACATCAGAAGCTGAAGCATATCGTCATCTTCTGGAAGAAGACGAGGACATGTTTCTTAATATCATCGAACCAGAAATATCAACAAAATCAACATCAACTACAAAAGAAGTAGTTAATTTTATTGAAATATTGACGCTGCCTCCACTCGATGTAACATCATACTTGGCTCTATATGATGGTCAAGATGATTTATTAATGGAGGCAGTAAATAAAATTCCACTAGACCTGCACTACACCTTATAATAATTGAATAAATAAAAAAGATATAAAAATTAAAAAAAATATATATCTTTCATTAAAATTTATTATTTCACTTTATTATTAATTAGGTTTTTTTTAAATTACAATTTTTAGATTTACTAACATTATATATGTTGTAATACAATTTCATAAGTGTGGTTGCTTCTTTCTCTATTTCAATATTACGTATCTTATTTTGTGCACATGAACAGGTATCTGGTCCACATGTCTCATTTTCATTAGACCAACAGCAATTGTCATAATGCTCTCCATGCCTATTTATCGCTGTTTTCAAGTTATTTACCCCTTCTAGATGTGATTGAATATTCATGAGCTTATATTTATCTTCATCGGAAATAATATGGGAACACCGTTTTAAAAAATCGTATATATCTTTTAGTATCATCCTTACTAATGAAAATGACTAAATACATCGACAAAGCGTTTGTGAATAAATCTTAATGTTGTTCGATTTGATATTTATACCATTTGCACTTTCATAAGGAGATCTATTTAATATAATTAACATATTTATTTACCTACTTATTTTTTGATCTTTCTTCACCATTAAAATAAAAAGATTTAGCTTTTTTTCTTAATTTTGTTTTATTTATTATTTTTTTCTTATCAGTATTAAAGTAGTTTCCTTATTTCATTTGTTAGGGGGATGTATTCAAACATTTTATCATGTATAATTAAGCAATATGCAGATGTATTAGATGGAATATTTTTTAAGGTTTTTATTTCAATTCGAATGTCGATTGGTCCAGTTTTTACTGATTCATTTTGATGAATAACATTCAAGACTACTATTGGCGCCATAGTTTTAAAATTTTCTCTTGTTAATAATGGTTGTGGATCGCGCGAATAATAACTTTGTTGAAACTTTAAATACATATCATATAGAATTGCAAAACGATTTCTATCGAATTTAAGGTTTAGATCATCATAAGGATATGTATCAGAGTTAAGATGCACTTTTATATCGGTCAAATCACAATGCTGAAACTTGTTCTCACTATTTCGCAGTCCTAAGAGCAGGAAACGTGGTCTTTCGTTTTCGGTGGCTAGCTTAACATTCCATAAAACTGTTGTACTTTCTGGAAGTGAAGGATAGTAATACATATCACAACTTCTAAAAGTAATGTTTAATGGATGGCGACTGTTAATTGTTTTAAGCATTTGCAATTTATAAGCATCTGCAAGTTGAATGTGTGGCACTTTCCAAGTAACATTTAGAATCGACAACTTAGTTTTTTCAGTTGCTAGTTGGGATTTAAAAACCTGTTTATCATCTTTAGATCGATAAGAGGCGTATAGATGTAGAAACTGTTGAATCTTCCTTTGTTGCAAGTCCCTCGATGTAGAGAAGGCTTTCGCTTGGTAAAACATACAAATCTTGATTTTGAATTGTGATACGAATTTCGTCATTATTTTTAAATGACTGTAAATATGATGTATAGCTGTGGTACTCCTTTTTGATAATTGAATTATCAAATTGTGGTTTTTGCAAAATGTTGATAATATTACTCATTGCTCCTCTATCTTCACACTATCTATATAGTAAATTTGTCTTATTTTTTAGATGAAACCCTAAATTTCTTAAAAACTCCTTATTTTCCTCACGCAGAATATTATTTTGTTGTTGTATTATTCCCTTAATTTTTCGTTTTTCCCCTTCTTTTATCTGATTATTACAATTTGATGGCTTTCGGGCTTCGTCTTCCAATGATAAGGATGGAATGAATAGCGATCGTTTTTGCGATTCATTTTTATTGTATACAATCATTCTCTCATAGGCTTTAAATGTAGTCGTATTGTTATTTTTTCACCACGAAAATTTATTAAGTTTCCGTCTTGATCGATAAGTTTCAAAACCAGACTATTTATTGTTCTTGAATTTACAGGTAGATATATTACATTAGTCGGACCCTCAGTTATTTTATAACCTCGACTAACGTTAAGTGAAAACTGATGCAAAATATGTGCAGACATGTTATTTATATATGATCCGCTTACAATATTACACTCAACGATTACTGTATTAATTTTGGTTATATCAATTGTTTTATCAGAGTAATGTTCTATACCAGGTTCCAAAACTCTTGTAGTGAAACCTAATAATGCTCCGATTGAACTCGCCTTATTGAAATAAATTAAATCTATATTGCTTTTAATGCATGTTTGTAGAGTATTATAATTTGCTCGTACATCAAGCGATCCATTTGCGTTTATATCATGATATTTACTTGACAGTACTTCAGATATATCTGATAATTCATATGATCCAACAGGAACTTCTATTTCATGATTACCAATATGAAACAAATTGTTTCCTACATCAACATTCGGTATTGAGTGATATGTGTCAAAGCTAACTAAGCCGCAAACATAATTTTCATTTAGTTCGATTGGTGGAAAATAGTTTGCAACAATATATGAACAGTCTCCGTTTAATGTTAATGTAATTGACATATTAACGTTTGATGAGTGAATAGTTTATTATTAAAAATAGCACTAATTTTTATGATGAAGCATTATAGATATTAATCCAGGAGTTGTATTCTGTCGAAAACCCTAACCATTTAACGTAAACCATGTTTGTTCTTCTTTTTAAAATTTTTTCAACTAAATATGTTTCAGGAAATTTAGTTTTCATTAGCTCATGCTCGTAAAAGCCGCCTTTAATTTCATGACCTTGGTAGTCTTGCAATATATAGGTATTAGGGTTTGTATTTTTTTATAGTTTTAATTTTAAATATTTCTGTAGTCCAATTTGGTGTGTAACCTTTCTCAAATGTATGCTTATATTTACTTATTCTAACATTGTCATTTACTTTAAATTTGAGCTTTTTAAATACTTTTAAATTGTTGTAGACTGTATTCAATAAAAATTTTCATTTGATGAACTAAACTCTTTCCACATCATTCCTTTTAAAGTTCTATTAAATCGTTCTACTATAGATGTCTTTAGAACACTATATGTTGAATAGTGATTAATTTGATTCGATTGCATTAGTTGATGAAATTGATTATTGAAAAATTCTTTACCATCATTTGTTTGTAAATTTCTTGGTTTTCTATTATTGTTAGTGAAAATACTTTTCATAGCATTCGTCACGTTGGGTGCAGTTTTATTTTTTAATGCTACAGCCCAAGCTTTTTTGAAAATGTATCAATTACTGTTAGAAGATATCGATATCTGTTATTATGCGCTGCATAATTTCCCATTTAAACCAAATGCGCTTGCCATAAATCATCAATTCCTTTCATTACAACTCGTCTTCTTTTAAAATTTTTTCGCGCTTGTTTGTATAGTTCATTAACTATTTCTCTCTTATCGACGTTCATTTTGCATATGTGAGTACACGTCTACAAGATTCTTATCTTATATAGGTCTTATATAATTTTTTTGTTTTACTTTGCTGCTTTAATTTTAAGATATTCTAGTTTTCGTTTTTTTAACTCATCCACATCTACATTTCTATCAATCCTTTTAAACAGAAAATCTTCAATTTTATTAAATCTTCCTTCAATGTTTTTTATAAAGTCTTTATTTGCAAAGTGTTTTTGATTACTTACAGCTTTTTCAATGAGTTCAACAGCGTTATCAATATCTTTTGTAATAGATTCTCGTAATATTTTTATCTCACTTCTAATGATATTTATTTGCGAGGCATATTCGTTTTTAAGTACTTCAATTTCATTTAATTTTTTTTCGATTTTATTCGAAAAGTTCACATTATCATTGCGAAACTGTTCTTTAAAAATCTTTATCGTAGTATATATTTGCTGCATATCTTTCGTTATATTATTTATTTGTAAATTTTGCTTATATGTCCTTAAGCTTGAATTACTATCTAGATTATTCTTAATTGAACTTTCTCCAAATTTGTTTATATAGTTCATTTTTAATATATTGTGTTAGCTTCTCTCAATTCTTCAACAACGGCAATTATTTCGTTTTTGTGATTATTATGACCAGCACTTTCTGATGAACGAAGTAAACGTAATCTGTCAACTAATTCATTTGGATCATCCCAATATATATAGCTTGGCTTACGATTGTCTACAGATTTTAACGATAATCCACTACCTTTCTTTAAAATATTTGGTTTCGCAGTAAATAAATGTTTTATTATATTAACATATTTAAATGCTCTTGAACCTTTAATTTGACCTTTAGATTGATATTGACGCTTGTGTACATTTGTACTCTTTAAAAGTTCTTTATAATTTTTTAAATCATTTTTAGTGTAATGTATAGGTTTTGAATGAAAGACTAATTCGAATAATCCTGGAGTCATTTTCCACGTTGTACTTCCTATTTGAATAGAATTGTCTACATTAAAATTTAGTTCAATATTTCCATATCGCCAGTTTCCGCTTTCATCTATGTTGAAACCATAAACCATGTTTACCTGCTGCTGGGTGCCGGTCTTTTCTTTGCTGGCTCAAAGTAAAAACACTGGTTGAGGTATATTGATTTTATATTTGGTTTTATTTTCCTTTTTTTTGTACAAATATTAATTATATTTTTTCCGGCTCGTTCACCACTTAACTTTCCCACTTTTTATATACGAATGAAGTTTTTGCTTACACCAAGGCCGGCTACACTACGTTGGCGCCGACGCAAAACACCGATGTTGGCCGCTAAAACCCGATAGCAACAGTCGGGCTGCCCAATGAGCAGGCGTTACACGAGCCACACATTACGGACTACACAAGAAAATGTGGTTTACACCGTAGTGCCAACATACCGCCCACCTTGCAACAATATTGCAAGACACTATCTCTAAATATATATATGTACATGCGCAAAACAAACTTCATTGATATCATTGACATATTAAAGGAAAAATAAAATGATAAACTAGAAAAAGAAAAGCTTTATATTCAGTGTATACATGTAAAATTCAGGGTATACTTAAACAAGTGTATACTTAAAACTATGAGCCACGAATAAGTTTTTTTTTCTTTTTAAGGATTGGAAGTGGGTGTCGCCTCTCCGAAATACGCCATCCCAAAAATAGTATCCTGGACGTACAAGCTTGCAGCCTTGCCTGCAGCTGGTCCGAGTAAAACCCGACTCATTACGTCCGCTCCCAGTATGAGGTAATACTCCTGGCTCTTGCACCAAAGCTTGTTTGCGGACGTATCCCAGGCCGTGTCCATATAATTTCGTTCAACATCGCATTCCGGACTCCGGCCGTAGCGTACATTCTCCACCGCGAGCTCGACACTTAGATGACGATTTGGTTCGTCACTGTGGTAGAGAGACAGGGTGGTGCGACCCGAACTGATGCGGCATCCCAACTCAATTGCTTCCTCTCTTGTGACGGACGACCGTGCCGCAGAGGGGTCGATGAGTGTTCGTGTCCAATATTCTCTCTTACCTGGCCCAGCTCTAACACGAATCAGTGCCGTCATTTGGACCCATACCTGGTCTGGTGGCATTGGATGCAGCAAGCTGTTATGGTCTTGATGGCATCGGCGGCAACGATCTAGGCTGTTGCACTGGGCTAAAGAGTGAGACTGGGCCAGGCAGTTGTAGCAAAGGCCTCGTTGAGCCACGACTTCGATTTTGCGGGGTACTGGCAGCACAAGAAACCGAGAGCACATCCGTACGGCATGAAACCGGTTACACAGCGGAAGTCAGGATTGAATTTCTTTTCAGCCATGGTAGTCTAGAAGCGAGAACAGGTGATTTTATTATTTTTTTTGGTTATGAGATACGAGCTGGACAGGTAAATGAGGGTTTTAGTGGTCACACGTAGGTAGAGCTACTAATTTGTGGATCGGTCGAGTGATAGTCCCATTTTGAGTTTTTAGTTCGACTACTCGCACTTTCATGTCCGCGCCCTGATAAATTTTTGTAACTCGACCTAAACGCCAATCTGTGGGGCAAGTAGGCTCGTTTTTCAGAGCCACTAAGTCGTTTACCTTTAGATCTGTTTGGGGGTATTTCCACTTACTACGCTTGTGTAATTCTCGAAGATATTCTTCCTTCCACCGGCGGCAGACTTCTTGTTGAAGGGCCTTTATTTTACGCCAACGGTTGGTAATACTGAGATGAGAAGCTAACTCTTCAGGCTCGGCAGGGGAGAGCAGAGATGAGCCTATCAGAAAATGGCCTGGAGTAAGGGCAGACACATCCTCAACATTATTAGATAGCGGGGCAAGAGGGCGCGAATTAAGACACGCTTCAATCTGGGCCAAGAGTGTTGCAAACTCCTCAAAGGTAAATTTAAGTTGGCCCGCAGTCTTTTTGAAGTGCATTTTCAGACTTTTTACCCCTGCTTCCCATAACCCTCCCATATGACGGGCTGCAGCTGGGATGAAGCTCCATTCCAGACGCTGATGGCCATATTTTTCCACCGCCGCCTCACCTAACTCTTTTACATGTTTGGCAAAGTTTTGTTTTATCTCACGTGCAGCACCAACAAAGTTTCGACCATTGTCCGAAAATATGCAACTAGGGCAACCACGACGAGCAATGAAACGAGCTAGCGCAGCGAGAAAAGCAGGGGTGGATAGGTCGCTAACAGCCTCAAGGTATATCGCCTTGGTAGAGAAACAAACAAAGAGGCAAACGTAGCCTTTGGTAATCCGACAGTAGCGGCCGGTAAAACTTTTTATTTCAAAAGGGCCTGCAAAATCGACGCCGGTGTTAGCAAAGGGGCGACTTAGTTTAGTTCTCTCATCAGGTAAGGAGCCCATAATTTGACCTTGATGATTTTTTCGGTGCAAAACGCAGATTTTACAGTTATGCAAGACAGTTTTGATCAGGTTTTTGGCTTTAAGAATCCAGCATTCCTGGCGAACCACAGACAGCATAAGACGAGGGCCTCCGTGGTGGATGAGCTTGTGCACGAATTCAACGTACAGACGAGCAAGCCTGCTGCCATATGCCAGGATGATAGGGTGTCGTTCATTGTACGATAAACAACTGGAAGAACTCAGGCGGCCGTTAGATCTTATAATATCATTATTGTCGAGAAACGGTGTGAGCGCCAGTAAAGGGCTACGAGAGTCAATTTTCTTCTGCAATTTCAGACTATTGAACTCGTGGGAAAAATATGACTGTTGAGACAGAGAAAATAGCCGATTTCTGACAAAGCGTAGCTCACGAGCCTGAATTCTTAAAGTATCAAATCTCTGAGTTATGCGCCTGACTTTGCTGGAGAGGATGAAGAACCGAAATATATAGGCTATTACGTGGAGAGCTCGTGGCAAACTGGAGAAGCGGTCAAGAATGTCTTCGCTTTCTGCTGAGATAGCAACAAAAGCCTGAACCTTTTTGGATTCTTCAGCTGTTTCGAGTTGAGGAGGACCTTTGGGCCACTGAGAGTTTTCAAAACACAGCCAATTCGGGCCATGCCACCAAAGCTTGTTTTCACGTAACTCCGCAGGTGTCAGCCCCCGGGTTGCTATATCGGCAGGATTGTCATGTGATGAGACGTGAAACCAGTTTTTATTTCCTATTTTTTCTAGTATCGTGGCCACTCTATTTGCCACAAAAGTTTTCCAGGTACAAGGTGGTTTTCTCAACCAGGCTAGGACTATTGTTGAATCGGACCATAAATAAAGCGAGTAACTATTGAGCTGAAAAGCTGGAATTACACTGTCGACTAGGTTTGCTAGTAAAACTGCTCCGCACAACTCCAAACGAGGTAAAGAGGGCTTTTTTACTGGAGCCACTTTTGTTTTACATACTAACAACTTTACAGCGATCTTAGTCCCTAGGCTAACTCTTACGTATAATGCTGCTGCATACGCTAGCTCAGACGAGTCACAAAAACCATGAAACTGAATATCACAGCTGGGCGAATACTGAATCCAACGCGGAAGTTTAATTGTTTCAATGTCACCGTAATTTGCGACAAAATTGTGCCATTTCTGCAAAACCACTGGTTTTATAGGCTCATCCCATTCTATCTTATCCAACCACATTTGCTGCATTAATATTTTCGCCGTAACTACTATCGGTGCTAACCAGCCTGCTGGATCGAATAATCTAGCTATATAAGAAAGAACCTCCCTCTTTGTGTACGACGGTTTTAGATCAATTTTCTCCGCCGTAAAGAAAAACACATCTTCTGCAGCATTCCAATGGATGCCTAGTGTCTTCGTAGTGCTCTTATCATCGAGCGACAAAAAGGACGAGCTCTTGGGGCAGATTTTTTAAAATTTCTTTTGAGTTGGAGGACCATTTTCTCAACTCAAAACCACCCATCTCCAGTATACCAATTAATTGGTCACGTGCCACCAAAGCATCGGAAATCGAATGCGCCCCAACCAGTGCATCGTCGACATACATACACTCGCGTAGGATTCGAGAGCCTAGTGGGAAAGATCGCTCTTCATTATGGGCTAATTGAAGAATAGTCCTAAGAGCCAAATACGGAGCACAGTTTACCCCAAATGTTACAGTTTTAAGTTGGTAATCTTCTGTTTCATCATTTTCAGAACAACGAAAAACAATTTTCTGAAAACGCCTATGCTCAGGTATTACCATGATTTGGCGATACATTTTTGAAATATCTGCATTAAAAACAAACTGAAAAAAGCGCCATTTCAAGATCAAATTTACTAATTCAGCTTGCAGAATCGGGCCAGTGTGCAATAAATCGTTTAAGCTTTTGCCACTAGGAGTTGTACTAGAGGCATTGAACACTACTCTCAATTTCGTCGTTTTACTCTCTGGCTTAAATACGCCATGATGGGGTAAATAGTAACTTGGGCCACTGAAACTTTCAGACTTCTCCATACATGTCACCTCCTAATAACAGATCCACTTCACTACTTTCAAAAAATTTTGGATCAGCATAATTTAACTTTGGTAATTCAAAGCCACTCAAGGGCTGAAAAGAATACGTAGGCACATTACCAGTCACGCGAGGAACTACTAACGCCTGCACCTTGAGCGAAATACTTTGACAGAAACTCGATTCAATTACAAAAGCCGCCATCTTGTTGGATTTACTAATTACATCACCGCCTAAGCCTGTAACCTCAGCTGAAATTGCAGTAGTGGGCAACTTCAACAATTTTTGAATTTTCTCAGATATAAAACTTTCATCTGAGCAAGGATCAATAAGGGCCCGTACTTTATAACATGAACCAAAATGCACAATATTTACCCATGCAGTTGCTAACATAACTTTTTTCGCGACCGACGCATGATGAGACTGAACCACTTCAGCAGGGGCAACAAAATTAGTGGACTGTAATTGATTTTCTCGATTTTGGTTCCCGCTGTTTTTAAATTGGTTATGACTTCTAGTCGTAAAATCTTTATGTATTAGCGTGTGATGTTTCTTTTTACATTTGGAACATGCATTTGGACTACTGCATTTACTATACAGGTGACCCGTCGTTAGACAATTGAAACAGAAATGAAATTTTTTCAAAGTCGAAACACGAGTTTTATAGTCCATATTTAAAAATTTGTTGCACGAGCTAATTTTGTGGTTTGCATTACACAGGTTGCATTGCATAGGGGAAACTTTTGTATGGTGCGACTTAAATTGTTTTGTCTTGGCATATGAATGATTTGTATTGCTTTGCGAAACCGGGTGTGAACCACTGGAAGCATTATTTGTAGCTATTATGTCTGAAACACTTTCTAATGCATGATATCTATCAGTGAGAAATGAGTCTAATTCTTCCCATTTGGGAACCTCTGTTTTATTTTTCACTGATTGCTCCCAAAGGTGCAAAGTATTTTCAGACAGACGTGATGAGCATTGAAATACAAATATCGGGTCCCATGACTGAATGTCTACTGCATAAAGTTTTAACACCGCCATACAATTGTTAACTTCCCTTTGTAATTTTTTAATTTCAGAAGCAGAATCATGTAAACAGGGGTCTAAATTAAATAATACCTTCAGCTGAGTATTTATCAACACGCGCTTATTTTCGTATTGATTTTTTAAATTATTCCACGCCAGTTCAAAATTCTCATTGGTTAGAGCCACGTTTCTATTAATATCACGTGTTTCACCATCAGTTTTTCTAAATAGGTAGAATAATCTCTCAACTGGGCTAAGTCTGCTATTATTTATATAAATCGCCGTAAACATGTCTCTAAATGTAGGCCACGAAACGTAGTCCCCGTGAAAGACACCAGTATCACAAGGAGGTACCGAAATTGAACTACACAGATTGGGACCCCCTGAATCATTGTTTTCACTATCATTTTTACCTGCGGCTTTTCTTGCTTTAGAAATTATGTTCAAACAACGAATATAACATTTTTTCATCTGAGGCTGTTTCGTTTGCACTGTTAGTAATTCCTTTTTCTTTTCTACAGTTTCTGTCGAACACTCCTCATAGAGCCTTTTACATTTTTCCCATGCCTGATCCACTTCATTTCTTTCGAACTCAAAAGCCTCTTCCGAATAGGCGGACAAGTTCTCTTCATTTAGGCTGGCTTCTAAAGCCACCAGCTCATCTGACGCACGTATGTATCTTTCAACAACCGACATTTTTATTCAAATTTGTTTTTTGTGTTGTTAAAAAGGCGTCACGAATTTATAAAAATGGAGAAACTTTCCAGCAAGAACAACATACTTGGTAAAAAAAGAACAATGCAAATCACGCGAGCAACAATACCGCAAATTGAAAAAAAGATGGATGACAAAATCTTTCCAGAACAACAAAAAAAGGCAGTATAACGGGCAGACAAAATGCGGTCAAATATTTTATAAATCCGATATATGTATGTGATTTAGGTTAGCTAACCTCACTTTCCCAGAGCCACAAATTCTGAGACACACTGTACCACTGTATGTAATGAAATTCACAATTTACGCACCTGGTTTTTTCCTGAATTCCCGGGTGAAGGACCAAAATGTTTACCTGCTGCTGGGTGCCGGTCTTTTCTTTGCTGGCTCAAAGTAAAAACACTGGTTGAGGTATATTGATTTTATATTTGGTTTTATTTTCCTTTTTTTGTACAAATATTAATTATATTTTTTCCGGCTCGTTCACCACTTAACTTTCCCACTTTTTATATACGAATGAAGTTTTTGCTTACACCAAGGTCGGCTACACTACGTTGGCGCCGACGCAAAACACCGATGTTGGCCGCTAAAACCCGATAACAACAGTCGGGCTGCCCAATGAGCAGGCGTTACACGAGCCACACATTACGGACTACACAAGAAAATGTGGTTTACACCGTAGTGCCAACAAACCATATCTAACTTTTTATTACTCAAGAGTAATTCAATATTTTCAACTAACGAGGACTTATTAGTAGCATTTTCGTTCATTTGATGCTTGTTCTTATCATTGTCATTAGCATCACTATCAATTTGTACATCAAACTCTTTTATTTTGTTGGTAGGACTATAAATATTTATATTATCACCATATCCCTCAGCATCATCAAAATTATTAGAACTGCTACCGGATGGACGCGACGGAAATTGTGAATCTGATATATCATTATTCGATTGATAATCATCTGATTTGTAATCATGATTTTTTTTATTTATCTTACTGAAAGGTTTTGTTTTGGTTTTATATGTATTATCCTTTACATTATCTGTTTTAAACTCATCAATTTTTCCAATTATATTACTTAGAGGCTTTGTTATAGGTTTAAATGTATCTTCCAATAAATTAATCCTATCTGCTTCGTTTAGTTTTATATTTTTTAGATTTTCTTTTAATATCGTTCTTGTCTTAACAATATCTTTTAATACTTTATTATTATTCATATCGATCTAGTTATCTTAAAAAATTCTTCCGTCTTGGGTAAATTGCATTCTCTAAGCTTGTCAACTGAATTTAAATAATTATATGGAAAAACTCCTTTCCTCATTAGAAAAGAAAACTACCTTTCGTTATTAAAATTTGATTTTACGATAGTAAAATCATTTGCTGATAAATTTTTTGCTAATGAGTCTAAACTTGACTGCATAAATCTAAATGAGTCTAAAAATCTAATTTCTATATTGACATTATCTACACTGATGATTTTTGAAATAGATATATACAACTCTTTATTTAGTGGAATAATATTTATTGAGCCATCGTTAACATGATTAAGTTCTTTTATAAACAAATGAGAATCATAAGAAGAAAGATTATGAAACACAACCTGGAAAAAATGTGGGATTTTGAAATTTAAATTACATGAACTATGTGCAGGTCCTCTATATTTCCCACTTAAATGGCAATGGGCTTTAACCTTAACTTCATTAACTATTGGATTTAAACAAATATGGCAGTTATTGGAATTTCTAAAGTGTAATTCTTCGCCTGCAGTCAATGGATTCATTGGTTTCACATGTTTTAAATAATTTCCTTATAAGAACACTATATCTTTAACAAGTTCAGCTATAAATGCTTTGGCAGAATCTGAACCTTTGAAATGCTTAAACTTATCTAAATTTTTATCAAAGCTACATTTTAAATAGTATGAGAAAGCATAAGGTATATGTTTGTTTATCAACGTTGTTGATGATTTATTTGGATTCGGAATACATGTTTCAATATTTTGAAATATATACTCAGAATCCACATAAATAACAAATGGTACATCTATTGCTTTCTCATGATTATTAAATTCTAAAACTGACTTATCTTAGTTTGGGAGATATACAACTCGCTTTCCGCATTCTGATGAGTGCTTCCTCAATTTTTCTTCCTTTGTAAAATGTTGCAAACAATAGTTGCATAAATAGTTCCTCCCCTTAAATTTGCTGGTTTGATTTCCAATTAATCTATATATGTATAAAAATAATAATCAATTGAAAGTTATGGATAAAATTTTTTAAGTTTTATATTACCTTGAAATATTTTTTATCCGCACATAATGGGCTGTAGTTGTTGAGTTAATTTCCTTTTGTAGGAAGAGAAGATTTATATGATGCGCTTTAATTTCTTTTGTTTTGTAATACGGTCCAATAATAATATTCTGTTCCTCGTTGTATCCGAAGACATTACACTAACCCATTCATTAATCTTTTCAAATAGCTCGACATCTTTTATCTGTAGAGGGAAGCATAAGCCTTCAAAATTCAACATTCCTCCACTTGTATTTATTTTAGATGAATTTATATTGACTGGGTATGATGATATGTGATTGGCATTTTTGTTAAAATTATATATCGAGGAAACTACAGCCCATTTAAAACAAAATTGGTCATTGTTCTGCACATTAACACACGCTTTTCTACTACTCAGCTTCTGCGGTAGTGGAAAGTATGTAGAACCCTTTAATGGTTGATATTTGTTAAGATTCATTTCTAATTTAAGGATTTGAACCAATGTCCATCCACTGTCTCTTTCCTGGAACTCTTCCATTTTATTCATAATAGTTTTTATTTAAAGCGGGAAGACTTCATTAAAATCGTTGTTGTTAAAAATTTGTTTCATTTTGGTTTGGAATGTCTTCACCTCCACTGGAGTGTTTTCCATATCTTCAATAGAAAGCTTGACATATAGTGCATGTACCTCAATATTAATTTTCATTGATTTATATTGATTTAGCCACAAATTAATTTCTGGTTTTAAAGCCAACCAAGCTTTATTTAAAAATGCTTCAGGAAAGAGACATCCTTCATCTTTGTTTTCAAATACTAACGTTTGAATTCTGGTTTGAAATGCGCTTCGTACCCTTTTGATATTTTCTTGAGCAGGAGGGAGATTGGTTAAATATCTTGACGATCCCGCATGTGTTTTTTCATGATCGGATAAATTTTTCTGTTTCGTGAAAAATTTTGCGCATTCAACACATCTATATAATGTATTTTCCATTTTTTATTATATTTAATTTTATACACTATATATAAATGTTACAATTTTATTTTATACAAATGTTATTTTATACAAATGTTACAATTTTATTTGCTTTACACACGGTTTAAATTTATTTTAAAGCAATTTGTTAGTAAAGCTTTTTTAATTAACTTTATACACTTAAAAAAAATATATATCGAAACAGATTTTTTTAAATGTTTTAAAGTTGAACAATTTCACAGAACTAGAATTTTGTTCGAAAAAAATAGCTGATTTTATACTTTTCTGGAGGCACTACTACATACACATACATGTGCAGGTAATTGTCCTTGTTTGAGCATTTTCGATATCCTTTTTTCCTTCTATTAAGTAATAAAACACTGTAACTCATTTATGACCTTGTAAATTGTTGAGTTTTAACAATGAAGCAGAAATATTTGTTTGTCCTTCATATACATATTAAATTTTTGTAATGAGTTTTTTTCTCAAACCCTTTTTCTTAGAACAAATAAAAATTAGATTTAGCCGACGCATCCCACATACTGAGACCTGTATAAGAAAAGCAAGCGTGTGCATGTCTTTCTTAATAATTGTTTCCATACAAACAGATGTTTTACTTTATTTTAAAATTTTTACGTAATTTTTTTCTTAAATTATCTTTCCTTTGTTACTGCGACAGGCAAAAAAAGCATGCATGCGCATGTCTTTCTTTCTTAAAAGTTTTTTCCATGCAAACAGATATTTTACTTTTGTTTGAGAATTTCCCTATTCTTTTCTCAAATAGGTAATAAAATCGGTAATATATTGATGACCTCGTAATTTATTGTATTTCAACAATGAAGCAGAAATATTTGTTTAGCCTTCATATACATATTAAATTTTGGTAATGAGTTTTTCTCGAACCCTTTTTCTTAGAGCAAGTAATATACATCAAATAAAATAAAACGAATGTAGAATATGTATAAACTTATGTCTTGCATGTGCATGTTTAACTTGTCAATTATTAGTATGCTATCCTTTTTCTTAACATGAAAATAAAAAAAATCAGGTTTCATTGCACTTACTACTACACACATTTATTGTATTAAAAATATATTTCAACTACACAACAATTGTTATGACAATTAAAAATTTAGCTATAGATTAGTTCGAATATTGCAGAACCATTTGGTGATTGTCGTCCTTTGTAAATAATTGTCCAAATTTTATCATTCATTTTAGCTAAGTAAGGATCCTCTCTGTTCAAATATTTAACGATTCTTTGCGGAAGATAAAACCACTTATTGTTGTCTAAATATGAAATGACTCTTGATCCATACTGTGTAACCTTCCACTCAAAATTTAAAAATTTGTAAGGTTCATTTATAGGAATATCATCAATTTTCGTGTACTCCGATTTTGTTCCTTGCGCTATGTTAATTATTTGTTGATAGATCTAAAAGCAAACACAAATAAATAAAATGCATATACATATGTATTTCTAAAACGTTCATATAATAAAAATTAAACAAAATAAAAAATATTCTAATATTATGTAAAACTTCATTCTTACCGTTTTGTTGAACGTAATTTCAAGTAACTTTGGAGAGCAATAACTAAGAATTAAATTCCAACTGGCCTTTTATATCAATTTTTGTGAGACAATTCAACTCTCAATTTAATTTTTAACAAAACTACTCAATGAGAATCTCACTGACATGGTGGAAAAAAATATCTCATTTGAATATTTCTCTATTGTATGTATATATGGAAAAATATATCTATGTGTAACAGAATGATCATACTTTTTCCAATTACGTTAAGCCTTAAGGAAAAAAAATGTATTTATCAGAATGAGGATATTTTTATCTCATTTGAATTTCTCTTTATTGTAAAAAAAAGCATACACTTGGAAAAAATATATGTATGTATGCGCAACAGAACGATCATATTTTTTCCAATTACGTTGAGCTTTATGAGAATGAGAATTTTTTTCTAATTATATGAGCCAGTATCTCTATATATGTATTTTTTCCCATAAGAAGGTCAAATCTCATAAGGAGATCAAATCTAATTCGATGTGTCAGAATATCCATAAGTGTATTTTTTCCATAAGGACGCAAAATCCAATTGGAATACCCATACATGTATTTTTTCCATAAGGACGGGAAATCCAATTAGATTCCAATTGGATGAGCCACTATCCCTACATTTATACTACTCTTTTAATAGCCACCAAGTCCCCAACTTTATACTTTATAGCTGTTCTACGTCCCTAATTATAGTACTTGCGATTTTCATCATGGATCTTAGTCATTTGATGTTTAGCACTTCGCCTAACTTCTTCTCTTTCTTCGTTGAACATGGATATCATTTCGTCATCGATTAACTTCTGGATTTCGCACAGTTCAGATGTACGCATCTTAACGCCAGCTAGAAGATTAAACGGTGTAGTGTTGATACTTCTTGTGTATGTTGAATTAATCGCTTGTTGTACTTTCCCAACGTGCTTATACCATTTTGTTGGATCAGCTACGCTCAACTTTGACAAAACGGAAATTATAACGGAGTTAAACCTTTCGACTTGTCCATTGGCTCTAGGCAGACCGGTTGTTACCATATGGTGTTTAGTATTTCCAGCTTCACAATATTTTTAAAAATCTTTGGATGAAAATGCGGTACCTCTGTCGGAAATTATCTGTACAGGGTTACCAAGAACAATACTTTGCGTCTCTAATCTTGTTATTACTTCATAGGCTGTTGTAGATTTTGTAGGATATAACCAGCAAAACTTAGTGAAGGCATCTACTACGGCAAAAATATGCTTATACTGCTTAGACGTTGATTCTCAAGGTCCTAGATGATCTAGATGAATGCAGTGGCTCGTCTTCTCTAGGTATAGAATGTAATTCACCTTCCTCTTTTCCGCGTTTTCTCTTGTTAATATTTATTTATTTATTGTATATATTATATATATTTATGTATTGTATACAAGGTATACAATTCGAAATATGATTTTCAATTTTCTCAACTAACTCAGGAATATAATATTCACGGCATATTAGTTCTTTACCTGTCTTAACTGAAAAGTGTCCTTTATCATGTGCTGTACGAATAATGTCTCGCTGAAGAGCTTTCGGAAATACTAATAACTCGGTATCGTCAACAATTTTATAGAGGATATCGCCTTTCAAAAAATAGTTGTTGTATGCCTGTCTATCTTTCAAGATTTCTTTTAACGTTTGCAGATCTTCTTCTTGCATCTGTGATCGTTTTATTTTTTCTATTATAGTGTCCTCTTGACTTGTTATCATCATAATTAGATGGCGCGATAAGGCATCGACGTGTTTAATTTGTGTACCTGGACGATGTTCAATTCTATAGTTGTACTCTTGTAGCAATAGGATCCATCGAGCGATACGCGTACACATATCTTTCTTTTCCATAGTTTTTGTAAAAGCGTTGCAATCTGTTACAAGTTTCAAATTAGTTCCAAGCATATAGACTTTAAACTTTTTAAGTGCTTCAATGACTGCTAATATTTCTAATTCATAGCTCGTATACTTTTCCTCTTGATTAGTTGTCTTTCGGCTCATATAGTATATCGGATGTAAGCAATTATCATCTGGCGAATTCTGGAGTAATATATTACCATACCCTTCGATAGAAGCATCTGTATGAACTTCTGTTTCATATTTCTGGTTATAAATATTTAAAACGGGTTTTTGACACATAGTTTTCAATTTATTAAATGCAACAATCTGGTTTCCTTTCATTTTAAATTTGTGGTTCTTCTTTTTCAAATCAGATAATATTTTCGCAATAACGGAAATATTTGGTATAAATTTTCTAAAATATCCGGCTAATCCCAGAAAACTTTCTACCTGTTTAATATTACTTGGAGTAGGGTAATTTATTAAAGCTTCTATTTTATCCGGCGATGGAGATATAGTTTCATTCTCAATTATATATCCCGAAAATTGTATTCGTTTCTTCAAAAAATGGAATTTTTTAAGATTCAATTCTAAACCGTATTCTTGGCATAACTTTATAACAATTTGTAAATTTTCTAAAGCTTCGTTTTCATCTTTTGCAGGAATTATTACGTCATCTATGTATGGAAGAGCTATTCCTCGTCTGGATAAGTCTCTGAATATTGCGTTGACATGTCTTTGAAATACACTCGGAGAGTTTGACAAACCAAACGGAAACTTTCGAAATTGATATTGTCCGCTATGCGTTACAAAGGACGTGCACTTTCTATAGACTTCTCTACGTATACATGAAAAAAATCCATTTTCAGGTCAATCGTTGTAAACATCTTAGCTCATTACAGGCGATATAACTAATCTTCAATTAGTGGTAGGGGAAATCGATCTTTTACGATAACTTTATTAATTTTGCGATAGTCTATACAAAGTCTTGGTGTACCATATTGTTTTTTAACTAGAACGACAGGACTACTAAATTCTGATTAAAATGGTTCGATAATACCATCATCTAGCCATTCATCAACTTGATTATCAACTATCGATCGTTCCTGAAAATGCAATCGCCCAGGTGTACAATATATCGGAAAATTGTTCGTTAAAATTATTTTCATCTCTACGTTTTGTTGTTTTAGTATTCGGCAGTTTATAATTGTTTATAATGCTGGCGACAGACTTTTTCGCTTCTAGACTGGCAGTTTCGTCAATATCTAAGGTATCGTCTTCAAAAGTATTTATTTTCAGCACACGTTGAAATTCTTTGTTCGATTCATTAAATTTTTGTATTCGAACACCTTTAGGCGTTATTCTAACATCAGCTGACAGACAAAACTGTTTACCCAAAACTATGTCAACGTCTACACTGTCGGTTGGTACAACATGGAATGTTAAATTGAAGGACTCACCTTAAATATCCACTAAATAGTTAAAGTTTCCAGGAGGTCTTACTTTATTTCGTGTCTACAACTGCAAAAATATGCTTATACTGCTTAGACGTTGAATCTAAAGGTGCTAGATGATCTAGATGAATGCAGTGGCTCGTCTACTCTAGGTATAGGATGTAATTCACCTTCCTCTTTTCTGCGTTTTCTGTTGTTAATAATACAAGTTATACAATTCGAAATATGATTTTCAATTTTCTCTACTAACTTAGGAATATAATGTTCACTGGATATAAGTTCTTTAACTTTCTTAACTGAAAAGTGTCCTTTATCATGTGCTGTACGAATAATGTCTCGCTGAAGAGCTTTCGGAAATACTAATAACTCGGTATCGTCAACAAGTTTATAGAGGATATCGCCTTTCAAAAAATAATTGTTGTATGCCTGTCTATCTTTCAAGATTTCTTTTAACGTTTGCAGATCTTCTTATTGCATCTGTGATCGTTTTATTTTTTCTATTATAGTGTCCTCTTGACTTGTTATCATCATAATTAGATGGCGCGATAAGGCATCGACGTGTTTAATTTGTGTACCTGGACGATGTTCAATTCTATAGTTGTACTCTTGTAGCAATAGGATCCATCGAGCGACACGCGTACACATATCTTTCTTTTCCATAGTTTTTGTAAAAGCGTTGCAATCTGTTACAAGTTTCAAATTAGTTCCAAGCATATAGACTTTAAACTTTTTAAGTGCTTCAATGACTGCTAATATTTCTAATTCATAGCTCGTATACTTTTCCTCTTGATTAGTTGTCTTTCGGCTCATATAGTATATCGGATGTAAGCAATTATCATCTGGCGAATTCTGGAGTAATATATTACCATACCCTTCGATAGAAGCATCTGTATGAACTTCTGTTTCATATTTCTGGTTATAAATATTTAAAACGGGTTTTTGACACATAGTTTTCAATTTATTAAATGCAACAATCTGGTCTCCTTTCATTTTAAATTTGTGGTTCTTCTTTTTCAAATCAGATAATGGTTTCGCAATAACGGAAATATTTGGTATAAATTTTCTAAAATATCCGGCTAATCCCAGAAAACTTTCTACCTGTTTAATATTACTTGGAGTAGGGTAATCTATTAAAGCTTCTATTTTATCCGGCGATGGAGATATAGTTTCATTCTCAATTATATATCCCAAAAATTGTATTCGTTTCTTCAAAAAATGGAATTTTTTAAGATTCAATTCTAAACCGTATTCTTGGCATAACTTTATAACAATTTGTAAATTTTCTAAAGCTTCGTTTTCATCTTTTGCAGGAATTATTACGTCATCTATGTATGGAAGAGCTATTCCTCGTCTGGATAAGTCTCTGAATATTGCGTTGACATGTCTTTGAAATACACTCGGAGAGTTTGACAAACCAAACGGAAACTTTCGAAATTGATATTGTCCGCTATGCGTTACAAAGGACGTGCACTTTCTATAGACTTCTCTACGTATACATGAAATAAATCCATTTTCAGGTCAATCGTTGTAAACATCTTAGCTCATTACAGGCGATATAACTAATCTTCAATTAGTGGTAGGGGAAATCGATCTTTTACGATAACTTTATTAATTTTGCGATAGTCTATACAAAGTCTTGGTGTACCATATTGTTTTTTAACTAGAACGACAGGACTACTAAATTCTGATTAAGATGGTTCGATAATACCATGATCTAGCCATTCATCAACTTGATTATCAACTATCGATCGTTCCTGAAAAGGCAATCGCCGAGGTGTACAATATATCGGAAAATTGTTCGTTAAAATTATTTTCATCTCTACGTTTTGTTGTTTTAGTATTCGGCAGTTTATAATTGTTTATAATGCTGGCGACAGACTTTTTCGCTTCTAGACTGGCAGTTTCGTCAATATCTAAGGTATCGTCTTCAAAAGTATTTATTTTCAGCACACGTTGAAATTCTTTGTTCGATTCATTAAATTTTTGTATTCGAACACCTTTAGGCGTTATTCTAACATCAGCTGACAGACAAAACTGTTTACCCAAAACTATGTCAACGTCTACACTGTCGGTTGGTACAACATGGAATGTTAAATTGAAGGACTCACCTTAAATATCCACTAAATAGTTAAAGTTTCCAGGAGGTCTTACTTTATTTCGTGTCTACAACTGCAAAAATATGCTTATACTGCTTAGACGTTGAATCTAAAGGTGCTAGATGATCTAGATGAATGCAGTGGCTCGTCTACTCTAGGTATAGGATGTAATTCACCTTCCTCTTTTCCGCGTTTTCTGTTGTTAATAATACAAGTTATACAATTCGAAATATGATTTTCAATTTTCTCTACTAACTTAGGAATATAATGTTCACTGGATATAAGTTCTTTAACTTTCTTAACTGAAAAGTGTCCTTTATCATGTGCTGTACGAATAATGTCTCGCTGAAGAGCTTTCGGAAATACTAATAACTCGGTATCGTCAACAAGTTTATAGAGGATATCGCCTTTCAAAAAATAATTGTTGTATGCCTGTCTATCTTTCAAGATTTCTTTTAACGTTTGCAGATCTTCTTATTGCATCTGTGATCGTTTTATTTTTTCTATTATAGTGTCCTCTTGACTTGTTATCATCATAATTAGATGGCGCGATAAGGCATCGACGTGTTTAATTTGTGTACCTGGACGATGTTCAATTCTATAGTTGTACTCTTGTAGCAATAGGATCCATCGAGCGACACGCGTACACATATCTTTCTTTTCCATAGTTTTTGTAAAAGCGTTGCAATCTGTTACAAGTTTCAAATTAGTTCCAAGCATATAGACTTTAAACTTTTTAAGCGCTTCAATGACTGCTAATATTTCTAATTCATAGCTCGTATACTTTTCCTCTTGATTAGTTGTCTTTCGGCTCATATAGTATATCGGATGTAAGCAATTATCATCTGGCGAATTCTGGAGTAATATATTACCATACCCTTCGATAGAAGCATCTGTATGAACTTCTGTTTCATATTTCTGGTTATAAATATTTAAAACGGGTTTTTGACACATAGTTTTCAATTTATTAAATGCAACAATCTGGTTTCCTTTCATTTTAAATTTGTGGTTCTTCTTTTTCAAATCAGATAATATTTTCGCAATAACGGAAATATTTGGTATAAATTTTCTAAAATATCCGGCTAATCCCAGAAAACTTTCTACCTGTTTAATATTACTTGGAGTAGGGTAATCTATTAAAGCTTCTATTTTATCCGGCGATGGAGATATAGTTTCATTCTCAATTATATATCCCAAAAATTGTATTCGTTTCTTCAAAAAATGGAATTTTTTAAGATTCAATTCTAAACCGTATTCTTGGCATAACTTTATAACAATTTGTAAATTTTCTAAAGCTTCGTTTTCATCTTTTGCAGGAATTATTACGTCATCTATGTATGGAAGAGCTATTCCTCGTCTGGATAAGTCTCTGAATATTGCGTTGACATGTCTTTGAAATACACTCGGAGAGTTTGACAAACCAAACGGAACCTTTCGAAATTGATATTGTCCACTATGCGTTACAAAGGACGTGTACGTTCTACTAGACTTCTCTACATATGCATGAAAAAATCCATTTTTCAGGTCAATCGTTGTAAACATTTTAGCTCATTGCAGGCGATCTAACTGATCTTCAATTAGTGGTAGAGGAAATCGATCTTTTACGATAACTTTATTAATTTTGCGATAGTCTATGCAAAGTCTTGGTGTACCATCTTGTTTTTTAACTAGAACGACAGGACTACTAAATTCAGATTCAGATGGTTCGATAATACCATCACCTAGCCATTCATCAACTTGATTATCAACTATCGATCGTTCCTGAAAAGGCAATCGCCGAGGTGTACAATATATCGGAAAATCGTTCGTTAAAACTATTTTCATCTCTACGTTCGTTGTTTTAGTATTCGGCGGTTTATAATTGTTTATAATTCTGGCGACAGACTTTTTCGGTTCTAGACAGGCAGTTTCGTCAATATCTATGGTATCGTCTTCAAAAGTATTTATTTTCAGCATACGTTGAATTTCTTCGTTCGATTCATTAAATTTTTGTATTCGAACACCTTTAGGCGTTATTCTAACATCAGCTGACAGACAAAACTGTTACCCAAAACTACGTCAACGTCTACACTGTCGGTTGGTACAACATGGAATGTTAAACTGAATGACTCACCTTCAATATCCACTAAATAGTTAAAGTTTCCAGTAGGTCTTACTTTATTTTCGTGTCTATTCTCACCAAAACCGATCATATAAAATTTAGATTCTGACAATACAGCTTTATCGGGAAGAATCGAGTAAATATTTTCAGTTATAGCATTAACAGCACATCCTGTATCAAGAAAAGCAAATGTTTCTATACCGCCAATATCGATTTTAAGTTACATCATATCGTTTTCTTTTTTAACTAGACATCTGACGTTTGATTCATTTTTCCTTAACGGACAGTCTTTGGTGATCTAACCAAATTTATCGCACTTGTACCTCTAGATTTATCCTTACAGTTAACCGACTTGTGCCCATTACCACCGCAATTAAAACATTTTATTTCTGTTTTCTTTTCTACCTTATGTACAACCTTTTCATTTTTCTCAAATTAAAATTTTTTCTTATTATTCTTCCTCATGATGTCATAATACTTTAATTTCTCCTTTAATTCTTTTAAATTCTTCGAGCGATATAATATCATCTTGTTAATGTCTGAATCATTTATTCCATCTATTATATACTGGATTAAAGAGCTTTCATCAATATTACCGCGAGAACCCAATTCTTTCATTCTCAGATAGTATTCATGTACGTTGTCATCTTTTTCCATTTTCACAACAGTTTCATCAAAGCAAAATCGTAATACGATTTATGAACAATTACGAATCACTTTCAACAGTCGTCGGTAAGAAAATTTTTAATTTGATTTTCTTTTAATTTTGGTTAGTGTCGCCAGTAAAAGCAAAAGCACTCTCTTTGCTTTTGCAAGTCGCAAACAGTTAAGGCCGTGTCAGATAAAACTTTGTCGCTTTACGTGACGTTTCTAACTTTGATAGAAAAGTGTAAAGCAAAAGGAGTATGACACAATGAAAACTTTGACAACACTCGCGCACAGAGCACGAAGCCGGTCGGCTAATAGCCGGCTATTAGCCGCCGCCGGTGATTTTCACAATCACTTAGCCGCCGCCGATTATTGCGGCTAATATCGGCTAGCGGCTAAGCCGATTTTTTATAATAAAAAGTGGATATTTACTAACATGCGCATTTAAAAATATTTAATTCGGCTTTGGAACATATGAAAAAAATTTCTTATGAAAATTATTTTTATAAATAAGGCAGTAAATCGTCTAGAAAGGCAAGTTTATTTATAATTGGGCCGAGTATACCTGTTGTAAATATACCTTGTATGTAAGTAAGCAAGAAATACTCTGTTAGCCGACCGTTAGCCGATAAATTTAGGTAGCCGCCGCCGGCGAAAAATTTTCGGCTCTTAGCCGGCTAATAGCCGCCGCCGACTATATTTGTTCTTAGCCGGCGCCGATCACCATTTTACATCGGCTTCGCCCTCTGCTCGCGCATTGATCGTTTACCAAAAAAGTAGTTGATAATTTTGCTATTTATATATATATTTTTTATAAAAATAAAAGTCAATTATGTTATTTTACGATTTATTATAAATAAATAAATGCCACATACATATTTACCTCTTATTAAAACAGATTCAAACGCGCAATATGTTTCGTTTGGCAATATAATAAAAGAAAATTATTCCAGCTGATTGTCAAAGCAAGCAAAAAGATGAGAGTTGCCGAACTTTTCGCTTCACGCTGCGTTAAAAGTGCTTTATGTGACATGTTTCGTATAAGTATGTACATTTCATCTTAGATGTCAAAGCGAATCTGTAACGCAACGCGAAGCAAAAGTTTTATCTGACATGGCCTTTACAGTCGAAAAACCGAAAAGTCTTTAACTTTTGGAAGTTGTAATCAATCGCAATCAAGTGCTTTTTGTTTTTGATTTTTGTGATCAATTTCTTTCTAAAGAATTTAGTGTGTTTTGCAAGGATATACACAAGTAGATCACAATTAAACATTTAGTTTCATTTGGTATATCAACATAATACTACTATGGCGGCTAAAAATCAGATTTGGAAATATTTCGAAAATATTGTAAGCGAAGGCGTAGCTATATGTAAAATATAGCTATTTAAAAAATATGTATTTATAGGGTACCGTCAAAAAAAATAAAATTTAATTCAAATATAAGAGCATTTTAGGGATATACATGAAGAATTTATTGAGAAGAACTCCTGAATGCGTTATTTATCGTATATCTGGTCTAGCAATATGGACGAAATAACTCTGCAAAAACACCGACTTCAATGCAAAATGGACATAATTTTGCGTTACATCAAATGGTGTGTACTTCTACTAATTATGTGTTCGTCCGCAATTTTTTTATAGTCCTTTCAAATAAAAAAAATTTTGAAGTCAGTTAAGAAATGGCGGAGTTATGCGATAATCAATATATCGGGCTACCTTTTTTTCCGCCCCATTGAGAGAGCATTTTCGACACTAAGGCTGGTACTAACTGACTACCGTAATCGACTTAGTCGCGATGTTCTTGAAAATATTTTGCTAGTCAAATTAAACTCAAGTTTTCTTGACACAGCCATAGAAACGTTGCCCTTATTTGAAGATGAATAGGAGGATGGATAATATGTATTTATAATGTTCTTATATTTGTATTTTTTCCAGGGACCGAAAATAACGATTATTTTTAAAATTTAAACTAAAAAAATCAAGCTAAAAGAGAAGCGCTACGTGCATAAGGAATATACCAAAAAACCCTTGTTGTATGGACTACCTTTAGATGCATTGATTTTTATTTGTTAAAGTTTTAGTAAAAAACTCAACTTAACCTATTATTTTCTGAGTTTTATTTATTCCTCAGAAAATAAAAACTATTTCTTGAGTTTTATTTATTTCTCAGAAAATAAAAGTAATTTTTTGAGTTTTATTTTTTGCTTAGAAAATAGCAGTTAATTTTTGAATTTTATTTTTTTGCTTAAAAAAAGTAATTTCTAAACTGAATAAAATAAAAAATGATTTCATTTAACAAATATAGGTTTTTGTAAAAATAAATAAGTAAATAATAGTTCTCGCAAAAACTATTATTTGAATAAACTAATTTTTTTATATTTTATGCAGTTTAAAAATTACTTTTTTGAGCAAAAAATAAAACTCAAAAAATAACTTTTATTTTCTGAGGATGTAATGGCCAAAATAAATATTTTATAGTCTCCAAATAGGCTTCATTAATGGTAACAAATATCTAATATTTAAATTAACGGATTTCGAAATTGTTGTAACTCTGTACAGCGAGTAATTGAATGACCAATTACTTCAAACAGCAAGTATCTATGACGTGTAATAAAAAGTGGAGAGTAAGCGCATTTTTTTATCACGTGATTCTGTACCTTCATACTTATTTAATTAAATACCTAACACGCACAAAAATCTCGAACAGTCAAAGGTTAAACGACAATCGGAGCATACACCAAACATTGTAATTTTTTTGGTTTTATCTTGCATAATAACTCCATTAGTTTAAAAGTGATAATTGCAAATATTTGCACTTTTCAAATATTGTATATGTTCATACAAATTGTTAATTTTGTAATTTTTATATTTTGTTGCTCAATCGCTTGCAATGTATAAAACTAGGTCATTTATAGAATTTATTTATTGTAACATAATACTTTGTTTAAGTAATTATTTTATTCTTTGTTGTTCATTTGCATTTAATATTTTTGTTTGTTCTATGTCAATAACCGCATAAACAGTCAAGTTAGCAATTTATTTCCTCAACATACGTGAATATATGTCATTGTTATATAAGCAGTTTAATACAATTTTATTTCCTAGTAGATAAGCACTTTTACTTTAATTGTTTTAATATAAAAGAAGGTAAAATAAAGTTTATGATTGAGTTATTTTTAAGACAGAAACATTAATAGTTTTATTAAGAGCTCTACCTCTAGGTTAGAAGTGCTTAAGAGGAAAATAAAAACCAACTAATTCTTCAGGCTACATGTGCTTGCAAGAAAACCACATACCATTACAAACATTTTTGGTGACCCCGACGTAATCCTGCAACCAAGCGCAGGATTTCAATATTTTGAAAAAGCATATTAACTCGATAAACAATGGTTTCTTTCGAAGAGTTGGTCAACAACCAGAAAGAAATAGGAGAACGGATTGAAACGATTATCCGGAACTTCAAAAAGGATTCCGCTACAAGAAAGAATTCGATAGAATACTTTCAAGAGAGACTTCGCAGGCTGGACGGAGAATTTGCAGAATTCGAATCCAACGATAATACAATTCGTCTGATGGAAAACATTCAGCTTGACCACAAGTATTTCTCTGATGACTATTACAACGCAATTATGAAGGCCGTCGAACAGTACAGAGAGATATTCGAATCATCTATGCTGAAGATTTCACAGTCTTCAGCCACAAGCCAATGCTCACTCCCACAACAAGACCAAGCCGCATGTTCAAACGTGACATCAGCGGACACCGATAAGCTGTTGAAGCTCATTCGTAGACAAGCAGCAATAATGGCATCTCTTGAACGTTTATTAAAAACAGATTTAACAAATCAGGACGTGCCAATCGCCACAAAGTTATGGCAAAACATTGAAGACCTCCATCTCCAAATATCTGAAATTAGTGATGAAGCTGGGAAGCAAGGTTACAAGATGGAGTAATTTATCAAGTTAGAAAATGATGTACGAAAAGCATTAAGATCCATTAACAACTATATAACTACTCAACCGACTTCTGGACATAATAATAGTCAGCCCGATTCAATTCCAATACCTAAAATAACATTACCAAAATTTGACGGCAATTATTTAAAGTGGCAAGAATTCCACGACTTATTTTGTTCACTGGTAATAGGTCAATCAATTCCAAAGGTTCAAAAAATCTGGTATCTAAAAACTCATTTAGTGGGAGAAGCTGCAAATCTAATAAAACACTTCACTGCCACTGGGGAAAATTTCGATGCTGCGTGGTCAACTATAATAAATTGCTACCACAACAAGAGGCTATCAGTTAGCAAATTAATTCAAGAACTGGTAGATATACCAAACAAAATGCCAAACGGTACTTATAAGGGCCTACATGACAAAACAAAGGAGTGTCTATTAGCACTTCAAAATCTTGGTATCGACACATCAACGTGGGATCCTTTGGTGATACATTTGCTTCTTAAACGACTGGATCAGGTCACACGACTACGTTACGAACAATCTCTGGTACAGCCACGAGAAGTGCCAACTATCAAAGACTTTTTAAATTTTTTGGAGAAAAATTTTCAATCAGTGGAAGCAATAACTGATAAAGACAAACCTTTAACTGCGAAGTCAAGGGTGTGTTATGTGCAAGAAAGCTGGGCACCCATTATTCATATGTAAAGGGTTCCTCCAGCTGTCACCCGCAGCTCGACTGCAGTTCATTCAAAAACAAAAATATGGCGTTAATTGTTTAAAGCCTGGCCACATAGCAAAAAACTGCATGAGAAGCAACTGCACGAGGTGCGCCAAAAAACACAATACACTTTTACATCTGGATCAGTCAACTCAGACTGTCTACAATCTAGCATCAACCAAAAATATATCACAAGTACAGATAACTAAGTAGTGTTCATCAACAGACAAGGTGGGTTTTCCGATTATTCAGGAAGCCACATCACTTGCTACATCTAAACACTCCAATACCAATAACTACGTACTTCTTAGTACGGCAATGATCCTGGTAGATCGAACGAAAAGGAAGTACGATGCAGAGCACTTCTCGATTCGGGATCACAACTCAACCTTGTCAGCGAACGATTAGTGAGACGTCTCGGAATCTCACCCAAACCAGCTTCAATATCTATAAGCAGTATTGGATCAAACAGCACTAGAGTTCAACATCGAGTAAACATCGCCTTACAGTCCCGAATTGGCAACTTCAATACTCGGGTGGAGGCAGCAGTCTTCCCACACATAATTTCACCTCAGCCATCGCAATTTATCAATATTGACCATTGGTCAATTCCCAAAAATATTTTGCTAGCTGATCCAGAATTTAATCGTCCAGACAAAATAGATATTTTATTGGGTGCAGAGTTTTATCATCAATTACTACGAGAGGGACAGATTCAACTAGCAAATGATTTGCCTACTTTACAAAACACTGTATTCGGATGGGTCATATCCAGAAAAATTGGCGGATATGAGTCACCTACAAATTCATGTGGAGTATGTACCGGCGACGAAGACACTTTGGAAGAAGTCATTGCTCAGCTCTGGGAAATTGAAACCATAAAATCAGCTGACAAAGGAATGTCGACCTCAAAGAAACAGTGCGAAGACCACTTCACAAAAACCCACACAATCGAAAAAAATGGGAGATACATGGTGAGATTGCCATTCTGCACCGATCCCAACACAAAGGAGATTCACACGGAATCGCATTCAACAGATTTCTGGCATTAGAAAGACGACTAACAAAGGCTCCAGAAGTCAAAACACAATACGTAACCTTCATGAAAGAATATGCAGCATTGGGTCATATGACTCAAATAAACATAAATGCCGCATCAATGCCAAAATACTTCATTCCACACCACTGCGTTCTTAAGCCTGATAGTCTAACAACCAAATTACGTGTCGTGTCCGATGCCTCTACAAAAACGGCTGGTGGCTTATCTCTGAACGATTCAATGTTCACAGGCCCGACAGTTCAAAGTGAACTATTTTCGATCTTACTTCGTTTCCGAATGCCACGCTTCGTTTTTGTAACAGATATTGAAAAGATGTATCGTCAAATAGTAATACACCCAGACGATAGAAAATTCCAAATCATTATATGGAGAGAAGACCCAACCATGGCAGTAAAATATTATCAACTGAATACTGCTACCTATGGAACACGTGCTGCCCCATATTTGGCAACGAAATGTTTGGAGACGATAGCAAAAAGGAACATGACACGATATCCACGTGGATCTAAATTTTTGCTTAAAAACTTCTACGTGGATGATGGAATAGGTGGAGATGACAGCTTAAACACAGCCATAGCGATCCAAAAGGAATTAAATCACTTACTTAGCCCAGCATGGCTTTAAACTACAAAAAGGGACTGCAAATCACCCACAGCTACTTCAAAACGCTGGGCAGCAGCAACAACAAGTTAATTTTGATTTCAATAGTGAAAATAGCCATACGGTAAAAACATTAGGCTTATCATGGATGCCGAAACGTGACAAATTTTGTGTTAAGGTAGTACTCAAGGAAATGCAGGAAGTCACCAAGCGTACAGTTAGCTCAGATTTAGCCAGACTATTTGATCCGTTAGGATTACTTTCACTAATTGTATTGTCTATTAAAATATTTATTCAAGAACTTTTGCAAACGAAATTTGACTGGGATGATGCATTACCAACAAATCTTCATACAAGGTGGGCGACATACCGTAATGAATTAGAACAGTTGAACAATCTAGAAATTCCACGATATATCTTTGAAGGAAATATCTCATCAAACACACAAATTCATGCCTTTGCTGATGCATCAGAAAAAGCATGTGGTGCAGCTATTTACATAAGATCAGTTATCAAAAACGATCAAGTAATGGTGAGACTACTCTGCGCCAAATCACGGGTAGCACCATTAAAACGCCAGACCCTGCCACGTCTCGAACTTTGCGCAGCCCTATTATGCGCTCAACTAACAGTGAGGGTAAAGAGGTATTTGAAACTCGAGAATACGCTCACATATCTATGGACTGACTCAGAAATCGTTCTAGCTTGGATAAATTCGGAATCATCATCCTATCATACATTTGTGGCTAATCGAATCGCTGCCATACATATATTGTCCATCGCTGAACACTGGAGACATGTTAAATCAAAAGAAAACCCGGCGGATATTATATCACGAGGCCTCTCCCCATCAAAACTAGCAACATGCACTCTATGGTTCTACGGACCAATGTTTCTACACGGAAAAAAAGGAATTTGGACTGAAGCGACGATACCGACATGGAACTGAAAAAGGTATCTGCAGTCACTACATCAACTAACACTCCAAGTGACACCTCAGATGTAATTTACCAAATACGACACAACGGGTCTTTCAGAACACTACAACGGGTGGTAGGTTACATGCTCAGATTAATCAACAAGGCGAGAAGATGCACAAAACAATACGAATTAATGCTATCAGTTCAAGAACTAGAAAACGCTTTGATGGTTATCGTTCAGACAATGCAAAAATCAGACTTCGATGAAGATTTGAAAAGTTTAATAAAATATAAGGAAGTGAGTAAAAACAGTCCATATAAGAATCTTGCTCCGTTTATAGATACTAACGGTATTATAAGAGTCGGAGGCCGGTTACAGTCATCATCACTCCCGTATGACGGCAGACACCCAATGTTAATTCCATACAATGCGTAAAATTGCGTAAAATGTACTCGAGCCAAACCACAATTACTTAATCAAATCATGGGTAACTTGCCAACTACAAGAGTCACCCCAGCTAGAGCGTTCATAAATTCCGGTGTTGATTTTTGTGGACCTTTCTGGATTCATCACAAAATAAGAGGAAAACGTCCACATAAGGCCTACGTAGCAGTGTTTTGTTGTTTTGCAACCAAGGCGATACACTTGGAATTAGTCAGCGATTTAACAACAGAAGCTTTTATAGGTGCATTAAAACGGTTTAGTAGCAGAAGAGGTCATTGTAAAAATCTGTACTGCGACAACGCAACAAACTTCGTTGGTGCAAAAAATCAGCTTAATGAACTGTCCGACGCAATTTATACAAACGCAGCTCAAAATAACATCACTAAAGAATGTACAGCTAAAGGAATCATCTTTCATTTCATACCACCTAAAGCACCCCATTTCAGTGGGCTTTGGGAAGCCGCGGTTAAGTCAGCAAAACATCTTCTAGTTAGAAGTACTGCTACAGCATCATTGACGTATGAAGAGTTTGAGACTGTAATAATAGAGATCGAAGGCATTCTTAATTCTCGACCAATAAGTCCAATGTCAGACAATCCAAATGACTTGGCTGCCTTAACCCCAGGTCACTTTCTCATTGGAGAACCACTGAATGATCAAGTCGACGTAAGTGCCACAGAAAAAAGAATAAATATATTGACAAGGTGGAAATTGGTAACATATTTGAAACTTGAAGTTTGGAGGCGATGGTCACGAGAATACCTATGCGAACTCCAATATCGACACAAGTGGAAGATACATAAAAATAACATTAAATCTGGGGATATGGTCATAGTAAAAGAAGATAATACAGCTCCTTTAAAGTGGCCATTGGGGAGAGTTATAAAAGTACATTACGGAGATGATGGCTTGGTCCGAGTGGTTGACATCAAAACGTCAAACGGTATTTTCAGAAGAGCTATTACTCGCTTAACACTACTGCCAATCGACAATACGGAACCTAATGAAATAGTTCACCAGAAAGACTCCAACGATCCGACTAGTTTACAACATGAGATCTCTAAAGGTCATCGAGTTGACGAATCTCTTGCAACTCAACATGAGCAAATTAAAATACCTAAGAAAAAGAGACGGACTTCTCTAAACACTAGTATTTTCAACGTCATGGTTTCTCTTTTCCTAATACCATTAGTATTAGGAGCACATATACGTAATAAACGGTTTGGAAGTCATTTGGGCATACATGTTGAAGGAATCGGTTCAGCGGCAATTTCATCCACAGAATGGAAACTGGTGATATATTACGATTTAAAAGAGTTTTGGTCTGAAGCCGCATTATTCGCAGAAGGGCCAAGGACATTAGACCACTTATGTAAAGATATGCTAGATAAATCAACATGTACAAACCTAGTAAAATATTTTGATCACACGGAAGCTGAATTATCCATAGACAGCACTTTACTCTCAGGAAGAATACATAAGAGGGCAGCACTAGACCTGGATGGGAATATCGCACATTCACTATTTGGAGTATTGGATTCTGAATATGCGAACGAAATGCCACATACAATTTCACAAGTCAAGGAAAATGAAGAACATTTGTTGAATCTTTTAAAAAATCAGACGTCAATCATAGATTCAACAATTAACATTATGAAGGCCGACCTAGAAGCAGTGAAGAAGTTTGACCAAATTGATCTCCAAATAGCAGAAGTGCACAACATGATACGGGATAATAGAGAAGAGTATCATCAAGAAAGAATTTACCGTATGTTTTCGTCACTATGTATCCAGTTAAGTATTACGGCAGCAAATTTGCAGCGTACACAGTCGTCAATACTTGATATTTTGACAAACACTCACCACGGCATCATAAGTCCATTATTATTAACTCCTCACCAATTACAGGAAGTAAAAAAAAAATTAAGTTTCATTTACCTGAATCGCTAGAATTACCTGTGAAAAATGAAGATACTTTACAACTATACAAACTAATGAGGATAAAGGGAGGACTTACCGTAAACACAGTAATTTTCAGTATTACATTACCACTAATAGAACGCGATCGATTTGAAATATTTAACATTATTCCAGTGCCAAATTGGATCAACAAAACCCTTGTTTCAATAAAGCCGTGTGCAGCTCTTCTGATCATCAACATTGTTCGAAATCAGTATTTTACGATTAGTAACACTGACTTCAAATCATGCTCACTTCTTACAGAAGATATGTATCTCTGCTCCAAAGGTCAAGTAAGATATGAACAGGGTTCATCAACATGTTCTTGAGAAATAAATTTATTTTATAACAAAACTCATTCAGATTGCCCAGTACAGCAAATAAACGACATTCCCGCTTGGATACCTCTCCACCATAAAAACAAATGGATCTACGCAGTTGCAGGTACATCTCATGCGACGGCAGTATGCAAGCAAGAAATTACACAAATAACACTTGACGGATCTGGTTTGCTTGCTCTGGAGCCAGAGTGCATCCGTAAATATAAATTCATGACGATACAGGCACAGCAAGCAATTTCTACTTCACTTACGACTTCATACACTAATCTTTGGGAACCAAACGAGCAGAGCCACAGGGAGCATTTGAAACCATTGCTGAATGAAATACATATAAGTGAGTATGTATCACAAGTTAAAAATTTAACAACTCTACAAACCTCATTAGCTGCACAAGAAATACTGAAACTACCAAACAAAATTGAAACTAACAATTACCATCAAATGACAATTGGTTACACAGCATTGATCATCACGCTCTGCATTTCAATTTACTTACTACTCAAACGAAAATCCCATCAACAACTGGCTAACTCAGCTCCAACTCCAGCACCTCGTATACAGAAAGCAGATACTGACTTCACCGTACACATACTTATAAGAATCAACACAGCCTCTTTTCATACTACAAAGAATGCCAGCTCAGCACATTAAAAATAACAAATCTTATTGTCTTAGGTCTTACTATGCTATTGTAACTTTATTTTAAGATTTTTTTTTTCTTTTTTTGAGCTTCATTCAACGCGGGGAGCATGTTCATACAAATTGTTAATTTTGTAATTTTTATATTTTGTTGCTCAATCGCTTGCAATGTATAAAATTAGGTCATTCATAGAATTTATTTATTGTAACATAATACTTTGTTTAAGTAATGATTTTATTCTTTGTTGTTCATTTGCATTTAATATTTTTGTTTGTTCTATATCAATAACCGCATAAACAGTCAAGTTAGCAATTTATTTCCTCAACATACATGAATATATGTCATTGTTAAATTAGCAGTTTAATACAATTTTATTTCCTAGTAGATAAGCACTTTTACTTTAATTGTTTTAATATAAAAGAAGGTAAAATAAAGTTTATGATTGAGTTATTTTTAAGACAGAAACATTAATAGTTTTATTAAGAGCTCTACCTCTAGGTTAGAAGTGCTTAAGAGGAAAATAAAAACCAACTAATTCTTCAGGCTACATGTGCTTGCAAGAAAACCACATACCATTACAAACATTTTTGGTGACCCCGACGTAATCCTGCAACCAAGCGCAGGATTTCAATATTTTGAAAAAGCATATTAACTCGATAAACAATGGTTTCTTTCGAAGAGTTGGTCAACAACCAGAAAGAAATAGGAGAACGGATTGAAACGATTATCCGGAACTTCAAAAAGGATTCCGCTACAAGAAAGAATTCGATAGAATACTTTCAAGAGAGACTTCGCAGGCTGGACGGAGAATTTGCAGAATTCGAATCCAACGATAATACAATTCGTCTGATGGAAAACATTCAGCTTGACCACAAGTATTTCTCTGATGACTATTACAACGCAATTATGAAGGCCGTCGAACAGTACAGAGAGATATTCGAATCATCTATGCTGAAGATTTCACAGTCTTCAGCCACAAGCCAATGCTCACTCCCACAACAAGACCAAGCCGCATGTTCAAACGTGACATCAGCGGACACCGATAAGCTGTTGAAGCTCATTCGTAGACAAGCAGCAATAATGGCATCTCTTGAACGTTTATTAAAAACAGATTTAACAAATCAGGACGTGCCAATCGCCACATAGTTATGGCAAAACATTGAAGACCTCCATCTCCAAATATCTGAAATTAGTGATGAAGCTGGGAAGCAAGGTTACAAGATGGAGTAATTTATCAAGTTAGAAAATGATGTACGAAAAGCATTAAGATCCATTAACAACTATATAACTACTCAACCGACTTCTGGACATAATAATAGTCAGCCCGATTCAATTCCAATACCTAAAATAACATTACCAAAATTTGACGGCAATTATTTAAAGTGGCAAGAATTCCACGACTTATTTTGTTCACTGGTAATAGGTCAATCAATTCCAAAGGTTCAAAAAATCTGGTATCTAAAAACTCATTTAGTGGGAGAAGCTGCAAATCTAATAAAACACTTCACTGCCACTGGAGAAAATTTCGATGCTGCGTGGTCAACTATAATAAATTGCTACCACAACAAGAGGCTATCAGTTAGCAAATTAATTCAAGAACTGGTAGATATACCAAACAAAATGCCAAACGGTACTTATAAGGGCCTACATGACAAAACAAAGGAGTGTCTATTAGCACTTCAAAATCTTGGTATCGACACATCAACGTGGGATCCTTTGGTGATACATTTGCTTCTTAAACGACTGGATCAGGTCACACGACTACGTTACGAACAATCTCTGGTACAGCCACGAGAAGTGCCAACTATCAAAGACTTTTTAAATTTTTTGGAGAAAAATTTTCAATCAGTGGAAGCAATAACTGATAAAGACAAACCTTTAACTGCGAAGTCAAGGGTGTGCACGTCCATCACAGCAGAAGGCCAACGCAGCGACTCCTGTGTTATGTGCAAGAAAGCTGGGCACCCATTATTCATATGTAAAGGGTTCCTCCAGCTGTCACCCGCAGCTCGACTGCAGTTCATTCAAAAACAAAAATACGGCGTTAATTGTTTAAAGCCTGGCCACATAGCAAAAAACTGCATGAGAAGCAACTGCACGAGGTGCGCCAAAAAACACAATACACTTTTACATCTGGATCAGTCAACTCAGACTGTCTACAATCTAGCATCAACCAAAAATATATCACAAGTACAGATAACTAAGTAGTGTTCATCAACAGACAAGGTGGGTTTTCCGATTATTCAGGAAGCCACATCACTTGCTACATCTAAACACTCCAATACCAATAACTACGTACTTCTTAGTACGGCAATGATCCTGGTAGATCGAACGAAAAGAAGTACGATGCAGAGCACTTCTCGATTCGGGATCACAACTCAACCTTGTCAGCGAACGATTAGTGAGACGTCTCGGAATCTCACCCAAACCAGCTTCAATATCTATAAGCAGTATTGGATCAAACAGCACTAGAGTTCAACATCGAGTAAACATCGCCTTACAGTCCCGAATTGGCAACTTCAATACTCGGGTGGAGGCAGCAGTCTTCCCACACATAATTTCACCTCAGCCATCGCAATTTATCAATATTGACCATTGGTCAATTCCCAAAAATATTTTGCTAGCTGATCCAGAATTTAATCGTCCAGACAAAATAGATATTTTATTGGGTGCAGAGTTTTATCATCAATTACTACGAGAGGGACAGATTCAACTAGCAAATGATTTGCCTACTTTACAAAACACTGTATTCGGATGGGTCATATCCAGAAAAATTGGCGGATATGAGTCACCTACAAATTCATGTGGAGTATGTACCGGCGACGAAGACACTTTGGAAGAAGTCATTGCTCAGCTCTGGGAAATTGAAACCATAAAATCAGCTGACAAAGGAATGTCGACCTCAAAGAAACAGTGCGAAGACCACTTCACAAAAACCCACACAATCGAAAAAAATGGGAGATACATGGTGAGATTGCCATTCTGCACCGATCCCAACACAAAGGAGATTCACACGGAATCGCATTCAACAGATTTCTGGCATTAGAAAGACGACTAACAAAGGCCCCAGAAGTCAAAACACAATACGTAACCTTCATGAAAGAATATGCAGCATTGGGTCATATGACTCAAATAAACATAAATGCCGCATCAATGCCCAAATACTTCATTCCACACCACTGCGTTCTTAAGCCTGATAGTCTAACAACCAAATTACGTGTCGTGTCCGATGCCTCTACAAAAACGGCTGGTGGTTTATCTCTGAACGATTCAATGTTCACAGGCCCGACAGTTCAAAGTGAACTATTTTCGATCTTACTTCGTTTCCGAATGCCACGCTTCGTTTTTGTAACAGATATTGAAAAGATGTATCGTCAAATAGTAATACACCCAGACGATAGAAAATTCCAAATCATTATATGGAGAGAAGACCCAACCATGGCAGTAAAATATTATCAACTGAATACTGCTACCTATGGAACACGTGCTGCCCCATATTTGGCAACGAAATGTTTGGAGACGATAGCAAAAAGGAACATGACACGATATCCACGTGGATCTAAATTTTTGCTTAAAAACTTCTACGTGGATGATGGAATAGGTGGAGATGACAGCTTAAACACAGCCATAGCGATCCAAAAGGAATTAAATCACTTACTTAGCCCAGCATGGCTTTAAACTACAAAAAGGGACTGCAAATCACCCACAGCTACTTCAAAACGCTGGGCAGCAGCAACAACAAGTTAATTTTGATTTCAATAGTGAAAATAGCCATACGGTAAAAACATTAGGCTTATCATGGATGCCGAAACGTGACAAATTTTGTGTTAAGGTAGTACTCAAGGAAATGCAGGAAGTCACCAAGCGTACAGTTAGCTCAGATTTAGCCAGACTATTTGATCCGTTAGGATTACTTTCACTAATTGTATTGTCTATTAAAATATTTATTCAAGAACTTTTGCAAACGAAATTTGACTGGGATGATGCATTACCAACAAATCTTCATACAAGGTGGGCGACATACCGTAATGAATTAGAACAGTTGAACAATCTAGAAATTCCACGATATATCTTTGAAGGAAATATCTCATCAAACACACAAATTCATGCCTTTGCTGATGCATCAGAAAAAGCATGTGGTGCAGCTATTTACATAAGATCAGTTATCAAAAACGATCAAGTAATGGTGAGACTACTCTGCGCCAAATCACGGGTAGCACCATTAAAACGCCAGACCCTGCCACGTCTCGAACTTTGCGCAGCCCTATTATGCGCTCAACTAACAGTGAGGGTAAAGAGGTATTTGAAACTCGAGAATACGCTCACATATCTATGGACTGACTCAGAAATCGTTCTAGCTTGGATAAATTCGGAATCATCATCCTATCATACATTTGTGGCTAATCGAATCGCTGCCATACATATATTGTCCATCGCTGAACACTGGAGACATGTTAAATCAAAAGAAAACCCGGCGGATATTATATCACGAGGCCTCTCCCCATCAAAACTAGCAACATGCACTCTATGGTTCTACGGACCAATGTTTCTACACGGAAAAAAAGGAATTTGGACTGAAGCGACGATACCGACATGGAACTGAAAAAGGTATCTGCAGTCACTACATCAACTAACACTCCAAGTGACACCTCAGATGTAATTTACCAAATACGACACAACGGGTCTTTCAGAACACTACAACGGGTGGTAGGTTACATGCTCAGATTAATCAACAAGGCGAGAAGATGCACAAAACAATACGAATTAATGCTATCAGTTCAAGAACTAGAAAACGCTTTGATGGTTATCGTTCAGACAATGCAAAAATCAGACTTCGATGAAGATTTGAAAAGTTTAATAAAATATAAGGAAGTGAGTAAAAACAGTCCATATAAGAATCTTGCTCCGTTTATAGATACTAACGGTATTATAAGAGTCGGAGGCCGGTTACAGTCATCATCACTCCCGTATGACGGCAGACACCCAATGTTAATTCCATACAATGCGTAAAATTGCGTAAAATGTACTCGAGCCAAACCACAATTACTTAATCAAATCATGGGTAACTTGCCAACTACAAGAGTCACCCCAGCTAGAGCGTTCATAAATTCCGGTGTTGATTTTTGTGGACCTTTCTGGATTCATCACAAAATAAGAGGAAAACGTCCACATAAGGCCTACGTAGCAGTGTTTTGTTGTTTTGCAACCAAGGCGATACACTTGGAATTAGTCAGCGATTTAACAACAGAAGCTTTTATAGGTGCATTAAAACGGTTTAGTAGCAGAAGAGGTCATTGTAAAAATCTGTACTGCGACAACGCAACAAACTTCGTTGGTGCAAAAAATCAGCTTAATGAACTGTCCGACGCAATTTATACAAACGCAGCTCAAAATAACATCACTAAAGAATGTACAGCTAAAGGAATCATCTTTCATTTCATACCACCTAAAGCACCCCATTTCAGTGGGCTTTGGGAAGCCGCGGTTAAGTCAGCAAAACATCTTCTAGTTAGAAGTACTGCTACAGCATCATTGACGTATGAAGAGTTTGAGACTGTAATAATAGAGATCGAAGGCATTCTTAATTCTCGACCAATAAGTCCAATGTCAGACAATCCAAATGACTTGGCTGCCTTAACCCCAGGTCACTTTCTCATTGGAGAACCACTGAATGATCAAGTCGACGTAAGTGCCACAGAAAAAAGAATAAATATATTGACAAGGTGGAAATTGGTAACATATTTGAAACTTGAAGTTTGGAGGCGATGGTCACGAGAATACCTATGCGAACTCCAATATCGACACAAGTGGAAGATACATAAAAATAACATTAAATCTGGGGATATGGTCATAGTAAAAGAAGATAATACAGCTCCTTTAAAGTGGCCATTGGGGAGAGTTATAAAAGTACATTACGGAGATGATGGCTTGGTCCGAGTGGTTGACATCAAAACGTCAAACGGTATTTTCAGAAGAGCTATTACTCGCTTAACACTACTGCCAATCGACAATACGGAACCTAATGAAATAGTTCACCAGAAAGACTCCAACGATCCGACTAGTTTACAACATGAGATCTCTAAAGGTCATCGAGTTGACGAATCTCTTGCAACTCAACATGAGCAAATTAAAATACCTAAGAAAAAGAGACGGACTTCTCTAAACACTAGTATTTTCAACGTCATGGTTTCTCTTTTCCTAATACCATTAGTATTAGGAGCACATATACGTAATAAACGGTTTGGAAGTCATTTGGGCATACATGTTGAAGGAATCGGTTCAGCGGCAATTTCATCCACAGAATGGAAACTGGTGATATATTACGATTTAAAAGAGTTTTGGTCTGAAGCCGCATTATTCGCAGAAGGGCCAAGGACATTAGACCACTTATGTAAAGATATGCTAGATAAATCAACATGTACAAACCTAGTAAAATATTTTGATCACACGGAAGCTGAATTATCCATAGACATCACTTTACTCTCAGGAAGAATACATAAGAGGGCAGCACTAGACCTGGATGGGAATATCGCACATTCACTATTTGGAGTATTGGATTCTGAATATGCGAACGAAATGGCACATACAATTTCACAAGTCAAGGAAAATGAAGAACATTTGTTGAATCTTTTAAAAAATCAGACGTCAATCATAGATTCAACAATTAACATTATGAAGGCCGACCTAGAAGCAGTGAAGAAGTTTGACCAAATTGATCTCCAAATAGCAGAAGTGCACAACATGATACGGGATAATAGAGAAGAGTATCATCAAGAAAGAATTTACCGTATGTTTTCGTCACTATGTATCCAGTTAAGTATTACGGCAGCAAATTTGCAGCGTACACAGTCGTCAATACTTGATATTTTGACAAACACTCACCACGGCATCATAAGTCCATTATTATTAACTCCTCACCAATTACAGGAAGTAAAAAAAAATTAAGTTTCATTTACCTGAATCGCTAGAATTACCTGTGAAAAATGAAGATACTTTACAACTATACAAACTAATGAGGATAAAGGGAGGACTTACCGTAAACACAGTAATTTTCAGTATTACATTACCACTAATAGAACGCGATCGATTTGAAATATTTAACATTATTCCAGTGCCAAATTGGATCAACAAAACCCTTGTTTCAATAAAGCCGTGTGCAGCTCTTCTGATCATCAACATTGTTCGAAATCAGTATTTTACGATTAGTAACACTGACTTCAAATCATGCTCACTTCTTACAGAAGATATGTATCTCTGCTCCAAAGGTCAAGTAAGATATGAACAGGGTTCATCAACATGTTCTTGCGAAATAAATTTATTTTATAACAAAACTCATTCAGATTGCCCAGTACAGCAAATAAACGACATTCCCGCTTGGATACCTCTCCACCATAAAAACAAATGGATCTACGCAGTTGCAGGTACATCTCATGCGACGGCAGTATGCAAGCAAGAAATTACACAAATAACACTTGACGGATCTGGTTTGCTTGCTCTGGAGCCAGAGTGCATCCGTAAATATAAATTCATGACGATACAGGCACAGCAAGCAATTTCTACTTCACTTACGACTTCATACACTAATCTTTGGGAACCAAACGAGCAGAGCCACAGGGAGCATTTGAAACCATTGCTGAATGAAATACATATAAGTGAGTATGTATCACAAGTTAAAAATTTAACAACTCTACAAACCTCATTAGCTGCACAAGAAATACTGAAACTACCAAACAAAATTGAAACTAACAATTACCATCAAATGACAATTGGTTACACAGCATTGATCATCACGCTCTGCATTTCAATTTACTTACTACTCAAACGAAAATCCCATCAACAACTGGCTAACTCAGCTCCAACTCCAGCACCTCGTATACAGAAAGCAGATACTGACTTCACCGTACACATACTTATAAGAATCAACACAGCCTCTTTTCATACTACAAAGAATGCCAGCTCAGCACATTAAAAATAACAAATCTTATTGTCTTAGGTCTTACTATGCTATTGTAACTTTATTTTAAGATTTTTTGTTTCTTTTTTTGAGCTTCATTCTACGCGGGGAGCATGTTCATACAAATTGTTAATTTTGTAATTTTTATATTTTGTTGCTCAATCGCTTGCAATGTATAAAATTAGGTCATTTATAGAATTTATTTATTGTAACATAATACTTTGTTTAAGTAATTATTTTATTCTTTGTTGTTCATTTGCATTTAATATTTTTGTTTGTTCTATGTCAATAACCGCATAAACAGTCCAGTTAGCAATTTATTTCCTCAACATACGTGAATATATGTCATTGTTATATAACAGTTTAATACAATTTTATTTCCTAGTAGATAAGCACTTTTACTTTAATTGTTTTATTATAAAAGAAAGTAAAATTAAGTTTATGATTGAGTTCTTTTAAGACAGAAACATTAATAGTTTTATTAAGAGCTCTACCTCTAGGTTACAAGTGTTTAAGAGGAAAATAAAAACCAACTAATTCTTCAGGCTACACGTGCTTGCAAGAAAACCACATACCATTACAAACAGTATAATTGAAGAAAATTTAAAAAGCCGAGAAATAACACGAAACTTAATGTCCAACTTGTGCTGCCTAGATTCCACTTCGGCTCCGGCCGGAATCATTAGGAGGAACACCCGTGGACACCGAAAACTTAGAAGTGAACAGCTTTCGTACATAATTATTATAGACAAAACCAATATAAACTCCTAATTTCCAATCTGTAGGAAATTTTAGCTCAGGTTTCTCAAGTACCATATGCCTAAATCACCTGCCAATCACAAAGTGTACCTAAACTTGATCACACGTGGGTCTCGGGTGTCTTTAACAGAAACTGTGATTCTGGGTTGGTTGCGTAATATATAGAGCAGCTCATTTTTGGTCCTACAACACCATAAATACCATTACCAAAAACGTCTTAAAATAATCCAGAATAAAAGTAGAATAGTATCATTTAACCTCATACCATTACTCTAGCCAAATTAATGCTTACTTCAAAGTTTATCTATTAATCACACCCTGCCACTAACTAACTTAAATCTATACAAATCGGACTAATCTAAATCTACCTACATATATCCTATTGGTGCTAACACTGAAAAAAATCTCAATCTAACCCAGAGACTTTAATAATTATATACATATATATAACAACAAGAACCAATTTAATAATTAACCTGATTTATACACTTACATTATACTAAGAATACAATGTGCCTATACCTATACTTACCTTAAATAATACCCTTAATCATTCTACTTAATATAATAACAAATATGAATTTTAACTACTCTTAAGAAAAGAAATAGTTTAACTTAATTTACTAACAAAACTATATGCAAAAATAATTTCTATCTGAGGACCCTACAACCTAATAACAAAACAAAATTTCATCACACTGAATCCACCAAATGAGCAGGCCTGCTGACCATGGGGCAACAAAAATATATGTAAGTCGACATACATAATTTATTAGTTTTTTTTACATTTTTGTTTTTGAGGAAAGAGGGAATATATGTCAATAAATCAGAGAATATAAAAATATGAGAACTAAAGTCTCCATTTATTGATATACATATATGTTCTTTCTCAGTAAATACGTATTATTTTTGTATTTTGGTTTTCAATTATAAATTTATTAGTGTTCACTTATTGAACATTATGTATACATATTGCTAAACATATCTATACATAATACTATATATTTAGGGGATTCACAAGGTAGTCATAAAGTCATATGTTTCAGAACAATAACACGAAAAAATATGACTGCTGTGAGCAACCCCTCATAAGTAATTGTGCTACTTCAAATTTGTATCAGCTGATAAAAAAAGCAATTATAAATATTTGAAATCAGGATGCCCAGAACAAGTGAAAAAATAGCCATTTTGTTTTTATATTATTCAACTTCTTAATAAAGTAAATAAACCCCAGCTGAATATCTTTTAAACTCTTCATTTTTAATTAAAGTAAAAACAAATTTCAACGCACACAGAAAGTGAAATTGTACAAATCCATAAACATAAACGAGAGCAGCTGTTGCCGGCGACTGAGCCGACTAATTTTCCACACGGCTGCTAGTGGAAAAACGTTAGTTGGCTGCCAGCCAGCTAAAGTATACAAACAAAATTTTTTCACTTGCATATTTTTAAATGTCTCATCCATACACTTTTTGTGGATCAGTCTATTAGTTTCGAAGATATAGTTTTTCGAAAAAAAAAATATAATTTTTCCCTGCTATATTGGCATTTTTTCCCAGTGTGTGACGACAAAAACACGGTAAGCTAAATAGAAAAGTATAAAAACAAAATATTTAACTGTACCCGCAGAAAACTTTCAAAATTAAGAGAATTGCTGTTCTTTCGACTGCGACTGCTAACAACTTGTAAAAGCAAAGACACTTCTTGTGCGTTTACTTTTATTATTCACAAAAATCAAAATACAATGAAAATTTTCAAACTGATTTTGTTGTGAGTGCTTTGCAAATGTTTAGAAATCGTTTTCTGCTTCTGCTACGACTGCGACTGCCGATTTTTCCATAAACAGACGCAAAATCATTCGTTCATGTTAAATAGTTGAAAAAAGCAAAATCGTTGAAAAGTAGAAATTGTACGACTTTTGCTACTTCGACTTAAGTTATTTAAACACTGAATGCAAATGCGTTTTCGTCTTTACACGTCTTCGTCTTTATTCATATGCGGCTGTATCACGACACGTCTTATATATATATATATATATATATATATATATATATATATATATATATATATATATATATATATATATATATATATATATATATATATATATATATATATATATATATATATATATATATATATATATATATATATATATATATATATATATATATATATATATATATATATATATATATATATATATATATTCGAATAATAATACTAAATATTAACATATTTAAATATTAAGCTTGGTAAAATGGTTTTGAAGTTGGTAAAAATTTTTTCCTGTGCTACCTGAGAGACGCCATATGGACTGCCATCCACCTTAATTATGCTCAATATCTTGTATAGTATGTATTAAGGTTTCATTGAACAAAATTTGAGCTTTGGTAAAATATGTACATGCAGTCTGCTGGTCACTGTCTCTTAGACTATATATAGTATTTAAAATAGAGAAGGCAACGTCATTACAATAAAACAGAATGAAAGACATTTGGCCAATTCACAACCTGTTGTATGTGTTGTAGATCGTATAAATGTTGTTGGTAAATTCCATATAAACATTTGTTTAGAAACATGTTTATGTGGAAATTACCAACAAAATTTTTACGATCTACAACACTTACAACAGGTTGTGAATTGAGCAATTGTAATACATGAGTTTATTAATATAATTGTCAGACAACATAGCACAACAAAATGGAGTTTTTTTGTTTTTTTTTTTAATAAAAATAGCTACTCATTATGTATTTTTATATTCTGATTACGACGGCGTCATTAGTCGTTTTCTATCAGCTTTAGTTTTAAAGATATAGTGACATTTAGCTTTTGCATAATTTACAACACTTTTTGCATTATTCGCTTAATATTTCACAAATGGTCCTCCAAACTTTAACATAATTTCTATATTATTAATCTACACAAAAATCTGTCTCATTGGATAGAATGACAATGGTTAGTATATCAGGATATCTTAATGTTATTGTAAGGATGTTAAAAATTGTGTTTTTAGTTTAGTCATTAAACATTTTTTTAAAATTTTTTGAAATTAAAATAACTGGGGTTTTTATATTTTCGTTTGCTGATTACGAAAATAGATTTATTATTTTTCTAGCACCTCTAGTTTCAGAGATTTTGTGCATTATATTAAAAAATTACTTTAAAATGTTCTTTTCTTACGCCATCCAAAAAATTGGTTTTGTTATCATACGTGGGCGCTGTTTTATAGCCTCTATTTTTTGATATGTTGTGATTATATTCAACAGCCGTATTTATAAATATTTTAAACAGCATTTCAAACCAATTTTAAGCAAAAATCTCTAAAATTGTATTTATAAATGATTTTTATCTTAAGCCTTGAATGGTAAACGTATTTTTTATCTTTTTAATTGTAAACTTCGCCTGTGAGTCGACTTGTATAAAAAACGCAAATTTTACCTATAAGAAAATAAAAATTTATGAAAACAAGAACAAAAGTACATTATCACATGTTTGGTAACAAAAAATAAACGAAAAACAATTAATTTTTCAAATATCTAAAACATATTTATTATAGGCATATTTGTAGATACCATATTTTAGTATGTGGTAGAAAACGATATTTTACGAAAAATATTTTACGATATAAAAAAACTATCGTATCTTACAGACCTTAGATCTAATTAACATACTAAAACATAAAATAAAGCTTATAACTTAAAAAAATTTTTCACACCAAAATACATTTTGTGTTTTCTTCACCTATTTTTTACGTCCCATTGCTAAAAGTTTGGTGATATATGCTCTAAGCAGTAAGTTTTCTTGCATTTTACGCAGAAATATAAGCTCATATGCAGCAATTTCAGGATACGGAAATCGTACATATATATCAGCAACGCGACGAAGCAAAACAAAACGTGTCTCTGCACAAGCTCAACTGAGTTGGCACGAGCGCACGCTTTATACTAGGGAGCGATCAACAAATAACGCAAAAAAATGTCTTCGCCTCATGTGCGATGTTTACCATTCTAGGGTCAAAATAATTAAAACCACTTTATATAAGCGAATTTTAAAATTGGTTAGACCTTATTTTAAACATATTTTAAGATGAAATTTGGCTTTTTGCTTCTGGAGTTGGTGTTTTCAGCAGTTCCTTGTAATGGTTTGTCCATATCTCCAAATGTGTGGTTTTCGAGGTAGTAAGTTCACCATTCCTGTCATTTAGTGGCCTCGTGGAAGCGATAGTTTTGTTTATTATTTTCTTGGTTATGCGGTAGAGATCTCTGGTACGATTTGTAGCAGCTGCTGCTTGTGCTTCCGTCGCTAGTCCATACACATACACCCTTTTATCAAGTCGTGCACTTCGTTTGACTTTTTTGTAAAGATCACTGTGTACTCTAGCAAGCTCAACTTTCTGGTTACGCGTTTTCCATTATTTAATAAGTCCTTTACTGAATTTCGGTCTTCGATCAAGAGCCACGTTGTGTTAGACATCCACGGTTGCCTTTTACGCGGAGCATGGCCTAGGTGTGTATTAGTGGCATTCAGAAATGCGTGCTTTACATACTTCCAATAGAGAATATTTTCTCTGCTGCGTTCATCAAGTGCTGATTTGATTTTAATAACGCGATATGATTTTTTAAAATTATTTTTCATATGACAAAGACTGTAAAGTATAAAAATGCTGGCATAATAAATTGTAAAAATACAAAGTATTTATTAAATGTATTATTTGAGATATTCTTCCAATTGTATTTAAAATAGAGATTTATTTATTGAGGGTTAAGCAATGTCTATATGCATTTCATTGGTGCTTTACCAAATTGTCAGTAGATATCAATCATACTTCTTGAAAAGTCTCAAACCGCTTATTTTAGGCACAGGCTTTCGAAACCATTTGAGAATTAAAAAATTTTTTTTATTGTTTTTATTTTATTATTTTTTTAACGGTTATATTTATTTATTGTATCTTCAATAATATTGAACTAATAATAAGTAATCAAATCTTAACTCTAAAAATTTTTAATTTTTAAGTCCAGCCAATGTCAGAAAAAAAATTTGTTTCAGCGGTTGGTTCTTTGATTGTCTACGCCTCTCGTGTTCGGCTGAGAGCAAGAGTGTCTCAATCGAGTGTGGCTTCTAAACTTAATGTTGTTTCAGGCTAGGGAATTTGGGTGCATCTCAAGTTTTTTTAGGTATCTTGTCACGTGTTTAGAAAACACTGTCTTAACCAGCGGCACATCTAAATCTTTATGAATTCGCTTGTTTCTGACATACCATGGGGCTGCTGTAATCGTACGGAGTATTTTATTTTGTCGCCTTTGAATTTTTCCTAATTTGATGCCAAGGCAGTGTTCCATAACTGGATACCGTAGGACCATATTGGTTTTAGAATCGAGTTGTATAGAAGAAGTTAAAAAATTAGGCTTAGAGTAGAGTTCCTTCCAATAAGTCAATTCATTTGAGCTGCTTTCAATTTCATTTTGGTCACCTTTGCATTTATGTGGGACTTCCATGTTAGACGCCGATCAAGATGAACACCGAGATATTTTACTTCAGGGTGTTGAAGTATAGTTAGGATATTTATTTGTATAGGTTGGCAGGTTTCTCTGCATAATGTAAACGATGTAGACATTTTTGTTCGTTAATTTTTATCCGCCATTATTTTAGCCATTTTTCCCACTGTGGTATATACTCTTGCATTCTGCGGGAAGATTCTTGATGGCTTTTGTGAACACTTTGAAAAACTGTATCATCAGCGAATGTTGATATGTGTATGTTACTGTTTACCGGCAAGTCAGAGGCATATATCAGATATACTACAGGACCGAGGATGCTGCCTTGAGGAACTCAGGCTTCAATCGGTTGCGGAGGGCTTGTAAAATTATCTTCTTTAACGACAAATTTTCGCTCAGTTAATTAACTTCTTAAAAGTTTAAGGGTGTTTTCGGGTAGGTTTTGCTTTAGATTATGTATTAAACCTTCGTGCCATACGTTATCAAATGCCTCAGAAACATCGATGAAGAGCGCAGAACAATATTTTTTTTTATTCGAATGTTTTTCAAACCACGTTCACGAGTCTATGTGTTTGTTCAATCGTCCTATGTTGTCTCCTAAATCCGAATTGGTGGTGTGGAATGCATACAGTACGATTCAGTATGGGTGTTAGCTTACTCATAAGTTGCTTTACAAATAGTTTTGACATTTTAGACAGTAGGCTTCCACCTCCGTATGATCTTTGCATGGCTCAGGTATTATGGTAATCAGCGAAACCTTCCATTCTGCGGGATAGCATTTGAGGAACAATATACCGTTGAAAATGAATATAATTATCGTTTTTGCAGTATAGGGTAGCTCTAAAAGCTTATTTTATCAGCGCCTAGAACTTTTTTTGTATTTAAGCCCGCAATACAGTGTTCAATCTCACGAATATTGAACCTCAAGGTAACATCTGATATAGCGAGGACTGGTGGCAGCTCAACTATTGTATCAGACGTATTTGGAGCAAATACTTTATGCAAGTGGTTTACAAATAGAGTAATTTTTTCAGCGTCAGTTCTTGTCGAGTCTCCATTCGAAGCTCGCAATGGAGGTTTATATATTACTGGTCTGTTGAGGCCTCGGGCTGCTCTCCATAGCGAATAGTCTGTTTAATGTGATGCGTCGAGCCCATTCAGAAATTTTTGAAGTTTTGTAGTAGTAGCATTTAGAGCAGCTTGCTTAAGGTTTTCCTCAAACATTCTAATAGGGTTATCTATGTGGGCAGGCGTTGTTATTGGAATATTTTGTGTGCAATGAGCACTAAAATATTTTTTATATTTCAACGAATTAATACGTGTGGTTGTCAATGTTAAATCACAAGTAGGTGAAGAAGTTGTATATGAATAAGTTGTATGTATATATAGCGGCAATAGTGGGTTAGTGATCTGGAGACAAATGTAAAGATGCTTCCACTTGGATCGTTTCGCTAGGCACACCCTTTATCACTCCAAAATCAATAACATTAGGTATTTTTTGGCGATATGTTGGCCAATAAGTTGGCTGCCCACTTCATATAACATTGAAACGCATTTTAGAAATCGTGTCCAACAAAACGCGTTCCTTTGATGTGATGAGGCGAGATCCCCAGAACGTGTGCTTAGCGCTGTAGTCACCGGCGGCCAAATAGCGTGGGCCTAGTGAATTAAAAAATCTAATATATTGTTTTTCTGTAATAGAGTACACTGGGAGGAGAATAAATTGATGAAATCACCATGTTTAGATGCACAGCTTCAATGCAGATGTTAGTTGCTTGAAGATAGTCTTCACAATGATCACTTATTAAGTAGTGTTTTGTAATTTATTAAGTTTATACGCACAAATATTTGAGTTTTTAAACTTATAAAATATGGGTAAATGTTTTCTGACGGGCTACCATAAGCAGCAAAACAATGCATGGAGAATTTTAAACGACATTTCTGATAAATTTCTCATTTTAGCTCCGACTTTTCTCTGATATTAATACGCAAGGAGGTAAAACGTATCAGAAAAATCGGAAAATTTTCCGATGTTTTGTCAGACATTTTTCCGACATTTGTAAGACATGTCAAAAATTCGTTTAGAATTTCCGTAGGAAATTCGTCGGAATTCGTACAGAATTCTGTTAGACCTTTCGGTATAGTTTTTAGAATTTCCTCAGATAACGAGATCCGGTTTCTTGTCAACCACTCATATGATTTTCGGTACGTTTTCTGACCGACATCGGATACGAATTCGGCATCTTGTGCAGACTTTCTGACCGACTTCGGACCGAAATCGGCAAAAATTGTTTGCTGGGATTACACAGTGGCAAAGCTGTATTTACTCCATATAAGCACACATCAATGATCGCGCTCGCATGATCGTATACAAATATTGTTCTTGTCGTGTAGATGAAGTAACAGTACGACTGCCGAATGTCTTAAAAAAGTAAAGCAGAGCAGTCACCGCGAACGCATATGATTGAGTATGCTAGAAGCTCAAACTAGCAATACTCAAGTGTATGCGGTGTGGCGAATACTTGAGCAAAAGCAATGCGGTGGCGATCACACCGCAACCGCATTCTACTTGAGGTCTACACGTAATATAATATGTCAGATGAGATTGTCAAATTCAATCGCAGAGAGAATTATGTTACGTGTAGACTTCAAATTAGTGTTATCTCAATGTTATAGGAATTTTTATGAGAGCGTTGGTATAAGAATTCTTATAACAACAATCTTATGAGATGAACTGTCAAAAGACACATGTACATGAAAATAAAATAGAGTGCATGTGTGAGTGTTTATTAAAATAAATGAAAAGCGATGTTTTTGATAAAATTTCTGTGTTAAATAAATGAATAAATGTGATTAATTGATTCATAAATTTAAATTTGTATGAAAAATTAAAAATAAAATAGCTAATTATGCAAAAGTAGTACATGTTAACTCGATGAGCATTTGCATAAAATGAAATCTTATCGGAAAAGTTAATTTACGTCTTCCCCTAGTGTGAGATTAAGAGAAAGTTTGACATTTCGTTTTTAGTATTCTGCCGACGTTTTTTCTCATGTTATTTCAAAGTTAATGTCTCGTGAAGACGCTTTGTTAGACGAGTGTGCTTGCAAGGTATATTGAACAGGTACCACTACAAGAACAGCTGTTTTAGTAAATTTGAGAATGTGTGCGTCACACAGATAATAGATTTTGACACATGGCTGGGACTCACAGATAATGGATTTGACATATTTCTGGGGTATTTCTACCAACAAAATACATGTGTTTTTTGGTGTTGTATTTGTTTTAGTTATGGTGGTACCTGTAATGAATATGCCTTGTGTGCTTGAATCACAAATACCATTGATCGTGCAGCTCTCTGGTATGTATATGAGTATTAGCAATATATTTGTTGTATGAGTGTTTATGGGTTTACGATTTATTAACAGAAGCAAGAGAAAAAAGTATAATATCAACAACCGGTATTATTAATATTTGTTTTTGTGAATATTTGTCTCTTTTTTTTAATAATAAATATTTTTATGTTGTTATTTTTTTAATTATTTTTTTTTGTACACTGCCATAAATCAGCGCGTTTTTTTACCTCAAGAGTAAGTTTGTGACTGAGAATTTGCAAATAATAAACATAAAAAAAATAAAATAGATTCATATCGAATATGAATTGTTTGTTGGGTTTTGTATAAGTTTCTAAGCTTATATGGCGAACAAAGCTTTGCAAGAATAAAAAAAGCTAATAATATTCGCTTTTACTTTCCAATAAATCCAATAACTACAATTGCTGTATTATGAGCAATTATAATTATTATTTTATTAAATTTGAATCAATACAGTGTGCAAATTTCTTTATAATAATTATATAAAAATTTTTCTTTTACTCAGGTCTGGTTTCAAAACAGAAGAGCCAAATGCAGAAAGCACGAGCACCAGGCACATAAGGGTAAGTATGTTGAATTTAAAAACTTAAAAAAATAAAATTGCAATTAAAAAATCTCCAGATGGATTGGTTGGTTGGTTTGTCTACGTGGCTGCTGCCAATTATGTATTTTTATTGTAACTTATTACCTCACGAAAACAATTGCTGAGTAGCGCACTATTTGCAAATAAGAAGTTTGAGATGATACATTTACACGTGTTTGTTAAAAAAAACAATAAATAGAAAAATATATTAATAAATAGATAAATATTCAGTGATTTAATAAATGACCATTAAAAATATTTGGAAGCATTTTACGTTCTTATTTGCAAATAAGCCCTGCGTATAAACGTAATAAGTATCAACTAAAGCCTAGCAAGAGAACATTCATTATTTTGGCTGCACACAAAGAAAGCAACATTCATTCAAATATTAAACGCTCAATGAGAACGATTAGGGTAAATGTTATTAAAACACATGAGTGAATGAAATGCCTGTAAAACATGTCTGCTTCGTATATGTATAACATTTATTTGAAAATAATAAACCATAGCAATGTTCGGTCGCAGTTATATTCAAACACAAAAAATTCAAATACTATTTTAGTGTTTGAATGAATGAACGCGTTATTCCATAATTTCAGTAAAAGCAAAAGTGTTTTTGTTACGTTGTTAATTTCCTATAAAAGCGCACACCCATACACAAATACATACATATCGGCATATATACTTACATACACTAAAAAGCACGAAATTGTTGTGTCCATTTTGCAAAACCAAAACGAACACAGAAATGACTAGTATCAGTTGAATTAACCCACTTATTTGAGAAAACATTCAAATAATTTTATGCTCGGGTTATAGTATAGTATGTACACATTTCACTCTGTTATGATGCAGTATTTTTTTCTTTTCGGTTGAAGTGGCTTTTGTTTCTCTTTCCCCTTGTATATGCATTCATTTGATTTTTACCATTGAATGAAATCCATTGCTTAGTTGAAAACATGTGTATGTATTTAAATTCCTTTTAACAGATTCGATGCAAACCATTAGTGTCAACCCATATGGGTCCGAATCTGTAACTCAGACCCGGAAGTAGGTCATAGATCCAACCTGTCCTTTAGTTATGAAGGCCTTTCTTCTCCCTAACGCCAAGACAGGCAGTGCATATGCAGGAGCATGTACATTAGGGGGTCCGAAAAATATATTTTTTATTTTCATGGGTTTTCAGATTTTGCGGAAAAGGTTTTAAAATCGCATAAGTTGAATTTTTGTCAAAAATCGGCTTTGTCTGCCGTTTTTGAGTGTTCTTCATAACTTTGTCAAAAACGAAGATTTTTTCACCTTTGAAGCAACGAGTTAAAAGAAAAATGTCCAAGCTTTAGTATTGTGAGCAAAAACTGTAAGTTTTGGCAATAAATTTGCTCAGTTAGGTATCCTGCATTACAATTTTTCGTAATTTTTTCCATAAATGTTATAACTTGTAAAATTTATATGAAAATGAAAAAACTAATGATGCAGTTTGAAAGATAAAGCAGTTCTAAATAGACTAATAAAAATAATTTGAATTTACTCTTACTGCTCTTGAGTTACACCGTGTAATTTTATGATATTATAAGCTGTTTGCCAGTTTACCACTCATACCCAACAAACAAAGAAAAATCAAACCTTTTATTTTGCTTTGTTTAAAAATCATTTATTTGGGCTCCGTATGGATAAGAACTTCCGTATGGATAAATTGTGTTGTTGGTTCATAGATTGAATCGTCCGAACCATCGCTATCAACGCTGCAGTTATCCTAGTTTTCCTAAAATTCCGACTTGGTTTTGCGAACTCTGTTTGATCCCTTAAACTCTTAGAACAAGCCGTGCAAAAAGTTCCTTCCTAGATTTGATCTTACTTAAAACTTACCGCTTCTCGTGCAATTTTACGATTTCACGAGAAATTTTACGGACTGCTTGATTTGTTTTCCACAAATCTTTAAAATTGTTTGCTATTATTCTGGCGCTCTTTGCGACAGTATATTTTTGCAAGGGCAGTAACCATTTTGCTCACAACTAGGGTTTGGATTCGGGAAAAATCTACTACAATATTCCCGGGAAATTAAAAAAATTAAAAAAACGGGAAATTAAGAGTACAAGTTATTTCATAAATATATGAACTTTTTTGACATACAATATATTTATAAAATATAGAAGGAAATTTTTCATTCTTGTAATTTCATTTAAAACAAAAACAAATTCTGAAATTTAGTTTTTTTTTTCAAATGTTACTGTAAGAAAGAAGGAAGTCCTTCGACATCGATAAACTGGCAGTTCAATGTCCATACATTTTTTTTAATACAAAATAAAAATGTGAATGGTTCAAACTTATACGGAAATTTCATAAAGATTTCATCAAATTGAAGTCATACCATTTCTCCTAATCCGTCTACGAGAAAAATTATTGCTCGATTCGAAAAGTAATGACTGTCGTTTAATCAATATAACCGAACAATGTGAAATAATTTGTATAAGTATTAATCAGGGACCGAAAATAATGATTATTGCAGACATTTTTAACCAAAAAAATCAGTATGATCCAATAATATGGGAAGCATATTGTTGTACAATAAAATTGTTTTTTTTTCGATATTCTTCCTAGATATACAATAAACTTTTATTTTAAATTTTTATTAAAAAAATCAATTAATAAGAATTATTTTTGAGTTTTAGTTTTTGATCATAAAATAATTCTTATTTTTGAGTTTTATTTTTTTTTGCTCAAAAATAACGATTATTTTTGATTTTTATTTTTCACTTAGAAAATAAGTTTTATTTTTAAGTTTTGCGCTTAATTTTCTAAAACACGTCACGAAAGTGAAATTTATATAGCAAACAATAACAAATTACTCAATTTCTATAAATTTGTTTTTGTTTTTCATACAAATTCTTCACCGAATAAACACATAAAAAATTCAGGCTTTGCTTCGCCTTTCATAATTTTTAAAATTTGTATGAAAACAAAAACAAATTTATAAAATTTGAGTAATTTTGTTAATGTTTCCTATATAAATTTCACTTTCGTGACGTGTTTTAGGAAATTAGGACCTTTATTTTTTTTGCTTGCAATATAACGACTATTTTGTGATTTTTATATTTTGCTTGAAATATTATAATCCATATATTATATAAAAGTGATGTGTATGTTTGTTTGCAGATTTTTGCTACGGCATCACGCCTAAACGGCTGAACCGATTTGAATGAAATTTGGTACAAAGATAGATATTTGACCCACAATTTATATAGGCTATATTTGTATCCCGGATTTTGGACTGGGAGGGGGTAAAATAGGTCAAAACCTCCCCCTACACATTTGTCAATCGTTTTTAGGGTTCCGTACACCAAAAGTGTAATGGAACCCTATTGTTTTCGCTACACTGTCCGCCTGCTTGTATGTACGTCCGTCTTACTGTCTGTCTGTCACAGGCTGTTTTCTCGGGAACCGTAAGAGTTACGGACCTGAAATTTTCACAGAATATAAGTTAACTTCTATGATGGGTTTCTTAATAGGTAAACGGAATCCGTGCAAAAACAACAATTATTTGGAATTTTATATTTCAGTTACTTTATTTATTTTAACAATAATTTCACTTAGGTTTTAATTCATTTAACATTTTAATTGTTTCATAAGGTTTAATGTAATTAAATTATATTAATTGCTGCAATTCAACTTATCTTGTTTTTCTGTATTTTAATTTACATTAGTTTATTTCAATTGTACTTTCCCGCTATGAGGATCGCTTTAAGCAACTGTTCCGACGAGACTGAAATTTTAAAACTAAATCATATTTACTTCGAGTAAAACACAATAAAGATTAACTCCTTTTAAATGAGGTCTTCAATATTACTCTTAATTATAAAGAGATCAATATGAATGATAATAAGAATAATGACAATAAGCAAAAATAATAATGAGAACTAATAACAATAAGATTGGGCATTAACTACCCTCTCCCTCGAAGAACAGGCGTCCCGACTGTTTCCCTTAACATAGTTCATAAATATTTTTATTAATTAAAGATTTTTTTTAATAAGTAACAACTTTAACATTTCAAAAAACAAGATTTACACAGAAAAGTCCTTTTAAAATTTAAGATAATGTTTTAATTTTTATCTAAATTAAATAATAATTATGTTACAAACAATGTTCAAAACAAATTTATGTTTTATTATTAAAAAGCGTGGGCAATTTTTAGCTGGAAGCTTAATGATGAATTATTCTTACCATTATCTTAAACTATCTTTATGGACTGGTCTATTGTCAATTAAAACTGAGTGGCCTAAATATTTTTTATCAACTTTTTCAACATACAACTTGCTAAATTTATTCCCTGGCCGTCTGTTAACTTTAACAAATACTTTATCTCCGGGCTTAAGAATTTTGTTTTGCCTACTTCTATTGTGATAATCCACTTCATAATTTTGGGCTTTCAACAGTTTTTCCCTTATATTGTGTCTTAACTCGTAATAGAACTAATAATATCTATCGGTCTAACATTAGTTAGTGAATGGATTGTGCTATTGTATTTCGCAATTGCAATGAGAATTAGTTCCTTTGTGTCGGTGTAATGCCCTTCGGCTTTTAAGCATCGCGACATTTCCGCTATTGTGCTATGAAGCCTTTCGACTTGGCCGTTGCTAGTGCTGTGCGCTGGCGGAACGGGATAAATTTGGACACTAAATTGATTCAGCAGAAGAGACTTTATAGTATGAGAATTGAAGGATTTTTCATTATCGCAAACGATGGTATGAGCTTTAAGAAAAAAAATTTAGAATAGTAAACAAAGGGGCTTTGATATCAACAATCGAACGTGTTTCAATGAAAAAGGCGATCGCGAACTTTGAAAATGTATCAAGGCAAGTTATGAAGTTATTTTTGTCAGTTGTAAAAATATCTATATGTAGGACTTCACCAGGATAATCTGGAATAGGTGTCTGACCGATAAGTGCCTTTTTTGGGTGCCTATTATATTTTGACTCATTGCATATTTTACAGTTCGAAGCAATGGCTTTGAGTTCTTTTCTGATGTTCGGAAAATAATAGTGCTGTAATATTTGGTTAAAGTTTTCACGCACATTACGGTGAGCTCTATTATGTTCAGCTACAGCGATTTCGTTTTGATCATCTTGGTTATGAATATCCATTACAAGTTTATCTGTATAAACAAATTTTACCGCTGGAAATAAGTGAATTACTTTATTTTGAATTAAACCTAAAATATGAATATCACAATGAAGACAATTTACAACATGGCAATTTACGGCTTCCTTAAAAGTTTGAAAATGTCCTTCACATTACCATAATTTATTATATGTCTAGTTTGGTTTTTAAAAACAGTTTTAGATAACATATTAGCCTCTGTTGATTTGTTCAAAAGAATCTGATTTCTAAAGCAATTAACTGGGTTTGATACTGTTTTTACAATTTCGGGCAAAGATTCTTCACTGTGAATTGTTGAATCTCCAGACTCTGAATTTTCCGGAGCCATTTGCGTATCTGTTTCCATTGTAACTAATTCTGCTTCCGAACCAATCGTTGCTGCCACTGAGTCATTATCATCTGATTCATCTTCTACATGGTTGACATATTGCCGAGATAGTGCGTCGGCCACCACATTATCCTTTCCAGGTTTGTAGAAAAATTTAGGAGAAAATTCTTCAATAAAAGCGCGCCGTAGTCTAATTTTTCGGTTAGGATTCCTTTCAGAAATCGAAAATGATAGAGGCTGATGACCGGTATAAATATTTATATTCCTCGCACCATACAGATAATTACGCAATCTTTGAAACGCCCACACGATTGCCAGCATTTCTCGCTCGTTGGTGGTATAATTCTCCTCAGTATAAGACAATGTTCTCGAAATCATTGTAGTCGGTTTACCGTTCTGAGAGAACGGCTCCTATTGCTGATGAAAAAGCATCAGTAGTGAGCTCAAATGGTTTGGCGTAATCAGGATGCAACAAAAGCACATCTTCTAAAGCAAGAATATTTTTATTTTTTGAAATGCTCGGATAGCTTCCTCACTTAGATTAACTGCTATACTCTTTGACTGTGTGCTACTAACATTGCCATTTTCACCACGCAAGTACTGTGTAAGCGGTTTAGTGATTTGAGCGTAGTTTCTAACAAACCGGCGATAGTAGCCTGCTAATCCCAAAAATGATCGGAGGCTTTTAATTGTTTGAGGAACTTGAAAACCTGAAATGTCTTTCACCTTTTCTGGACACGTTTTAATTCCATTTTTGCACACAGTAAACCTTAAATACTCTATAGAGCTTTGAAAGAACTTTGATTTCTCGCATACCACACGCATGTTTGCAAAAAAAAGTATTTTTAAGATTTCTCAATATATTGTAGGTGTTTTTCAGCACTAGGAGAGAAAATGATGATGTCATCAATATAAACATGACAGATTTTACCGATTTCGTCTCGTAAGACATCATCGATCACTTTCTGAAAAAACCAGGTGCGTTTTTTATCCCGAAAGGAAGCCTACAGAACTCAAACTTACCATTATTGATACTAAAGGCTGTCTTTTTTCTATCAGCTTCAGCCAAACTTACTTGGTGGAATCCGGACTTGAGATCTAATGTCGTAAAGAAGAATCCGTTTCCTAAATTGGACAAAATTAAGGTAGTATCAGGTATCGGATAATGCTCGCTTATGGTCTTAGAATTTAGTTTCCTAGTCTATTAGAAGCCTTTTCCTTTGCTTCCCAGTTTCATCAAAACCTTTTTTATCTACGATCCATAAAGGATTATTATATGGTGACCTAGATGGTCTTATGATTTTGTTTTCCAACAAATTTTTAATCTCATTGCTCACAAACTCCGTAAGTGCTAGGGGATATGGGTACGATTTGGGATAAATAGGTTCATTGGTTTCAGTAAGAATTGTGGTCATTACGTCTGTGCGAAAGGGTAGGGCTGCATTAGCATCTGCAAAAACGCCCTTGTTTCTTTCTAATATCATCTTAAGCTTCTGAAAATGGGCCGTGGAATATCACAATCAGCGGAATCAATGATTTTATTAACCTCGCGACAATAGTCAAATAAAAGATTCTCCTCACCATGCCTATGTCTCAAAAGTCCTAGATCACAGTCAATTTGGGCATTGATTTCTTTGAGGAAGTCAAAACCGATTATACCGTCAAATGTTGAAAGTTCGGGCAATATAAAAAAGTAGGATATATGATTTAGCAAATTTATTAGGCATTTTGATACTATTTTAGAGTTTCCGTGAAGTGATTTTACAATAAAAGGCCTTCCTACTGGTTTTATAGCCTTTAGGGTTCCTAAATTCTTTATATAATTCTTCGACGTACCAGTGTTTATCAGCAGTTTTAACTTATTTATCTCATCCTCAAAGCAATTTTCAGAAGGATCAACACGAGATTCGTTATCAACAGTATATTGATGTTCGTCCTGGGTGTAGTTTAAATGACGGTTATAAAAACATTCGGGCCACGGATTTTCAAAATTATGTTGTTGGCTGAAATGATTTATTCTTTGAAAATTGTTCTGACTTTGACGAATGGTTTCAAAAGGTCGTTCTAAAGAAATTGGCTGTTGAGATTTCTGAGTATTATGGTGGCTATTGTTTCGTTGCCGAAAATTGAAACGAGAACTTGTGTCAATATCCATGGGTTGATATTGTCTTGAACGATTAGATAAAACTTGAGGAACTCGGTTAATGTTTCTATTGGAATGGAATTTTCTTTGCTGTGGGATTTCATATCTTGTGTGGTTTTGGACAATATTCTGATACCGAGATTGTGCTTCTTGAGCAGGGTTTGCCCTTATAGGCTGGTAATGAGGTGAGTTATTAAAAGTGTTTCCTCTAGAATGATTCCAAAATTTTGTAGCGAAATTATAACGTAAATTGTTAGTCTCTGGCTCTTATGCCAAAGCGAGAGCAGAGGGCAAGTCGATAGGTCTACTGGAAAATAGTATGTCGCACATTGGTCGACGCAAACCGGAAATGAAAACTCGAAGAGCATTTTCTATGTATTTTTGACTAAGCGATTCTATTAAAACCGGATTTCCTTCATTAGACATCAAAACCTAATTAAGTATTGCGGTTAACTTTTGTTCCACCTCATCATAAAAATGAGAGATAGTATTAGAGCCTTGCTTAGCGTTGAAAGTTCTTGCTCTAACGTATAAATACCTATTTGTCACCGTATGAAAAATCGAGTCTCGCTAGTATAGCCCTAAAGTTCAGTACAGTATTGTATGAACTTAAAACAGTATCTGCAGCGCCTACTATTTTGGTTCTTATTATTGCCACTGCCTGATAATACTTTGAGCTACCTTCATAACTCTCGTACAACTCGTACAACACGGCAGCTTGGCGCCAAGAAACGAATTTTGCGCCATTTCCGTCAAATTCAGGTATTGATTTCACGATATCAAGCGATTCGTTGCAAACTATATCTTATAATATTCCGATCGGCCTATACTCCTCCACACGAAGTGGTGTTTCTAAAAGCGATAATCTCCTGGTCAAAACGACTCTGAAAATTTCTCTGGGTTTGCTCTGTGGCTTGGGAAACAGCAGTTGTTAACAATGCTTGGATCGCTTCAGCATTCATTTTGTTCTTTTCTACTGAAGAATCTATATTTAAACGTTCTAAGCTCAAAATGAATTCATGCACGCTCATAGAATTATATCTTTAGTTATATAATTATTTCTCCTAAACTAGCAATTATTTATTATTGTTACGTTAGAAAAATTCCAATATTTAGGTAAAGTATTAATTTAATTAATAATAAGTATTAGTTCATAGTGATAAGGAAGTAATAAAAATTTTATTTTAGTTAGAACTTTTCGTAGTTGAAAAAAAGTATTTTTATTATGAAATCTGTATTTAAACTTCAAAAATTATAAATAGATTTATTTTCAATTTCATTTCGTTTTATTATATATTTTTTTTATTAAATACTAGATTAATTGGTTTTGTATTTTTTTATTAAGACTTTTTTTCAAGTACTTTTTGATTTTGCTAATAGCTATAAGATGATTATAAAATATGGTACTTAGCTTAACCCTTTCGACCCGGATGGTACATATGTGTACCACCTAAAGTTTAAACATCCCTAAAATCTTCAAATTCAATGTTGGTAAGTTGTAAAATGTACCTTATCGTCTTTAAATTCTCCTGAATTTATTATAATATGCTTCATCATATTTTGTTGTTGTTTGTATTGTATATTGGTCTTTTTTATGTGTTACAACGTAGGCAAAGTGAAGTGGTTATTTGATTTTTGTTTGATACTGTTTATTTTACTGGACTGCTGGTACTTATTTGTACCACATAACATCCCGAATGGTACAAGGGTGTACCACCACCCCGAGCTCCCCTTTCAATGTTTTTCAGATTTTCTTTCACCGATAAGTTACACCTTACCTATATAACCTACTGTCATCAAAAAATTTATTTCAACATTGCTATTCGAATGTCGGGTCGAAAGGGTTAAATGTATTCATCAATAAAATTTAGTCGCAGCAACATTTCTCCGCAACAATACTCAGCAACACGCAATTAGCAACAAGTTGATGATAGTGGCAATCGCAGCACGTTCATATATCATCAATATTCCAATGAACTTTCCTTTCTCCAATTTAGCTCCAATTAAAATGTTCTTCAGTAATTTTCTCTTCGATGCTGATCTCTTCAAACAAAATTTTGCGTGTTATTTTTAAGTTCGCCGTTTACAGTTTAATCATAATTAGTAAAAAAAAAGTTGATTTTGTGCTCCCCATTTACTTATTTGTTTTACTTTTACTCATTGCAGCTCCAAAAAAGGTGGGAGATGATAACGACAATGAATGATTTTTGTTTTTGTTGGCTTGCTTATTGTAAGTTAATTTACAGATTTAAAAAAATTTTTTTTGTATCACTTCAAAAGTCTTCGAATTTTGCGATTTTTTAAAATCGTTTTTAATAAGAATTTAACAGTTTACTTAATTTATTAAGTTCATAAGCGGTTTTTTATAATTGTTTTTCTTCTTATTTTTCAATTTTCTTATGATTCAAGCTATTTTTTCTTCTGGTTTCAAGTTTTGGCACTTATATTTTAAATTTCTTATTGAAATTCTTCACATTTTACTTGGCGAAAATAGTTTCACGTTTTTTTGTTTTTAATTTTTTTATTTTTGTTCCAATAGGTTCTTTCTTATTATTAGAATTAATCGCTGTTTTATTAGTTCATCAGCAAAATTTAAAAAACCCGAAACTCAAAAGTTAAGTTCTTTATATAAAAAATGTTTTTCGAGTGTAAAATTCTTTGCTAATGCAACTATTTTCTGAACACGTTTTTTGCAGTCTTACAGAAGAATGAAAAAATTGATTCGAGCAATCAGTGGTCCTTCATCTTTTGTCTTTTTTCTCGAGCCCCATTAAAACTAATTGTCGAACGTATTTCGTTTGCTTGGCACTTCAGATTTCAAAAACTTTCCTTTTTCACGAAATTTGACATAAACATATTTTTATTCTACTCTTACGTGCGCATCACGTGGCGTAAGAAGTAGCCCGATAATTTTCATGGTTTATTTTTATAACCGTCTAAGCTTGAGCATCTCGGACATTTTTTGAGATATGTTCGTCATATTCAAAATTGAATAACTTTAGAGCGCGTCATGGGATATTAATAAATTCTGTCTCAGTCGAAAGGTTTCAGTCTCCTCCTAATAAGTATTGATTAAAAATGACTAGCTTCCCGCTAGAAATTCCTCTAAAATGCCAAAGTATCCTGAACGAGGCATTTGTAATTTTCTTTATTTTGTAACCGACATCAAAACAGAATGAGGTTATGAATTCGTGTGTATTTTTTATGTTTGTATTGGCATAACTCTGTCATTTGTGAACCGATTTTTTGGCAGCAAAAAAAGGCTGTTATCATGTGTTATGCAGTTTTACATTCATTACTGAGATAGTATGAAAGAGATATTCAAACTAGAAACCACATTAGAAAATAAGATTTGCTTTCTCTTTCATACCATTTTCGTAATGTTGTTGTTAAGTGACGGGTCTAGTTAGTAGTCTACGTTTTAAATCGGCCCGATTTACAGAACAGCAGGTATATAACAACTTTTTTAAATGAAACTAAAAAATTTTAATTCAGTGCTTTTTTCAAGAATTAAACGTTTATTTTACTTGTTTCAGTGTTTCTTGAAATCTAAAAGTTCACAACGCTGAATATTAATGATAATAAGAATAATGACAATAAGCAAAAATAATAATGAGAACTAATAACAATAAGATTGGGCATTAACTTATATAGAACTTTGGCCACTAGAACAACAAATATATCACATTTAAAAATTAAAGGGTGCTCTAAAGCGAGCAACGAAAAATTTTAAACACCAATGTAATGTTTTCTCGGGAACCGTAAGAGCTACGGACCTGAAATTTTCACAGAATATGTAAAACTTTGGCCGCTACAGCAACAAATATATGACAGTTAAAAATTAAAGGGTGTTCTGAAGCGAGCAACGAAAAATTTTTAAATACTAATGTAATATGCAGACACTTATATATAGACACTTTAAATTTTCAAAGTTCGTGTTAACTGGTGTAGTCCGTAGAATAGACAACATCAATTAACACCGATATTTAAAACAATAAAAATTAAAGGGTGCTGTATCAATTAATGTAATTTTACTATGTAATTTAGACAATCTGCTATATCTTGCAAACCGTAAGAAGTAAACTCTTGAAATAAAAACGCAGAGCTAAAAAATTTTAAAAAAATGTCAAAATGAAAAATCGCTAAAATAAAAAAAGCGCTTAAAAAAGCACCGAAATAAAAAATCGCTAAAACGCAAAAAACCATCAAAAAAAGCTAAAAATATCGTCAAAAAACGAAAAAAATATCCAAAACGAAAAAAATGGCCAAAACAAAACAAAGTGCTAAAATTAGAAAAAAGCGAAAGGGAAATTTACTCCCCACGCATTACTCTGTCATTTTTCCACCTAATTTCTTTTTTGGTATGAAATGGTTTGCTTGCGGCTTAGTTCCATCATTGAGGATGATAGAAGGCAAAATAACTGTTCTTTACTTAATAGCTACTTAGATTCTATACAAGTAACTGCGAATCAGATGATGATAACGATGCTATGATACAGACAGTTATAAGTGAAATTGATAACTACGCACCGAAACCAATCGATGTAAATGCAAATGTTATGACATATTGGGAGGGTAAAAGATACATATATCCTCATCTATATAAGATAGCAAAAGTTTTACACAGTGTGCCCGCTACCCAAGTAAGCGTAGAAAGAGCTTTTTTAGCCTTGAAATTAATTTTAAGTGATTTAAGATACAATATGTCTTCAGATTCTTTAGCCAAAACTTTATTTGTCAAACTTAATTAAAATAAAGAATTTAAATATAATTCTGAAAATTTTGTTTATAATTTTGTCCTATTAAAATAGCGACAGTTTTGGTGATTTTTTCAGTTTTACCGATTTTTTCATTTTGGCGCATTTTTGCGAGTTTAGTTGGTTAGGGTTTTTTTTTGTTTTCGAGATTTTTTTCCGATTTTCTTAATTTTGGTGCTTCTTACTTTAAGCGCTTTTTTCTTTGGCTTGGCGATTTTTTTCCGTTTTGCCATTTTTTTGTTTTTGACGATATTTTCACTTTTGGCGATTTTTTTAACTTCGGCGAATTTTTTCGTTTTTGCTATTTTTTAGCTTTGGCGATTTTTTCGTTTAGGTATTTTTTTCGTTTCTGGCGATTTTTCAGTTTTGCCGATTTTTTGTTTTTTGCGAATTTGGATTCGGCGATTTGTTCTAAGAGTGAAACCCACGTCAAATTTGGAGATTTTCACTATTGTAGTTGTGTTGACATAGGAATATTATTAATTACTTTGTTTGGGAGGTACTCATTTCTCTACACCTATACCACCAAGATATTGCTGAAAAATTTACGTTATTCTAAGAATAACACATCAAATTTAGAGAACCCCACTCTTATAGTTGAACAGATAAAGGAAAATTAAAAATTACCTCTTACGGGGGTACCCGTTTCCCCCCTTCTATACCGCCAATATTTTGCTGGAAATCGCATGTTATTGTGAGAATAACACACATTGAATTTAAAAAGCATTACTCTTACAGTTGTGCAGATATAGGAAAATTAACAATTACCTCGTATGGAGGGTACCCGTTTCACCCCTCGTATACCACCGATATTTTGCAGGAGGTTGCATGTTAGTCTAAGAATAAAACGTACCAAATCTAAAGAGCCTTACTCTTATAGTTGTAGAGATATAGCAAAATTAAGAATTACTTCGTATGGTGGGTACCAGTTTCCCCGCTCGCATACCACCAACAGTTTTCTGGAAGTTGCATGTTAATTCAAGAATAACATATATTGAATTTAAAGAGCATTACTCATATAGTTGTGCAGATACAGGAAAACTAAAAGCTACCTTGTATGGGGGGTACCCGTTTCACCCCTCGTATGCCACCAATATTTTGCAGGAAGTTGCATGTTTGCCTAGGAATAACACATATCGAATTTAAAGAGCCTTACTCTTATAGTTGTACAGATACAGAAAAATTAAGAATTACCTCATATGGGGGTACCCGTTTTACTCCTCGTATACCATAAATATTTTGCAGGAAGTTGCATGTTAGTTCAAAAATAGCACACGTCAAATTTAAAGAGACTCACTCTTATATTTGTATAGATATAGGAAAATTAAAAATTACCTCGCATGGCGGGTACCCATTTCCCCCTTCGTATACCGCCAATATTTTGAAATAAGTTGAATATTAATCTAAGAATAAAACATATCGAATTTAAAGAGCCTTTTTCTTATAGTTGTACAGATATTGCCAAATTAAAAATCGCATGGGAGGTTCCCGTTTCCCCCATCGTGTGAAACCGATATTTTGCCAGAAGTTGCATGCTATTTGAGGAATAGCACACGTAAAATTTAAAAAGCCTTGCTCTAATATTTGTACAGTTACAGGCAAATTAAGAATTACACCGTATGGGAGGTACCCGTTTCCCCCTCGCATACGACCAATATTTCCTTGAAAGTTGTAAAGATATAGGAAAATTTAAAATTACCTCCTATGGGGCCCTTTCGCACCAAATTTTTTCAAAGAAATATGCCTATTTGAATTTCCCTGTCGTCAGTAAGACAGTTCCAAAATTTCATAGCGATCGGTCGCACCGTTTGTCGTCCTATAAGGAACATACAAACACAGATTCATTTTTATATATATAGATATGGATTATAATATATCTAGCAAAATATAAAAATTACAAAATAATCGTTATATTGCAAGCAAAAAAATAAAACTTAATAATAAAACTTATTTTCTAAATCAAAAATGAAAATCAAAAATAATCGTTAGCTTTCGAGCAAAAAAATTAAAATTAAAAATAATCGTTATTTTTGAGCAAAAAAATAAAGCTTAAAAATAAGAATTTGTTATGATCAAAAAATAAAACTCAAAAATAATTGTTATTCGTCAAATAAAAAATAAAAAATTGGAATATAGCAATTAAATCGTAATTTTTATGATATTGCTCATAATCGTTACTTTGAGTGATTTTAAGAAGAATTTGCTAACAAATTTTCGAAAGTGTAATGGAAATTCTAAGCTCATATAAGCTGTAAAAACTTTGAGTTGACACTACTTAAATTTTTTATAAGTCGACGCTATTATTGAAACCCTGAAGGAGATGTCTTAAGAGAAATGACATCAGAAATTAAAGACATTTAGACAGATTGTGGCTCAGGATTTTACTGTAATTTGCTTGTACTTAACGATAAGAATCCTTTCGGAAAAGAAAATTAAGAAACATTACAGCAAGTTCTTTATAAAATGATTTGGAGGCCTTAAAATAAAATTTTTAACTAATTGCGGTAATAGCCTTCAATTAGTCTTTATAGGATATCTTACTGTGTAATAACTATAAACTCTATTGGCTTGAATCCACTTAAAAATTTTTAAAAATTTGTTTTAGAATTGCTTTTATTTTAGCTTTTACTTAAAGACAATGCTTACATTAATAAAAACAACCGAAATTTCGCCAATTTTCACTTAAAAATTATTTTTCATTTAGAAAATTAACTTTTCCCGCGACTCCCGGGAACACGATTTTTTCATTCCCGTTTCCCGGGAAGTGCAAAAGTCCGGGAAATCCCAAGCCCTAATGACAACCCACACTTCTTGTTTTCACCAAATGCATTACTATTTTAAATAAAATTACACATTTTTTTACTACTCCATAATAAGAAAGACTTACTTGCACTAAAATAACAGTTTTACAAGATATTTGCAAATAAATTTGGGATTTGTTGTAATTCTCAGCATTCAAAGCAAACGAAAACTTTTATATACACAAAACGATTTATTTGATTATCGGCCAGCTGATTACAAAGCAAAAAAATGTTAGAAATTTCAGAAAGCTTAAAAATGGTATAACGCTGGAACGGTAAGACCAAACTCCATTTTTTAATTTCTTAGAATCTATCAAACTAGTTATTATACTTTTTGTAAAAATTTTTAGAGTTATAAACCGTTTTTATAGAATTTATCAAAAATTAAAAAAACCTTTTTCTTTTTTAGTATCTAGTTTTTAAGCAAAAGGTCTCTTTTTTATATAAAAAACAATTAACAACAACAATTGTATTTTTATTTAATATTACGCTACTGCTTTGTGTAGCATCGTCAGGAAATAATTAATTATTATTTTCCAAATATTATTATTATCAATTTCAACATTAATTATTTCCTGACGGTGCTACACAAACGAGTAGCGAAATATTAAATAAAAATACAATTGTTGTTGTTAATTGTTTTTTATATAAAAAAAGAGACCTTTTGCTTAAAAACTAGATACTAAAACTAATAAACGAAGGTCAAAAAAACAGAATAACTAAAAACGTTTTTCTCTAAAAATATTTTGTCAAAAATTAAAACAACGTGGTTATTGATCAAGTTATGAGTAAAGTAAGAAAAACGGCCGAAAACCCATATTTTTAATGAAAACTCGACTTGTGCGACTTCTAACTCTTCCGAAAAATCCGAAAAAATCTCAAAAATAATTGACCCTATAAGCTTTCAAATTATGTTTGAGCTCATAGCTGCCAGATAAATTACGGGAAAGATCGTTAAATTTGGAAGGAAAAATCGTCAAAATGATCCATCGAAATTGTCATACAAATATCATATTTTGAACCATATCTATAAAGCGCAAAAAGCCCTAACTAAAAAATTCTAATGCCCTTTTTAATAAAATTCGATGCAGTTCAGACTTTCCCAAACAAATTTATTGATATAATTAAGAAAATCTAAAATTAAAACTACCTGGAGAATTACATAATTTAGTATATATGAATATTACTTCTCCTGTAAATATATGATAATACTAGTTATGGCGTTTTGAGTTTTAGGTGACGAAATATATAAATTAATTTGAGATATTCGGCCATGTCACAGAGTTCAATTCCGTTCGGAAATGGAATTCAATCCACCCCAAGATGTCAAGCCCTAGCTGGAGCATACCCCAGCATACTAGCGTCGCCAACAGTCTAGACACACCTGACAAATTTGCGTGTTTTAGTTTTCTATTTTAGACACCAGCTGCTACAAAAATGCCGTAGGTCTAATTCCGTTTCCGAACGGAATTGAACTCTGTGACATGGCCGATTCTCAGCAATTAATTATTTGAAAATATTTTCATCCGTAGACTTTTAATCAGCATGTCTAATGCCTTTCTATATTTGCTTAAGAATATGGTAAAACTAAAATTCCTTGAATAAATTTGGACAAGGTAGGAAATAGAAGACTATAATATTTCATTTTCGTTTCTGATAGCCGTTTCAAAAAATTTTAAAGTTTCATATCCTGCTTAGGAAAAACATTTTAACCATCAAGAATTATTGGTAAAAGTGAAAATTTCTTTGTATGTGAAACTTGATGGGCGCCTTTGATGCGTGTGTTGCGATTCTTTTTTTTTATTCTATCATCATTACAAGTAAATTATTTAAAAGTATATTAAATCTACGGTATTTGAGAACTTACATATAGTATTGCAACAAGTATATTACTTAATTTTATTATTTATTTACATTGTATGTATATTAACAGTTTTGAGGGAAAGATAGAAAAAAACCCTCTTAAGCTATGTACAGACGATTGTCAGTTCTTATAATATTGTAAGTAAAATTTGCTAAGAAATTCTTACAATCGTCTGAACTGAACATTTTTGTCTGACAACGTTGGCAGAAAAAGCATTGTCAGTCGATTTTAATACTACCTGCTGACAAAAAATTGTTAGACATCTCACAATCTTGTGAACACATCGCGTTACCATTGTCAGATTATTGGAAGACAATTGTCAGACATTTTTTAATTGTCAGATGTGCGAAGTTTATGCATCTGACAATGCCGTCATTATCAGAGACTTTTTTATATTGGCAGCACTGCACACATATTTTTTAGTGAAAAATTAAAATAAGAAAAATTATTCAGCTAAAATAGTTAAAATTGCTTCTTTATGTTTAATAATAATTTATATTTTTACTTTTTAAAGTTAACAGTCCATTCATCATATTTTTGACAAGTGCGTTGGGAACTTTACTAGAACTGATAATTGCTGTATCATCAGCATAAAATGCTGTGCACCGAGATCTTTGCTCTTTAAAGTCAGATGTGTATATGGAATAAAGAATGGGAGAAAATACTGATCATTGAGTAATACCAGCGTGGATGCATCTTTCCGTAAAATATTCGTTGTCTATATATACCTTGAAGTGTCTGTTTGTTAGGAAACTTTTTAAAATCTTTTGTAGGGGTATTGGATATAAAAATTTGTTAGGTTTAAATATAATGCCATCATGCCGAATTGAGTCCAATGCTTTTTCGATATCAAGGAATATTATTGCAGTGCTTTTTGGGTGATTTTTATTGTCAACATTCATATTAACAATTCTTTTAAATTGGTGTATTGTAGAGTGGTATTTCCTAAAACCAAACTGATCTTTACTTAAAATGTGATTTTTTTCATTGTATTCATTAAGCCTATTTGGAATTATGTTTTCAAATACTTTATCTGAGCCATTGAGCATACTTATTGGTCGGTAGCTTTTGACTGATCTTGCATCTTTTTCTTTTTTTAAATCGGAATTACATTAGCCATTTTAAATAACTTTGGGAAGTGACCATTTGTAAGACACCAGTTAAAAATATTTGCTAAAAAGCCATACAAATTTTCAGGAATTTTTTTTTAAATTATTGGCTTTATTCCATCTATCCCTGCTTTTGGGTTTCTTTGTTTATTACCATAAAATTTGATTTCATCAATAGAAGTTAATTGTTCTATAACAGTATTTGGTAAAGGCTGCCTGTTGAGCTATTGAATGTATTTTAACACCGGATTGTCTGCAGTTGCTAACAGATTTAAAGTGGTTTCATGGGAGCTTTCAAACTCGTCTGCTATTGCATTTGCTTTTGTATCATTATCATGTACAACAACGCCATCTATTGTCAAGCATTCAACGGTAGTGTTATTGTTTTTAATTGCTTTTTTATCATCCACATCTTTTTGGAACCAGCTGGTAAGCTGTTTAGTGTTTTCTTTGTGTGGAACTTTTTTTGATGCTTCTTGGACATTGTGAGTAGTTTTTTTCTAAAATTTGTTCTATATTAACATTATCTATACCTACAGAACACTTATACTTACTTATACTTATACTTACAGAAGATTGTTTCTACGGATTTCTGCGTCAACGTAATTACGTATTTCATTGCAATGTGCTTCTTTAAACATTGGAACCAGTCTAGTTGTTTCTATGTGTGACCCATAAATTTTACAAGTTACGGAAGTGTGGTCAAAATTCAAAAGCCCTGGATGGGTTTCAATTGGTGAAATGTTCAGATTTCAGTTTGTTAGCAGGAGATCTATAACTGAAGGTTGTGCATTTGTTGCACCTTGCCCAAAACGAGTGAAGTTGTAAGGATGATGTATATAATAATCGGAGTTTAACTGATAATTAAATAATTGCAGATGTCTAAATAATCACGAAGAGATGGATGTTCAGACCCTCACAATTAATTTCTTTCATATGTGTAAGTACGTTTGTATAAATTTACAAACATACTTATGTAAATATCCCTGCACGAAATTATTTGAACAACCGTGGTAGCGATGTTAGCCTGTCAGTAGAGAGGTCTTGGGGTTCGATTCCTACCATAGACCCTGGATGTTTTCCGTTGCTTCTTGGGTTGTGGTTCTGTTGAGATAGTGACCTATGAATAATTGATTGAGTATAGACTAGATGGTTCTAATGGGGATTATATTGAGACATTGGAGATCGCACTAGAGAGGCTGTCAAAAACTTCTCTGTACATTATAGGTAGAGTAAAGAGTGTAGACTATTTGGTGACAATGTCAGCAAACTTGTCGACACAAGAGGTGACTTGAAGACAGTTGGCCCCATGGATCATACAGGGATTTATTTATCGCTATTTTGTGGTGCTTGTGTTTACATTTACTTTGTGGCTGTGGCTGTGGGTGCGGGAGTGTGTGGGGGGTGGGGGTGTGTGGATGTGTGCGGTTATGGGTGCGCGGCTGTTTGTTTGTGTGTGTGTGTGTGCGTTTCTTTTTTCTTATCTTTAGATTTGTTAAGAATGTGTGTATGTCGTTTCAAATGTCCGTCTTGTTTATTTCTTGGGATAATAATTTGATTATTTGTTTTGCAGAATCATGTTTATTGCTTTGTTTATTCAGCTGCACATGTTTTGAGAATGAGTCATCATTTGAAATGTCCGTCTGATTATTTGTTTTGCAGAATCGTGTTTATGACTTTGTTTATTCAGCTGGATATGTTTTGAGAATGAGTCATCATTTGATAACAAAATTTTATTAGTCATAATTTATATAACATTAAATATTACACAATGTTATATTCTAGTTCTTGCTGTTGCTATGTATACATATGAATTTCATCATATCTCGTAATATCAATAAAAAATTTGACTTGATGACTACTACGCGATTCTGATAGGATGTATATAAGTAGAAGAAATAATGTAGATATTCATCGCTATACTCTGATATCTCATCAAGTGCTGTTGAAAGCAAAAAATTTATTAATAAACAGTTTCATACTGTTTTTAAAATAGAACTAAATAAATTAAATTAAATAATTAAATAAAGTTAATTGTTGCTAATTAAATAAATAGTTTGAAAATAATCAAAAAATTTAATAATAAAGAAGTTTATAGTGTTTTTGAAAAAAGGATTAAATAAATTAAATAAAATAATTAAATAAATTATGTTGTTGTTTTTGAAAAAAGGAATTAAATAAATTAAATAAAATAATTAAATAAATTTGATTGTTGCTAATTAAATAAATAAATAAATAAAAATGAATTCTTGAAGCTATGTTTGTGAAATATGTCAAAAGTCAAAAGGAATACAAATACCAAAAGTCGTATTTGGAGCATTGCAAAAGTCATGCTCAACTACAACATGTGCAGATGCCACTGTCATGTGATGAACAGCTTCCAATGCCTTTAACCATATTCCTTGGAACAATATGCAACAGCAATATCCTGTGTCCTTTCAAGAGCTTCCAAGGACTTCGTACTATCATACGGGGTTGAACAATCAGTTTTCACTACCCATACAAATTCCACATCATCTTCCTATTCCCTATCAATATACTTCACCAATGCAATGGCAACTATTATCATTCAGTTTCGAATAATCAATATGCCTTGTCGATGGACAGTTCCAGGTATCCTCAACACCAACAACAACAATAACAGCAGCAACATCATCAGCAACAACAGCAGCATCATCATCAACAACAACAGCAGCAATAACAGCAGCTTCATCATCATCAACAACAGCAACAACAAGATAATATTGCGTTTGATGACATGGATACTTCAAATTCTCCCAGCGGTAAATATAATGATACTCCTTTAAATGTAGAACCAAAACATTATGAAATAAACAGTGCATTCAAAAAAATATTGCAACATATGGAATTCCCAACAAATAAGATGATCTTCTATTTGAAGACTTTGTTCTGGAAAATAAACCTATTTTCAAGGAAAGACTTGAAAAAAGTTTAGCTAAACATAATATTTTAAAATTCTGTGTAACTCTTATTGGAGAGTATATAAAAATTGTTGGTGAAGAAATTGACTTGTGTCAAATTTCACACAGAGCAAAAATGGATTTATTGTGCCTGGGAAGTAATGTTGATGACCTAATTGAAAAAAAATTCCAGGACATTCATAATAAAATGTCAGAATTCCAGGAAAGAGACTCTGGGTGGACTTTAATCAGAATTATTCGTCTAGAAATTAACATAAACAAAAGCTCACTAGTAAAAGGATCACATTGGATAAGCACACTATGCAAACTGGCTAAACGGCAGGCCTGTATCAACATTGAAAACAATGATGATTATTGTTTTAAATCAAGTTTAGTTGTCCATTGGATACCACAATAATAAAGCATAACGAACGTTGCTGCTCATATAACATCGAGGACATTAGTGCTGATGTCATTTGCCTACAAAATGGAAGTGTGGTAGATTACACAAATTTAAAGTTCCCATTGGCATTAAAAATATTCAAGCATTTGAGGATAGGAATGATGGAATAAGTGTGAATGTGTTTGGGTATGATAATGAGAAGGATGAAATAATTGGGCCATTCTACAATACACAAAAAGAAAAAATAAAGCATGTTAATTTAATTCTGCTGGAAGCTGGAGACATTCACCATTACATTTTTATTAAAGATATATCAAGGTAAGCAAGTAAATACATGTGTATGAATAACTATATACATATATAAATTTATTCCTTTTACAGACTTTTGAAAGCTCAGACAACCACGCACCGTAACAGACTTTTTTTCTGTAATACCTGCCTACAATATACACACAATGAATGGTCTATGGACCAACACAAAACGGAATGTGGGAAAATTGTTGCTGCATTACCTTCTCCCGAAAATAGTGTTTTAAAATTCAAAGGTCACCAGCCGCAGATGGATGTGCCATACGTTATATATGCAGATTTCGAATGCATACTAGAAGATATCCAAACTACTGTAAGTGACAAAACTCAAGTTATAAAGAGACACATATCTTGTGCCTTTAGTTATTATATAAAATGTATAGGTAATAATAGTTTAGATAAATTTAAGATGAGGACGCATCTGTAAAATTTGTTGACTGGTTAATTGACGATTGTGAAGATATTTACAATCAGTTCCTCACCAGTAAGACAAAAATGAACAGCTTGACCCTTTCGGAAATATACAGTTTTCAAAATTCAATAAATTGCCACATATGTGACAAATTTTTTCGGTAAAGATCATGTAAGAGATCATTGTCATATAAGTGGTAAATATCGAGGTGCAGCTCACAGTATTTGCAACTTAAAGTACCAAATTCCGAAGTTCATACCCAAATATTTTCATAATTATTCATCTTATGACTCGCATCTCTTTGTTAAAGAATTAGGTAAAAATTCTGACAACATAAAAGTCCTACCACTGAACAAAGAACTGTACATTTCACTATCTACATTTACAAAAATGACTGACAATTGCAATCTTGAACTCCGATTTTTAGATACTATTCGTTTTATGGCTGATAGCTTAGAATCCTTAACAAATAACCTTACGGACAATGACTTTCATACGGTTAAGGCACACTTTAACAGAAAGACAGAATTTGACCTTGTACGAAGAAAGGGTGTTTTCCCTTATGAATATCTTGATTCATTTTAAAAATTGGATGATGGTCAGCTTCCATCAAGAGAAGATTTTTTAAACAAATTAAATAACAAGGAATGCACAATTGAAGATTATGAGCATGCAATAAAGATTTGGCATACCTGTAATTGCAAAACCCTGCGAGATTATATGGAATTATATCTCAAAACAGATGTGCTTTTGTTAGCAGACATATTCGAAAATTTTCGAAAAGTCTGTAAGGGAATTTATAATATAGATCCATGTCAGTTCTTTACTACTCCAGGACTATCGCTGGATGCCATGTTAAAACACACACAAATATAATTAGAGTTGTTAACAGACATTGACATGTATAACATCTTTAAAAAGGAAATATGCGGTGGAATGGTACAGTGCAGTAAGCGATATTCCAAAGCAAATAATAAATATTTAGATGATTTTGCTGAAGACAAGCCTTCAGATTTTCTAATATATTTAGACGCAAATAACCTTTACGGTTGGGCGATGTCTGCGTATCTTCCTTATGGAGGATTCCCATGGCTGACAAGTGATGAGCTGAATCTGGATGCGAAAAGCATAAATAATAACTCACAAGATGGTTATGTATATGAGGTCACTTTGGAATATCCTTCACATCTGCATGACTCTCACAATGACCTTCCCTTCTGTGTTGAAAACAAGAAAACTTTAGAATCAAACCATAATAAATTAATTGCGGATTTTTCGGCAAAAAACTCTTATGTAATACATTACAGAGTTCTTAAGCAATGTTTGGAATATGGTTTGATTCTAAAGAAAACGCGTCGTATTCTAACATTTAAGCAATCTCCATGGCTAAAAGACTATATAGATTTGAATACTAAACATAGAGCTTCTGCAAAAAATGCATTTGAAAAAAATTGTTTAAATTACTTAATAACGCGGTATACGGTAAGACCATGGAGAACGTTGATAAAAGAAAAGATGTTAGAATTGTGACCAACTGGAATAAAACTAACTACAACCATTTGGGAGCTCAGGATTGGATATCTAAATCCAATTTTCATAGCATATCTTTATTTTCAGAGGATATGGTCGCAATTCAAATGAATAGAGTCAAAACATACTATAACAAGCCCATATACTTGGGATTTTGTGTGTTGGAGCTTTCTAAATGGAAAATGTATAATTTCCATTATGGATTCATGAAACCCAAGTTTAAATCAAATTTATCTTTAAATTACATGGACACCGACTCATTTATATATACAATAAAAACTGACGACTTTTATGCCGACATAAAATCTGACATAGAACAAGAATTTGACACTTCCGATTACCCAAAAGATAACGTATATGGTATTCCTCTTTTAAACAAAAAGGTGCTGGGTATGATGAAGGATGAGAATTGTGGTAAAGTGATGAAAGAATTTGTGGGACTTCGGTCAAAAATGTATTCTTTTAGCGTGCAATATGAAAATGATGTAAAAAAATCGAAGGGGGTTAAGAAATGTGTTCTTGAAAAATATAGTTTAGAGGCGTATAGAAATTGTTTATTTAATAAGTCTATTGTTTATGATGATATGTTAACATTTAAGTCAAAAGTTCATCAAATGTATACCAACCAACTAAATAAGGTTGTACTTAGTTATCAAGATGATAAAAGAAAAATACAATGTGATGGTATAAATACATTAGCATGGTATAATTATCGAATTGAGGAAACAAATCCAGAATATGAACTGGATATGTTGCTAATGGAAATTGATAAGCTTTAAGAAGAATGATGAGTTTTTTTACTTAAATGTAATTTGTTTCTGTTTATATGTAAATACTTAGTTATTAATGTTTAGTTATTAATGTTGTTATTAACAAAATTTGGTTTGTAATTAAAAAAAAAATTATAATAATAATGAAAAAAAAAATATAATAATAATAATAAAATCTTATTAATATCAAAAAATATATATATACAATCTTTGTTTTATTTTCTTGTTCAGCCCTGATATCATCGAATTTAAAAAACGTTGACGTTGTCTGTGCATACGCGACTTGCTGCTAGCAGAGAAAACAATTTTTGTTGGATCAAAACAATTCTTGTCTTGTTTTTTGCTTACTTGCATATTTTTCTGTTTATATGTTTAACTATACTGTTAAATCCTGCATAATCTTGATTTGATTTGTTTATTTCTTCACAAGGGAATTTGAATAACACAACATTATGAAATTATATTAAATTTCTTTCTTTCATCATTTTACAGAGTCAAAAAAGTTGGATAATCTGATAAGTTACTCATTAAATTTTTAACTTAAAAATTTCTTTAATTTTCCTAAGTGGCCTTTAGAAAAAATATTACAAGACACTGAATATTTTATTTTAATAATACTATTTTATTTATTAAATTTAATTATGATGGCTGAAACATTGTATAATAAGATTCCATTAAGTTTTCTAATATAGCTTTCCGTAGAAAGTATATCGAGCACCTACATGTATCAGGTCCTTCCTCACAATTCGGATCATACCAGGGACAGCATTTGAAATGTCCTTCTGTGTTGTCTTCATCTTCCATAATGTCAAATTCATCATTCTCGTCCATCATATTTTGAAAAATATGATCATTTCCCAATGATCGTATAGTCTAAAGTTATCAAAATCCGATATAAATTTATTTGGACTCCTTCTTCTTTGACTCATTTTTGTTAATATTCCGTATTAATTTTGTTGCTGCTTACTTTTTCAAAGAATTCGTCGATAGATAATTTTTCCTAAATATTTAGCTAAAAAGTGAATAAAATTCAATATTATTTTTTCCTCCTCTTATATCCTTCTCCATTTTCCTATACTCCTTCTAGAATAGAGGGTATAGAATATACATATTTCTCTTTCCAACTCATTTTCAAAGAGACTATTAAAAAATTAAAAGAAGGAACATTCATATGATTATTCCTATACATCTATCCCTATCTCTCTAGCAATATTTCTCCACATATACATATTAACCTTCTCACAATAAATATTTTCGGTTAGGCTTATTGGACTCATCATCACTACTTTCAGGATCAATTTCCATTAAAGATTCAAAGTGACAAGATCTATTTAAAAAATGAGCTCCTCAAAAAATTCAATATCAAAATTTAATTCACTAAACAACAAAAGCCTAATTCATATAAAGGATCTAGATGTAGCTGCAAAATATCATATTCAAAATATTACACGGGTAACAACAAAATATGGACCAACACTAAGAGTTGAGATGGAAAAAAATATAATGTTTCTACCTAAAAGATATAATACTCTGACAGATGATGAAATTAAGGATCTCTCGAGTGGAATATTTCAAGTACGCAGAGATGGTGAACAAAGCTTAATCCTTGAGAGTGAGATGGACGAATTTTTGATTCAAAATGCTCAATATCCCATTTGGGAATAAAAAAATAAAAAATTAATTCTGTATTGTAAATTATAAATAAAAATGCATTAAAGAGTTTTGTGAAATATATATATATATATATATATATATATATATATATATATATATATATATATATATATATATATATATATATATATATATATATATATATATATATATATATATATATATATATATATATATATATATATATATATATATATATATATATATACAATTGTGTTTTTTATTTAATATTTTCAGTTATTTCATAAAGAAACTTAAGACATAAATGACCACAGGTAAATGTATTAAAATTCTGATGTTGATTATAGTTGTATTTTATATTTGTGCCCAGATATTTGAGTACTTCCGAAGGAGGTTGTAAGTTTCCAAAACTATCGAAATATTCTTTTTCATTGATGTTTTTATAATATGCTACCCAATGTGTACCAGGTCCTGTTGATATATCCAAATTGATTATGCCACATTCTTTTTTCTTGGGTCGTTTTGGTAGTGAGTCCAACATGAAAACTCCTCCAAAATGTGGAATTTTGTTTGAAAAATTTCTCAAGTCGACTTCTGATAGTGGTCTATTAGGTAGAATTTTTAAGAGTTTTTTGTCTGCTCTTTATAAACTAAACCATAATCCTTTTTATATGGTTTTAGGTAAAGTCCTTTCCCAACAGCTATAAATTCCATCGCTTTATTATGTCGAATTGCTTCATCAAGCTGATTTTCTGCATTCTTTGTCGCATTTACAGCCTTAGCTATAGCAGCACCTCCAGTCGTTAGACTATTAATTGCACCCAGTGCATTTAAAATCGGTATTAGAGGTAAAAAAACCACCAATTTTTGGTACATTTATTATGCGAGGTATTATAACTTGAGATTTTCTGCCTTTTAATGTTTTGTTGATCGTTTTACGTGCTATTCTAATAGCATTGTTAATGTCTAAAGGTTTTTTCTCCTTTAGTATTTCTGTTGCAGCTCTAATTGATGAACTGAACAATTTTTTACCATTTAATTTAGGTTTCTTCACATTTTTCTTTTTCTCCACACCCATACCAAATTTTGTTTTGGCTTTCATAGCGTTAGTAACCATATATACAAATGATTTTTCTGCAAGACTGCTATCTTTTGATAAAACTCGATCCCAAGCTGAATTTTCAAGAATTTTATCAGCTTGATGTCTAATATTGAAATCTTTATTTTTAGAATAAGCTACCCGACTAGAAATTGTCCCAATACACATATTGGGGCCCACTTGGGAATGAATGGGGCCAACCAATAAGGTTTATCCCATTCGGAATCTGGCCGGGAAGTTTTTGGGATAGCCCACCTACAAATTAGTGATTTAACATCAGTTCTTCCCAAGTCGGAACCTACTGGGAACTTGTTAGGAAAATCTATCTATCTATTTTCTAACAAATAAAACATTTTAATTTAAAAGCAACCTTTGAAATATAAAAACTTCAAAAGTGTGAAATTAATTTTAAAGAAATTGAAAATTTGTTTTTTAATATTTATTGAATAAAAAATAATTTTTTTTTCAAAAAAGGATACGTTGGTATGTATTTAAGTATGTAAATACTTACATAGGTACATAAGTATGTATGTTTGCATCTCTTTATTTATTTATGTGGCATTATGATGATTATCAAAAATTAATATTTCATTGTAGCGAAATGGGAGCTAAGAATATACATTGTAAGAAATCTAATGATAACTGTCTTGGAAGGCCTGAAAAGAGCTTCAACTAAAATGTTGAACTTGCAAATACAAGCACGATTAAACAAGGTACGCCCACTTCTGCAACAAAATATTGTTCTATGTCAAACATACATGAATACATACATACATATATGTTTTATCTGAAAATAAATGCGCCTCCCCGCTCAAGCAAATGATAAAACAATAAAAGTGGCACTCTCTTTTCAAATGCACCACACAGCATGCGGCACAAATTTTTGCGTTGTTCGTCAGAAACCAAGGCAGATTTATATATTTAAATCTACCTTGGTCAGAAACCATCAAGCCACGGATCGTGTGTATTGAATATGACAAAATTATTGCGTCTTTTCTGTGCGTCGCATACGCCCTCACAATCTGAAATGCACCACAAATATTTGCGGCAAACGCGTACGGCGGAAACATTTACAGATTTGGACATTGTTATCTCTTGATTCATCGTGCATGTATTTTACAATAAATGTCATAAAAAAATCAATATTGTCGTCGCCTTTAGTATCCAACCACTGAAAATGGAATATTCTGCAGTGAATACAGATCATGTAGAGGTAAATGTCGTAGAAATGCCAGCTTTATCAATTGATATGGACTGCTGTTCCACAGCATCTTCAAATTAGTCAAGGCATCACGAAATGTTTTTTGTTGTGTTTGTTGACTTTTATTTTGAATTTAAAAAATTAAATTTTTTAGAAGCACAAAAATTCCAACAATATAAAAAATTGGATTTTTAAAACTAGGATGGTAGCTTGATTTTTTATTGAAACGTCAGATCTCCTTTATTGGCAATATGTCAGAAAAAAAGAGAAAGTGGAACTACCTTATATACTTATACCATGGGGAATAGTATTGAAATTTTATCTATTTTCAGATTCAAATAAATGGAGCTTGAAAATGTGCGTTACTGAGACATCAAATCATATACATATTGTATAATTTAACATTACGTATAATTTTTATATATATGTTTGTATGTACCTATAATAGTTTCTATTTATTGTAATACCTGTCATAATGTCATAAGTATTTGCATATGTATACGCATAAATACATTATTGTTTTAAATGCAATTTATAGACATTTTTGAATTAAGGATAAAATATAATAAATTTTTAAATTAAGGATAAAATATAATAAATAAATTAAATGAGAAATCGGTCATTTTCACTCAATTGGGCAACCCAATTGCACCCAAATCGGGATCTTATCGGGATTGCCCGGTGGGAAACTTATAAGGTTTGCCCCATCGGGTCCCAAATACGTTTCTGCGTTACATCCCAACTCGGAAACCAATTGGACAACCCAGTTGGTTCCCCATTAGGAGCTCATAATAATTTCTAGTCGGGTATATCGTGATTTTTGCAGGCAGAGTCCAATAAATTGATTCCTTTATCACCTCGATTTAAACGTTTTTGTAGTTTAGTTCCAGGTCCACAGTATTGATATCCAGGAAGATGAAGTTCAACAGGAAGAGAGTTTATTATTTTATCTAGTAAACCTGCTCCAACGAAGGTGTTTTTATGACTAAATAACTATTGATAATGTATAACCATCTTATTTATTTATTTTTTTCTATAATAAAAGGTAACAAACATGAATTGCATTTAGTTATAAAAATGCAGTTAATAAAACAACATAAAAATATTTTAGTTCGAAACATTGATGATTCATCGAACATCAGTTCAAAAATAAAACATAGTTCACTCTTACCATATTCTATTCCTGCTCTAATAGTGGGACCATCAAATTGTGGAAAGACTAATGTTATGATTGGCTTACTAGAAACTCCTAATGGACTAATGTTTGAAAACATCTATTAATACTCAAAATCTCTATATCAGCCGAAATATGAATACTTGAAGAGCTTAATTACACCTATTAAAGGAATGGGATATTACACATTCACCGAAAATGAATCAAAGCTAAAACTAATTCAATTATGATATTTGATGATGTTGCATGCGAGATGCAGAATAATATACGAGCTTATTTTTGTATAGGACGACATAGGGATGTTGATTCATTCTACTTGTGCCAAACTTATACCAGAATTCCCAAGCATTTAATAAGAGACAATGCGAATATGATTATAATGTTTAAACAAGATGAGACAAATATGAAACATGTTTATAGGGATCATGTTGCCAGCGATATGAGTTATGCAAAGTTTCATGAAATTTTTCGATTGTGCTGGAAGGATAAATATGGATTTTTGATGATAAGCAAAGATAATGAATTAAACAATGGGCGCTGCAGAAACTTATTCGATTATTTCATAACAATATAAATTGCTCTACATAAAAGAAAAACTTTAGTATATAATCTGGCTTTAACCATAATACATCTACATAGTTCTTGAAATATCAACTATACCTGATCTAATTATCTACCTAATAAGCTGATCTGATACCTAATAAGCTGATCTGATACCTAATAAGCTGATCTGATACCTAATAAGCTGATCTTAAACCTAATAACCTGATCAGGTACCTAATAAGCTGATCTGATAACCTGATCTGATACTTAATAAGCTGATCTGATACCTAATAACCTGATCTGATAACATGATCAGGTACCTAATAAGCTGATCTGATACCTAATAACCTGATCAGGTACCTAATAAGCTGATCTGATAACCTGATCAGATACCTAATAAGCTGATCTGATACCTAATAACCTTATCTGATAACCTGATCAGGTACCTAATAAGCTGATCTGATAACCTGATCAGATACCTAATAAGCTGATCTGATAGCTGGAAAATGGATGAAAAAATTTTAAAAGAGTTGGTTGCGACAAGAAATGTCTTGAAGAAAAAGCTTCGTAGTATAAAAACGGGCGAAATAGACACACGTGAACAACTAAAAGATACATTTAAGCCTATAATAGGTCCTTTAAACAAATTTATAAATAATTCTAATAATATCAATGCAATTATCAAAAAAGAAAAGAATGAGATGAAAACAGAAATGGAATATAATAACAGTTCTAATCATCTTAAGAAACCATCAATTAAGTTGGAGACAAGTACACCAAAGAAACTTGTAGAAGAATCAATATTTGATACCAGCAATTCACTTGCTGATCCTAATGGTGAAAGAACTATTGATAATGATGATGACGATTTTTACTCTCGAAATTCAAATGGTGAAGAGAGTTACACTGACTTATCTGTTTTGGAAGGAAGAAATGAATTAGATACTAGCTATGTTCCACATAAAGATTTCAATAATGAATGGAAATTTGGTGATAGTAAGCTCAAATTAAATGAAAACAAAATACATGTTGGTAGTCAAATATGGGCGCTAACACGAGGACTATTTTCTCTAATGTTTCATAAATACCAAAAAACTATGATAAAAATGAACTAGAACTCTACAAAAAAATTTTAATTAATACAAATGCGTACAGAAGAGACTATAAACCTGATGGACAAATCAAGGGAACGAAAGCCTATAAATATAAACATATTATTAAAAAGATGTTTGAAGAGAAAACCCAACAGACTTTATCAAAATCAATACCAAATAAGACAATATCTAATTATAAAGGTGATGGATTGATGCAGTTTAACCCTCATAAGCCAAACTATATATACTGGGATGATCCAATTGAGATGGTAGATCGACTTCGACTACTGGTTTCATCACAAGCTGCAGGTCATACTAATCATAATAACGCAATTGTATAAATTATTGAAGAACTTCGCGAAGCTAATATAATAGAATAATCTATATAAAGTATGTCTGTTGATAAGTTTGGACATTATCTAAACGATACAAGCAATATAATTTCATTGAAAAATACCCCTAAAATGTTGGGGTTCTTTATGGATACGAATAACAACATCGATGTCCAAAACAAAAGAATCAAAAATGTGGCAAAAGCTGTGGAAGAAAACGATGTTATCAATAAATTGTTTCTGCAAACTCAAATCGAAGAAATAAAACATCAGCTCTTAAAATACTTTAAGGAAGATAACAACGATATTCATGATACTCTAAGAAGTCAAATCGAAATGCTACAACATGCAATAATATTACAGTTGGAAGAGAATAAGAAAATGCAAGAAACTATTTCCAAAATCAAACAATTTTTGGAAGACGGATATCTACAAAAATTTGTTGAAAGTATACAAAAGAAAAGTTAATGAGAAGATTTATAGCTTTGAAAATTACATGTTTGTGTCAATAGCTAAAAGTGTATCAAATAGATCACAACACATCGAAAATAGTTCTTAACACTAAAAAATTACTTCAAAAAGAATTTTAGTAAATGAACTCCATAAACAAGCTCGAAAAATTTTTTTACGTCGTAGAGTTGTGATGAAAGGAATAGATGCTCCTTGGCAAGCTGATATAGTTGAAATTGGAAATTATTCTATGGACAATAAAAATTATAGATATTTGTTAACTGTAATTGACACATTCTCCAAATTTGCATGGGCAGTACCACTTAAAACAAAAACTGCACTTGAAAAAACCCAAGCCATGTCAGATATTTTTCAATTCGGACGAGTACCAAAAAACCTACAAACAGATGATGGTAAAGAATTTTTCAATAAACACTTTGGAAAATTGATGGATAAGTACAACATTAATCACTATTCAACGTATAGCAGAATGAAAGCATCAATAGTAGAACGACTTAACAGAACATTAAAAGGGATGATGTGGAAAGAATTTAGTTTTAATGGTACATACAATTGGCTTGATATCTACAAAGATCTATTAGAAGCATATAACAGAAAAGTTCATCGTACCATTAAAATGGCTCCAATTAAATTCAACTCTTCAAATTAGTAAAATTATTGAATACAGTATACAGTCATTTAAAAATGTATAAAATATCGAAATTTAATGTTGGTGATCATGTGCGCATAAGCAAATATAAGCATATTTTTGAAAAAGGTTATACTCCAAATTGGACAACAGAAATTTTCATAATTAAATCAAAATACATATCCCACAACATACATATTAGAAGATTATGGTGGAAATCCTATTAAAGGTGGATTTTATGATGAAGAACTTTTAAAAACAAGATTTCCTAATACATATCTAGTTGAAAAGATTATTAAAACCAGAGGAGCCAAAGCATTTGTTAAATGGTTAGGATTTAGTAACGATCACAATTCATGGATAAGTAAAGATGAAATATTATAGTTGAAACATTATCAGCAATTATTATACATACATACTTAGTACTTAAGACTATAATGTAAATTTAAAATAAAAAAGATGAAATAAATATGTAAATCCTTTTTATAAACAATTTTGTGTTGAACTTATTTATTCGTAATCAGACAGTCGTAATGTCAATAACACTTGCTCTAAGCTCCAACTCATCAGAGTTATCTGCTAATTACTTCCCACCTATTGATTTAAATGGGACATATGAGTGTGCTCTAACTGATTTTCATTCATATAATAGCATCACAAATGTTGATGTCTACAACAATTTGTTTCATATAGGTGAAAATGTGATTGAAATACCAATTGGATCTTATGAATTGAATGATATAGTTGATAATAGCATCCCAAATGTTGATGTCTACAACAATTTGTTTCATATAGGTGAAAATGTGATTGAAATACCAATTGGATCTTATGAATTGAATGATATAGTTGATTATATAGAGGAACAATATAAACGCTACAATCCAGAAAATAGTATTTTTATAGAAGCCAATAACAATACAATGCAAGTTAAAGTCAACAGCTCTAAGGATGCAATATATTTTAATAAAGAAAATACAATTGGAAAACTATTGGGATTCAATAGTAAAATCCTAACTCCAAACGTAGATCATTATTCTTATCTCCAGTTAATATTTTCAAGGTGAATCTGTTGCGAATTGAAAGTAGTATCGCTGTTAATACATATATGAATAATTCCAAGGCGCATACACTACATGAATTTCCGACTAATGTGCCTCCAGGCTATAAAATAAATGAGATACCTCGAAATCTCATCTATTTACCGGTGAACTCCAGAGAGATAAGTTCACTAGCTCTACGAGTAGTTGATCAGCACGGCGATTTAATTAATTTCCGAGGAGAGGAAATAACAATACGAATTCATTTAAGACCAACTAAATAACGCTAATATTCATCTCGAGTATATCACAGAATATAACAACAACAACAACAACACCATCAGCATACGAACCTAAAATATTATTACGACCTAAACCACAATTAAAGAGGTCAATTCATCAAAAAACTCTAACGACAGCAAATAAAAATTTTCTCAAGTCATTGAATTTTAAATTGAAGGCAAAATGAGCTCAACAATAAATGTCTTAGATAAACCCTTGGCTTGGGTTGTTTCAAGTGCAGTTTTTGTTTTAAGTGGTACTACCCATGCAAATTTGGAGAATGTGTCAATTACAGTTAACAAAAATCTATAATTTTTATTGTCCATAGAATAATTTCCCATTTCAACTAAATCAGCTTGCCAAGGATCATCTATTCCTTTCATCACAACGCTACGACGTAAAAAGATTTTCGAGCTTGTTTATGGAGTTCATTTACTAAAATTCTTTTTGAAGTAATTTTTTAGTATTAAGAATTATTTTCGATGTGTTGTGATCTATTTGATACACTTTTAGCTATTGACACAAACATGTAATTTTCAAATCTATAAACCTTCTCATTAACTTTTATTTTGTATACTTTCAACAAATTTTTGTAGATATCCGTCTTCCAAAAATTGTTTGATTTTGGAAATAGTTTCTTGCATTTTCTTATTCTCTTCCAACTGTAATATTATTGCATGTTGTAGCATTTCGATTTGAGTTCTTCGAGTATCATGAATATTGTTGTTATCTTCCTTAAAGTATTTTAATAGCTTGTGTTCTATTTCTTAGATTTGAGTTTGCAGAAACAATTTATTGACAACATCGTTTTTGCCACAGCTCTTGCCACATTTTTGATTCTCTTGTTTTGGACATCGATGTTACTGTTCGTATCCATAAAGAACCCCACCATTTTAGGGGCATTTTCAATGAAATTATATTGCTTGTATCGTTTTGATAATGTCCAAACTTATCAGCAGACATACTTTATATTAGATTCGCGAAGTTCTTCAATAATTGATACAATTTCGTTATTATGATTAGTATGACCTGCAGTTTGTGATGATACCAGTAGTCGAAGTCGATCTACCATCTCATTTGGATCATCCCAGTATATATAGTTTGGTTTATGAGGGTTAAAATGCATCAATCCATCACCTTTATAATTAGATATTGTCCTATTTGGTATTGATTTTGATAAAGTCTGTTGGTTTTTCTCTTTAAGCATCTTTTTAATAATATGTTTATATTTATAGGCTTTCGTTCCCTTGATTTGTCCATCAGGTTGATAGTCTCTTCTGTACGCATTTGTATTAATTAAAATTTTTTGTAGAATTCTAGTTCATATTTATCATAGTTTTTTGGTATCTTATGAAACATTAGAGAAAATAGTCCTGGTGTTAGAGCCCATATTTGAATACCAACATGTATTTTGTTTTCCTTTGATTTAAGCTTACTATCACCAAATTTCCATTCATTATTGAAATCTTTATGTGGACCATAGTTAGTATCTAATTCATTTCTTCCTTCCAAAACAAATAAGTCAGTGTAACTCTCTTCAGAATTTGAATTTTGAGAGTAAAAATCGTCATCATCATCATCATTATCAATAGTACTTTCACCATTAGGATCAGCAAGTGAGTTGCTGGTATCAAATATTGATTCTTCTACAAGTTTCTTTGGTGTACTTGTCTCTAACTTAATTGATGGTTTCTTAAGATTATTAGAACTGTTATTATGTTCAATTTCTGTTTTCATCTCATTCTTTTCTTTTTTGATAATTCCATTGATATTATTAGAATTATTTATAAATTTGTTTAAAGGATCTGTTATAGGTTTAAATGTATCTTTTAGTTGTTCACGTGTGTCGATTTCGCCCGTTTTTATACTACGAGGCTTTTTCTTCAGGACATTTCTTGTCGCAACCAACTCTTTTAAAATTTTTTCATCCATTTTCCAGTTATCAGATCAGTTTATTAGGTATCTGATCAGGTTATCAGATCAGGTTATCAGATCAGGTTATTAGGTATCAGATCAGCTTATTAGGTATCTGATCAGGTTATCAGATCAGGTTATTAGGTATCAGATCAGCTTATTAGGTATCAGATCAGGTTATCAGATCAGCTTATTAGGTACCTGATCAGGTTATCAGATCAGGTTATTAGGTATCAGATCAGCTTTTAGGTATCAGATCAGCTTATTAGGTATCTGATCAGGTTATCAGATCAGCTTATTAGGTACCTGATCAGGTTATCAGATCAGGTTATTAGGTATCAGATCAGCTTATTAGGTATCAGATCAGCTTATTAGGTATCAGATCAGATCAGCTTATTAGGTAGATAATTAGATCAGGTATAGGCACTTCTTTACTCCCTTCCGATAAAAAATTGACTACTAGTGCTGCTTTTTTTCTCTAAGCTCTAGAGAATTGCAAGAGGCTGTTAACTATTACCCAGTATCTAGTAAACGAGTTCACATTTTTGATGTTGAGTTGACATGTCGTCGACACATGATTACAGAACAAGAGGAGCTAGCTTTCATAAAATAATAATTTATATTATCACTTTTTATTTATGTCCATTAGTATTTATGTACGTTAATGAAATAGCCTTAAAAACCTAAAAGTGCGGTCATACTTGGCCAAATATTTGCCCAAAAAAACGTAACCACTTTTTTTGCTCATGGTTAGTGTGATTTTACTTAGTCTTTATATCACAAAATAATGTTAATTATGCCGCAAAAAACTATTTTTATATTAGTTTTGATATATGTAACCACATATTTTAAAATATATTGGAATTAAAGGAAATACAATTTTAGCTTGTCTATTGGTCAACTTTTTTCCGCAAATATTTGCTAAGTGTGACCGTACCTTAATAAATATATGTATGTATGTTTGTGATATAAAAATAATTAAATTAAATAAAAAAGTCTTTGATTGTTTTTGGATTAACAAAATTGTTGAAGTCGAGACTAATGAAAAACAGTAAATATTATTCTGGTTGGTAGTTTTTCGGTTTTTAAAGTAGACTGCCTGATTGGGATCTTGTGGTGATTTCCCGGTGAGAAACTTATAAGGATTGCCCCATCGGTTCCCAAATACGTTTCTGCGTTGCATGCCAACTCGGGAACCAATTGGACAACCCAATTGGGTCCCAATTAGGAGCTCACGAAAATTTCTAGTCGGGAAGGAATCAATTTATTGGACTCTGCCTGTAAAAATCACGACATAGCTTATTCTAAAAATAAAGATTTAAATATCAGACATCAAGCTGATAAAATTCTTGAAAAATCAGCTTTGGATCGAGTTTTATCAAAAGATAGCAGTCTTGCAGAAAAATCATTTGCATATATGGTTACTAACGCTATGAAATCCAAAACAAAATTTGGTATGGGTATAGAGAAAAAGCAAAATGTTAAGAAACCTAAATTAAATGGCAAAAAATTGTTCAGTACATCAATTAGAGCTGCAACAAAAATATTAAAGGAGAAAAAACCTTTAGATATTAACAATGCTATTAAAATAGCACGTAAAACTATCAACAAAACATTAAAAGGAAGAAAATCATAAGTCATAATACCACGCATAATAAATATACCAAAGATTGGTAGTTTTTTACCCCTAATACCGATTTTAACTGCACTGGGTGCAATTGGTAGTCTAACGACTGGAGGTGCTGCTATAGCTAACGCTGTAAATGCGACAAAAAATGCAAAAAATCAGCTTGATGAAGCAATTCGACATAGTAAAGCCATAAAATCTATAGCTGTTGGGAAAGGACTTTACCTAAAACCATATAAAAAGGGTTATGGTTTAGTTTATAAAGAGCATACAAAACAATCTTAGAAATGCTACCTAATAGACCCTTATCAGAAGTCGACTTGGGAAATTTGGCATACAAAATTCCACATTTTAGAGGAGTTTTCATGTTGGACTCACTACCAAAACGACCAAAGCAAATTGCATGTGGAATAATCAATTTGGATATATCAACAGGGCCTGGTACACATTGGGTAGCATATTATAAAAACATCAATGAAAAAGAATATTTCGACAGTTTTGGAAACTTACAACCTCCTGCGGAAGTACTCAAATATCTGGGCACAAATATAAAATACAACTATAATCAATATCAGAATTTTAATACATTTACCTGTGGTCATTTATGTCTTAAGTTTCTTTATGAAATAACTGAAAATATTAAATAAAAACACACAATCCTATATATTTCACAAAACTCTTTAATCCATTTTTCTTTATTTATAATTTACTATACAGAATTTATTTATTTTATTCCCAAATAGGATATTGTGCATTTTGAATCAAAAATTCCTCCAGCTCACTCTCAATGATTAAGTTTTGATCACCTTCTCGACGTAGTTGAAATGTTCCATTCGAGAGATCCTTAATTTCATCATCTATCAGAGTATTATATCTTTTAGACAGAAACATTATATTTTTTTCCATCTCAACTTTTAGTGTTGGTCCGTATTTTGTTGTTACACGTGTTATATTTTGAACAGGATATTTAACTGCAATGTCTAGATCCTTTATGTGAATTAAACTTTTGTTGTTTAGAGAATTAAATTTTGTTGTTAAATTTTTTGTAGAGCTCATTTTTATATAGATCTTCTAACTTTGAATATTCAATGGAAATTGATCATGGAAGTAGCGACGATGACTACAAGAAGCCTAACCGAAAATATTTTTTCCGAAATAATGAATATGAGTATGTGAGGAGATCATTATAGAGAGAGAGGGAGGGAGATAGTGATAAGGAGGTCTATTATTATGAATCTTTCCTTATATATTTCTCGGAAAATCGAAAAGGGAATAAGAGAATGAAAGAACGATAATACATAATTTAACCCACTTTGTAGCTAAATATTTAGGGAAAAAATTAGCAGTATCCACGATTCCTTTGAAAAAGTAAAAAGCAACAAAATTTATACGGAATATAAACAAAATTAGTCAAATAAGAAGGAGTCTAAATAAATTCATATCATATTTTGATAACTTTAGACTATACGATCATTGGGAAATGATCATATTTTTCCAAAATATGCTGGACTAGAATGATGAATTTGATATTATGGAAGATGAAGACAACACAGAAGGACATTTGAAATGCTGTCCCTGGTACGACCCAAATTGTGAGGAAGGACCTGATACTTGTAGGTGCTCGATATACTTTCTACGGAAAGCTATGTTAGAAAATTTAATGGAATCGTATTATGCAATGTTTGAACCATTATAATTAAATTTAATAAATAAAATAAAAAATAAATTATTCATTGTCTTGTATTATTTTTTCTAAAGGATAATAGGGAATCATATTTTCCTTAGGAATATAACAGAAATTTGTGAGTTAAAAATTGATTGAATAACTTATCAAATTATCACAAATCGAATCAAGATTATGCAGGAGCTAAGAGTACAGTTAAACCTATAAACAAACAAAAACTTGAGAAGAATGGTGTTGGTCCAACAAGAATTGTTTTCTCTGCTAGCAGAGCAGTTGCTCATGCACAGACAACTTCAACGTTTTTTCTATTCGATGACGTCAGGTCTGCCTATAGGCAGCCCTCTTTTAATGTAGGTTTTTAGATAATTTTTTGTGCAAAACAAACTTTGATGGTTTATGTTTAACAATAGGTAATAAATTGAAAAAAAAATAAAACAAAGATTGTATTAATTTTTTGTTATTAATATAATTTTATTATTATTTATTATTATTATTTTTTTTCATTTTTTTCATTATTAGAATTTTTAATAACAAACCAAATTGTCTTACTAAGTAAACATTAATAACTAAAAATTAATAACTAAACATTAATAACTAAATATTTACATATAAACAGAAACAAGTTACATTTAAGTCAAAAATTCAACATTCTTCTTGAAGTTTATCAATTTCCATTAGCAACATATCCAGTTCATAATCTGGATTTGTTTCCTCAATTCGATAACTATACAATGCATATGTACACATAGTATTTTTCTTTTATCATATTGATAACTTAATACAACCTTTATTAATATGATTATTTCGAACGTATGTATTTGCTTTGTGAATCTAAATTGATTATTAGGCTACGGTTCGTAACGTTATATTCAGAAAGAATTGGGTATGATTAATATTCCAAGGAACAAGGGAAAAATTAACATCAACTGAATTTTTCAACGTACACAGCAGAACAGAGTAGCGCCACTTTCGGAAGCCGCTACACTTCCATCGTCAGTGATCACGTGTATTTGCTATCACCACTTATTTAGTTGGTTGGTATAAATTTGATGAATTTTTGACTTAAATGTTAACATATCATCATAAACAATAAACTTATTAAATAAAAAATGTCTATACGCATTTAAATTATATATATCAAGAACACATTTCTTAACCCCCTTCGATTTTTTTACATCATTTTCATATTGCACGCTAAAAGAATACATTTTTGACCGAAGTCCCACAAATTCTTTCATAACTTTACCACAATTTGCATCCTTCATCATACCCAGCTCCTTTTTGTTTAAAAGAGGTATACCATATACGTTATCTTTTGGGTAATCGGAAGTGTCAAATTCTTGTTCTATGTCAGATTTTATGGCGGCATAAAAGTCGTCAGTTTTTATTGTATATATAAATGAGATTATGTACTTAATATGATTTTTTTATTGTTTCTGTTTCAACCTACAATATTTCATCTATGTATGCTTATACAAGAATTCTGTTGATTAGACAATCCCAGCTCCTTTAGCTTTAAGAACCCTTTGAAGTGCATATACATATATATATATATATATATATATATATATATATATATATATATATATATATATATATATATATATATATATATATATAATATATATATATATATAATATATATATATATATATATATATATATATATATATATATATATATATATATATATATATATATATATATATATATATATTATAATATATATATATATATATATATATATATATATATATATATATATATATATATATATATATATATATATATATATATATATATATATATATATATATATATATATATATATATATATATATATATATATATATATATATATATATATATATATATATATATAATATACATATATATATATATATATATATATTATATATATATATATATATATATATATATATATATATATATATATATATATATATATATATATATATATATATATATAATATATATATATATATATATATATATATATATATATATATATTATATATATATATATATATTTATATATATATATATATATTTATATATATATATATATTATATATATATATATATATATATATATATATATATGTATGTTAATATTTTAAAGCAATATATAATTGTATATATTTATGTATGTATGTACGCAACTATTGTCGTGGGCATCAGTTCTTCTGAGATCTTATTCGTAATCAGAAAAATATTTAAATATTTCTTTCAGAAAAATATTTAAATATTCTTCGACAAAGATGGATTCAAGCACATCCCTTAACTTGAGTATCCACTCATAGAGCAGAACAACTTAGCATAGATCTGGATAGAAGTTCATTTGAGATGTATGATGATCTTTCGATTAATTCCCAAGAAAAGCAAAGCATATTTAATTGATATAACTAGATCCTTTATCTAACAGTCGAGGGACCTGAAAAATGATATATGTGTCTAATGTTAGTTAAAGTATCCAGACTGCAGAGTAAAGTCTAACGAAATATAACTACAGCTCGTTCCTCTTCGGTGTCTAGTTGAGTCAAGCTAGATTGCTCGAGTAGCATTTCTGGTAAAAAAAATTTAACTGAATTATGTGCTTATATATGTAAATAGGCGCTAATAGGTAATATGTACGAGTATCTATAATATTTGATTTATATGCTTATAGCACTATTAGATCACACATTAGTAGTAGAGAACTGTATGCATGTCCCCAATTAAAATTTTAAAATTTGGGTAATTAAAATTTTAAATTTTGTAATTTTAATTGTTAAATAAACAAAAGTGTAATTTGATACCCGTGGGAAAAAAAATGAAAGTACCCTGTAGGTAAAATGTTGTTAAAGAATTGTGATGAATTATTATTGAGTTAAAGTGTTAGTGTGAAATTATATTATAGATAATGTTTTGTATTATATGAATTTCGGATATGGGTGTATCTGTGGGTGAGTGGGGTTTGATACCTACCATTGACCCTGGATGTTTTCCGTTGCTTCGTAGGTTGTGGTTGTGTTGAGATAGTGACCTAGGAGCAATTGGCTTAATATAGACAATGTGGTTCTAATGGGGTGATATTGCGACATTGGGTAGTGAGTTTGGAGCTTGAAAGTATTGGCTTACTATAGACTGTGTGGTTCTTATGGGGTCTTATTGAGAGATTTGGTAGTGTTTTAGATTATATGTGGAAATAAAGAGTGTAGACAAGTTTGGTGACAACGTCGATAAAAAAGTCGACTTGGGTTCCTACGGGGTTTATTGTGTCGCTGTTATTATTTTTTTGTTCTTGATAATTTTTTGTGATGCTTGTGTTTACATTTACTTTGTGCATGGCTGTGGGTGCGTGAATGTGTTGGGGATGGGCATGTGTGTGTTTCTTTTTTCTTATCTTTAGATTTGTGAAGAATGTGTGTATGTCGTTTCAAATGTCCGTCTTGTTTATTGCTTTGGATAATAATTTGAATATTTGTTCTACAGAATCATGTTTATTGCTTTGTTTATTCAGCTGCGCATTTTTTGAGAATGAGTCATCATTTGAAATGTCCGTCTGATTATTTGTTTTGCAGAATCATGTTTATTGCTTTGTTTATTCAGCTGCGCATTTTTTGAGAATGAGTCATCATTAGAAATGTCCGTCTGATTGTTTGTTTTGCAGAATCATGTTTATTGCTTTGTTTATTCAGCTGCACATGTTTTTAGAATGAGTCATCATTTGATAACAAAATTTCATTAGTCATCATTTAAATGTGGTGTATTTGAAATAAAAAATTAGTTGTTTTAATTTTTTTTCTATGCATTTAATTTTTATTAAATATATTTAAGTGATTAAAAAGTTTTTTAAAATTGTTAATTTTAAGACAATAATAATAATAATTTGTATATATAAATTATTTTAAACAATATATTTCTTTTGTTATTAAAAGAGCATTTTTAATGCGCAAACACCATATGTATGATAATTACAATATAAATAATGGGGATATTTAATTTCCATTTGTTTAAAGTTGATGCATCCAAAGTCCTCGAAGTTAAAAACTCTTTTTTTTAGTATTTTTTCTAGCCATTGTCTCTTTTCTTCTCTTTTAACATATATTTTAGAATAGCGTACATTAGCTTTTAAAAACTTGCGGACGCTTTGAAATGTGACTGATCCATCGTTCCGCTTTAGATGATGATAGTTCTTTGTTAACCAGTTTACTTCTTTTTGCTTCTTTGGCGATAGACATTTAAAATCAAAGGGTGGTTCTATAATGAAATTTATGGCTTCATTGTTGTTAAACACGACCGCTACTTCTTTTGCGATGAAATCATTTGAATCGCTTTTGAATCCTTGCATATCTATACAAACTATAATATCTGCCATATTGTTTAATTTATAAGACTTTTCGGACTTGTCCTTTTATGGGTACATATTCAATTATGCGATAATGAATAAGAATGCAGTAAGCTGATGTCTTTGAGGCAATATTTGAAGCTGTTTCAAATTCATTTTTTATATCAATTGCTCCGTTATTGAGCGATTCGTTTTGATGGCTGACATCTACTACAATAATCGGTGCATTATTTTTAAATTCTTGAGCAGTTAGAAGCGGTTGAGATTCTCTCATGTAATAGCTCTGTTGAAATCTTAAATACATATCATATAGAATTGCATAGCGTTCATTCTTAAATTTGATATTTAGGTCATCATATGGATATGATACTGAATTTAAATGTACTTTTAAATTTGTCAGGTCGCAATGAACAAACTTATTTTCTTGTTGAAAAGCAATCAATACAAAACGGGGTCGTTCTCTACTTGCAGCTAATTTAACATTCCAAATATGACTTGTTCCTGTATTAAGTTGTGGATTAACATGACAATCCCAAGTACGGAATGCCATAGGTATAGAAGCACCATTGTTAATAATTTTTATCATATTCAACTTGCTAAAATCAGATAATTGTACATGTGGAATTCTCCATGAGATGAGTGAAATTGAAAGTTTTACTTTTTCTGTGGAAACGCTCGAGTGTACAAGATCTTCATCGTTCTTATTACGCAAGAGTATCAATTCAAGTTTCCCATTTAGTATGACTTTGCTGTAGTCTTCAGCGAAACCCAAAAGCATTTTTAAGGGTACATAAAAGTTAAAATATCCATTAACAAGTTTTAAATCATCAATTTTATTCCAGCCAACATTCTGCATTACAGTGCTTTCCGTTGGTGATAAAGAAACCAAGTAAATATCTTGTATGATCAATTTCAATACCATTAAGTTCATAACGAATTTCATCAAAGAGATATTCAACAAAGTTGTTTTTTAATTTAAAGTTGTCTGTAGATGTGGAGGTTTTCTCATCTACAACAGATCCCTCAACATATATATAACTTTCACTAGGTAACACATACAAATCTTGATTTTGAATTGAAATGCGAATTTCATCATTATTGTTGTAGGATTGTAGGTATGGCACATATGTATGATAGTCCTTTTTGATTATATTTTCATCAGATAAGGGTTTATCTAAGACATTTATTATTGAACTCATTTTGCCTTCAATTTAAAATTCAATGACTTGAGAAAATTTTTATTTGCTGTCGTTAGAGTTTTGTGATGAATTGACCTCTTTAATTGTGGTTTAGGTCGTAATAATATTTTAGGTTCGTATTCTGATGGTGTTGTTGTTGTTGTTATATTCTGTGATATACTCGAGATGAATATTAGCGTTATTTAGTTGGTCTTAAATGAATTCGTATTGTTATTTCCTCTCCTCGGAAATTAATTAAATCGCCGTGCTGATCAACTACTCGTAGAGCTAGTGAACTTATCTCTCTGGAGTTCACCGGTAAATAGATGAGATTTCGAGGTATCTCATCTATTTTATAGCCTGGAGGCGCATTAGTCGGAAATTCATGTAGTGTATGCGCCTTGGAATTATTCATATATGTATTAACAGCGATACTACTTTCATTTCGCAACAGATTCACCTTGAAAATATTAACTGGAGATAAGAATAATGATCTACGTTTGGAGTTAGGATTTTACTATTGAATCCCAAGAGTTTACCAATTGTATTTTCTTTATTAAAATATACTGCATCCTTAGAACTGTTGACTTTAACTTGCATTGTATTGTTATTGGCTTCTATAAAAATACTATTTCCTGGATTGTAGCGTTTATATTGTTCCTCTATATAATCAACTATATCATTCAATTCATAAGATCCAATTGGTATTTCAATCACATTTTCACCTATATGAAACAAATTGCTGTAGACATCAACATTTGGGATGCTATTATATGAATGAAAATCAGTTAGAGCACACTCATATGTCCCATTTAAATTAATAGGTGGGAAGTAATTAGCAGATAACTCTAATGAGTTGGAGCTTAGAGCAAGTGTTATTGACATTACGACTGTCTGATTACGAATAAATAAGTTCAACACAAAATTGTTTATAAAAAGGATTTACATATTTATTTCATCTTTTTTATTTTAAATTTACATTATAAATTTAAGTACTAAGTATGTATGTATAACAATTGCTGATAATGTTTCAACTATAATATTTTATCTTTACTTATCCATGAATTGTGATCGTTACTAAATCCTAACCATTTAACAAATGCTTTGGCTCCTCTGGTTTTATAATCTTTTCAACTAGATATGTATTAGGAAATCTTTTGTTTTAAAGTTCTTCATCATAAAATCCACCTTTAATAGGATTTCCACCATAATCTTCTAATATGTATGTTGTGGGATATGTATTTTGAATAGATTTAATTGTGAAAATTTCTGTTGTCCAATTTGGAGTATAGCCTTTTTCAAAAATATGCTTCTATTTGCTTATCCGCACATGATCATCAACATTAAATTTCGATATTTTATACATTTTCAAATGACTGTATACTGTATTCAATAATTTTTTCTCATTTGAAGAGTTGAGTTTAATTGGAGCCATTTCAATGGTACGATGAACTTTTCTGTTATATGCTTCTAATAGATCTTTGTAGATATCAAGCCAATTATATGTACCATTAAAACTAAATTCTTTCCACATCATCCCTTTTAATGTTCTATTAAATCGTTCTACTATTGATGCTTTCATTCTGCTATACCTTGAATAGTGATTAATGTTGTACTTATCCATCAATTTTCCAAAGTGTTTATTGACAAATTCCTTACCATCATCTGTTTGTAGGTTTTTTGGTACTCGTTCCAATCGAAAAATATCTGACATGGCTTGGGCTGTTTCAAGTGCAGTTTTTGTTTTAAGTGGTACTACCCATGCAAATTTGGAGAGTGTGTCAATTACAGTTAACAAAAATCTATAATTTTTATTGTCCATAGAATAATTTCCCATTTCAACTAAATCAGCTTGCCAAGGATCATCTATTCCATTCATCACAACGCTACGACGTAAAAAGATTTTCGAGCTTGTTTATGGAGTTCATTTACTAAAATTCTTTTTGAAGTAATTTTTTAGTATTAAGAATTATTTTCGATGTGTTGTGATCTATTTGATACACTTTTAGCTATTGACACAAACATGTAATTTTCAAATCTATAAATCTTCTCATTAACTTTTCTTTTGTATACTTTCAACAAATTTTTGTAGATATCCGTCTTCCAAAATTTTTTTGATTTTGGAAAAAGTTTCTTGCATTTTCTTATGCTCTTCCAACTGTAATATTATTGCATGTTGTAGCATTTCGATTTGAGTTCTTAGAATATCATGAATATTGTTGTTATCTTCCTTAAAGTATTTTAATAGCTGGTGTTCTATTTCTTTGATTTGAGTTTGCAGAAACAATTTATTGATAACATCGTTTTCTTCCACAGCTTTTGCCACATTTTTGATTATTTTGTTTTGGACATCGATGTTGTTGTTCGCATCCATAAAGAACCCCAACATTTTAGGGGCATTTTTCAATGAAATTATATTGCTTGTATCGTTTAGATAATGTCCAAACTTATCAACAGACATACTTTATATAGATTATTCTATTATATTAGCTTCGCGAAGTTCTTCAATAATTGATACAATTTCCTTATTATGATTAGTATGACCTGCAGCTTGTGATGATACCAGTAGTCGAAGTCAATCTACCATCTCATTTGGATCATCCCAGTATATATAGTTTGGCTTATGAGGGTTAAACTGCAGCAATCCATCACCTTTATAATTAGATATTGTCTTATTTTTTGATAAAGTCTGTTGGTTTTTCTCTTTAAACATCTTTTTAATAATATGTTTATATTTATAGGCTTTCGTTCCCTTGATTTGTCCATCTGGTTTATAGTCTCTTCTGTACGCATTTGTATTAATTAAAATTTTTTGTAGAGTTCTAGTTCATATTTATCATAGTTTTTTGGTATTTTATGAAACATTAGAGAAAATAGTCCTGGTGTTAGAGCCCATATTTGACTACCAACATGTATTTTGTTTTCATTTAATTTGAGCTTACTATCACCAAATTTCCATTCATTATTGAAATATTTATGTGGACCATAGTTAGCATCTAATTCATTTCTTCCTTCCAAAACAGATAAGTCAGTGGAACTCTCTTCAGCATTTAAGTTTTGAGAGTAAAAATGGTCATCATCGTCATCATCATTATCAATAGTACTTTCACCATTAGGATCAGCAAGTGAATTGCTGGCATCAAATATTGATTCTTCTACAAGTTTCTTTGGTGTACTTGTCTCCAACTTAATTGATGGTTTCTTAAGATGATTATAACTGTTATTATATTCAATTTCTGTTTTCATCTCATTCTTTTCTTTTTTGATAATTCCATTGATATTATTAGAATTATTTATGTATAAATTTGTTTAAAGGATCTGTTATAGGTTTAAATGTATCTTTTAGTTGTTCACGTGTGTCTATTTCGCCCGTTTTCATACTACGAAGCTTTTTCTTCCAGACATTTCTTGTCGCAACCAGCTCTTTTAAAATTTTTTCATCCATTTTCCAGCTATCAGATCAGCTTATTAGATATCTGATCAGGTTATCAGATCAGGTTATTAGGTATCAGATCAGCTTATTAGGTATCGGATCAGATCAGCTTATTAGGTAGATAATTAGATCAGGTATAGTTGATATTTCAAGAGCTATGTAGATGTATTATGGTTAAAGCCAGATTATATACTAAAGTTTTTCTTTTATGTAGGGCAATTTATATTGTTATGAAATAATCGAATAATTTTCTGTAGCGCCCATTGTTTAATTCATTATCTTACTTATCATCAAAAATCCATATATATCCTTCCAGCACAATCGACAAATTTCATGAAACTTTGCATAACTCATATCGCTGGCAACATGATCCCTATAAACATGCTTCATATTTGTCTCATCTTGTTTAAACATTATAATCATATTTGCATTGTCTCTTATTAAATGCTTGGGAATTCTGGTATAAGTTTGGCACAAGTAGAATGAATCAACATCCCTATGTCGTCCCATACAAAAATAAGCTCGTATATTATTCTGCTTCTCACATGCAACATCATCAAATATCATAATTGAATTAGTTTTAGCTTTGTCAGGGGGAATAACTGATTCATTTTCGGTGAATGTGTAATATCCCATTCCTTTAATAGGTGTAATTAATCTCTTCAAGTATTCATATTTCGGCTGATATAGAGATTTTGAGTATAAATAGATGTTTTCAAACTTTAGTCCATTAGGACTTTCTAGTAAGCCAATCATAACATTAGTCTTTCCACAATTTGATGGTCCCACTATTAGGGCACGAATAGAATTTGGTAAGAGTGAACTATGTTTTATTTTTGAACTGATGTTCGATGAATCATCAATGTTTCGAACTAAAATATTTTTATGTTGTTTTATTAACTGCATTTTTATAACTAAATGCAATTCATGTTTGTTACCTTTTATTATAGAAAAAAATAAATAAATAAGATGGTTATACATTATCAAAAGTTATTTAGTCATAAAAACACCTTCGTTGGAGCAGGTTTACTAGATAAAATAATAAACTCTCTTCCTGTTGAACTTCATCTTCCTGGATATCAATACTGTGGACCTGGAACTAAACTACAAAAACGTTTAAATCGAGGTGATAAAGGAATCAATTTATTGGACTCTGCCTGCAAAAATCACGATATACCCGACTAGAAATTATTATGAGCTCCTAATGGGGAACCAACTGGGTTGTCCAATTGGTTTCCGAGTTGGGATGTAACGCAGAAACGTATTTGGGACCCGATGGGGCAAACCTTATAAGTTTCCCACCGGGCAATCCCGGTAAGATCCCGATTTGGGTGCAATTGGGTTGCCCAATTGAGTGAAAATGACCGATTTCTCATTTAATTTATTTATTATATTTTATCCTTAATTTAAAAATTTATTATATTTTATCCTTAATTCAAAAATGTCTATAAATTGCATTTAAAACAATAATGTATTTATGCGTATACATATGCAAATACTTATGACATTATGACAGGTATTACAATAAATAGAAACTATTATAGGTACATACAAACATATATATAAAAATTATACGTAATGTTAAATTATACAATATGTATATGATTTGATGTCTCAGTAACGCACATTTTCAAGCTCCATTTATTTGAATCTGAAAATAGATAAAATTTCAATACTATTCCCCATGGTATAAGTATATAAGGTAGTTCCACTTTCTCTTTTTTTCTGACATATTGCCAATAAAGGAGATCTGACGTTTCAATAAAAAATCAAGCTACCATCCTAGTTTTAAAAATCCAATTTTTTATATTGTTGGAATTTTTGTGCTTCTAAAAAATTTAATTTTTTAAATTCAAAATAAAATAAAAGTCAACAAACACAACAAAAAACATTTCGTGATGCCTTGACTAATTTGAAGATGCTGTGGAACAGCAGTCCATATCAATTGATAAAGCTGGCATTACTACGACATTTACCTCTACATGATCTGTATTCACTGCAGAATATTCCATTTTCAGTGGTTGGATACTAAAGGCGACGACAATATTGATTTTTTTATGACATTTATTGTAAAATACATGCACGATGAATCAAGAGATAACAATGTCCAAATCTGTAAATGTTTCCGCCGTACGCGTTTGCCGCAAATATTTGTGGTGCATTTCAGATTGTGAGGGCGTATGCGACGCACAGAAAAGACGCAATAATTTTGTCATATTCAATACACACGATCCGTGGCTTGATGGTTTCTGACCAAGGTAGATTTAAATATATAAATCTGCCTTGGTTTCTGACGAACAACGCAAAAATTTGTGCCGCATGCTGGTGTGGTGCATTTGAAAAGAGAGTGCCACTTTTATTGTTTTATCATTTGCTTGAGCGGGGAGGCGCATTTATTTTCAGATAAAACATATATGTATGTATGTATTCATGTATGTTTGACATATTGAGAACAATATTTTGTTGCAGAAGTGGGCGTACCTTGCTTAATCGTGCTTGTATTTGCAAGTTCAACATTTTAGTTGAAGCTCTTTTCAGGCCTTCCAAGACAGTTATCATTAGATTTCTTACAATGTATATTCTTAGCTCCCATTTCGCTACAATGAAATATTAATTTTTGATAATCATCATAATGCCACATAAATAAATAAAGAGATGCAAACATACATACTTATGTACCTATGTAAGTATTTACATACTTAAATACATACCAACGTATCCTTTTTTGAAAAAAAAATTATTTTTTATTCAATAAATATTAAAAAACAAATTTTCAATTTCTTTAAAATTAATTTCACACTTTTGAAGTTTTTATATTTCAAAGGTTGCTTTTAAATTAAAATGTTTTATTTGTTAGAAAATAGATAGATAGATTTTCCTAACAAGTTCCCAGTAGGTTCCGACTTGGGAAGAACTGATGTTAAATCACTAATTTGTAGGTGGGCTATCCCAAAAACTTCCCGGCCAGATTCCGAATGGGATAAACCTTATTGGTTGGTCCCATTCATTCCCAAGTGGGCCCCAATATGTGTATTGGGACAATTTCTAGTCGGGTAGCTTATTCTAAAAATAAAGATTTCAATATTAGACATCAAGCTGATAAAATTCTTGAAAATTCAGCTTGGGATCGAGTTTTATCAAAAGATAGCAGTCTTGCAGAAAAATCATTTGTATATATGGTTACTAACGCTATGAAAGCCAAAACAAAATTTGGTATGGGTGTGGAGAAAAAGAAAAATGTGAAGAAACCTAAATTAAATGGTAAAAAATTGTTCAGTTCATCAATTAGAGCTGCAACAGAAATACTAAAGGAGAAAAAACCTTTAGACATTAACAATGCTATTAGAATAGCACGTAAAACGATCAACAAAACATTAAAAGGCAGAAAATCTCAAGTTATAATACCTCGCATAATAAATGTACCAAAAATTGGTGGTTTTTTTACCTCTAATACCGATTTTAAATGCACTGGGTGCAATTAATAGTCTAACGACTGGAGGTGCTGCTATAGCTAAGGCTGTAAATGCGACAAAGAATGCAGAAAATCAGCTTGATGAAGCAATTCGACATAATAAAGCGATGGAATTTATAGCTGTTGGGAAAGGACTTTACCTAAAACCATATAAAAAGGATTATGGTTTAGTTTATAAAGAGCAGACAAAAAACTCTTAAAAATTCTACCTAATAGACCACTATCAGAAGTCGACTTGAGAAATTTTTCAAACAAAATTCCACATTTTGGAGGAGTTTTCATGTTGGACTCACTACCAAAACGACCCAAGAAAAAAGAATGTGGCATAATCAATTTGGATATATCAACAGGACCTGGTACACATTGGGTAGCATATTATAAAAACATCAATGAAAAAGAATATTTCGATAGTTTTGGAAACTTACAACCTCCTTCGGAAGTACTCAAATATCTGGGCACAAATATAAAATACAACTATAATCAACATCAGAATTTTAATACATTTACCTGTGGTCATTTATGTCTTAAGTTTCTTTATGAAATAACTGAAAATATTAAATAAAAAACACAATTGTATATATATATATATATATATATATATATATATATATATATATATATATATATATATATATATATATATATATATATATATATATATATATATATATATATATATATATATATATATATATATATATATATATATATATATATATATTTCACAAAACTCTTTAATGCATTTTTATTTATAATTTACAATACAGAATTAATTTTTTATTTTTTTATTCCCAAATGGGATATTGAGCATTTTGAATCAAAAATTCGTCCATCTCACTCTCAAGGATTAAGCTTTGTTCACCATCTCTGCGTACTTGAAATATTCCACTCGAGAGATCCTTAATTTCATCATCTGTCAGAGTATTATATCTTTTAGGTAGAAACATTATATTTTTTTCCATCTCAACTCTTAGTGTTGGTCCATATTTTGTTGTTACCCGTGTAATATTTTGAATATGATATTTTGCAGCTACATCTAGATCCTTTATATGAATTAGGCTTTTGTTGTTTAGTGAATTAAATTTTGATATTAAATTTTTTGAGGAGCTCATTTTTTAAATAGATCTTGTCACTTTGAATCTTTAATGGAAATTGATCCTGAAAGTAGTGATGATGAGTCCAATAAGCCTAACCGAAAATATTTATTGTGAGAAGGTTAATATGTATATGTGGAGAAATATTGCTAGAGAGATAGGGATAGATGTATAGGAATAATCATATGAATGTTCCTTCTTTTAATTTTTTAATAGTCTCTTTGAAAATGAGTTGGAAAGAGAAATATGTATATTCTATACCCTCTATTCTAGAAGGAGTATAGGAAAATGGAGAAGGATATAAGAGGAGGAAAAAATAATATTGAATTTTATTCACTTTGTAGCTAAATATTTAGGAAAAAAATTATCAGTATCGACGAATCCTTTGAAAAAATAAGCAGCAACAAAATGAATACGGAATATTAACAAAAAATGAGTCAAATAAGAAGGAGTCTTAATAAATTTATATCGGATTTTGATAACTTTAGACTATACGATCATTGGGAAATGATCATATTTTTTCAAAATATGCTGGACGAGAATGATGAATTTGATGTTATGGAAGATGAGGACAACACAGAGGGACATTTTAAATGCTGTCCCTGGTATGATCCGAATTGTGAGGAAGGACCTGATACATGTAGGTACTCGATATACTTTCTACGGAAAGCTATATTAGAAAAATTTATGGAATCTTATTATACAATGTTTCAACCATCATAATAAAATTTAATAAATAAAATAGTATTATAAAAATAAAATATTCACTGTCTTGTATTATTTTTTCTAAAGGATAATTAGGAAAATTAAAGAAGTTTTTAAGTTAAAAATTTAATGAATAACTTATGAGATTATCCAACTTTTTTTGACTATGTAAAATGTTGAAATAATTAAATTTAATACAATTTCATAATGTTGTGAAATTCAAATTCCCTTGTCGAGAAATAAACAAATCAAATCAAGATTATTCAGGATTTAAAAGTACAGTTAAACTTGTAAACAGATAAAATTTGCAAGTAAGCAAAAAACAAGACAAGAATTGTTTTGATAAAACAAAAATTGTTTTCTCCGCTAGCAGCAAGTCGCGTATGATATCAGGGCTGAACAAGAAAATAAAACAAAGATTGTTTAATTTTTTTGATATTAATAAGATTTTTTTATTATTATTTAATTTTTTTTCTTTTTTCATTATTATTTTAATTTTTTTTTTTAATAACAAACCAAATTTTCTTCATAACTAAACATTAATAACTAAACATAATAACTAAATATTTACATATAAACATAAACAAATTACATTTAAGTAAAAAAACTCATCATTCTTCTTGAAGCTTATCAATTTCCATTAGCAACATATCCAGCTCATATTCTGGATTTATTTCCTGAATTCGATAATTATACCATGCTAATGTATTTATAGTATCACATTGTATTTTTCTTTTATCATCTTGATAACTAAGTACAACCTTATTTAGTTGGTTGGTATAAATTTGATGAACTTTTGACTTAAATGTTAACATATCATCATAAACAATAGACTTATTAAATAAACAATTTCTATACGCCTCTAAACTATATTTTTCAAGAACACATTTCTTAACCCCCTTCGATTTTTTACATTATTTTCATATTGCACGCTAAAAGAATACATTTTTGACCGAAGTCCCACAAATTCTTTCATAACTTTACCACAATTTTCATCCTTCATCATACTCAGCACCTTTTTGTTTAAAAGAGGAATACCATATACGTTATCTTTTTGGTAATCGGAAGTGTCAGATTCTTGTTTTGTGTCAGATTTTATGTCGGCATAAAAGTCGTTAGTTTTTATTGTACATTATTTTTCGGTTAATTGCACATCAAAATTTGCACAACATTTTGTTCAATTAACCGGGGAACCAATTAGCCGATACCCGCTTAATTGAACAATTCGTTCAATTACAAGAATCCCGTTTAATTGAACAGTTTGTTCAATTAGAGAAATCACGCATAATTGCAACTACTAATGAATTAAAAGAAATCGCATATGTGCACTTTAAGTTTTTCAAAATAATTTTTTTTTACCTTAAACGAAAAAATGCAAGTAACAGAAACAAATGTACATATATGTGTATACGCAGGTATTTATTATTGTAGGTACATATGTACTATTAAATGCACTATTTATGTGCACATTAGTTTTACAAAAAAACAAAATTTAGTAAAATAAAATTAGTAGAGATGCCACCCAGTGTTTTTCACAAATGATGTCAAATATGTATGTGCAAAAATGCCAGATTATTTTTCAATAATAATGCAATTAACCGGGTAAAAGTAAGAGAACATTTATTTTTGATGACATGTATTTTGAACCAATTAAGCGGGAAAATCAATCACCCGGGTTCAATTATCCGAGGAAATTTACATGTGTTTTCGTATGCAATATTTTTTTGCCCGATCATGCGGTTCAATTAAGCGTGAAAACCAATTAACCGTAGGGTCAATTAACCGAAAAATACTATATATATATATATATATAAATGAGTCGGTGTCCATGTAATTTAAAGATAAATTTGCTTTAAACTTGGGCTGCATGAATCCATAATGAAAATTTTACATTTTCCATTTAGAAAGCTCCAAGACGCAAAATCCCAAGTATATGGGCTTGTTGTAATATGTTTTGACTATATTCATTTTATAGCTACCATATCTTCAGAAGATATAGATAAACTCTGAAAATTGGATTTAGATATCCAATCTTGAGCCCCCAAATGGTTACAGTTTCTTGTATTCCATTTGGTTACAATTTTCACATCTCTCCTCTTGTCCACATTCTCCATTGTTTTGCCATACACAGCATTATTGAGTAATTTGAAAAAAATTTTCTCAAAAGCATTTTCAGCAGTGGCTCTGTGCTTGGTTTTTAAGTCAATATAACCTTTTAACCATGGAGATTGTTTAAATGCTAGAATACGATGCGTTTTCTTTAGAATCAAACCATATTCCAAACATTGCGTAAGAGCTCTGTAATGTATTACATAAGAGTTTTTTGGCGAAAAATCCGCCATTAATTTCTTATGGTTTGATTCTAAAGTTTTTTTGTTTTCAACACATAAGGGAAAGTCATTGTGAGAGTCATGCAGATGTGAAGGATATTCCAAATTGACCTCATATACATAACCATCCTGTGAGTTATTATTTATGCTTTTCGCATCCAGATTCAGCTCATCACTTGTCAGCCATGGGAATCCTCCATAAGGAAGATACGCAGACATCGCCCAACCGTAAAGGTTATTTGCGTCTAAATATATTAGAAAATCTGAAGGCTTGTCTTCAGCCAAATCATCTAAATATTTATTATTTGCTTTGGAATATCGCTTACTGCACTGTACCATTCCACCGCATATTTCCTTTTTAAAGAAGTTATACATGTCAATGTCTGTTAACAACTCTAATTATATTTGTGTGTGTTTTAACATGGCATCCAGTGATAGTCCTGGAGCAGTATAGAACTGACATGGATCTATATTATAAATTCCCTTACAGACTTTTCGAATATATCTGCTAACAAAAGCACATCTGTTTTGAGATATAATTCCATATAATCTCGCAGGGTTTTGCAATTACAGGTATGCCAAATCTTTATTGCATGCTCATAATCTTCAATTGTGCATTCCTTGTTATTTAATTTGTTTAAAAAATCTTCTCTTGATGGAAGCTGACCATCATCCAATTTTTCAAATGAATCAAGATATTCATAAGGGAAAACACCGTTTCTTCGTACAAGGTCACATTCTGTCTTTCTGTTAAAGTGTGCCTTAACCGTATGAAAGTCATTGTCCGTAAGGTTATTTGTTAAGGATTCTAAGCTATCAGCCATAAAACGAATAGTATCTAAAAATCGGAGTTCAAGATTGCAATTGTCAGTCATTTTTGTAAATGTAGATAGTGAAATGTACAGTTCTTTGTTCAGTGGCAGGACTTTTATGTTGTCAGAATTTTTACCTAATTCTTTAACAAAGAGGTGCGAGCCATAAGATGAATAATTATGAAAATATTTGGGTATGAACTTCGGAATTTGGTACTTTAAGTTGCAAATACTGTGAGCTGCACCTCGATATTTACCACTTATATGACAATGATCTCTTACATGATCTTTACCGAAAAAATTTGTCACATATGTGGCAATTTATTGAATTTTGAAAACTGTATATTTCCGAAAGGGTCAAGCTGTTCATTTTTGTCTTACTGGTGAGGAACTGATTGTAAATATCTTCACAATCGTCAATTAACCAGTCAATAAATTTTACAGATGCGTCCTCACCAGTACATATGTATCTTAAATTTATCTAAACTATTATTACCTATACATTTTATATAATAACTAAAGGCACAAGGAATATGCCTCTTTATAACTTGAGTTTTGTCAGTTTTTTGTAGTTTTTATATATTCTAGTATGCATTCAAAATCTGCATATATAACGAATGGCACATCCATCAGCCGCTGGTGATCTTTAAACTTCAAAATACTATCTTCGGGAGATGGCAACGCAGCAACAATTTTCCCACATTCCGTTTTGTGTTGGTCCATAGTCCATTCATTGTGCATATATTGTAGGCAGGTATTACAGAATAAAAGTCTGTCACGGTTGTCTGAGCTTTCAAAAGACTGTAAAAGGAATAAATTTATATATGTATATACATAGTTATTCAATCATAAATATGTATTTACTTACTTTGATATGTTTTGATTAAATATATAATGATGAATGTCTCCAGCTTCCAGCAGCATCAAATTAACATGCTTTACTTTTTCTTTTTGTGTATTGTAGAATGGTCCAATTATTTCATCCTTCTCATATCGTACCCAAACACGTTCACACTTATACCATCATTCCTATCCTCAAATACTTTGATGTTTCTTAATGCCAATGGGAACTTTAAATTTGTAAAATCAACCACAATTCCATTTTGTAGACAAATGACATCAGCACTAATATCTTCGATGTTATATGAACTGCAACGTCGCTTTTCCTCTATTACTGTGGTATCCAATGCGGCAACTAAAGCCCATTTGAAGCAGCAATCATCATTGTTTTCATTATTGATACAGGCCTGCCGTTTAGCCAGTTTGCATAGTGTGCTTATCCAATGTGATCCTTTTACTAGTGAGCTTTTGCTTATGTTAATTTCTAGACGAATAATTCTGATTAAAGTCCACCCAGAGTCTCTTTCCTGGAATTCCGACATTTTATTATGAATGTCCTGGAATTTTTTTTCAATTAGGTCATCAGCATTACTTCCCAGGCACAATAAATCCATTTTTGCTCTGTGTGAAATTTGACACAAGTCAATTTCTTCACCAACAATTTTTATATACTCTCCAATAAGAGTTACACAGAATTTTAAAATATTATGTTTAGCTAAACTTTTTTCAAGTCTTTCCTTGAAAATAGGTTTATTTTCCAGAACAAAGTCTTCAAACAGAAGATCATCTTTTTTGTTGGAAATTCCGTACGTTGCAATATTTTTTTTAAATGCACAGTTTATTTCATAATATTTTGGCTCTACATTCAAAGGAGTATCACCATATTTACCGCTGGGAGAATTTGAAACATCCATGTCATCAAACACAATATTATCTAGTTGTTGCTGTTGATAATGCTGCTGTTGTTGCTGATGATGTTGCTGCTGTTGTTGTTGTTGTTGAGGATACCTGAAACTGTCCATCGACAAGGCAAATTTATTATTCAAAACTGAAGGATAATAGTTGGGCATATTATATTGCTGCCATTGCATTGGTGATGTATATTGATAGGGAATAGGAAGATGATGTGGAATTTGAATGGGTACTGAAAACTGATTGTTCTACGTCGTAGGACAGTACGAAGTCATTGGAAGCTCTTGGAAGGACACCGGATGTTGCTGTTGCATATTGGTCCACGCAATTGGGTTATATAAAGGCATTGGAGGCTGTGCATCACATTGCACATGTTGTAATTGAGCATGACTTTTGCAATGGTCCAAATACGACTTTTGGTATTTGTATTCCTTTTGACATATTTCACAAACGTAGCTTGAAGAATTCATTTTTATTTATTTATTTATTTAATTAGCAATAATCAAATTTATTTAAATATTTTATTTAATTTATTTAATCCTTTTTTTCAAAAACAACAATCAAATTTATTTAATTATTTTATTTAATTTACTTAATCCTTTTTTCAAAAACACTATAAACTTCTTTATTATTAAATTTTTTGTTTGTTTTCAAACTATTTATTTAATTAGCAACAATTAACTATATTTAATTATTTTATTTAATTTATTTAGTTCTTTTTTAAAAACACTATGAACTGGTTTATTAATAAATTTTTTGCTTTCAACAGCACTTGTTGAGATATCAGAGTATACCGATGAATATCTTCATTATTTCTTCTACTTATATACATCCTATGAGAATCGCGTAGTAGTCACCAAGTCTAATTTTTTTATAGATATTACGAGATATGATGAAATTCATATGTACACATAGCAACAGCAAGAACTAGAACATAACATTGTGTAATATTTTATATAAATGATAACTAATGAAATTATGTTATCAAAATGATGACTCATTCGCAAAACATATGCAGCTGAATAAACAAAGCAATAAACAAGATTAAGCAAGATTTTAATATGGACAGACAGACCGACAGACATCAATCCACATTGACAGACTCTTTATGTAAACACAACCTCTAACCAACCCCCACCAACAAACAAAAATTAGGATGATGACTCATTCTCCAACACATCCACCTGAGTAAACAAAAACACCAACAAGATTAAGCATGCATATTGAACGTAAACAAACATTTCAGACCATCTGTCATACTAAGCAACACAGCTACAAATCCAAACGATCATGCGATTATATGATGCAAAAGGAAAAAAATACCCCCACTTAACATAAAAAATATTATAAACAAAAAGCAAACGCTTACTGTATGTACGTATGTATATGCATACATATTAATTGGAACTTAACAGCCCCCCTCTAACACTTCCATAACCATATTCTGAAAATATACAAACCCTCCACCAGTCAATTGGTGGACGGACATGCTTAACTAAACACAACTACATTTTAAATGTAAACACAAGCACCACAAAAAAATTATCAAGAACAAAAAATAATAATAGCCACACAATAAACCCCGTAGGAACCCAATTCGACTTTTTTATCTACAAGTTTGGTGACGTTATCACTAAACTTGTCTACACTCTTTATTTCCACATATAATCTAAAACACTACCCAATCTCTCAATATCACCCCATAAGAACCACATTGTCTATACTAAGCCAATTCTTTCAAGCTCCAAACTCACTACGTAATGTCTCAATATCACCCCATAAGAACCACATTGTCTATACTACGCCAATACTTTCAAGCTCCAAACTCACTACCCAATGTCTCAATATCACCCCATAAGAACCACACCCTAAATGTCTATAACACCAAAAAGCATTACCCACACTATAATTTTTCACAATCTTCACTATAAACATTTTGCCTACAGGGCACCTTCATCTTTTTTTCCCACGCATATCAAATTACACATTTGTTTATTTAACAATTAAAATTTCAAATTTTAATTACGCAAATTTTAAAATTTTAATTGCCGCACATACTGTTCCCTACTACTGAAGTCCTACGAAAACCTGGAGAAGCGAGTAATTGAACATTTCAAGCTGGTTTCCCGTACACCACAGCAAGGTTTCGAGCCAATGCAAAACAACGTGATACCACTGCCAAAAATTTAATGGATATAATTTAAAAAGGACTTGTTTGCACAGCTAGTAGACATGCAGCATATTCCTGCGATACAAAAGATGTGGTACCTGAAATCAAACTTGGGGGGCGAAGCTGAAAAACTAATAAGTCATCTTTCAGCCACAGCCGAAAACTACGTAGCCGCATGGAGCCTATTGCAAGAACGATACAATAATCACCGCGTTCTGGTAACAACGCTAATGCAACAACTTTTGGATCAACGAAACGCTGGACCATCAGTTGCTGCTATCAAACAATTGCATGATACAACACAAGAAAGTCTACATGCGCTAAACAACATCGGGATCGATAGCGTTTCATGGGATCCCATGCTGTTCCACATACTTGTTAAAAATTTGGATCGGGTTACTCTTGTACTATATGAGAGGATCATTAGCAATCCAAAAGAACTACAAAAAATCAAAAACCTATTAACATTTCTTGATAATCGTTTTCAATCCCTGGAAGCCATAAACCAGAAAGAAAGATCATCAAAGGTCTATGGTTCCACTACCTCAGCTAAACAAACAGAAGTCACGTGCTCACTTTGCAAACACAACTTTCACCAACTGTACGGGTGTCAGGAATTTCAACAACTGTCGCCAGCAGACCGTCTGAGTTTCATTCGGAAGCAAAACCTGTGTGTGAACTGTCTAAAATCAGGCCATACAGCCAAAACTTCCAATTCAGGATCATGCATGACATGCAAGAAAAAACACAACTCCCTACTTCATCTGGAGAACAACACTCAGTCATCAAACCAAAGATCAATAAGTGAAAGGATATCCCAGAAGTCATCATCATTCGCGACTAATCAACCTAAAATAATTGATCCCGATTTCAATGGAGTGACACCTTGCCCTCCAGAAGCGTCCTCACTAGCGGCAACAAATGGTCAGGTGTCAATTCATACGTTCTTCTCAGCACAGCTCTAGTAAAAATCAAAACTGATACAATGGAGTTTGAATGTCGCGCCTTAGTTGACTCTGGTTAACAAGTGAACTTGATTATGGAGCGTTTGGTAAAACGACTTAACATTGCATAAAAACACAACACCGAGTCAATGTGGCTTTGCAATCTCGAATTAATGGATTTTCCACACGCCTGGAGGCACTTGTTTTGCCTCGAATTATCGTACCACAACCATCACAATTTATCAACATTGATGAGTGGCCACCACCAAAAAATCTTATGCTAGCTGACCCAACATTCGATCTAATAAAATCGATATATTGCTGGGTGCCGAGCATTATCACCAACTGCTCGCAATTGCACAAATAAAATTATTTCCACAACTTCCTATTTTGCAGAACACGGTTCTTGGCTGGATCGTAGCAAGAAAAATAAATAGAGAATACCTTAGAGACGCATCATGTGGAATATATACTGAAGACGAAGGGCTTCAAGCTTCCATCGCTCGACTTTGGAAACTAGATGAAGTTAAAACAACGAAAAAAAAACACTATAAATAGCCGACAGACAATGTGAAGAGCATTTTGTACAAAGTACAACTAAAAACAATCAGGACCACTTCGTAGTCAGAATACCCTTTCATCAAACCTCTAATACCCTAGGCGACTCACACACAATGGCTCTCAACCGATTTCTCGCTCACGAACGACGTTTGCAAAAGAACCCATATTTGAAAGCTAAATACACTGAATTTATGGCTGAGTATGAATCAATGGGACACAAGACAAAATTGGAAACAGATTCCATAATATCTCGAAACTACTACATCCCACATCATTGCGTACTGAGGCCAGAAAGTTCAACCACTAAGCTTAGGGTAGTATTCGATGCCTCAGGCAAAACCTCCTCAGGCAACTCTTTAAAAGACCTGATGTTCACGGGACCAACACTACAAAGCGAACTATTCTCCATACTGCTAAGGTTTCGGTATTGGTTGCTCCTGAAGATCGTCAATTTCAGCTCATAATTTGGAGAAAGGATTCAACAATGCCCATTGCATACTACCAACTCAACACTGTCACATACGGCACAAGAGTAGCTCCATACATAGCAACAAAATGCCTTGATCAGATGGCTGAAGAAAATAATATACGTTATCATCTGCTTTACAATTTATTAAAGACAATTTCTAGTAGATGATGGCTTGGGCGGGTCAAATAGCTTATCAACAGCGATGCAATTACAAAAGCAACTTGTGGATATTATGAAAAAGGGCGGCTTCACGTTACGCAAATGGTGTGCAAACCACCCACAATTACTTGTAGAAAAAATTCAAAGGCAACAAAATAAAATACTCCGTACGATTACAGCAGTCCCATGGTATGTCAGAAACAAGCGAATTCATAAAGACCTCCAAAAAAGGTACCTAATTCACCCAAAACAAGTAGCTTTCAAACCTAGAAAAGGTACAAGCGATGCTCTACTATATTTGGATCAACAAATCACAAAGTCTTTATCTTCCGGCAATCACATAACAGTTATATCCATGGACTTTGAAAAAGCCTTTGATAGAATAGGAATTCATGCAATTATAACACAGTTGAAAGAATGGTGCATTGGTCATAAAATACTAAAATTTGTGTTCAACTTTTTAACCCACAGAAAGTTTAGAGTAAAAATAAATAATTGCTACTCCCCCATTTATCCCCTCAATAATGGTATTCCACAGGGTTCACCCATCTCTGTGATTATGTTTCTAATTGCATATGAAAAAATTAACCATATTATTCTTAAACATCCAACATTTAATCACTGCATGTATGCTGATGATCTATGTATAATAATAAAACAGAAAAAGCAACAAATCTTAGATCAAGCTAAATTGATAAATCTCATAACAGATTTAGAAAGCTGGTGCAATGCCTTTGGAGCAAAAATTTCGTTCGAAAAAACCAAAGCAATACATTTCTGCCGTAAACAAAGATGTTTACAAACATCATTAGCTGTACAAACACATACTATTAACTTAGTAGCAAAAATGAAAATACTAGGCTTAATATTCGACTCTAAATATCGCTGGAACGATCATATTTTATATCTTAAAAGCGCCGTAGAGAAAAGATTGAATTTAATAAAATGTATTTTCAATATAAATAGTAACTCACACCCAAGAACTATTATACACATAATAAAAGCTTTAATAATATCTAAAATTGAATACGGACTTCCACTCTATGGGTATACTACTAAAGCATTATTGAGGAAAATACAAACTACATATCATGCGGCTACAAGATTTGCTATAGGAGCTTTCAAATCAACACCCATTCGCAACATACTTATAGATTGTGGCCTCCCCACACTTGACAACCTAATTGCCTTAAATACTGTAAAGTTAGCGACAAAACTTCTTATACCATCCGAAACTCAAATATTACATTTTAATCCAAAATTAAAATGCAGAAACAAACTTAAATCAGCCGTACAACGTATCACAGAATACATAAAATTAATTGGACTCAGTCCAACACCAAAGAAAAAAATTCAACTGCCTACGACCCCCATGGCTACTCTCGAACAAAAGCATAGATTCTACTCTAGTATCATACTCCAAACATAATACAACGTGTGACACATATTTATCCCTCTTTCTTCAAAAGAGAGAAAAATACGTAGAAAATGGATGGCTTTTTTGTTACACAGATGCATCCAAATCCACTCATGGAGTAACGTACGCAATAATTGACAACAATTTAAACACTATTCAACAAAGCCTGCTAGATATAAATAATCCAATTTTTATCGCGGAAGCTGCTGCAATTTTAAATGCTATTAAATGGGTAAAAAAACAGCGAACTAAATATATTATCTGCTCCGACTCAAAGTCATGTATTATGGCGATACAAAATCTATCAAATCGAGATGACATAATATGCGAAATTCGAGACAATCTAATACGATTTCCAAATAAAATCAAGCTAATGTGGATACCAGGACACTCAAACATCGAAGGTAATGAAAAAGCTGACATAACAGCAAAAGAAGCATCGAAATTTCCACTTATAACAGAAAACATGCAAAATAACTATTTAATACAAACGGCCGCTCGTAACTACATTTTCGGTAAACAAAAGATCGAATGGAATGATTATTCTCACATTTACAAACAATTTAACCCAAATGGGGAACCACCATTATATCCAACAACAATATCTAGGAAAAATCTTCAAAAATATATAAGAATGCGGCTAGGGCATATCAGACTAACACATCAACACTTGATGGAGAAGAAACCACCACCTCAATGCATACTTTGTGCCAGCTCTACTATGTCAGTACACCACCTAATAAATGAATGCGCTACTATAAAATCAGTGTGTAACAACAACAATATTATTCTTACTAATCTACTTCTGGATACAACAACAATAAATATAAATAATTTTATAAAAATATTGTATAGATTAAATATCTACGATAAAATTTAACTGTATAATTCTCTTGTATTCTATACCTACATCTCAGTTATTTTAACAACAAGATAATGTTTAAATTATTAAAATCTCAATTGTATACTATGAGCTGATGGCCATGGTAGCTAGTGCTCGTAAACTTTAACTTTATATTAATTGTTTAATATTAAGTTATTCAATAAATAAATAAATAAATCATAAAGACCTAGATGTGCCGCTTTAAGACAGTGTTTTCCGAACACGTGACAAGCTGCGTAAAAAAACTTGAGTTGCACCCAAATCCCCTAGCCCGAAACATCATTAACTTTAGAGGCGACACTTGGCTGAGAAGGAGGGACACTCTTGCTCTCAGCCAAACACGAGAGACGTAAACAACCAAAGAACCAACCGCTGAAACAAATATTTTTGTCTGGCATTGGCTAGACTTAAAAATTATAATTTTAGAGTTAAGATTTGATTACTTATTGCTAGTTCAATTTTATTGAAGGTACAATAAATAAATATAGCCGGAAAAAAATATGATGAATTTGAGTCACGTAAGAATATGAAATACGCTTTTTATATAAACGTTTTACAGATATTCATCTAATATGCAATTTGTATCCTATAAGCCAAATTTCAGTCTGCTAGGCGGAAAGTTTCCGCATTCTTTATTTTTCCGTGGTTTATATGCTTATTCCTAGCTTAAGTATCAAATTTGAAGTACCTTAGAACTTTGATTACATTTTTAATTTTATGGTTCGTGATTTTACTCCTAATATTAAATTGATTCTTAAGAAGTAAACTCCAAAAAAATTTGATGTAATTACAGTTTTATTACAGTATTTATCGCTTATATCGGTTATTTGCATCTAACGTTTATGTGCATCCCAACATGAGCAATTTTCTATTGCTATTAAAAAAGCCATACATATTTTTCGTATTTGCATTTCGCTTATATGCATTTCTCGCTTTTATGCACCGTATAGAAATGCAAATATTTTCAAAATGTATTAAAAGATTACGCATATATATGCGCGGTACATGTTAAGTACATTTTTCAAAAATATAAATTTGTGCACTAATTTTTCTACAGCAAAAATAAAGTTCTTTCTCCATTTAATAAGAAGAACGTGTAAAGTAACAAACTAAAATTCATTTTTGAAAACTTTCAGGCAATATTCCGTTTGGTAGTACGCATTTGATGCGTCGTACGGAGTTCTTATTTGCAGTCTACACCTAAAATGACTAACTTTAACATTAACTTCAAGTTAATGTTTCAACTGTATACTGTTCAAGTTAATACTTTTTTCAAGTTATAACATAATTGTTAGTGCATTTGTTTTAACAACGTAGTCATAACTTCAAGTTACAACAGCATTTCCAGTTGGTTGTGTGTGAAAAAAAACTCTCGGGAACTCACGTTGGTAAATTCCTTAAAGAAATTTCCGTTTGCTAGTAAGGAGTTCCGAAATAAAAGCACACGGAATTTTTGGCCGTTATCGTCTATTACAGGGATATGATTGTGATTGTGTGTTGTAAATTAAAAAGTAAAGGAATTTATGAATATGCAAACATTATTCTCTACAGAAGGCTACACGATTATTTTTCCGTGTACAAATAAATGTGAATTTCCGTAAGAAGTCCGTACCACGCTTGAAGTGAAAAATCACCAAAATCATTTTGGTCTAATACAGGGATGTCATATCTATTAGCATTCGTCTCCACGTAGCAATTTTTATTGCTGCAATTGTCAAGCACCATTTAAAAAATATACACTAGAAATAATGTAATTTTCTATATAGAATTTTACAATTGCCAGTAATAAAAATTGCTACGTGGAGACGTAGGGTTAGCGGAAATGCTTTTCTGTCAACTGAAACAAAAATTAATGTTCAAACAATTGTTTTTTCAAGGAATTTTTGACATTTTTATCGTCTTGTAAATAAATGTTTGTGTTTTACATATTATAATTAAGAAATTTAAATGAATTTGGATAGAATTAAATGCAAAATTTCGACCCTTAAATTTAGGCCGGACTGCGTACTAGGCTTTGAAAACTAAATTTGGGATTTTGTTTACTCATTGTAGTTTTTTGTACATGCACCGTTGAAGCATATAAGAGAGTTTTTTTTATAAGCACTGCCCATGCATATAAGCGAGTTTTTATAAATGCATTTCTCGCTTATAAGCACAAAAAGTCGTGCAAAATTTGAAATACATATAACCGATAAATACTGTATACACTTCATCCTCAAGAGTAGGGTCATTACATTGCTTCAGCATTTCTTGAGAAGGTGCAGAAGAAGTGTAACACAGTTTTATTTACATTCATATTGTTACGTTTTTAGTCCTTTACATAAAAACGGTTTTATTATTTTCACAGGATTCGTTGAATTGCAATAAAATAAAACACAGATATTTATTTTACAAATAAATTCTCAGTAACACTTTATTTATTACTTTAAAAACACGTACAACTAAACGCGATGTACACACTAACTATTCTTGGCGATGTTTACTCGTCTAAGTTTAAAAACACACTTATTCCTTGTCGTCTGGCAGCCTCCCCTTATATAGTCAATTATAAAACCTTCTGGTAACTTCGCTAACTTTCTGGAATACAGCCGTCTCTCTTTATCTTTAACTGTACTGTAATTCAGGTCTCTTTTCATCTTTAAGTGTACGGCATGATCATTTTGGTCTTGCTATGGTGCAATGTATGTGCGTGTGTAGATGCATGAGATTATTCTTCTGTTTGTTTATCTTCGCACACACACATACTCTAATGCTTGCAACTTAACAAATTACGCTGTCATCAAGTCTACATCTCTTGCAGTTTAAGTTTAATGTCACTGTTTGTAATTGCGATTAAGCAGTCTCGAATAATCTTGAAAGTTCTAGCTACCGTTTCCTGAAGATTCCGGAAACTTCCATTTTCCGTTATTTTGAATTCTATTGGCAGTTGTCGAGTGATGCCAAGTTTAATTGTGGTACTTGGTTGCCAGGTTTTGATTTTATTACAGTGATTTAGGGGTATAAAGCAGATAATGATCGGGTTGTCAGTTTGTGTCGTTACATTTGAATCTGCATTTTCATTTCGTAACACTGCCGCCCACTTAAGCCTGTTCGTCCCGAATAGGCACACAATCACCTTTTCCATAGTGCGCCAGTCGTTCCAGGTGTACGATTTTCATTTTGGACCTTGGGCTGTTGTACTTCTGTATCCTATAGACGACATCGTTCAACCTTTTAATAACCTTATACGGTCCATCCCAATGAGTCTGCAATTTTGGAGACAATCCCTTCTTTCGTTGTGGGTTGTAAAGTAGAACCAATTGACCCTCATTGAATCCCTCAGAATTTGCAGCTCGGTCATATCTAGCCTTCATCTTGTCACTGGCCATTCTAATTCGGTTGCGTACAAATTCATGTAGCTCATTTAAATTTTCTTGCTCTTGGGAAAAGCTGGTGCCTTCTTCACTTGTTGGTGTAGGCTTAACGCCAAATTCCAAATCACCAGGCAATTTTAATTCCGTCCCGAAGACAATTTTAGCAGGTGTTCGTGATGTCGAGTCATGTACAGCTGACCTATATGCCAACAAAAATTTGGGAATGTGCTCGTCCCAGTCCCTTTGATGCGCGCTTACCACTTTTCGCAGGTACTCCTCTAGAGTGCGATTAAATCTTTCTACCATGCCATCGGACTGTGGGTGCAGCGGCGTCGTTCTTGTTTTCTTTATCCCATATAATTCGCACATTTCCCGGAATATAGCAGACTCGAAGTTTCTACCTTGGTCAGAATGTAATTCTATTGGAACACCATAGCGACATACCCAGTTGTTGACAAATACATTCACAACTGTCCTTGCTTCTTGATTGGGTATGGCATATACTTCTGGCCATTTACTAAAATAGTCCATCACCACAAGAACATAGCGATTCCCGGCGTCGCTGACGGGAAAAGGACCTGCTATATCCATTGCTATCCGCTCAAATGGTGCACCTGAGTTGTACTGTTGCAGCTGTCCTCGACTTTTTCTTGCTGGTCCTTTTGCTGCGATGCACTGTGGGCAGTTTGCTATCCAGTCGGCTACGGCTTGTTGACACCCAACCCAATAAAAACGCTGTTTTAGCTTCTCCAGCGTTTTTGTCACTCCCAGATGACCGCCACTAGGACCATTGTGGAACTCGTGCAAAACTTTATTCACCTTGGAGGATGGCACAACTATTAGGTTGGAAGCCATTTTACCATCTGCACTTTCCCATACGCGGTACAAGCACCCGTTTATCAGCTTCAGGCTATTCCACTGAGCCCAATAACATTTCACAAGTGGGCTTTCAGCTGATATTACATTGCGAGCAGGTCTTCTATTTTCCTCTTTGGCTGCTATAATTGTCGCCAATATGGTGTCGTTTCTCTGTGCCCCTGACCAGTCCTCATCGGAATCGATGTGTGTTAGCCGAACATCAATAACACATTCCTTCTTTTCGGCCTTAACACAATGTCTGCACTCCAAGCTGCAGGGCCGTCGCGATAAAGCATCTGCATTGTTATGCTTTACGCCCCTTCTATGCTCTATGCTGAAGTCGTAGCTTTGAAGACGTTCAATCCAGCGCGCTAGCTGCCCTTCAGGATTTTTAAACTGCAACAGCCATCTCAATGCAGAATGGTCGGTCCTCAGCGTAAAGTGTTGGCCATACAGGTACTTATGGTAGTGTTTTATGCACTCCAACACTGCCAAAAGCTCACGTCGTGTCACACAGTAGTTTCTCTCAGGCTTTGAGAGTATACGGCTATAATAGCCTATCACTTTTTCTGTGCCATTGAAACCTTGCGACAACACACCTCCTATGCCATAGCCGCTCGCATCGGTATCAAGCAAAAATTTTTCTCCAGCTATGGGGTAGGCTAGTACTGGTGACGTACTCAGTAAATCCTTCAGTGTCTGGAAGGCATTCTCCTGCTGTTCGCCCCAGTGATACGGCCTCGACTTCTTGGTCAGCTCATGTAAGCTTGCAGCGACGTTGGCAAAATTTGGTACAAAGCGTCTGTAGTAGGTACAGAGGCCCAGAAAGCTGCGCAGTTCATGAAGATTTTTCGGACGAGGCCAGTCCTTTACTGCTCGTATTTTATCTTCATCCGTTGAGATTCCGTCTGCCGTAACTCGATGGCCCAAATAATTTACTTCTTTCTGGAACAATGCACATTTCTTCACGCTAAGTTTTAAGCCAGCTGATGATATGCGTTGAAGAACTTCTGCCAAATTTTTGAGGTGCTCATCAAAAGTCTTTCCCATCACGACGATGTCATCAAGGTACACCAAGCAAGTCTTCCAGTGAAGCCCCTTCAGCACTCGTTCCATTAGGCGTTCAAAAGTAGCTGGAGCATTGCAGAGCCCGAATGGCATAACTTTAAACTGCCATAATCCATCGCTCGCGCTAAAAGCAGTTTTCTCCTTATCTTTCTCTGCAATCTCCACCTGCCAATATCCGCTTTGTAGGTCTAACGTGGAGAACCATTTCGTTCCAGCCAGCGTGTCTAAGGTGTCGTCAATTCTTGGTAGTGGATAACTGTCCTTCTTAGTAACGTCATTGAGCTTTCTGTAGTCAACGCAGAATCTCGTACTGCCATCCTTCTTTTTGACTAAGACAACGGGCGAACTCCAAGGACTTGAAGATGGCTCGATTACACCACTCCGCTCCATTTCATGAACAAGTTCTTTTACCTCATTCCGTTTTGCTAGGGGTACACTTCTGGGTGGCTGTTTGATCGGCCGCGCTTCGCCTGTATTTATTTCATGTTTCACTATTGCCGTTCTCCCTTGGCTTTGATCTTTCAAGGCGAAGACGCTGGTGTGCCTTTTTAGCAGCTGTTTAGCTTTATTTCTATCAGGAGCTGCTAATTCTGCTACCCATTTCCCCACGTGTTCTTCAAATTGTTCACGCTCTTTTGCGGACATATTGGCTGGTTCAGGCTTTCGCTCGCAGTTTATTATTGCCTCTGGTGGAGTACATTGGCCTATAGCAGAATTTCCGCTGACGACTTTTTTGTTGCCTGATAAATTAAGTACTCTTATAGGGATCTTTCCTCCTTTGCAAGTTTTTACGAGGGCTTTTGCTGTTAATAGCTCGCTCTTAATTTCTGTTGGTTCTACTACCCACAACCGATTGTCCTCACAATCTCCCTCCATGCGTGCCCATATTACTGATTCAGACTGCGGTGGTATCGTCTGGTTTTCAATAGCAACTAGTTTCCTTATGTGCGTTTGATTGTCATATCCAACATCAAGCGGTATTTCAACATTACGCCAAATCATCACTTGTTGCCCCATATGCAGGTTGATGCCATGGTTTATCATAAAATCGGCTCCAATAATCACATCGTCAACAATATCGGCAACGATAAACACATGTTTCACGCTTATATTGGCTATAGTCACCTTCGCTTCAGTCTTACCGTAGACAGTGGCAGGCTCCCCAGTAGCTGTACGTAGTCTTATATTCCTTAAAGGTTCACACTTCCCCTTCACTATATCGGGCCTGACTATTGACTGCGACGCTCCTGTGTCTATGGTGAAGATGTGCTTTTCGCCGTTGATGTATCCACATGCAGTAAGGTTGCTATTTTTCTGCTGCATTACTGATATGGAGATTGTGGGGCCGTCGTTTGTGGGAGCTAGCTCTTGCCCCTTAGTGCTAGCTCGTTTTAGTTTAACGGGGACTCTTGTGTTGTTTGTTGGTTCACCCGTTTACTATTCCTTGGTGGCGAAACAGATCTGGCTCTTTTTCTTGGCGCCTTGCAGTTGCGCTGGAAGTGGCCAATTTTTCCGCAGTTATAACACTTAGCTTTTACTTTGCCGTCCTTCTCCGCCAATGCTTGTCTCACTGCCTCCTTGATGCTAGAGACTAGATCACTCTCATTTTCGGCAATGACCTCCACGTTCCGCACCTTGCACACCTGTGGCTTCCAAATCACCCTAGCAGTCTCCTGAGCTAGTGCAAATGAAACCATTTCTGCGAATGTAGCCTTTTGTGTAGCACACACTGCAAGCTTGATGTCAGGATCACGGATGCCATTAACAAACGCCTCTGTTTTGACATGATCCAGGAATGGGTGGTTTTCACCTGGATACGTAAGCTGCACTAACCGCTCAATTTCCATTGCGAAATCTTGTAGAGACTCATTGGGCTTTTGTCCTCTACATCGCAATTCCATGCGGTATATATCTCGCTTATGTTCGCCACCATATTTCCGCTGCAGTGCCGCCATTATGTCATCAAAATTATTTCTGCAGCTCCCTGGTACGGTTTCAAGTACTTCTGCTGCGGCTCCTTTTAAGGCCAAAATCAGCTCTATGGCCTTTTCTTCACTGTTCCAACCATTTTTGCTGGCAACTGTTTCGAACTGGAACTTGAAGATGTTCAAAGGTGCGCTGCCATCGAAACAAGGCGTCTTTACTCTGCTGGAAGCCTCTGGAATAACTCTCACTGGCCCTCCTTGACACTGCAGATTAACAATTTTTGCTTCCAAGTCATGCAATTTCTCGTCCACATCTTTGACATGCACTTCGACGCCACCAATTTCTAGGCTATGAAGTTTATTCTCTAGTTCTGAGAGTTTCTCGTCAAATTTGATGACTTGTACCTCAATGCCATCTACTCTTCTATTTATGACCTCAGAAATTTCCACTAGCTTCTCATTTGTGGCCTTAGATATTTCCTGAACTTCAGCCTTAACTTCAGCTAGCAGTCGCTCGTTGTTAGCTCTAGATGTTTCTTGAACTTCAGCCAGCATTCTCTCATTGTTCACTCTAGATGTTTCTTCAAATTTCTCATTTGTGGTTTTAGATGTTTCTTCAAATTTTTGCATCATAGCGGCGAACATTGTACTTAAGTCCATGCTGCTTGTCGTGGCACGAGTACGTACCTCTATTTCCTCTTTATCCTCAAATTCGTATGTCCCGATGTCGATGCCACGCTGCTTGAACTCATCTATCAGCCTCTTCTGAAGTTCCACTTTATTGCCTGTTGTTGGCAGTTCCAACTTACTCAGCTCTTTTTTTAGCTGCTCAACTTTTAGCTCTTCAAACTTCATGGCTTCTATTTTTTAATGTCCTTTTTATTATTTAATAATGTCCTTTTTTTATTTTATTAATTAATAATGTCCTTTTTATTTTATTTTGCAATTTTACTTCTGACACCAATTGTTACGTTTTTAGTCCTTTACATAAAAACGGTTTTATTATTTTCACAGGATTCGTTGAATTGCAATAAAATAAAACACAGATATTTATTTTACAAATAAATTCTCAGTAACACTTTATTTATTACTTTAAAAACACGTACAACTAAACGCGATGTACACACTAACTATTCTTGGCGATGTTTACTCGTCTAAGTTTAAAAACACACTTATTCCTTGTCGTCTGGCAGCCTCCCCTTATATAGTCAATTATAAAACCTTCTGGTAACTTCGCTAACTTTCTGGAATACAGCCGTCTCTCTTTATCTTTAACTGTACTGTAATTCAGGTCTCTTTTCATCTTTAAGTGTACGGCATGATCATTTTGGTCTTGCTATGGTGCAATGTATGTGCGTGTGTAGATGCATGAGATTATTCTTCTGTTTGTTTATCTTCGCACACACACATACTCTAATGCTTGCAACTTAACAAATTACGCTGTCATCAAGTCTACATCTCTTGCAGTTTAAGTTTAATGTCACTGTTTGTAATTGCGATTAAGCAGTCTCGAATAATCTTGAAAGTTCTAGCTACCGTTTCCTGAAGATTCCGGAAACTTCCATTTTCCGTTATTTTGAATTCTATTGGCAGTTGTCGAGTGATGCCAAGTTTAATTGTGGTACTTGGTTGCCAGGTTTTGATTTTATTACAGTGATTTAGGGGTATAAAGCAGATAATGATCGGGTTGTCAGTTTGTGTCGTTACATTTGAATCTGCATTTTCATTTCGTAACAATATATTTTACAACTCGTAATAACGCTTCCAGATGTTCAAATTGTATCCTATTTCGCAGATGATTTTTGATATGTTGAAAATATTCTTTTAATACATTTTGTTCGCACATACATATGTATGAATATATAAAAATTCATATATAAAAATACCAGAGTAAATATAATGGTGGAGTTCACACAACATTCGGAAACTGTTTACTCGTTAAATTGGCCAACTTTTCTATATATTTTATTGCTGTACAATTTATTTTAAAAAATTTTTACAGAAAAATGTATGGGAAATTTTTACCAATTTAACGAGTTACCGAATGTTGACTGAACAACAATGTTATATTTTCATACTGACTTAAAGTTTCTCAAAAAAATTTATGGCTCATGAAAAATAGCCTACAAAATCGCCAACTAATTTATAAATCGCCAAAAATATTGCTATGTCCCCAAATCGAAAATTAAGACGCCAAACAAGTTTTAAAATTCACATCTGATAGCCCTGGTGCCAGACAGCGTTGCCATTGTTGGTAGGTTCCTACCAAATTTGGAAGGATTTTTTTCGTTTGGTAGGATAAATCTTTTTTTGGTAGGTTTGAGAATATACATATTTATGCATAATTATTAAAAAAGGTTTTCAATGCAGCTTATAAACATTTAATAAATTATATACAAATTTTCGTCGATCTTGCAGAATATGTATTAAATTTTCGTTAGCCTTTGTCGTTTTCTTTTCTAGGCAAACTGTAAAAATTCTTTAACTTTTTATGGAAAATTGCAAATTAGCATTCTTTTAAGATAAAAATGTATCTTGCGAAGTGTTGATATAACTTGTAATAAATTCAGTATTTCAAAAATTCATTATTTTGCAAATTTTCACTGAGAAATGCAAAAAAATTTAACATTTTTCTCTACAAAAGAAACACTAATAACTAAAAAATTTTCAAATCCATATTGAATTCTTTTTATATTATTTATTTTTAAATTCACAATCACAACCCTCGAAGCGATCTATGTAGCTTGTCTGCAAAAACGCCCAGTTTCTATATCGGGAATCGAACCCGAGCCTTTGGACTGACTGGCTAGCATTGCTACCAATCAGTCCATAGTCCGGACTAAGTATTTTTTTTTTAGTTTTTTGTCTTTCTTAACGAATTTTTTCTATTCCTTAATGATCATTTGATGCACCATTTTGTTGATATATTAGATAATATGATGCATATTTTTTAACTATTGTATTTATATTTAAAAATGTTTTAAAAATCAGTTTATAAATCTTAGGAAAGCCCGATTCTAGATTTAGATATTTTTTTTCTTAAGAAGAATAAAGCGATGTGCCTTTCTTTGAATTAATTCAGTGTAATTTTTTAACAATATGCTGCAGATTGTAAGGCTTAGTGCTAGCTTTACGTATAAAAAAGTTCAAAGGACCTTTTTGAGGTATGACAACTTTATCGCTGTAAAATTGAAATATAAAATGAACGGAATCTGAAGATGGTAAAACGGAAACGATAGGAATAAAAGTACGGAATCAAGAGCACTCTGATCGGAATATGCATGTGCAATAAATCCATTAAAGCTCCAAAATATTGTTAAAGAATATGTATTTTAAACTTGACTACCAGAATGCTTTAAAAATCGCAATCAATAAATTTTACGAAATTGATAGGTTTAAAACGGTTTGGTAGATTTTTGTGGAAAATTTGGTCAGATGATAAATATGTACTATTGTGAACAATCCAATTAAGTGAAATTCACAATAGTGCTATTTTCATTGAATGTGCGCCATAATACCAAATGAAAATTCGTCCGATCAGTTAATTCGATCACAATCGAAAATCGAATGTTGCTCATAATAGGCACCTAAATCTTTTTTTGGTTGGTTTGAGAATATATTTATGCATAATTATTAAAAAAGGTTTTCAATGCAGCTTATAAAAAATTAAATAAAAACATTTTGTCTTTTCGTTAGCCTTTGTCGTTTTCTTTTCTAAGCAAACTGTAAATTTTCTTAAACTTTTTATGGAAAATTGCAAACTAGCATACTTTTAAGATAAAAAATTTATCCTGCCCTCTTATTCTGTAGCTCGCTAAAGCTAAATCTCTATCGCTAAAAATGTATAAAGTCAATTTATCAAATTTTTGACACGAATATAATTTTGCAACGTCTATTGCTAAATTAGGCAACGTCTTAAAAATTTAATACGCCGAAATTTTAGTGTTTTACGTCATTGCCAAAAATGTTTAATTTTGTGTTTGTTCAGCATTTTAGCGATCGAGATTTAGCTTTAGCTCTAGCGAATTACGGAAAAAGTGGGCTGGTAAGTGTTGATATAACCTGTAATAAATTCAGTATTTCATAAATTCATTATATTGCGAATTTTCACTGAGAAGGGTAAAAAACGTAGCATTTTTTCTGCAAAAGAAGGAGCCAATTATTAAAAAAATTTTATATGAATATAAAACTCTTTTTATTTTATTTATTTTTAAATTCATAAACACAACCCGCTAAGCAATTTATGTAGCTTGTCTGCAAAAACACCCAGTTTCTATATCGGGAATCGACCCCGAGACCTTTGGACTGAGTGGCTAGCATTGCTAGCAATCAGTCCATAGTCCGGACAAAGTATTTTTATTCGTTTTTTGTCTTTCTTAACGAATTTTTTCTATTCCTTAATGATCATCTGATACACTATTTTATTGCTATATTAAATACCATGATGCATATTTTTTTAAGGATTGGATTTATATTTACAATTTTCAAAGTCAGTTTATAAATCTGAGAAAAAGCTCGAATCTAGATTTAGATATTTTTTGTTCTTAAGAAGAATAAAGAGATCTGCCTATCTTTGAATTAATTCAGTGTAATTTTTTTGCAATATGCTGCGGATTGTAAAGCTTAGTGCTTTCTTTGCGTATGAAAAAGTTTAAAGGACCTTTTTGAGGTATGACAACTTTATCGCTGTAAAATTGAAGTATAAAATGAAAAGAATCTGAATATGGTAAAACGAACACGATAGGAATAACAGTACGGAATCAACAGCGCTCCGATCGGAATATGCGTGTGCGATTAATTCATTAAAACTCCAAAATTTTATTAAAGAAGAGTATTTCAAACTTTACTACCAGAATGCTTTAAAAAATGCAATCAATAAATTTTATGAAATTGATAGGTTTTAAACGGTTTTGGTAGATTTTTGTGGGAAATCTGGTACGAAAATTTTTTTCAGCGGCAACGCTGGTACCAGGTGATAAATATATACTATTGTGAACAATCCAATTAAGTGAAATTCACAATAGAGCTATTTTTATCGAATGTGCGCCATAATACCAAATGAAAATTCGTTCGATCAGTTGATTCGACCACAATCGAAAATCGAATGTTGCTCATGATAGCCACCATAGTGAGAACACTGCTTAATATAGACAATTTTACAAAATCAAATAAACACGTCCAGTTAAGATTTTGGCCCCTATTATGAGTGTCATTCGACGTTCGGTCTTCGATGGCTATCGAATAACGAATGTCAAATTCATATTATGAGCTAGCAATACTGTCGAAAAATTCGTTGTACATAGAATTTTTTGTTCAACACCATTTTTCTTTCGACGCTGTATTTAAGTGAGCAAAAAATTAAAAAAATGTAAGTATTATTTTTTTGCAAGACAATAATAGTTAATTATTTTGCCAACAAAATAATTTTAAACTATTGTTGCTAATTTAATAGGTCCAAGGTTGTGAGTACTAAGCAACAATTGGAAAGACTGGTTTCCCTAATGGAGGAAAATCTTCAATTTGCAAACAGAAAATTTAGAAACAGACGTCGGAGACCAAAATTTCGCACTTGGTAAAAAACAAGAAAAAAAGAGGAAAACCAAAAAAAAATACGGAGCGAATAAATTTATTGGAAACGTAGACGACTGCCCAGAAATCTTTCCATGATGAAATGATCGCTTTAATGACGGAAATAAAGAAAAGCACTTTAAAAAAAGACACAGCAAAAGAGATTTTGAAGCTGAAAAAAGAAAAAACAGTTTATAAGGATAAAGTCCAAAAAAGCAAGATCGAAAAGCGAAACTAAAATTAAACCTTACTCTTCTGGAGTTAAAAAAGCAAATGCTGCCAAAAATATGATTTTTATAGTTGGTTTATTTTGAGAAAAGTGCCATAAATGAATAGATTTTTTTTTTGTTATGAGTATATGAAAAAAAGTCTTTTTAACTGCCTATATCACGATGTCAAAGAGTTCTTTCTTTCGTGCAAATACATTTAAAACAAAAACAAATTTTGTTTTTGTTTGAAATGTAATTGTAGGAAAGAAAAGCTTTCGTTCGACATCGTGAAATAGGCCGTAAAACTTTAACATATTCTGGTATGTGATGGAACTTGATCGATATGAATTGGCGCCGATTTCAAAAACAAATTATACTTAAAGGGGACTTATTTACGCTTTTTATTGCTTTGCATCGAAAAAAATATTCGAATCAAATATTCTAAGGCTTGAAAACAATAAAAGGGGTAAATAAGTCATCCTTCGAATTGGTTTTTGATATGGGCGCCGATTTCAAATCGAACGATTTCCATTACATGAATGATGTGATAATGTTAAAATGTTATAAATGAATTAATGTGATAATATTGTTTTATGAAATAAACTATTGAGAACTCTTATTTACATTTTTTTATATTATTCTTTATAACGTTGATAGTATTCCGTTTCTTATCTCTTGCGCTTCCGGACTATTGTTGGATTCAACTTCAACGGCATCATTATGGGATTCTTCTTCGTGCTCATAAGTATCATCAACAAATTCTTCTAAGGAAACTTGTTGATTGTAAAACATGCAAATGTTGTGTAAAGCTGCACACCCATTTATAATTTGTGTAGCTTTCTTCGGAGTTTAGTGAACAGCTCTCACTTGCAGCAAGCATCTAAACCTATTTTTAAAGACGCCAATTGTTCGCTCTACAATATTTCTTGCTTTGGCGTGTTGTGTGTTATAATTGCTTTGTGGATATCCTTCCTCCTGGTTTCTGTACGGCGTCATTAAATATGGTTTTAAAGGGTGTCCAAATCATCTAAAACCATTAAAAATAAGTCTTAAAAAGCAAATGCATATAGACATGTGTATTTCATACCAAGTAGCCAAGTATTTCGAACACCGTTTTGATGCTGCTGTTCTAAATGTACTTTTAATGATGACATATTAAAAATCGATGAATCATGTGATGCCCCAGGATGCTTCGCATTTAGAAAACGATTTTTCATTGTATGATCACAAACCTTTAAATAAAGTAAACATTTATAATTATAAATTCAGAGCGCATACACATTTTTACTAACAATCATAGCATTAATGCTAAAGAACCCTTTTCTGTTGTAATATAAGTGCTGCAATTCTTTTCTGGGCGCCACAATTTTAATGTGTGTGCCATCAACACAGCCAATCAGTGATGCTAACTTTTGGAACCCAAAACGCGCAAAAATTTTTCAAAAAGGGGTCTAAAAAGGGCTAAATTGAAAAAAGACAAGTATAAAGCAATATCTAGTAAAATATTTTGAAAAAGCTCAAAAAGGGTTAACTTTTAAGCACGTTTAAATTTTTGAACCAACTTAAAATCACATCCAATTTTTAAAAATATAGAACATTGTTCTAGACTCTTCTTCTTATTATTGCTGGTACAGCGAACTAACAAAAGAAAATGAGTAAAAACGATGTTAGCATCTTAATTCACAAGTCGATATGCTAGGATAAAAGAAGAAACAGTTCGCAAAAACGAAAAATGTACCCATATTGACCAAAAAGTAAAAAAGGGGCTAAAAGGGCCAAAAGATAATTGTAAAAAGTGGTAAATTTGCGCCAAGGTGAATTAATTTTATCAGGTGGTGTTGATTCTAAAACAACTACAAAATTACAATAACATTTGACACCTCACCAATATGTCAACGTATACAAATTTTGACATACGAGCATCTAATTTGCGGAAAAAAGCAGAACAGCTGTGCTTATAATATCACCTGTATAAATCCACTTTGATTTGCGCGTTATTTTGTTTGGGGCTAGATATTTTTTTCGCGTTTTGAGTAACTAAAAACGGGCTAAATCTAGCCCGAAAAGGGTTAAGTTGGCATCCCTGCAGCCAATAACTCCTGGGATTCTGCTTTTATTAAAAAATGCTATTTTGCTTGTTGCAGTTCAGCCGCCGTATAATTGAATTTCACCCATCTTCGGCAAATGCAATTTTCCAAAACATCTAGCACTTCCGATAACACGACAGACACAGATGGTTGCGCAAGTCCAATTGTATTTTCGTTTCCAATATTCAGTTGGTAGGAACCCTGTGCACAAAATCTTAAAACTGTTCCCAACTTTGAAATATTTGGTATGGATTTCCCTCGGGTGCATTGGTGTAGAAGCTCGTCTGTAGTTGATAGCAAGTCAACAAACGCTTTCTTGCACAGGCGAAAGTTTTTTATATAATTGTAAGCATTATACACCAAAATACGTAGTTTTTATATGTAAAAACCTTTTATATAAGATAAACTTACGTGGTGGAATCCATTTCCAACGGGTTAGAAGCGTCCCTTAATCTTTTTCTATTTCTGGCCAGTTCAAGTAAGCTTTCTTCCTCATCTGACGAATCGTTGAACCATAACTCCGTCGTAGTCATTTTTAATTTTATTTTTTAAATAAATGTTCAAATCGAATAACCACGTAACTACTAAATTTTTTAACAGCTAATAAAAATACACTATTGTGAACAATCAAAATTATTGATATTCACAATAGTGCTGTTCTTCGTCGAATGTGCTTCATAATACTAAATGATAATTCGTTCGACCAGCTATTTCGATCACAGTCGAAGATCGAATGTTGTTCATAATAAGCACCTTTAAAATAATTGGGAGTATCTTGTCCTGTCTAACGTTATGCCCGAAAGCTGCTTATAAAATCGTAGTTATCGTGTGTATGTATGTATTTATGTGTATTTGTGCATGCATGTGTTGGTATGTGTGCATGTAGGTGTGTATGTATGCATTTAAACATTTCATAACGGGCCTGTTCGGAAATGCATCACTGCGCTGCATTCGTGATATTAAATGTTTTTATGTATATCAGTGAAGTAGATATGAACCAATAAATTGCCAAATAGTCAATAAAAACAAGTCACACAATACAAAAATCATAATTAGATTTTTATTGGCATTAACAAAAGTTTGCTTATCTGATGCAGCGCAGTGAAGCATTTCCGAGTAGGCCCAATTTCCGAACGGTTTAGCTGATAGGACCAACATTTTTGGCATTCTAAAGAGTTTGACTTCAATTAGATCTAGTGAGATTCTGAACCGATTCGGGATGGTAAACCCTACATTCGTATATACAGTGCTTGGCAGATACATAAATACATTTAAAAACTATTGCCGCACAGTACTGCATGTACGAATACAGGGAAACGTTAAACTACTATACGTATCAAGTTCAAAATGTAATCTTTGCTTCGACAATTACCCTTGATTGACGTAAACTTCATGCAACTGGATTGTTCGCGAGGAATCGTTGTCAGAAATTTTTGAAAAATGTGTTTTTGTAATTACTCTAAAATTTCTTGTCAAATCAACTTCGTAGATTGGGTAAAATTTTTGTATTTCGGTTAATTACAAATACAAGAATGCTGTAAATTTTTCTCAAATATGCTTCGAAAGTCATCGGGATCGAATATTTTCTGCAAAAATGTTTTTTCTAAATACATACATATGCATATGTGTAATGATCAGGAGCAGCTTAAGCTTTTAGGAGGGGAACTTTTAAATGAAACGTACCACTTTGTAAAATTTCTTTTATAAACTCCATAGAAACGAGGTATATTGTACTCGTTTTGGAGGGGGAAATATCCCTTTTCCCCTACCGCTTTAATCATAATATTAGTGGAAAGTTCCGGGGGGACCTGAAAGTTTAGCCGTTCTCTTAATTTTTTTATTTAATCGATCTAACTAGTTTTTCCCTTAACATATTTATAACTGCTTTGAAATTTTTTCAACTTAAAGATTTAATTGAAAAATAAACTTATTATTTTTGAGCTCGAGGTCAAAAATAATAAGTTTATTTTTCAATACAATTAAAAAAGGTCGAATAAACTATAACCAAAATAATTAAAGATTTAATTTGTGACGTATTTCAAAATACAAAATCTCATACCTTTATAGAAGACAATTCAACAAGAGTATCATTTAATGTAATCATTTATTATTCACGAACACATTACAATTTACTTGAAAATATATGAGCTTCATTTCATTTGGTAATATATTTTACACTCAATTACCCTTGCAATCAGAAATTTTTGCTTTCCCCCTAAAAGGAAAAGAAAACACGCAAAACTTTACAAATTACTTAAAATTAAGTGATATTTTATGAACTGTCAGTAAGTCAGGCGATAATCAATTTTAGAAGTATTTATTTAGATGTAAACAACTTTACAACAATCAGCCCTTAACGCTTAAAAACCAACATCTAAATGATTATATTAAGGGTGTGTTAACCTAATACATGCAAACATACCAGTATTAACACTAGCAATTACATACAAGGACACTTTGGGGTAGCAGAAGATAACTTTTTTGTTTAACATGGTACTAAGTGTTATAGCACTTGAAAGAAGTCAAAACTTTTAAATAAATGTCAAGGGTGAATTATATGGGCAACGCTATAGAAAATAAATGTACAAAAAGAGGCAGGAGCTAAAAATGTCTTAATTGTAATCTCTGAACAATAATTTACAAATTAATTTGGTATTTTTTAATCGCAAGCAAATATGCAATGTGTGTACGTACATATCGTCACCTGAAACTCAAAACGCAATAACCTGCGTGATCATCATTATTTATGAAAACCTTTTGTAATTTTTTTTGCAAAGACCTTTTATTACGAAAATCGGTAGGTCATATGATTATTGATTATGAAAGGACTCATGTTTGGTTATTTCTGCACCAAAATTTAATAACTAAACATGGGTCTTATCATAATCAAATGACGTATTATCATACTTTGGTAAATAAAAAATTAAAAAAGGCCTTACATAAATAAACGATTCAAATATGCTAAATTATTTAGATGCCCAGTTCTTTTTCCTTTTAGATTTTCTGAACATTATCGTTGTTTTTGTTCGGGTACGTCCGATTTTTATAGTAACTATGTATCTTGGTGAAATACATCGGAATTTCCTAAATATCCAATTAGAATATTTTTGATATACAGGGCATTTTGCGCTTTATTTAGCGATATATGCCTGTGTTTGTGTCAACAGTGCCGAGGACACACTTTCTTTCGTTTGTTTTCGCTCAAGTTTTGGAAGTAGTGTCCTCGACAAACAGTCAGTTTGCAAGATTTTTTTTAGATGTCGAAAAAGTAATTTTTTTTAGTTTTTATGGATATTACCAACAGCGTGTATCAGCCCTAGCGAAAAAACGTTATGAGCTTTTTTCTCCAAATCTTTTAATTAATGTGAAAACTTCTTTGACAACAAATTTTCCTTACGTTTAGTATTTGTATTTCTTATTTGCCTTTCTAAAGCAACAAGATATTATATCTTATAAATAACAGCAATAGAATCAGATCATTTTTCGGAGATAGTAATAAACAAATTACATTTATTGAAGCTTAACTAATTAACTAAAGTTTAATGCATTAATATATATGTTAGACTAGAAAAATTTTAATATAAAAAATTCTAGTTTACGCATGTACATATGTATGTAGATACAATTGAACAACATCGTAGAAATATTACAGATATACATATATATTTAGTAGACAGATTTAAAAAAAATATCTAAGCGTAATGCGTCATTAATAGTTTTTTGATTATCCGATTAAAGTTAATCATCCACTTTCGACGCGTAATTTGGTACAAAAAAAAAAATAATCTATCCGTACTTATATCAATCCCAAGAAGTGTCAAAAGCAGAGTAGGAAAATAAACGAAACGTTTGCTTTCGTTTTTAACCGACTTCAAAAACAAGGAGGTTACCAATTCGTGAGTATCTTCTTTTCTTTTATGTTTGTACACGCATAACTCTGTCATTTGTGAACCGATTTTCAAAATTCTTTTTTTGTTGGAAAGGATTTGCCTACAGTTTGTCCCATAATTTTTTTTGTCGAAAATCGGAGGGGGAAATTCGCTCCCCCCATGCATAACTCTGTCATTTGTGAACCGATTTTCAAAATTCTTGTTTTGTTTGAAAGGGTTTGACAAAAATTGGTCCCAAAATTTATTTGGAGGGTGAGTTTTGGTACCCTCCCAATCCATAACTCTGTCATTTGTAAACCGATTTTCAACATTATTTTTTGTTTGAAAGGGTTTGTTAGCAGTTTGGCCTAATAATCCTTCTTGAAAATAATCCTTCTTTATTTGGAATGGTTTGCTTAGCGTTTGGTCGCAAAATTCTACGAAAATCGGTGAGGCAAGTCTTCCACGCCTCCACCCAAAATATTTATGAGAGCACAATTCCTCCATTTGCATACCGATTTTCAAAAATGTTTATATCAAGTATATTGCTCTATGTACTGAAGTCGGTTTTTTTTGCCAGAATTATTACTTAATATAACTAAAACATACATTTTAGAATTTGTTGACAAAAATGCTTAAAATTGTTTTTAAAGCAAGCTAGATTTCATAAATTTATTTATTAAAAACTAAAATCATACTGCGAATGACATAATTCCTGCTTTTATTTATAAATTAATAAAATATATAAACAATAGATTATAAAATTGTTTCGTACTTTTTCTAGTTAGCCGATTCTTATGAAATTTCGCTCACACAATTAGTGTTCGTAAATGTACATGATGATAAAATATGGGGCAGTGCCTGCCACACCTATTTTGTAGTCGGTTTTTTTTTGCAAGAACTATTTGTTGTTTGTGTACACTAAATGTACTAAATGTACGCAGCTAGAAACGCAAAGAATGAGAACAAAATTGAAAAGTTTTAAGAAAATACATTTGCACACGTTTCCCGATTGATTTGCTCATCATAGTAGAGAATGTGTTAGTGTATTTATGCTAAATACAATGAACCATTCAACCAAATACATTTCTGGTTTTGTTTCGTTTGCAGTTGTACGATTGAAACGGGATATTAAAGCAAGCAGATGAGTGAAAAGCCAAATGTATTGTTTGCAATCTTTGTTATTGCAAATGTATTTGTTTTGGTTTTACTCATGTATGAAACGATTGAAAGTATTTTAAAAGTTTGTGTCTCCGAATGAAACGTTTGCGAAAAGTTTCGATTGTTTGCACACTCTGGTCAAAAGTACGGTAATCGCGAATTAACTTAAATCAAGCACAGAAAGATCGATTCAAGTAAGGAGTATTCAAGTGCAAAATACTTAATTTTAGCCTGATTCGGTTTTAATCATATATTCTTAAATTGAGTACAAAAATTCTTGTTTTAATACGAGTACAACTATGTCTATAAACTTTATAAACAGTTGTTCTGTGTATAAAGTCCTACTGCGTACTTTATTCAATCCCGCCGTGTACTTGAATCAATCCCGAGTCAGACTCATTTTTACTTATTTAGTCCTGGAACAGACTTGAATATATATTTTTAAAATTTTTACTTGTTTTCATATAAAATTTTTTTTTGTTAATTCCTCGTATTGAACTTAACTCATCATGTTTGTTAACCAACGCCTTAGAAAACTCATCTAAATCAGCACGGAAAGAACGGCAGCTAAAATCCAGAATACACCAGCAGCATATAATACGACGTTTGTTTGTTTTTTGTCGGTACTACACGAATACACAAAATAAACAACAACAAGAGCACAACATTGGATTGAAGCTATCAACAAGCAAACAAAAACCAAAACACTACGACTGTGTGTAAAGTTTATAAACATATTTAAAGTAAGAATTTTTGTAACCAATTTAAGAATTTTGTACGTGGTTGACAATTTTTTACATGATTTAAGAATTTGATACTCATTTTAGTGTTATTCGTACTTAAATTTTTGCGTACTACTCGTACTAAAAGTAAGTAAAAAATACCACAATACGGCGTTTTTCTTACTGTGTAGCCTTTCAAGCAAGATATAGATCACTTTAATCGAACTAGCCTTTGACTCTGGATGGCGCTATAAAAGAAAATATACGAATACTTTGAATACGAGAAGGCCATGGTTGTAGCTAAACTATGAACGTGTTATTACGAACTTCAGGATATGTCAAGCAAAAAAAAAAATAGATAAATTCCATGCAAACGACTTAGTAGCTTAACTTCAGCTTTTGTCTCATATCTATAATCTATTCGACATCACCTGTTTTGTAGCATTCGTGGTAGAACCAAATAGGAAAATCAAAAATTATAATATTAAATATTGCTTGCTCATAGGTTACAAACTGTTTGATAACTTTTGTTTTCACGGCATGTCTGATAGACCTCGTCTTTTACCTAATTGCTTTTGACTATAGTGACTCTGTACACCAATATCATTCACCTAACACTTAGTGAGAAAACATATTATCCATAACAATTAAAATACTGAGCTTTAATCGTTACATACTTAGTTTTATCTCAATGTCTCGATTTTGTTAATACTGACTTTTATTCTCTGTAGCGGTACTGTATCAGTGTCCACCACAAAGAGAGGCACTAAAATAAGAATGTATTGCTGTTTTTGCAAGTTTCATAACACAAAGCAAGAAATGTTCATTGTTGTTGTTACTAAATGAGATTTTAGAGTGTTTTGTTTCTTCAGTACACACGCGTATGTTTGGTGATCGTTGTATTGTATTGTTAAAGGCCCTTTCACATTGTAATACAACCTTTGAAATTTGTATTAGATTTTGACTGTCAAAAAATCTTAAAGAAAATTTTCTCATTACGTTTTGTTTCTACAGTATCACATTCCAAATAAAACGTAACATAAATAATTTGCAATAAAACAATTTTTTTCGTACTTCTTTTTCTTTATTTAAGCCGGCAAACAAATACACAACTGTTTTTGTTTGTTTGTGCAAAAGACAACCCTGATAAAATGAAAAATGTGATTGTTTAGAAAATTTCCTAAAAATGGCGAATACCATAATACCCCTGCAAAAATTATTGGTCCATGTACATTTTAGCTGATATGGAGTAGTTACAACATGGTAATATGTAATGCAGCTATGGACCACTTTCAAATACTTGTTCGTGTTTTAGCACGAAATGTAGTGTTGCCAAGAATTTTATTTCATAAAATATCATCAATTACCAGCAATATGGTAGCCCTGATGACACAAAAGTTTATTTATGGTTATAATGAATATTTGTAATTAAGTTTATTTTTTTGGTAAAAGCGAAAAAATAAATAAAAGTGAGTTTTGTTTATAAGAAATAAAAAATGCAGTGTAGCTCCCATTATAAAAGGAGACTTATTAAAGCAGAGGGAAAATCATTAATGTACGTAGACTACAAAGTGAAAATGAAAACTAATTTCTGTTTGTGAACCATGTAGTAGTGACATAGAGTAGTTTCCTAGCCCCTGAAGGTGCTCCATGGAGTAGTTACATGGTCTAGTTTTTAGGTTAGGCCGATGTAATGCAAAGCTAGACCACGTGGTCCAGTCCTAGGACATCGCAATGTTAAATGGACCACGTCCAATGCTTACGTTTGGGGTAGTTTGGGACTAGTCCTGGTCCATTATGGAGTAGTTCTTACACGCATGTATGGACTAGTCACGATTTTTGCAGGGACGGTCAAAACGCCGTGGTAACTCAGCGGGAAATGGAAGGAGTATGGATGCCTTCTAGAAGGCCTTTGTACTCCTTCTTTTGGATAAGCAAGGCCTGCTCGCTCCATTCCATACTCATATATTTTTTACACACGTTGTCATTGCGGAGAAGGTCTTCCGTTTGCCAGTTCTAGAAGGCCTGACAAAAGACCTTCTAAAAAGGTAATTTGGAAGGGTTTCTAGGATGGTCTGTTAAAAAGCAAATTTTTTTTAATCTCGTTATTTTTGTATTTTATAGCGGATTCTATAATTTTAATTAATGTTATTTTTTATATCGAATTATTTCCTTTCATCTAAAGTAATTTTTTATATGAATGTATTTATTAAGAAGGTTTTGAATGTAAATAGCTTCGCCAGTGTAAGTATAAGTTAATCAACTCCATTATAACCGGCATAATACCAGCACATATGATGTCTCTTGAATGTAAATTTCAGCTTTATATACAAATTACTTCCGAAAAACAAATATGAGAATGTTGTTTATAAAAACATTTGTGATGAATAAAACAAGCATTGTCAAATCGATGCTTTTCGCACTCTTTTTTTTGCTTTTTCAACTTTTTCAACTGCTCGGTGCTTTTTAATCCATTTTTAGTTCTTTTTTTGTGACGGTGGCACTAAATCCAAAATTCCGAAATAAATTTGTTTATCTAAATAATATTTTTAACGGGTAAAACTTTTTATTAATGTTAATATTTCCTGAACATACTTTTGCAGTCTTTCTCTTTATCTTATCTGATAAAGCGCTCTAAAGCTATTTAATTTTAAATATGAGCAAATTTTCTCAAAAAAAGCCAAGATGTCTAATAGATCGGGTTAACTTGCATGGAGGGAAAAACCGAAAAAATCGTATAGCAAAAACGCAATCAACGGGCGATTCTGAAAAATTTAATCCAAGGTTTCTGGGTCGGAAATGAGTTCCTAGCCCGCGAAAATCAATATTTAGCTTTATATATAGTTTGAAACACATAAATACAAACATATCGGTTCAATTCCCCTTCCGAGTTTTATAAAATTTTGTGCGGATGATGCTTCTGGTGTAACTAGTATTATCGCGAAATCTTGGCTCAATATACTTTCTGGTTCGCGAAATATAGCGGCTTGAAAATTTAAAAATTCAACAAAAATGTATTAAGCCGACATTTCAAAATTATTTCTATTACTTACCGTAAATATTCTTCTATGGTTTTATATTAAAGGCACAAAATGGACTTTAAAATGACATTTGCTTGTTACGATTTTATTTTTCAATCTTCAGAGGTCAATTTTTACTGATCTTCTGTCTACATAATTTGAGGTCTGAAGAAAATAATAGCATAACATATGTTAAAGTTCACTTTGTTTCCTTTAATATGACCCTCAATGGAATATCTAGGGTAAGTTAGTAAGTGTAAGTAAGTTTTTGGATTAGTACATTTGGATTTTGGACTAGCACATTTTGGATTAGTACTAATACTAGGTATAGCAGAGGCATCATTTATAACAAACTTTATAAAAATCGGAAATGGAAAGACGTTAAATTGTTGAGAAAAAAGCACAGTAAAATTTGACCTCTGAAGATTGAGAAATAAAATAATAACATACGTCATTTTAAACTGCATTTTGTGCCCTTTAATATGAAACAACAATGGAACGTCTAGGGTAAGTAGGTTTAAATATATACATAATTTTGTAAAATCAGTTTAGTATATATTTGTTGAATTTTCTAATCTCTAATCGCTTTATTTCGCAAACCAGAAATTAGATGGTGCTAAAATATTTCAGTAATACTAGTAATGCCAGAGGCATTATTCGTACCAAATTGTATAAAAATCGGAAGTATAAGGAGAACTGTTTTGTTGGTATTATATGTTTTAGACAATAAAAAATATTTATGTCGATTTGCGCGGGCTAGGAATTAATTTTCGATCTATGGTTCCTTCGCGAAAATTATTTAGAATTGTCCGTAGATTATGCTTCTGCTATATGATATTTTACAGAATAAATCGACCCGCTCTAATGCTCACGCTTATACTTGATAGCTGTAATGCTGACTTTAGACGACATGTTTTTTACATATGGCTTGTTAGGTGTGTGAGACATATGTAACTTCGCATGTTTGTCAAAATTGTCAATTTACAGACGGTTTATAATATTTGCTTTCACACGTACATGTGCAATTACATCTGACATAACCTCTAAGTGTTCACAACAGCTGAGTTTTTGCACAATTTTCGTAAATATATAAAGCGCTCTTTGCTTTTTAATGTTTTTTCAGCCAAACCACACTTTTGATCATTTAATACAATTGATGTCAGATGCCTTGTCAGATGAAAATAGAATACGCTCTAATTGAAAATTTTTCATCTGACTTTGGTTCTGTAAATGTCATCTGACAATGTTTCATATGTTTCACACGGCATGTATCACTTTTGCAGTGGGAAATTTGACAAGTCAGATGTAAAATACATTTCGTCTAAAGTCAGCATAAGAGGAGTAATTCTTGCGCCATGTATGTATGTAAAATTTCATTATAATCGGACAGCGTAAAAATCCGGATCTTGTCGGAAATTTTTGAAATTACTCAATATAAGAATTTATTTAAATATAGTTAATAATGAACAAATACACAAAAAAAGTGCAAATCGCCAAAAATTTTGTGAAAAATCACACGAATACGAAAATGAATTATCGCGCATTTGTAACGAAATTTGTAACGAACAATCGCCCAAAAAGGCTGAATGAACAATCGCCCATGAAAAAATCGCCAAACTACATAAATGAACAAACGCCAAAAAAAATTTAAAAACAATTTGGGCGATTGTTCATTAATTTGGATCTTTCGACATTATTGAAATTCTTGGGTGATTCTTCATAATGAACGATCGATCGGCTGCATGAAAAATCGCCCAAAACAAAAACGCCCAAAAAAATTTATGAATTATCGCCCAACTTAAAAATTGTCCAATAAATATGAAATAAAGCCCAAAAATAAAAATTAAATACAGCACAAAAACTATGAAAAAGGGCCAAAATTACTGAAAAATTGCACATTTTTTATTAATATTTATTTATGTATAATCAAAAAAGTTTGAAAGATTTTTATTTGTAAATTTCAATTGTGTCTGCTACTAGTGAACGGCAGTAAGAACATTCAAAGCTAAGATTTTCTGCATAGCCGGCATTTAGCCGCTCTTAAGGCTTTTCTCCTCTAGGTGTATCGTCGAAAAGTGTCTTCGTTGTGCAAAGATTTTTGTGCATTTCCGGCTCTGGCCGGGCTTAAGAATTTTGCCCTTTAGGTATGTCGAAAATTGGTTTAAGCGTTTTTTCCTCTAGGTATGTCGAAAACTAGCTTCGCTAAGTAAAGATTTTTCTGCATAGCCGGTCTTCGGCTGGCCTCAATGGGTTTTTCTTCATAGTATATCAAAGAGAGGCAACGCTAAGTAAAGATTTTCCTGTATAGCCGGCCTCAGGCAGGACTTAAGGCATTTTTTCTTTAGGTATGCCGAAAAGTGGCTTCGCTAAGTAACGCTTATGCTTCATTGTCGGCCTTAGGCCGTGCTTGAGGGTTTTTTCCTCTAGGTATGTCGAAAAGTGGCTTCGCTGAGTAAAGATTTTTCAGCATTAACGGACTCCGACTGGGCCTTCGAATATTTTCCTTTAAGAGTGTCTATAGTGGCTTCGACGAGTTAAGATTTTGGCTTAGCCAGAATTAAACATTTAATGCTAAAAGTTCGTACGCCAGTCCGAGGAGAAACCCTTCATTAGCTGTTTTCAACGAAGCCACTTTTCAACATATCTAGAGAAGAAAATCCCTAATCCCAGCCGAAGGCCGCCAATGCAGAAAAATCGTCAATGAGCAAAGCTAATATTCGACATGCCTAGAACAAAAACACCTAGATCAGAGAACACTACTCAGCGTGGCCTCTTTTCGACATACCTAAAGGAAAAAACCTTTAAGCTCGCCCGAATGCGGGCTATGCAAAACAATCTTTCATAGGGAAGCCATTTTTCGACATACATAGAGGAAAAAACTGTTACGCCCGTCCGAAGGCCGGCTATACAGAAAAGTATTTACTCAGCGAAGCCAATTTTCGACATACCTAGAGGAAAAAGCCCTTAAGCGCGGCCGAAGGCCGGCTATACATGAAAATCTTTACTCAGCGAAGCCAATTTTTTTTAAATAATTTCCTCATCTATGTATGTCCAACAGCGGCTTTGATGAAGAATGATGGTCTGCCTGGCCGGCCTTTGGCAGGGCTTATTGACTTTCTCATCGATGTATGTCCAACATCGGCTGCGCTGAAAAATTATTTTCTGCCTGGGCGGCCTTCGGCCGGGCTTAGAGATTTTCTAATCTAGGTATGTCAAACAGCGGCTACGCTGAAGAATAATTGAGTGCATAGCCGGCCTTTGACCGGGCTAATGATTTTCTCATCTATGTATGTCTAACAGCGGCATTGCTGAATAATACTTTTTTACCTTTGGACTTGACGGCCTTCGGTCTAGCTTCATAACTTTTTCATCAATGTATGCTCAACAGCGGCTTCGCTGAATAATGATTTTCTGCATAACCGGCCTTCGGGCTGGCTTAATGATATTCTCATTTTTGTATGTCGAACAGCGGCTTCACTAAAGAATGATTTATTGCATAGCCGGTCTTTGGCCGGGCCTAGAGATTTTCTCATCTATGTATGTCCAACATCGGCTTCGCTGAAATATTATTTTCTGCCTGGGCGGCTTTCGGCCTGGCTTAATGATTTTTTAATCTAGTTATTTCCAACAGCGGCTTCGCTGAAGAATGATTGAGCTATGCAGAACATCATTCTTTAGCGAAGCCACTGTTCGATATACATAAATGAGAATATCATTAAGCCAGGTTTTGCAGAAAATCGTTATTTAGCGAAGCCGCTATTGAGCATACATAGATGAAAAAATTGTTAAGCCAGGCCGAAGTTCTTCCACGCAAAACATTATTCTTCAACAAAGCCGCTGTTGGACATACACAGATGAAAGCTGCACAGCATAAACCTCATATTTTATTCTTATTTTTAAATTTTCTATTACCTAGGCTTCTTTTTATTTCATTTAAACTGGCCTTGCTAAACTGGATTTTAACCAAAACATTCAGGCGGTGATATATCGAAAACGAGAAGAGATATAAATTTAAAAAAAATCAAACTTGAAACGTCGGTATTTCGAAAAAGGAGCTATATCGAAAATTTTTACTAAGGAACCATCAGATTGCGCTACCGTAGAAACCGTTCTTGAGCAATTATTCATAAAAACTGTGATGGGTGGAATAACATCTAAAGACCTATAACTTTATTGATTTTGAGACATCTTTTATTTTTGAGAATCATGCTCAATCAAAAAGCATTGAAAGCAGCTTTATCCTTGTTTCACCACTTAGGAAAACATTTCTGCTAAAAACAATTTTTATTAACAAATCTTAAATCCATCTTAAAACCAAAATTCTATGCGTTCTACAAAGTAGTCAACCAATTAAAATAATAATTTAAAAGCATTTTTTTTATTCTCGGTGGAAAGTAGATACATTTTCGTACTATATTTCAACAGTTGTAGTTTTATTATATTTTTTTTATTATTGTTAATTTGTTAGATATAATCGTAATCAAACATGCCGGTAACTCATAGTCCTGAGCAAACTGGTGCTGAGGCATTAGATAATGTTGCATTCGAAAATTCTGAGCAGGTTATATGTGTAGTTTGTAATGAGATCTTGGGATCTGAAAACAAAACTGTCACTCCATGCAATCATACGTTGCATATCTCATGCTTAAAAAGATGGTTAGAAACCAGTGAAACTTGTCCTATCTGTCGCCAATCGTGTAGTTCGTTGATTACGGATGGTCAAGTCAAGATCCGGTTTCACGTAGAAATAGAGGAGGTGCTATTCCTCGTGATCGTCCCAACACCAGACTATACACCCAACGGCAAAGTGAGTTAGGTTCCACGGAGCGAATTCGAACTCCTAGTAATCGCCGTCGTACGACACATTTCACTTATAATCAGGTTTCACAACAAACTGTTCAGAATTTAATTTCTGAATCACTGACTGCATTTGGAGAAGAGTTTACTAATACAATTACAAATAATATGCAATCGATGTTTCAAAACCTTAATTTAGGAAATAATCGTCCTGATAATAACTTAAATTTGGACGATATAGACCAAAATCATAATCGTAGAAGAACAAATCGTTCATTTTTTTTAAACTCTGTTCGTGATCCCCCAGCAGATTGGCCCCAAGACAACCCGTTTAGGGCTGAACAATCCTTCCGACCCTCACCGCCTCATAGACGTAGTAGGCAAATACTACCACCTGTAAATGTGGATAATTTACCACTTACATCCCATCAGATTTCCAACTTAATTAATAATTGGCATATCAAATATTCGGGCTTGAACGACGATATTTCTGTTGACGAATTTATATATAGGGTTAATACCTTAACATCCATTCATCTGAATGGCAATTTTAATATACTCGTTGAGCATGTATATTCTCTTTTCGAGGGTAAAGCGCTAAAATGGTTCTGGAGATTCCATCGCCAGACTGATGCTACACCAGTTTGGTTCGACCTTTGTGATGCGCTCCGAGGGGAATTCAAAGAGACGACGACGGACTATGACATCAAAGATGATATGCGTCGAAGAAAACAGAAAAATTCTGAAACTTTTGATGCATTTTTAGATTCGATGATTAATCTAAGCGATAAGCTCCGAATTGCAGTTAGTGAAAATGAGCTTGTTGAAAATATTATGAGGAATTTAAAAGCAGACTTACGTCATGAGTTATTACATTTAAACATTAATGATATTTCCACATTGAAAAAGGAGGCCAGAAAACATGAAAAGTTCTATGAAGATCTTTCTTCACATTCATCTCAAAGATACAGATACCCTCGTCCAAACGTGGCTGAGATCATAAGGGAGCAATCTGCAGAGATGAATGAAATCGACAATGAAGAGATCGCGGATGAAATAAGTGATATTGCGGCCTCCGGAAGTATCAAATGTTGGAATTGTGATGGGACTAGTCATCGATATCATGACTGTTTAGCTCCCAGACGTATATTTTGCTACGGCTGTGGAGCGGTAGATACATACAAACCTTCGTGTCCTAAATGTAATACAAAGTCGGAAAACGTCAATCAGGATGTCCGCCGAATGATGTGCGGGCATCCATCGAAACGTGTAAAGAACTAAAACCTATAGAAATTCTTAAACACTCAGAGATGCCCATTCAAACGGCGGCAAGTTCAAATAATATAATCACTTTACCAAATATCCGTGAACCAAAGCGTACCAAAACGTTACCATATCACGAGAGGCTCGAAAGTTATTTGAGGATACGCTCAGAAATATTTTTAAACCCTATACCATCAAAAAACCGTTTGAGGTCATCTCTACGGATTCGAAAGTTTTGGCAACACAGAAAACGACTCAAAAATTTTGTAATTGCGTCTATGGTGAACAATGTTCTAGATACACGACCATTTATACCCATTAATGTTCTAGACAAAATAGTTTTATCTCTATTGTGCCGAGAAATTTTAGAAAAGCCTATCCAGGGGTAGGCTTTTCTAAATGTGAAAACGGCCGACGGCCAATATCAACAGGTGCTAGGTTCGATTTCTCTTGATGTTCAGTATGGAAGCACCACAAATAATGTTGAATTTTTGTTAGTCCCGAATCTGAAACAAGATATCATCTGTGGAATCGATTTCTTTAATATATTTGGATTTAGAATTATGACTCCTGCGGGTTTTGAAGTATTACCGGTGGTCCCCGGTGGTTCTGTTGTAAGTGAAATTTCGAGTAATGATTCCGACCTTGAGTTTCTTAGCTTGTCCCCAGATGAACAAATAAAACTTGACTCGGCTATTGCGTCCTTCCCCTCTTTTGAAAAAGAAGGCCTGGGATCTACCGATCTCATTGAACACGTGATTGATACAGGCTCAGCGTCGCCAATCAAGCAACGGTACTACCCTATCTCGCCAACCAGGGAAAAACTTTTATGTGAGGAAATTGATAGGATGCTGGAAATGAAAGTAATAGAGGTCGCTGAGAGTTCACCTTGGTCTTCTCCAGGGGTTCTCTTAGTAAAACCTGAAAAAATCAGATTTTGCCTGGACTCTCGCAAACTAAATCAAGTCACAATTAAAGACGCCTACCCTATCCCAAATATAGATGGCTTGATATCTCGGCTGCCTCCAGTGAATGTGATATCAAAAGTAGATTTAAAGGACGCATTTTGGCAGATAAATCTGTCAAAGTCGTCTCGTCCAAAAACAGCCTTTACTGTCCCCAATCGGCCCCTATATCAGTTTGTGAGGATGCCCTTTGGTTTATGCAATGCAAGGGCACGCTCATGGTGGACCCGGACAAGATCAGGGCAGTATCTGATTACCCTGTTCCTAGAACAGTAAAACAGCTGCGTCAATTTCTAGGCCTAGCTGGATGGTACAGGCGATTTGTTGCCGATTATGCCTCCATCACGTTTTCCTTAACGGAGCTGCTTTCAAAGAAGAAATCGTTTGCGTGGAATCCAGATGCTCAAGCTGCATTTGAGGCTCTAAAAAAATGCCTGACGACTGCCCCCTTCCTTTCTCATCCGAACTACTGTAAACCCTTCATAGTACAATGTGACGCTAGTCAGTACGGTGTAGGTGGTCTCTTGGCTCAACGCGATGATAATGAGGATGAACGCCCAATAGCGTTTATGTCCCATAAGTTGAACCGAGCGCAGAGAAACTACACCGTGACTGAACTGGAGTGCCTGGCAGTAGTACTGGCGATCAAAAAATTTCGATCATATATTGAAGGGCACCAGTTTACAGTAGTAACGGACCATGCTAGTCTTAAATGGCTCATGGGCCAGAAGGGTATAATTTTTCAATAGAGCACCGCAAGGGAAGTGAAAATGTGGTGGCTGATGCGTTGTCACGTTCTTTTGATGCCGAGGAGCCAGCAGTAGAAGTAGAATCGTTGCCAATTATCGACCTTTCGTCAGAATTTTTCGAATCCACAGAATACATTGCATTAAAAGAAAAACTTTTAGCATCAGCACTACCAGATTTTAAGGTAATTGGGAAATTTATTTATTATCGAACAGACTTTGAAAGAGGATGTGAAAGTGATTCATTGGTATGGAAACTTTTAGTGCCTGAAGGGCTACGAAAAGATGTTTTAGTAGCTTCACATGATCAACCTTCAGCATCTCATGGGGGGATTGCTAAAACTCTTGACAGGTTGCGCAGGTACTTTTATTGGCCAGGTATGGTCGCTGATGTACGGAGATATATTGCAAGCTGCGAATCATGCACAACTTCTAAAATTCCAACAAGAACGTTGCGACCTCCCATGGGACAAATGGCTGAGTCAGAACGACCCTTTCAGCGCCTGTATGTTGATTTTATCGGACCTTTCCCACGAAGTAAAAGTGGAAATATTGGGGTATTCATCATTTTAGACCACCTTAGCAAATTTTCTTTCTTAAAACCTCTCAAAAAGCTAAATTCAAAACTTATGATAAGTTATCTTAAGGAATTCATTTTTGTCTGTTTTGGAGTCCCTGAAGTTATCATTTCCGATAATGGGAGTCAGTTTAAAAGCAAAGATCTGTTAACATTTTTAGCCAAATATGGTATTACACACGTCACAACTGCTCTATATTCGTCACAGGCAAATGCCAGTGAGCGCGTCAATCGCTGCGTAAACGAAGCTCTTCGTTCCTCTATCCGCACTGACCAACGAAATTGGGATCTATTTTTAGGTGACATTAATTGTGCTTTGCGTAACAGCATTCACCAAAGTTTAGGGTATTCACCATACTTTGTCGTCTTTGGTCAGAACATGGTAACACATGGGCAGGATTATCAACTGTTGCGCAATCTGGGTCTTCTAACAGAGCCTGCTTCTCTCGCTGCCAGACATGATAATTTTCAGTTCATCAGAGACAGTATTAAAGATCGCATGAAACTCTCATACGAGAAAAACGCTCACAACTATAATCTGAGATCCAAATCCAGAAATTTTGAAGTGGGCCAAATTGTAACCAGGAGAAATTTCGTTCAAAGTAAACTAATACAACATTTTAACGCAAAATTGGCACCCGTGGGGGTTAAATGTAAGGTAATGGAAAAAATAGGAAACTCCTATTATCTTCTACAGGACTTACAAGGTAGCAACAAATCCGTCTACCACCTAAAAGATATTTGGTAACAAAAATTTCTTTAACCTACTTCCACTTATTACAAGCAAAACATATTTGATTCACCCTTTTTCAGTTGATTATCTTCGTTGAAACTTAATAAACACCTGCTTTGTGACGGGTGGAATAACATCTAAAGACCTATTATAAAATTTCCAATTACAGCTTTTTTAAAATTAACGGACTACCTAGTTGCTATAATTTAGTCTTTCTGCTAATGAGTACTTGATTAATTGTATCTCCAATTAATCATATGTTGGTTATTAAAGTAGCGAGAACATCGCAATAAGAATAATTAATTGTGGAGAGAACATTTTTTTTAATCTGCCAAAAATCCCGCTTTTTAGTATGTACCTACTTCATATTTTTTTTATGAAAAGTTTGAACATTCTTATACCAACCATCAATCGACACGTGTACAATTGTTTTACATAGTCAATGCGTAGGAGAAGAACAAAAATTATTGCATCACCCTGAGGAGAAAAACAAGTGTTTCTTTTATATAAAAGTGTAAAATTTTTTTTCTACCAATATATGGTAACATTAAATGTTAAATTAACAGTTGCAGATAATAAAATCAATACACATTTATGTAAAAGTTTAAATTCCTTGTGAGGAATTCAACACATGTAGTACCATAGCCTCCACCGAGCCCTGTAAGTATAACAAGACAGGATGTTACACTGCAATCTAATATTAACCTCCGTTCTAACTGCAGGAAAATTTGATACCAGTGCTCTAAATAAGTTCCGGATAAGTCAACTTAGCAGGTACATTGCTGACGGCTAGGCCTAAAAGGCTTACATGTCCTGAAACCGGGCAAGTCATATGCCTGTATATCCAGCCCATTTACTAAAAGCGGTATACTTGCATGCCTCAAATTCAGAGTTGAAGCTTCCAATCCGAATATATTTTGAGCCTAAGTCGCTGATGTTGGTAAAACCTGCGCCTGCAGAAAGTCTAATAATTGGCTCTAACATACCAACACTAAGCACTTTCATAACACAATAGAGATTTCTTATCGCTGAAACCAATAACATCCCAATTCTTCTGACGCCACTTAATATTTGCCTAATGTGACTTTTATATACAAACCTACATCCAACTAAAATACTATTTAAACTCTTAAAAATAAAACTGATCCCAATTAATATAATTAAGTTACCTACCTATTAATTAAACTATTTCCGTATACTAATTAACTATATAAATAAGTTTAATCTAACAAACAACTCCTATCCTTTGCATAAAGTTCTTTCTTTAACTAATTTTATGAATTCCTAAAAAGAAAATAAGAAAACCCTTCTCCACTAAAAGCATTAAGTGAAATAGTGATTTAAAAGGGATACCCTACAACATAATTATACTAAACATCTCAAAATTATCAACGTATCCACCGAATCATCAGGCCTGCTGACGTCGATGGACACTAAAAATTTATGTAAGTCTACAAACGTGAAATTATTATGATTTGATTTACATTATATATGTACCTATCTAAATTTTTTTATTGATTTTATCGAAGAAGGAATAATTATCAATAACTGAGAACATAACATAATATATACATGAATAAATAAAACCATGTATTGAAAACAACAAAACTAAAGTCTCCAGATATTGATAGTTTCTCTTTCACTGTTAATATTTATTATTTTTGAATATATTGTGTATGTCTTTTACATCAATATCATGTAGTTGAGTTTGCTTTGATTTCATATTTATATATATATATATTTTTTGCTTACTAAAATCTTTTTTTTATTAGTTACGAGGGAAGAACCCTTAAACACCATGAAACTTATTTTATGAATGTTGTTTTTAGACCATAAAATAAAAATACAAATTTTCTAATTTACGATGATTGATGCTATGTAAATAAACAAATGAATTGCTGATTAAATATCTGAAATGGCTATGTATTGGTAAAATCTATAAAATAGGTTGACGAAATGTAGGTAGACAAAAAGGTAGCAGATACATTATGGGCTGAACTTTAAACGGATGGTCTTCAGCAGGTAGGGTGGGCATCGCATACTACATCTTCTTCCTCAACTTTCTTTTAGCAGGACCGTGGATAAAGATCCTGAGTGGGGAGGTTTATTTTCTTTCATTATCTACTGCACACTATCTTCATCTTATTTTCTTGTGACGCGAGCACCCCATATTGGTATCACAGCCTACGCCTTTGTCCCTGAGCTAGACCGAAGCATAGCTAGGTGTGCAGATCGGTGATAACCGGGGTTGTTCGGCTGTTCGTTACAAAACTTTGTGTAATTTAATATAATGAACAATGATCCAAAGAGATTGGCGATTGTTCACTTTGCGATTGTTCATCAAATCACCCAGATTTGACATTTTCCTTTACACAATTATTCGAAGAGCTAAATATTAATTATTTTATTCAAAACGTAAATGTACAATTGCCCAAAAATATTTTTTGGGTCATTGTACATTTTTGTAAAATGGGTGATCGTTCATAATGAACAATCACTCAATCCTACCCTTCAAACGCTCATTCTCAGAAATCAGCCTTATTAGCATGATGTCGTATCTAGCCGAGTGACTCAAAACCTCCTTCACAACTTTTCTATCGACACCATCAACCAGCAAATCATCCATCAAGGCAGCCTTTACTACCTTCATCTCAATAATGGCCTCAGTAGCATCAATTGTGGCCGCAGCTGGTACATTTCTCTTTCTGGACCTATCCTTCTTGCGAGAAGAAACGAAATCCACCTCCGACATAATGTCGGAAACAGCGCTAACCATACCATCATCCACTGCAGACACATTCTTCTCACCAACAGCACGTTTTGATTTAGGCGAACCTCCGCCCTTCATCCGCTTCACCTTTGCCCTGATACTTTCATCCGTACCCGACAAGTCTCTCAACTCCCGATGTGACCCCGGAACATCAGCCGAAACGTGTGACTCCTCACCCCTAGGCATATCGCCCTTCCTCTTCCCGGCAGACATTGAAATATTAAGTATTATATTCAATAATACTCACCAGTACCAATTAATCACCAGAAAATTTACGTTTTCAATAGAAAACGGCGTCAATTACAAAAATAGTCAGCAGACAACTCCAAACACAATCCAAGTCGTCAACAAAATAAAGAAAAATTGAAAAAACCGGTTCAAACCCGGGTTCAAAATTGGTCAAACCTGGGTTCGAATCCCGAAAAACTAAACCAAAAAGCCCTAAAATCCCAGAATACCACAGCGGCAAGACAGCAAAAGCCAATAAATTATGGCCTTACTGCCGGACAGTGGTGCCAGAAATTTTCGGGGAAAAGTCTTCATTCTTCGAAAAAAAATCTTCATTTTAGAAAAAAAATCTTCAAAAATATATTATGTAATATAAATATAATTCATGATTGCTAATTATATTAAAGTTTCTATACATACATATGGTCATATGTATATAAAAATTAATATGTAAACATCGAAACCCAGAATTCAATTCAAACAGATTACTTATATTAAAATTATAATATATTAGATAAAATTTATTTGCTCGTGCTTAAGCATTGTCTATTTGCATTTCATTGGTGCTTTACCAAATCGTCAGTAGACTTCAAACACACTTTTGAATAGTTACAAACCCATTATCTTATGTACATACTTTCAAAAACCATTTGAGAATTTACAAATATGCAAATAATTTTCAAAAATAAGTACAGTAGGATTTGAAACTAATACAAAATTCTCAAATGGTTTTGAAAATCTGTAACTGTTCAAAACTGTGTTACATTGTACATTTATTAGATTAAATATATGTACAGTACACCCTCGGTTACTTCAACCCTCGATAAGCGCAACCTCGATAATTGCAACAACTCAAATTTTTACATTGTAGACTCATTGAGTGTAACTTGGCAACAATTTGTGACTCATTAAACGCAACTTTTAAATTTTGTCGTCAGTTCTTTGGTTTTTTCTTTTATTGGCTTCAAAGAAGCTTCTTCAAAATCTTCATGAAACTGCAACGCAGAAAGAAATTTCTAGTACCAAAAGTATACAATTTCTGAATTCTTTCTATACCATTTTACAAAAATATGAGCCGATTTAACTGAATGTTATGGCGTTTTCTTTTCTACAAAAATATGTTGCATTGTTTGTACTTTTTAATGAAAATTTGCAGCATAATAATTTTTCGAGGAAGTGAATTTATTAGAAATTATTGTATCATCTCTTACGAAGGTAGATTTTTTCTTTAAAGGAATGCTAAATTGCGATTTTTTGATTTAAAAAAATATTGCATTTTTTCTAGAAAAGAAAACGCCATTAGTTATATTCTCTATTTTCTAAAATCTTAAAAATTTGCTATACATTTCAATATCAAAACTTTAAGTTTTAAAATTTTAAAACAAGAATTTGCTTAGAAAATTTTTATGATTTTTCAAAATAAACAATACACCATTTAGCTTGAATTAGCTCTATAACAAATACCTCATTACTCATATTTTTGTGAATAAAAATGCGTATTTTTTTATTTAATTTACTTATTGGGATTGCATTTGTTAATCTCTTTCTGTATTTCATTTTATTTAAATTTACTTTTGAAACCATCCGTTCAACGATTGCAGATGAATTAAGGAGACATATTAAATTTAATGCAAACTTCTACAGCTTTGGATACACTAACTCACTATCTGCTCTAGTGTTTTGAGATTGTATGCCAAACGTCTTCCGCAGTAACGTTTTCTAAATTTCGAAAATATTTATTAATATGCGGTGAGTAGTAGGGAACGATTCGTGCGGCCGCAATTAAAATTTAAAAATTTGGGTAATTAAAATTTGAAATTTTGAAATTTTAATTGTTAAGTAAACAAAAGTGTAATTTGATACCCGTGGGAAAAAAATGAAAGTGCCCAGTAGGCAAAATGTGTATAGTGAAGATTGTGAAAAATTATAGTGTGTGTAATGCTTTTTGGTGTTATAGAAATTTAGGGTGTTGTTCTAATGGGGTGATATTGAGACATTGGGTAGTGAGTTTGGAGCTTGAAAGTATTGGCTTAGTATAGACAATGTGGTTCTTATGGGGTCATATTGAGAGATTGGGTAGTGTTTTAAATTATATGTGGAAATAAAGAGTGTAGACAAATTTGGTGACAACGACTTGGGTTCCTACGGGGTTTATTGTGTGGCTATTATTATTCTTTTGTTCTTTATAATTTTTTGTGGTGCTTGTGTTTACATTTAAAATGTAGTTGTGCTTATTTAAGCATGTCCGTCCACCAATTGACTGGTGGAGGGTTTGTATATTATCAGAATGTCGTTATGGAAGTGTTAGAGGGGGGGGGGGGGGTGTTAAGTTCCAATTAATATGTATGCATATACATACGTACATACAATAAGCGTTTGCTTTTTGTTTATAATATTTTTTTATGTCAAGTTGGGGTATTTGTTTTTTGGATCAAATAATCGCATGATCGTTTGGATTTGTAGCTGTGTTGCTTAGTATGACAGATGGTCTGAAATGTTTGTTTACGTTAAATATGCATGTTTAGTCTTGTTGGTGTTTTTTGTTTATTAAGGTGGATGTGTTGGAGAATGAGTCATCATCCTCATTTTTGTTTGTTGGTGGGGGTGGGTTAGAGGTTGTGTTTGCATAAACAGTCTGTACATGTGGATTGATGTCCGTCTATCCATATTAAAATGTTGCTTAATCTTGTTTATTTTTTGATACGGGAATTTGATTTTCACAGCATTATGAAATTGTAGTGTGTGTGTGTGTGTGTGTGTGTGTGTGTGTATGTGTATGTGTATGTGTGTACATATAGTTGCGTATGGCTACATCTACATACATTTGTATGTGTTCTCCTTGATTTTGTGCTGATCGTGCGAATTCTTGCTGTTGCTATGTATATGAATTTCATCATATTTGTGTATGTGTGATGTTCATAGCTTGTTGTTTTTTCAATTTGTTAGTGTGAGTATGGGGGGGGGGGGGGGGCGTGAGAATTTCTGTCTGTCTGTGGGAATTTCTATATGTCTGAATGTGTGAATTTGAGTCTGTCCATGATTTGGAGGTATGTTGTTAAAATAGTTTGAATTGTTTTTGTGGGCGACATGTGATGTACATATCTAGTATAAAATGTTGTCATGTATGTGACCTTCCCTATTTTTTATATGTTTATGCTAAAATCCGTTTGATTAGATCAGTGTTTTATAATACTGTGGAATTTTTTTATTTTGTCAAGCTTATCTTTGTTCTATGTATGTTAAATTCAATTTGTTTATATTTAAAGTTTTAATATGTTTTGTTGCTATTTATTTAAGCATGTCCGTCCATTTTTGACTCAACGTCAGTCGGTTGGTAAACGGTTTGTAAATTTTCATTATGTGGTTATGGAAGTGTGAGAGGGGAGGAGCTGTGTTAAGTTCTACCAAATGTTCTGAGTACGCAATCGCATGGGTATGAAATTTGACAATATGTGTACATATTTATGTACATATCTGTAATGATGTGAATTTAAATATTGTAAATGTTTTATTTTAATAATTCATTTATTGTATTTATTTATCACGAAATAATTTTAGATTAAATTAGGATGTAATTATTGAAAAGTATAAAAAAGGTAAACTTAAATTAAAGATTGATTGTAATATTCCTTCAACGTAAAAGGGCAACAGCTTTACGACCGATCGACTTAAAACTCAACTGACAACTGACTTCTGACTACTGACCGACAAACTCTCACATTACAATACAAAACTGGCTTGACTTAACATCTTTACACCTGACTCTTGCTTTACATTCGGCCATCCTGTTCTTCATCTGACCCAGATAATAACAAGTCACTATTGGTTGCGGTGAATTTCCACAATTTCATGTCACAGCTTGAAGAAGTTTTTTTAGGTCCATCACCATCTCCTACTTTCTCCATATCATAACGATTATTTCTTTTCACTTTGGTAATTCTATACGGTCCTAAAAATTCACTGGCAAGTTTCTTTCCAGCAATAAACTGCGTTCGTTTTATTGCGACCAAATCATCTAATTTATAATAATTTTGTTGTTTACATTTCTTGTCATAGTTTCTTTTATATTGTTGTTGTGCGTCAATAATTTGCTGCTTAACATTTGCTCGCAAGGCTTCTCTTTCTTCTTGAAATCCGGTTATCAGCTCTTCTTCCAGCAACTTAAGAATATTGTCATTGATATCGGAATTCATCTTCACTCCAAACATTACTTCAAAAGGAGACGATTTTGTTGTACTATGAACACAGGAATTTATGGCTTTTTGTACCTGTCCAACATATTTATACCACTTTGAGGTATCATTTGACGATAGCTTAGCAATGATTGAAATTATAGAACGATTTACTCTTTCTATTTGGCCGTTCCCACGAGCAACACCAGTTGTAATTAAAACGTGTTCTATGTTATTTTCTTTACAAAATTCGGTAAATGTGTTTGATGTGTATGCTGGCCCTCTATCGCTTATTATCCTTGATGGGACTCCAAAAACATCAGACCAAACCTTAAGACTTTTAACAACCTCTTCAGCACCAGTAGACTTGGTTGGAAACAACCACACAAATTTTGAAAATCCATCAACTGCAGCAAAGATATGTTTGTAAAGCTTTGTTGTTGCATCCATTGGTCTTAATGGTCTACATGAAGTGTGTGTAGTGGCGCTTCCCCTTTATCGATGCAATTTAGGAACCCTTCACGCTTTCCAAGCTTTTTGTTGTGTATTATGCATTTAATACAGTTAGAGATTAGCTGGTTAACTTTTTTCTCCAAATGAGGTATAAAAAACTGTTGCTGAACACGATGCATAGTTTTTTGTACAGAAAAATGACCTTGTTCATGAGCGCTTTTAATAATTTCAAATTCCAACGGCTTGGGAACCACAAGTAAATCATTACCAGCAACACTTTTGTAAATCAGGTTTCCTTTTCTTTTATAATCATTGTATAAGCCAGAGTTAAGAATTGTAGCAATAGCTTTTACACCTTCGTCTTCTTGTTGTAGTTTGCCAATTCTGGCTGAAATATCTGATATAATAAAAACATCAACAGGGTAACGACTTAATCCGTCAACGTGTTTTAATCTGCATCCTGGTCGATGTTCAACGGTATATGTAAAATCTTGAATATACATTACCCACTGTGCTACATCTCTCGGTACATCTCTCTTTGATACGGTTTGTTTGAAAGCGGAGCAGTCAGTAACCAACTTAAATCTTATACCAAGAAGGTAATGGCGAAACTTCTTTAGTGCCAGATATGCAGCCTTAACTTCCAGTATATAGCTGTGTTGCTTTTGCTCTTGTGGTGTTGTTTTTTTTACTCCAAAAGAAAACTGGATGCATTTGATTTTCGTGCCTTTGTAAAAGTGCTGCACCAAAACCATACTTAGAAGCATCAGTATGCAACTCAGTAACAGCTGATCTGTCATATATTTTGAGAACTGGTTCTTTTATTAGAGCTACCTTCAAATCCTGAAACGCCTTCAATTCTTCGGGACCAATTATAAACTTTTTATCTTTTCTGAGCAGGTTTGTTAAGGGACGAGCAATGAAAGCATAATCCTGTATGAACCTGCGAAAATAACCTGTTATACCCAAAAACGATTGAACATCTCTGATAGTTGTAAGAGGCGGAAACTTTTTAATTGCTCTTGTCTTGTCTTTACCAGGCCAAATCCTTCCATTCTGCACTGTATGTCCTAGGAAATTTATTTTTGATTGGAGAAACGAACATTTAGACCATTTTATTTTTAAATTAAAGCGTGCAGACGTATCTAAAACTGTTTTCATTTTAGAAAGGCAACTTTCAGCTGTTTCGGCAAAAATAACTATATCATCCACGTAGAGCTCCATAATATTACTATTTATGAGTGGTTGAAAAATATGACTTACGTATCTTATAAAGTTTGCAGGTGAGTTACAAAAACCGAAGGGCGCCTTATTGAACTCAAACAAGCCTTCTTTTGTTACAAATGCCGTAAAATGTTTGCACGCGTCGTCTATCGGCACATGAAAAAAACCATTTTCGAGATCCATTACGGTGAAAAATTTCGCTTTTTGCAACTTCTCTAGTACTTCATCAACTAATGGCACTGGAAAACAGTCCTTCAAGACCATGTTATTTAATTGACGAAAGTCAACACAGACCCTATAGTCACCGCTTTTCTTCTTAACTACTACAACTCTACTGGCCACTGGTGAAGCTGATTTTCTGACAATACCATTTTCTAACCACTCTTCTACTTGTTTTCGTACTGCCTCCTGTTCGTTAGTTGGAAGCCTGGCAGGTGAATGACGAAAAGGTTTCAGCTCTCCATCTGGTATAATTTTCATCACTACTGGCGAGTCTTCCAAAACCGTTGACGGCCTATAACTGGACACTAATTCAGCGACCTCGTCTTTGTACTTCGGTGGGACGTCTAGTTCAGCAGCTGTTATATTATAAACCGACATATCATCACAATTTTGCATATTTTGGTATTCGAATTTATAACCGTCACCGTCGGAATAAAATTTAAATTTTTTAATAAAATCATAACCGAGAAGTGCGTTATACTTTAATGCATTGTCCGGTACTACGAGAAAATCATGGTTCGTTTTAACAGAATCGATATACACTGTGCCATTAATGAAACCAAGTGGTTCTGTCGATACGTTTCCAAGGCCAAATAATAAAGACATACTTCGTTTTAATTCAACATGTTCTAGATTATTTCTATATACACTTTCTTTCATTAGGGTTACATCAGACCCTGTATCAATTAAACACTCAATTTGCTTATTTTCGAAATGTATCGGCTTTAAACGTTTCTTATCTGTCACCACATTAACATTTTCATTTGCGCGCAGCTTTTGATTTTTAAGAACACAATTTTTTGAAATATGACCTGTTTTATTACAGATAAAGCACTTTGTTTGCTCATTGCAGTCTTTTCTTTTGTGATCAGCTGATCCACAGTTAAAGCAGTGTTCTTTTTTAAAAGACTTATTTTCACTTTTCTTGTAGACGGCTGTACTATATGTAGTTTCATTAGGCTTTATACGTTCATATAAAGAGTATTGTTCACGAAGTTCACTATACGATTTTGAATTGTAAAAAGGATACTTAAGTTCAGGTTTTATACGTAAACCATCTACAATATACCGTATAACTGAAATATCTTCTACATTACCGGCTGCAGCAAGTTTTCTCATATGTAAAACATATTCATGGAACGATTCACTTTCTAACTTTTTGCGACTTGATAGTTGTTTGTGGATTTCCGCACTACTATAAGTTTTATGAAATTCATGTGTTAAAACTGTCTTTAATGTGGCATAATCAGAAACACTCACGGCTTCTAAAAACAATTTTGCTGCACCAATCATTTTGTTCCTAGCATGAACATATTTTTGTTTTTGATTAAGCTCATATGCATCAGCATTTTTATCAAAATTCTCGAACCACTTTTCGACTGACATAGTTACTCCATCAAAATCAGGAACAATTTTTCCAAAGCACTCAATAGAAATATTTGATTTATCTTTTTCACTTTCTTCCCTTTGCATCTTTAACATAAACAGTTTTATTAATTCATTTAACTCTGTATTTTCACCGCTAATATTTTCTTCTTTCTTTGACATTGTTATTGCTTCTGTTTTTTTGCTTTGATTTTCTACTTCTTTTTGTTTTAAAAATTTTATATACGCTCTTGTATTATGCGTTTTCGAAATTACTGATTTTAATTTTTTTGCATTAGCTCTCATTTAGAAACATATCATAAAAATTTAAAATTAATTGTTCTTTTTTCACAAAAATGCACTTTGCTCAATGTTAAATGTGATTTGTTGTTTCAACTAACGGTTTCTTTAAATATAGTTTAAACGAATAGGTATATAAGCACAGTAAGGAATTTTTATTTATATATGCATATATTTTTTTTAGGTTGAGCCCCCAAATGTAATGATGTGAATTTAAATATTGTAAATGTTTTATTTTAATAATTCATTTATTGTATTTATTTATCACGAAATAATTTTAGATTAAATTAGGATGTAATTATTGAAAAGTATAAAAAAGGTAAACTTAAATTAAAGATTGATTGTAATATTCCTTCAACGTAAAAGGCAACAGCTTTACGACCGATCGACTTAAAACTCAACTGAAAACTGACTTCTGACTACTGACCGACAAACTCTCACATTACAATACAAAACTGGCTTGACTTAACATCTTTACACCTGACTCTTGCTTTACATATCTGCAAATTTATTTGATGTATGCATGTACATACATACAAATAAGTGTTTGCTCTATGTTTGTATTAATTTTTTTCAAGTGAGAACTTTTGTTTTTTTGTTGCAAAATATTCGCATGATCGTTTGGATTTGCAGTTGTGTGTAGCTAATAAATATGCTGATATATTTTATTTGAAATTTGAAATATGTATTTTGTTTGCAGATGTTTTTTTATGTAGAAGTACATTTCAGTTGTTCAATATTTTGGGACCATAGTATTTATAACCAGCGTTTTTGAATAGGGTTAATGAACTTGTGATGGATATCTTGATATCTTTATTTTAATGTAACAATTGTAGATAGATGTTAAGGTGACATTATTATTTTATGGGGGTTTGTCTGTCCGAATATTGCTTCGTTGGTGAGACGAAGGTGTCGTTGTGGCACCTATAATATAATTAGTTTCGAAGAAATGATTACTAATTAGTCATATAGTAAGGATGATTATGAATATGTTGGAAAAGTATGTACTACATTCAAATGTAGTACTATGATGTAACACAGAACTTTACAAATAAATCAAATTATCTAAGTTATTTAGTTGTGACTGTGGTATATGTTATTACCTACCATATTCCATTCTTCATTGGTTGAAGATTCATAAAATTTTAATTTAGATGATGAAAGGGAAGCTTACATCATTTACAAACACTTGGATACATATTAGATTAGACCCATAGAAATTTAATAACTTAATTGTTATTAGATTAGACTTCAAATACCATCAAGATTACACAATTGTCAAAATGCTTTATCATTTTGTGTGGAAAACAAGAAAATTTAAAGCATGGAACAAATTAAATTAATAACGCATTTAAGTAATAAAACAAATACTAGGATCGCCGGGTGGCCGAAATTCAAACGGGGATATTTTTGGGGAACTTCTCGAATTTTGTGGATTTTCGGTAAAAAAAATATATTTCGCACATCTATACACAAATATCTTTTTAACCATATATGTATGTTTCATTAATATTGGTGGACAATAAGATACCTAAAAGTGTACGACAAAATTGTGTAGTCTATTTATATATAAGCTGTAGCTCACTAACTTTAGAAATATCTAACAATGTATTCAACAAGGATTCATTTCAAATAAAACACATAGAACTCTTAAGTTTAACTGCTCTGAGGGAAATGTTATACCAATTATTTTGAATGTACTTGTTGTATGACTAGTGAAAATGGGAATGGTACAAAATCTTCCTGAGTTGTAACCGGTGAAAATAATCACTTCACAAAACTAGAACAAAAATGATAGGAAAATTCCTTCATTATAAAGCAGATTTTGTTACAAATTAAAATCATTTGTTTATAGTACAGTAATTTAACTAGTATTAAGACCCCATTCACATGACAAGTAGCTTAAGTTTGGGTCTAGAACCTATCACTGGGTATCTTAATTATGTCAATTGACCCCTTGGGGAACCAGTCACTTGACCCGTCTTGTAACAGGTTCTTTTCTCTCTCTAGGGTAATTGAATAGGTTAGGGAAGAATATTAGTTTCAATATCCACCATCGATTATTAGATAAAAATTCATTTTAGCAGAAATTTTTTATTAAAGAATGCCGTCGGAAAAAAGATTTTGAAATAGTGTGTGTGAATGAAAGAATACAGCTAAAAGGTTGTATGCTTTAGCCCTTGTCTTACAGATCGTGTTTTATTGTTTTGAAGCATATCAGGATTATTATGTATGCAGTACTCGATCTAAGTTTGCTGGTTAAATTATTAGATTGATACCTAATCACGTGCCTACTACATTTACAGAGTTTTAATAATTGTCTTTGTTGTTCACCTTTTTAATAATAATATCCGTTAAACTTTCATTTTATTAACAATTTCAAGTAAATATATTATAAGGTGAAGAAGTAACATTGGTTTAAAAGTGATATAAAGAAACATAATTAGGTTATATCTGTTTTGAAAGCGTGTATTATTCTAATATTCTAATAAAGTTAATATATATATGTATGTATATACGCAACTATTGTCGTGGGCATCAGTTCTTCTGACATCTTATACGTAAGCCCTTCTTTCAGAAAAAAAATATTTAAATATTCTTCGATAAAGGAGGATTCAAGTACATCCTTTAACTTGAGTATCCACTCATAGAGCAGAACACCTTAGAATAGATCTGGATAGATGTTAATTTGACATCGATGATGATCTTTCGATTAATTCCCCAGAAAAGCAAAGCATATTTAATTGATATAACTAGATCCTTTATCTAACAGTCGACGGACCTGACAGCTGATATATGTGTCTAATGTTAGTTAAAGTATCCAGACTGTACAGTAAAGTCTAACGAAATATAACTATATGGAGGAATTAAACACAATCTGATCCTACACAGTCAAGCTAGATTGCTCGAGTAGCATATATGGTAAAACAAAGTACATGCAACAATTAGCAGCTTCCACTCGTTTTCAAAAGCGTGCGAAGCGCTATTGTATCAAAAATATTCATATAAACAATGGTTCGGGTTACATTGTAGATCATGATGAGCCTCAAATTTAACTGAATTATGTGCTTATATATGTAAATAGGCGCTAATAGATAATATGTACGAGTATCTATAATATTTGATTTATGTGCTTATAGCACTAAAAGATCACACATTCTAGTTAAGTTATTATTATCTAGCTGTATGTGGTATATAAAATATAAAGTAAGTGAACGAAAAGATATGAACAGATTTAATAAGATTTATTTGTAGAGTAAAATTATTGAAATTAATCAGTATTGAACATAATTATTTATCCTTTTGTGTCCAAAATATATGTAAATACCTTTAACACACACTTTAATAAGAAAAACCACTATCATCAATATACACTTCAGTCCAACAACTACAAACAAAGTTTATCTGGATGCTGTATCTGTTCTTCAGACAGAAAATCATTTCAATGATTATCTTTATTCCTAATACTAAACGAGTTAATAGAGATTATGGTAAGTCTAATTGTCATTATAGCTGTCTGATTACAAATCAGTACATTTTATTACAATATTCTCCAAAAGTTGTGTATTTATTTCCTATTCTTCTTATTATAAAATTATATTATATTATGTACTAAATATAATTTTTTATTGTTTCTGTTTTAACTACAATATTTCATCTATGTATGCTTGTACAAGAATTCTGTTGATTAGACAATCCCAGCTCCTTTAGCTTTAAGAACCCTTTGAAGTGCATATCGTTAGCTTAACATGAAATTGTGCTAAGTCAATTTTTTGCGAAAAATTAGATTTTGATGCAGTCTTAGAAATAAATTCAAAATACACAGTTTAAAAAAAAATATATGAATGTGAATAATTTTTACCTGATGTTGGCAATGATGTGTAAATGTGGTAACTTTACGACTGTCAAAGAAATTGCGCTAAGTCAGATGTTATTGTTTTTTCGCGCCCTTTTTTACAAAACAATAATATCCACTTGCGCTTCTTGTTTTTCGTGAGCTTTATTTGTGCAAAATAAATATTATTTGTGTTTTGTTTTAAACGAAAAAGGTAATAAATGACTTTAATGACTTAATTAAACGAAGAATTAAATAAAAACAAAACAATTTCTTAGCAGATTTTCATGGATTTGCACGACAATAACAACGTTACAGCACAATCACTTCAGTGCATCGATGATGCGTCTTTTGGAATAGAATCTGATGATGGTGTGGTTGGTTTGGTTCCTTATGGCTTCAACAGTGACTCTGACAATTCCTTTGATATGCCAGTGAGAAATAAAAAACGCAAAAAGAGAGCGCAGGTGGAGAACAATACATGGCTCGTTGCAAAAAAGAAAACAGAAGAGAATGTGGAAAAAGCTATTGGGGAAGAAAAAAAGACGTGTGGAATTATAAAAAAATAAAAGTTGCACGAGCCATAAAGGCAAGATGTAAGTGTGCTCAAGCATGTGATACTGCTACCATGAATTGTGCATTGGTGACTGATGCTCAACGACAGCAGATATTCAAAACGTTTTGGAAGATGGATTGGAAACAAAAAAAAAGTTTATGTGAATACATTAGTGCAAACGACTAAACCATCCAATCCTCGAAATAGAACAAATCCTAATGCATCTAGAAGAGTGCAAACTTTGAAATATCATTTGAAAGTGGATGGTAAAAATTTGCGCGTATGTAGAACTTTTTTTTTAAATACCTTGTGCATAGGTAGATGCTCAGTGCTTAGTTGGGTGAATAAACCCGTGACTCCACATAATAATGTCATGAGAAATTTTGAAAACAAAATTTCAGAAGAAAAAAAGACATGAACTTATTTTTTGATTCTCTGCCAGTAATGGAGTCTCATTACTGTCGTGCTGTCACGCAAAAAAAATATCTATTACCGGAATGGCGTTCTAAGCAAATGCTTTATGATTTTTATTCAAAAGATTGGTGCGCAACTCACAACGTCCGGCCACTTTCCTTACGTACGTTTCATTCGGTATTTGAGAGCAGAAATCTTGGCTTGTTTGCACCAAAGAAGGACCAGTGTGAAATATGTGCACGTTATTCTGCCGGCACTACTCCACTGGAAGAATATTCTTCTCACGAAGAAAAAAAAGAAGAAGCAAGAATGGAAAAGAACAAAGACAGGTCTGACGAATCCAATGTGTTTACCGTAGATCTTCAAGCTGTACTCATGCCTCCGAAATCCCAAGTCAGCAGTTTATATTATAGAACGAAATTACAGGTTCACAATTTGGTTTTTTTCAACATAATAAACAAAAAAGAGTATTGCTTCCTCTGGAATGAAGCTGAAGGAGGTGTGAATGCTGAAGACTTTGCAAGCATATGGGTTTATTTTATTGAAAACAAAATTCTTCCCAGCCTTGATAACAGTGATAACTCTATTAAGATAATATTTTATAGTGATGGATGTGATTACCAAAACCGCAATTATGTAATGAGTAACGCACTTCTAAATACTGCTATTAAGCACAACATTGTGATAGAGCAGGAAATACTGGAGCCTGGGCATACGCAGATGGAGGCCGATAGTGTCCACTCTACCATAGAGCGTGCTATGAAGAATAAAAATATCGATGTTCCTGCCGAATATATCGGAATATGTAAAGCAGCAAGAAAAAAGCCTATGCCATACGATGTGACTTATTTGACACATGATTTTTTTTAAAAATTTAACAATATTGAATTCTGTAAAAGTATTTGTCCTGGACGTACCAAAGGTGATGCCAAAGTCACAGACATTCGTGCATTAAAATATACACCAAATCGAGAAATTTTTTTTTAAATTACGGTTCACCAATTTATGGAAAATTCTGCCGCAGAGAATTGATCAAAAAATAGTTGGTTTAAAGTGGTGCAATTTAGAACAACTGTACCAAAACAGAATACCAATTAAACGTAAGAAATACGAAGATCTACAATACTTGAAACTTACTTTGCCTAAGGACCATCATCAATTTTATGATGATTTGCTTTCCGAATAATTAAATTTTTACTGATTTTTTATATAACTTTTACTAGCAGCAGGAGTAAGACTGCAAAATTGTTATTTGTGATAATTTTTATATAATTTTAAGATTGTTTTTATAAATAATTAACTAGGAATAATTAAATAGCAGCAATGAAATAAGACTGCATATAATTTGTGATCAATGTTAACAAATAAACAAGTACCTTTTTATTTTTGAAACTAAATTGTTTTAATTTTATTTATTAATACGATGAGGAAATAAGTTTAGTAAAATGTGCTAAGTCAGAAAAAAAATTACGTAAGAAAAACTGCTAACTCAATAAAAAGCTGATAGGGGTAAAATGCATGTTTTTTTAGTTTTTTTTGTCCTTTGCGTTGAGTAGTTATGACATTGAGGTTACTGCATTTACAGTTTAATAAAATAATGTTTTATTTAAAAGTTATTAGGTTTTTTGTCTCTCCTGTAAAATTTGAAAAAGATGACTTAGCACATTTTCACGTTAAGCTAACGATATACAGAAATCTCCTTTTTGAAAGTTCTTCACCATTGAATCAATCTTTAGTGATATTACAACGAAAATCTTCTATCTGATCCGTTACCTAATAACCTGATAAGGTACCTAATAACCTGATCTGATAACCCCATCAGATACCTAATAACCTGATCAGATACCTAATAAGCTGATCTGATACCTAATAATCTGATCTGATAACCTGATCAGATACCTAATAACCTGCGTTTTTTTCGTTCACTTTAATTTTCTTTAATATGAATATGCATAGATACATTATTATTTAAAAATTCTCTTACAAATATTCTAAATATGCATGCATATATAGTACATATGTCTAATGTTGAATTAAAGGAATACTTAATATGATAACTGCAAGCAAATGGAATATGCTTTTACAGTTATCTAACAATATTTGAGTTTGGTATATTCTCTGATTCCTAAATACAATCGAAATCTGTACATGTATACTATAAAAGGCCTATATATTTGCTTAAGTTCTCCCCTTATGTTTTTATTAAGACTATCCCATTATGGTATTGAATTAAGCACATGAATCTAATGGGAATATTTTCGTAGTTGACTTCTTATCAACCTGTAATTTAATAATATTCAAAAAGATATCGATTAATAATATTCCGAAATATATCTACAATTAAATTGAATTTTCAAGGATATGTGTAGTAATATGAGTTTTAAAAATAGTACGTATTTGTATATTCAGTTTCGGTATGGAATTAGTCAACAGATTTTACAGAATCTCATTCATAATAATAATTTGAATTTACATTAATTCAAATAATTGAACTAGAAAGCCTAAATAATTACTTTCATCTTAGATTTTGCATTTATTTGTATCAAAATTTTTCAAACATGTAATCATCACAATCTCTATAATAATCACTTCATTCATTTTTCTTTTAAAATTTTTTATGTACATATTCTTAATTCTGCTGACTTGGATATTTTTTGTTTATCATTTGAACTGTACAGATAAAGATTGTATAGTCTTGAGCTTGTAGTGGTAGTTGTTGTGCATATACATCACTATTTTTATCACTTTGTGTGATTGTTTTACAATGAGCTCTACACGAGGACCAGAAGATTAATTTTTTTGGGAGGAAGTCATGGGACCTTTTCATGAGTCAGGAAATTTATTTTAGTATTCGGCGGTTATATTTTTGAGGGCGAAAGGTCTATCAACATACTTATTACATGGTTGTTGTTCTTTAATTTGAATGCTTATGCCTATACATGGAAGACAGGAACATTAATTATTTCTATCACTTTTACATCCGATATTTTTAATAATTTTAATGAGTTTATTTGATATACCAAGATATTTCTTTACATTAAATATTTTATCAAGTAGGGATTTTATAAGTTAACTTTTCTCTTGACCGCTGGAAAGTAGTAGATGATATTAGTATTTTATTTATTTTATATTAGTATTTTATTTTTCTGTAGAGTGTCATTGAACGTACATATGTATGTATATTACTTAATAATACATAAATTTTCTTATACTAATTTGCTAAACAAGGTTAGTTTTTTTATTTTTGATGTGCAGAGTAAAGCTGGTTGTTTTAAAACACCAGCGTTTAATAAAACATTATAAAAATATGAAAGAAGCAAGTGTTTATTATAGAGATTGTGATGATTACATGTTTGAAAAATTTTGATACAAATAAATGCAAAATGCAAGATGAAAGTAATTATTTAGACTTTCTAGTTTAATTATTTGAAATAATGTAAATTCAAGTTATTATTATGAATGAGATTCTGTAAAATCTATTGACTAATTCCATACCGAAACTGAATATACAAATACGTACTATTTTTAAAACTCATATTACTACACATATCCTTGAAAATTCAATTTAATTATAGGTATATTTCGGAATATTATTACTCGAAATTTTTTTTGAATATTATTAAATTACAGGTTGATAAGAAGTCAACTACCAAAATATTCCCATTAGATTCATGTGCTTAATTCAATACCATAATGGGATAGTCTTAATAAAAACATAAGGGGAGAACTTAAAAAAGCAAATATATAGGCCTTTTATAATATACGTGTACAGATTTCGATTGTATTTAGGAATCAGTGAATATACCAAACTCAAATATTGTTAGATAACTGTAAAAGCATATTCCATTTGCTTACAGTTATCATATTAAGTATTCCTTTAATTCAACATTAGACATATGTACTATATATACATGCATATTTAAATATTTATAAGAGAATTTTTAAATAATACGTATCTATGCAAATTCATATTAAACAAAATTATAGTGAACGATAAAAACGCATTACTAAACTATATTTTATAGACTAATTTCGATTTACATTATTAAGTCATCAAGTTCGAACACACTAGAAGTTTTTTTTTATACGATGATGGTTGATATGATGACGTTGTTAACAAAATAACTGAATTGTCGATGAATTCTACTTAATTATATGTACAGGTATCTCCTCGTGTAATCATCTGAATTAGTTTCGAAGAAATGATTACTAATTAGTCATATAGTAAGGATGATTATGAATATGTTGGAAAAGTATGTACTACATTCAAATGTAGTACTATGATGTAACATAGAACTTTACAAATAAATCAAATTATCTAAGTTGTTTAGTTGTAAACAACTTGTATGACTATGGTATATGTTATTACCTACCATATTCCATTCTTCATTGGTTGAAGATTCATAAAATTTTAATTTAGATAATGTAAGGGAAGCTTACATCATTTATAAACATTTGGATACATATTAGATTAGACCCATAGTAATTTAATAACTTAATTGTTATTAGATTAGACTTAAAATACCATAAAGATTACACAATTGTCAAAATGCTTTATCATTTTGTGCAGAAAACAAGAAAATTCAAAGCATGAAACAAATTAAATTAATAACGCATTTAAATAATAAAACAAATACTAGGATCGCCGGGTGACCGAAATTCAAACGGGGATATTTCTGGGGAACTTCTGGAATTTTAAGGATTTTCGGTAAAAAAAAAATATATTACGCACATCTATACACAAATATCTTCTTAACCATATATGTATGTTTCATTAATATTGGTGGACAATAAAATACTTAAAAGTGTACGACAAAATTGTGTAGTCTATTTATATATAAGATGTAGCTCACTAACTTTAGAAATATCTAACAATGTATTCAACAAGGATTCATTTCAAATAAAACACATAGAACTCTTAAGTTTAACTGCTCTGAGGGAAATGTTATACCAATTGTTTTTAATGTACTTTTTGTATGACTAGTGAAAATGGGAATGGTACAAAATCTTCCTGAGTTGTAACCGGTGAAAATAATCACATCACAAATCTAGAACAAAAATTATAGGAAAATTCCTTCATTATACAGCAGACAAGTAGCTTAAGTTTGGGTCTAGAACCTAACACTGGGCATCTTAATTATGTCAATTTACCCCTTGGCAAACCAGTCACGTGACCTGTCTTGTGACAGGTTCTTTTCTCTCTCTCTCTAGGGTAATTCAATAGGTTAGGGAAGAATATTAGTTTCAATATCCACCATCGATTATTAGATAGAAATTCATTTGAGCAAAAAATTTTTATTGAAGAATGCCGTCGAAAAAAGATTTTGAAATAGTGTGTGTCAATGAAAGAATATATCTAAAAGGTTGTATGCTTTAGCCCTTGTCTTACAGAAGGTTTTTTATTGTTTTGAAGTATATCAGGACTATTATGTATGCAGTACTCGATCTATGTTTGCTGATTAAATTATTAGATTGATACCTACTCACGTGTCTACTACATTTACAGAGTTTTAATAATTGTCTTTGCTGTTCACCTTTTTAATAATAATATCCGTTAAACTTTCATTTTATTGACAATTTCAAGTAAATATATTATAAGGTGAAGAAGGAAAATTGGTTTAAAAGTGATAGAAAGAAACATAATTATGTTATATCTGTTATTTTGAAAGCGTGTATTATTCTAATATTCTGATAAAGTAAATATATATATATATATATGTATGTTAGTATTTTAAAGCAATATATAATTGTATATATGTATGTATGTACGCAACTATTGTCGTGGGCATCAGTTCTTCTGACATCTTATACGTAAGCCCTTCTTTCAGAAAAATATTTAAACATTCTTCGACAAAGATGGATTCAAGCATATCCCTTAACTTGAGTATCCACTCATAGAGCAGAACAACTTAGCATAGATCTGGATAGAAGTTCATTTGATATGTATGTTGATCTTTCGATTAATTCCCAAGAAAAGCAAAGCATATTTAATTGATATAACTAGATCCTTTATCTAACAGTCGAGGGACCTGAAAACTGATATATGTGTCTAATGTAAGTTAAAGTATCCAGTCTGCAGAGTAAAGTCTAACGAAATATAACTACAGTTCGTTCCTCTTCGGTGTCTAGTTGAGTCAAGCTAGATTGCTCGAGTAGCATATCTGGTAAAAAAAAATTCAACTGAATTATGTGCTTATATATGTAAATAGGCGCTAATAGGTAATATGTACGAGTATCTATAATATTTGATTTATGTGCTTATAGCACTATAAGATCACACATTAGTAGTAGGGAACTGTATGCATGGCCCCAATTAAAATTTTAAAATTTGGGTAATTAAAATTCGAAATTTTGTAATTTTAATTGTTAAATAAACAAATGTGTAATTTAATACCCGTGGGAAAAAAATGAAAGTACCCTGTAGGTAAAATGTTGTTAAAGAATTGTGATGAATTATTATTGAGTTAAAGTGTTAGTGTCAAATTATATTATAGATAAAGTTTTGTATTATATGAATCGGATATGGGTGTATCTGTGGGTGAGTGGGGTTCGATACCCACCATTGACCCTGGATGTTTTCCGTTGCTTCGTGGGTTGTGGTTGTGTTGAGATAGTGACCTAGGAACAATTGGCTTAGTATAGACAATGTGGTTCTAATGGGGTGATATTGAGACATTGGGTAGTGAGTTTGGAGCTTGAAAGTATTGGCTTAGTATAGACAATGTGGTTCTTATGGGGTCATATTGAGAGATTGGGTAGTATTTTAGATTATATGTGGAAATAAAGAGTGTAGACAAGTTTGATGACAACGTCACCAAACTTGTAGATAAAAAAGTCGACTTGGGTTCCTACGGGGTTTATTGTGTCGCTGTTATTATTTTTTTGTTCTTGATAATTTTTTGTGATGCTTGTGTTTACATTTACTTTGTGCATGGCTGTGGGTGTGTGAGTGTGTGGGGGATGGGCGTGTGTGTGTGTTTCTTTTTTCTTATCTTTAGATTTGTGAAGAATGTGTGTATGTCGTTTCAAATGTCCGTCTTGTTTATTTCTTGGGATAATAATTTGAATATTTGTTCTACAGAATCATGTTTATTGCTTTGTTTATTCAGCTGGGCATTTTTTGAGAATGAGTCATCATTTGAAATGTCCGTCTTATTATTTGTTTTGCAGAATCATGTTTATTGCTTTGTTTATTCAGCTGCGCATTTTTTGAGAATGAGTCATCATTTGAAATGTCCGTCTGATTATTTGTTTTGCAGAATCATTTTTATTGCTTTGTTTATTCAGCTGTACATGTTTTTAGAATGAGTCATCATTTGATAACAAAATTTCATTAGTCATCATTTAGTTGTGGTGTATTTGAAATAAAAAACATTTGTTTTAATTTTTTTCTATGCATTTAATTTTTATTAAATATATTTAAGTGATTAAAAAGTTTTTTAAAATTGTTAATTTTAAGACAATAATAATAATAATAATAATAATAATATTAATAATAATAATAATAATAATAATAATTTGTATATATAAATTATATTAAACAAGATATTTCTTTTTTTAGTAAAAGAGCATTTCTTAATGCGCAAACACCATATGTATGATAATTACAATATAAATAATCGGGATATTTAATTTCCATTTGTTTAAAGTTAATGCATCCAAAGTCCTCGAAGTTAAAAACTCTTTTTTTAAAGTATTTTTTCTACCCATTGTCTCTGTTCTTCTCCTTTAACATATATTTTAGAATAGCGTACATTAGCTTTTAAAAACTTGCAGACGCTTTGAAATGTGACTGATCCATCGTTCCACTTTAAGTGATGATAGTTCTTTGTTAACCAGTTTACTTCTTTTCTCTTCTTTGGCGATAGACATTTAAAATCAAAGGGGGGTTCTATAATGAAATTTATGGTTTCATTGTTGTTGTTGAATACGATCGCTACTTCTTTTGCGATGAAATCATTTGAATCGCTTTTGAATCCTTGCATATCTATACAAACTATATTATCATCCATATAGTTTAATTTATAAGACTTTTGGGACTTGTCCTTTTATGGGTACATACATATTCAATTATGCGATCATGAATAAGAATGCAGTAAGCTGATGTATTTGAGGCAATATTTGTAGCTGTTTCAAATTCAATTTTTATATCAATTGGTCCGTTATTGAGCGATTCGTTTTGATGGCTGACATCTACTACAATAATCGGTGCATTATTTTTAAATTCTTGAGCAGTTAGAAGCGGTTGAGATTCTCTCATGTAATAGCTCTGTTGAAATCTTAAATACATATCATATAGAATTGCATAGCGTTCATTCTTAAATTTGATATTTAGGTCATCATATGGATATGATACTGAATTTAAATGTACTTTTAAATTTGTCAGGTCGCAATGAACAAACTTATTTTCTTGTTGAAAAGCAATCAATACAAAACGGGGTCGTTCTCTACTTGCAGCTAATTTAACATTCCAGATATGACTTGTTTCTGTATTAAGTTGTGGATTAACATGACAATCCCAACTAAGGAATGCCATCGGTATAGAAGCACCATTGTTAATAATTTTTATCATATTCAACTCGCTAAAATCAGATAATTGTACATGTGGAATTCTCCATGAGATGAGTGAAATTGAAAGTTTTGCTTTTTCCGTGGAAACGCTCGAGTGTACAAGATCTTCATCGTTCTTATTACGCAAGAGTATCAATTCATATTTTCCATTTAGTATGACGAAACCCAAAAGCATTTTTAAGGGTACATAAAAGTTAGAATATCCATTAACAAGTTTTAAATCATCAATTTTATTCCAGCCAGCATTCTGCATTACAGTGCTTTCCGTTGGTGATAAAGAAACCAAATTTTTTATGGTACTTGTACCTCCTAAATATCTTGTATGATCAATTTCAATACCATTAAGTTCATAACGAATTTCATCAAAGAGATATGCAACAAAGTTGTTTTTTAATTTAAAGTTGTCTGTAGATGTGGAGGTGTTCTCATCTACAACAGATCCTTCAACATATATTGAACTTTCACTAGGTAACACATACAAATCTTGATTTTGAATTGAAATGCGAATTTCATCATTATTGTTGTAGGATTGTAGGTATGGCACATATGTATGATAGTCCTTTTTGTTTATATTTTCATCAGATAAGGGTTTATCTAAGACATTTATTATTGAACTAATTTTGCCTTCAATTTAAAATTCAATGACTTGAGAAAATTTTTATTTGCTGTCGTTAGAGTTTTTTGATGAACTGACCTCTTTAATTGTGGTTTAGGTCGTGATAATATTTAGGTTCGTATGCTGATGGTGTTGTTGTTGTTGTTGCTGCTATATTCTGTGATATACTCGAGTTGAATATTAGCATTATTTAGTTGGTCTTAAATGAATTCGTATTGTTATTTCCTCTCCTCGGAAATTAATTAAATCATCGTGCTGATCAACTACTCGTAGAGCTAGTGAACTTATCTCTCTGGAGTTCACCGGTAAATAGATGAGATTTCGAGGAATCTCATCTATTTTATAGCCTGGAGGCATATTAATCGGAAATTCATGTAGTGTATGCGCCTTGGAATTATTCATATATGTATTAACAGCGACACTACTTTCAATTCGCAACACATTCACCTTGAAAATATTAACTGGAAGATCAGAATAATGATCTACGTTTGGAGTTAGGATTTTACTATTGAATCCCAAGAGTTTTCCAATTGTATTTTCATTATTAAAATATATTGCATCCTTAGAGCTGTTGACTTTAACTTGCATTGTATTGTTATTGGCTTCTATAAAATTTCTATTTTCTGGTTTGTAGCGTTTATATTGTTCCTCTATATAATCAACAATATCATTCAATTCATAAGATCCAATTGGTATTTCAATCACATTTTCACCTATATGAAACAAATTGTTGTAGACATCAACATTTGGGATGCTATTATATGAATGAAAATCAGTTAGAGCACACTCATATGCCCCATTTAAATCAATAGGTGGGAAGTAATTAGCAGATAACTCTGATGAGTTGGAGCTTAGAGTAAGTGCTATTGACATTATGACTGTCTGATTACGAATAAATAAGTTCAACACAAAATTGTTTATAAAAAGGATTTACATATTTATTTCATCTTTTTTATTTTAAATTTACATTATAATCTTAAGTACTAAGTATGTATGTATAAAAATTGCTGATAATGTTTGAACTATAATATTTCATCTTTACTTATCCAAGAATTGTTATCGTTACTAAATCCTAACCATTTAACAAATGCTTTGGCTCCTCTGGTTTTAATAATCTTTTCAACTAGATATGTATTAGGAAATCTTGTTTTTAAAAGTTCTTCATCATAAAATCCACCTTTAATAGGATTTCCACGATAATCTTCTAATATGTATGTTGTGGGATATGTATTTTGAATAGATTTAATTGTGAAAATTTCTGTTGTCCAATTTGGAGTATAGCCATTTTCAAAAATATGCTTATATTTGCTTATGCGCACATGATCATCAACATTAAATTTCGATATCTTATACATTTTCAAATGACTGTATACTGTATTCAATAATTTTTTCTCATTTGAATAGTTGACTTTAATTGGAGCCATTTTAATGGTACGATGAACTTTTCTGTTATATGATTCTAATAGATCTTTGTAGATATCAAGCCAATTGTATGTACCATAAAAACTAAATTCTTTCCACATCATCCGTTTTAATGTTCTATTAAATCATTCTACTATTGATGCTTTCATTCTGCTATACGTTGAATAGTGATTAATTTTGTACTTATCCATCAATCCAAAGTGTTTATTGAAAAATTCTTTACCATCATCTGTTTGTAGGTTTTTTGGTACTCGTCCCAATTGAAAAATAAATGACATGGCTTGGGTTGTTTCAAGTGCAGTTTTTGTTTTACGTGGTACTGCCCATGCAAATTTGGAGAATGTGTCAATTACAGTTAACAAAAATCTATAATTTTTATTGTCCATAGAATAATTTCCCATTTCAACTAAATCAGCTTACCAAAGATCATCTATTCCTTTCATCAAAACTCTACGACGTAAAAAAGATTTTCGAGCTTGTTTATGGAGTTCATTTACTAAAATTCTTTTTGAAGTCATTTTTTAGTATTAAGAATTATTTTCGATGTGTTGTGATCTATTTGATACACTTTTAGCTATTGACACAAACATGTAATTTTCAAATCTATAAATCTTCTCATTAACTTTTCTTTTGTATACTTTCAACAAATTTTTGTAGATATCCGTCTTCCAAAAATTTTTTGATTTTGGAAAAAGTTTCTTGCATTTTCTTATTCTCTTCCAACTGTAATATTATTGCATGTTGTAGCATTTCGATTTGAGTTCTTAGAATATCATGAATATTGTTGTTATATTCCTTAAAGTATTTTAATAGCTTGTGTTCTATTTCTTCGATTTGAGTTTGCAGAAACAATTTATTGATAACATCGTTTTCTTCCACAGCTTTTGCCACATTTTTGATTCTTTTGTTTTGGACATCGATGTTGTTGTTCACATCCATAAAGAACCCCAACATTTTAGGGGCATTTTTCAATGAAATTATATTGCTTGTATCGTTTAGATAATGTCCAAACTTATCAACAGACATACTTTATATAGATTATTCTATTATATTAGCTTCGCGAAGTTCTTCAATAATTGATACAATTTCGTTATTATGATTAGTATGACCTGCATCTTGTGATGATACCAGTAGTCGAAGTCGATCTACCATCTCATTTGGATCATCCCAGTATATATAGTTTGGCTTATGAGGGTTAAACTGCATCAATCCATCACCTTTATAATTAGATATTGTCTTATTTGGTATTGATTTTGATAAAGTCTGTTGGGTTTTCTCTTCCAACATCTTTTTAATAATATGTTTATATTTATAGGCTTTCGTTCCCTTGATTTGTCCATCAGGTTTATAGTCTCTTCTGTACGCATTTGTATTAATTAAAATTTTTTTGTAGAGTTCTAGTTCATATTTAGCATAGTTTTTTGGTATTTTATGAAACATTAGAGAAAATAGTCCTGGTGTTAGAGCCCATATTTGACTACCAACATGTATTTTGTTTTCATTTAATTTGAGCTTACTTTCACCAAATTTCCATTCATTATTGAAATCTTTATGTGGACCATAGTTAGCGTCTAATTCATTTCTTCCTTCCAAAACAGATAAGTCAGTGGAACTCTCTTCAGCATTTAAGTTTTGAGAGTAAAAATGGTCATCATCGTCATCATCATTATCAATAGTACTTTCACCATTAGGATCAGCAAGTGAATTGCTGGCATCAAATATTGATTCTTCTACAAGTTTCTTTGGTGTACTTGTCTCCAACTTAATTGATGGTTTCTTAAGATTATTATAACTGTTATTATATTCAATTTCTGTTTTCATCTCATTCTTTTCTTTTTTGATAATTCCATTGATATTATTAGAATTATTAATAAATTTGTTTAAAGGATCTGTTATAGGTTTAAATGTATCTTTTAGTTGTTCACCTGTGTCTATTTCGCCCGTTTTTATACTACAAAGCTTTTTCTTCAAGACATTTCTTGTCGCAACCAGCTCTTTTAAAATTTTTTCATCCATTTTCCAGCTATCAGATCAGCTTATTAGATATCTGATCAGGTTATCAGAGCAGGTTATTAGGTATCAGATCAGCTTATTAGATATCAGATCAGATCAGCTTATTAGGTAGATAATTAGATCAGGTATAGTTGATATTTCAAGAGCTATGTAGATGTATTATGGTTAAGGCCAGATTATATACTAAAGTTTTTCTTTTATGTAGGTCAATTTATATTGTTATGAAATAATCGAATAATTTTCTGTAGCGCCCATTGTTTAATTCATTATCTTTGCTTATCATCAAAAATCCATATGTATCCTTCCAGCACAATCCAAAAATTTCATGAAACTTTGCATAACTCATATCGCTGGCAACATGATCCCTATAAACATGCTTCATATTTGTCTCATCTTGTTTAAACATTATAATCATATTCGCATTGTCTCTTATTAAATGCTTGGGAATTCTGGTATAAGTTTGGCACAAGTAGAATAAATCAACATCCCTATGTCGTCCCATACAAAAATAAGCTCGTATATTATTCTGCTTCTCACATGCAACATCATCAAATATCATAATTGAATTAGTTTTAGCTTTGTCAGGGGGAATAACTGATTCATTTTCGGTGAATGTGTAATATCCCATTCCTTTAATAGGTGTAATTAATCTCTTCAAGTATTCATATTTCGGCTGATATAGAGATTTTGAGTATAAATAGATGTTTTCAAACTTTAGTCCATTAGGACTTTCTAGTAAGCCAATCATAACATTAGTCTTTCCACAATTTGATGGTCCCACTATTAGAGCACGAATAGAATTTGGTAAGAGGGAACTATGTTTTATTTTTGAACTGATGTTCGATGAATCATCAATGTTTCGAACTAAAATATTTTTATGTTGTTTTATTAACTGCATTTTTATAACTAAATGCAATTCATGTTTGTTACCTTTTATTATAGAAAAAAATAAATAAATAAGATGGTTATACATTATCAAAGTCATTTAGTCATAAAAACACCTTCGTTGGAGCAGGTTTACTAGATAAAATAATAAACTCTCTTCCTGTTGAACTTCATCTTCCTGGATATCAATACTGTGGACCTGGAACTAAACTACAAAAACGTTTAAATCGAGGTGATAAAGGAATCAATTTATTGGACTCTGCCTGCAAAAATCACGATATAGCTTATTCTAAAAATAAAGATTTCAATATTAGACATCAAGCTAATGAAATTCTTGAAAATTCAGCTTGGGATCGAGTTTTATCAAAAGATAGCAGTCTTGCAGAAAAATCATTTGCATATATGGTTACTAACGCTATGAAAGCCAAAACAAAATTTGGTATGGGTGTGGAGAAAAAGAAAAATGTGAAGAAACATAAATTAAATGGTAAAAAATTGTTCAGTTCATCAATTAGAGCTGCAACAAAAATACTAAAGGAGAAAAAACCTTTAGACATTAACAATGCTATTAGAATAGTACGTAAAACGATCAACAAAACATTAAAAGGCAGAAAATCTCAAGTTATAATACCTCGCATAATAAATGTACCAAAAATTTGTGGTTTTCTTACCTCTAATACCGATTTTAAATGCACTGGGTGCAATTAATAGTCTAACGACTGGCTAAGGCTGTAAATGCGACAAAGAATGCAAAAAATCAGTTTGATGAAGCAATTCGACATACTAAAGCGATGGAATCTATAGCTGTTGGGAAAGGACTTTACCTAAAACCATATAAAAAGGATTATGGTTTAGTTTATAAAGAGCAGACAAAAAACTCTTAAAAATTCTACCTAATAGACCACTATCAGAAGTCGACTTGAGAAATTTTTCAAACAAAATTCCACATTTTAGAGGAGTTTTCATGTTGGACTCACTACCAAAACGACCCAAGAAAAAAGAATGTGGCATAATCAATTTGGATATATCAACAGGACCTGGTACACATTGGGTAGCATATTATAAAAACATCAATGAAAAAGAATATTTCGATAGTTTTGGAAACTTACAACCTCCTTCGGAAGTACTCAAATATCTGGGCACAAATATAAAATACAACTATAATCAACATCAGAATGTTAATACATATACCTGTGGTCATTTATGTCTTAAGTTTCTTTATGAAATAACTGAAAATATTAAATAAAAAACACAATTGTATATATATATATATATATATATATATATATATATATATATATATATATATATATATATATATATATATATATATATATATATATATATATATATATATATATATATATATATATATATATATATATATATATATATATATATATATATATATATATATATATATATATATATATATATATATATATATATATATATATATATATATATATATATATATATATATATATATATATATATATATATATATATATATATGTATGTATATATATATATATATATATATATATATATATATATATATATATATATATATATATATATATATATATATATATATATATATATATATATATATATATATATATATATATATATATATATATATATATATATATATATATATATATATATATATATATATATATATATATATATATATTGTTACGTTTTTAGTCCTTTACATAAAAACGGTTTTATTATTTTCACAGGATTCGTTGAATTGCAATAAAATAAAACACGGATATTTATTTTACAAATAAATTATCGGTAACACTTTATTTATTACTTTAAAAACACGTACAACTAAACGCGATGTACACACTAACTATTCTTGGCGATGTTTACTCGTCTAAGTTTAAAAACACACTTCTCCATGTCGTCTGGCAGCCTGCCCTTATATAGTCAATTATAAAACCTTCTGGTAACTTCGCTAACTTTCTGGAATACAGCCGTCTCTCTTTATCTTTAACTGTACTGTAATTCAGGTCTCTTTTCATCTTTAAGTGTACGGCATGATCATTTTGGTCTTGCTATGGTGCAATGTATGTGCGTGTGTAGATGCATGAGATTATTCTTCTGTTTGTTTATCTTCGCACACACACATACTCTAATGCTTGCAACTTAACAAATTACGCTGTCATCAAGTCTACATCTCTTGCAGTTTAAGTTTAATGTCACTGTTTGTAATTGCGATTAAGCAGTCTCGAATAATCTTGAAAGTTCTAGCTACCGTTTCCTGAAGATTCCGGAAACTTCCATTTTCCGTTATTTTGAATTCTATTGGCAGTTGTCGAGTGATGCCAAGTTTAATTGTGGTACTTGGTTGCCAGGTTTTGATTTTATTACAGTGATTTAGGGGTATAAAGCAGATAATGATCGGGTTGTCAGTTTGTGTCGTTACAAATGAAAATGCAGATTCAAATGTAACGACACAAACTGACAACCCGATCATTATCTGCTTTATACCCCTAAATCACTGTAATAAAATCAAAACCTGGCAACCAAGTACCACAATTAAACTTGGCATCACTCGACAACTGCCAATAGAATTCAAAATAATCTTGAAAGTTCTAGCTACCGTTTCCTGAAGATTCCGGAAACTTCCATTTTCCGTTATTTTGAATTCTATTGGCAGTTGTCGAGTGATGCCAAGTTTAATTGTGGTACTTGGTTGCCAGGTTTTGATTTTATTACAGTGATTTAGGGGTATAAAGCAGATAATGATCGGGTTGTCAGTTTGTGTCGTTACATTTGAATCTGCATTTTCATTTCGTAACACTGCCGCCCACTTAAGCCTGTTCGTCCCGAATAGGCACACAATCACCTTTTCCATAGTGCGCCAGTCGTTCCAGGTGTACGATTTTCATTTTGGACCTTGGGCTGTTGTACTTCTGTATCCTATAGACGACATCGTTCAACCTTTTAATAACCTTATACGGTCCATCCCAATGAGTCTGCAATTTTGGAGACAATCCCTTCTTTCGTTGTGGGTTGTAAAGTAGAACCAATTGACCCTCATTGAATCCCTCAGAATTTGCAGCTCGGTCATATCTGGCCTTCATCTTGCCATTCTAATTCGGTTGCGTACAAATTCATGTAGCTCATTTAAATTTTCTTGCTCTTGGGAAGACCTGGTGCCTTCTTCACTTGTTGGTGTAGGCTTAACGCCAAATTCCAAATCACCAGGCAATTTTAATTCCGTCCCGAAGACAATTTTAGCAGGTGTTCGTGATGTCGAGTCATGTACAGCTGATCTATATGCCAACAAAAATTTGGGAATGTGCTCGTCCCAGTCCCTTTGATGCGCGCTTACCACTTTTCGCAGGTACTCCTCTAGAGTGCGATTAAATCTTTCTACCATGCCATCGGACTGTGGGTGCAGCGGCGTCGTTCTTGTTTTCTTTATCCCATATAATTCGCACATTTCCCGGAATATAGCAGACTCGAAGTTTCTACCTTGGTCAGAATGTAATTCTATCGGAACACCATAGCGACATACCCAGTTGTTGACAAATACATTCACAACTGTCCTTGCTTCTTGATTGGGTATGGCATATACTTCTGGCCATTTACTAAAATAGTCCATCACCACAAGAACATAGCGATTCCCGGCGTCGCTGACGGGAAAAGGACCTGCTATATCCATTGCTATCCGCTCAAATGGTGCACCTGAGTTGTATTGCTGCAGCTATCCTCGACTTTTTCTTACTGGTCCTTTTGCTGCGATGCACTGTGGGCAGTTTGCTATCCAGTCGGCTACGGCTTGTTGACATCCAACCCAATAAAAACGCTGTTTTAGCTTCTCCAGCGTTTTTGTCACTCCCAGATGACCGCCACTAGGACCATTGTGAAACTCGTGCAAAACCTTATTCACCTTGGAGGATGGCACAACTATTAGGTTGGAAGCCATTTTACCATCTGCACTTTCCCATACGCGGTACAAGCACCCGTTTATCAGCTTCACGCTATTCCACTGAGCCCAATAAGATTTCACAAGTGGGCTTTCAGCTGATATTACATTGCGAGCAGGTCTTCTATTTTCCTCTTTGGCTGCTATAATTGTCGCCAATATGGTGTCGTTCCTCTGTGACGCTGACCAGTCCTCATCGGAATCGATGTGTGTTAGCCGAACATCAATAACGCATTCCTTCTTTTCGGCCTTAACACAATGTCTGCACTCCAAGCTGCAGGGCCGTCGTGATAAAGCATCTGCATTGTTATGCTTTACACCCCTTCTATGCTCGATGCTGAAGTCGTAGCTTTGAAGACGTTCAATCCACCGCGCTAGCTGCCCTTCAGGATTTTTAAACTGCAACAGCCATCTCAATGCAGAATGGTCGGTCCTCAGCGTAAAGTGTTGGCCATACAGGTACTTATGGTAGTGTTTTATGCACTCCAACACTGCCAAAAGCTCACGTCGTGTCACACAGTAGTTTCTCTCAGGCTTTGAGAGTATACGGCTATAATAGCCTATCACTTTTTCTGTGCCGTTGACTACTTGCGACAACACACCTCCTATGCCACAGCCGCTCGCATCGGTATCAAGCAAAAAATTTTCTCCAGCTATGGGGTAGGCTAGTACTGGTGACGTACTCAGTAAATCCTTTAGTGTCTGGAACGCATTCTCCTGCTGTTCGCCCCAGTGATACGGCCTCGACTTCTTGGTCAGCTCATGCAGGCTTGCAGCGACGTTGGCAAAATTTGGTACAAAGCGTCTGTAGTATGTACAAAGGCCCAGAAAGCTGCGCAGTTCATGAAGATTTTTCGGGCGAGGCCAGTCCTTAACTGCTCGTATTTTATCTTCATCTGTTGAGATTCCGTCTGCCGTAACACGATGGCCCAAATACTTTACTTCTCTCTGGAACAATGCACATTTCTTCACGCTAAGTTTTAAACCAGCTGATGATATGCGTTGAAGAACTTCTGCCAAATTTTTGAGGTGCTCATCAAAAGTTTTTCCCATCACAACGATGTCATCAAGGTACACCAAGCAAGTCTTCCAGTGAAGTCCCTTCAGCACTCGTTCCACTAGGCGTTCAAAAGTAGCTGGAGCATTGCAGAGCCCGAATGGCATAACTTTAAACTGCCATAATCCATCGCTCGCGCTAAAAGCAGTTTTCTCCTTATCTTTCTCTGCAATCTCCACCTGCCAATATCCGCTTTGTAGGTCCAACGTGGAGAACCATTTCGTTCCAGCCAGCGTGTCTAAAGTGTCGTCAATTCTTGGTAGCGGATAACTGTCCTTCTCAGTAACGTCATTGAGCTTTCTATAGTCAACGCAGAATCTCGTACTGCCATCCTTCTTTTTGACTAAGACCACGGGCGAACTCCAAGGACTTGCAGATGGCTCGATTACACCATTCCGCTCCATTTCATGGACAAGTTCTTTTACCTCATTCCGTTTTGCTAGGGGTACACTTCTGGGTGGCTGTTTGATCGGCCTCGCTTCGCCTGTATTTATTTCATGTTTCACTATTGCCGTTCTCCCTTGGCTTTGATCTTTCAAGGCGAAGACGCTGGTGTGCCTTTTTAGCAGCTGTTTAGCTTTATTTCTATCAGGAGCTGCTAATCCTGCTACCCACATCCCCACATGCTCTTCAAATTGTTCACGTTCTTTTGCGGACATATTGGCTGGTTCTGGCTTTCGCTCGCAGTTTATTATTGCCTCTGGTGGAGTACATTGGCCCATAGCAGAATTTCCGCTGACGACTTTTTCGTTGCCTGATAAATTAAGTACTCTTATAGGGATCTTTCCTCCTTTGCAAGTTTTTACGAGGGCTTTTGCTGTTAATAGCTCGCTCTTAATTTCTGTTGGTTCTACTACCCACAACCGATTGTCCTCACAATCTCCCTCCATGCGTGCCCATATTACTGATTCAGACTGCGGTGGTATAGTCTGGTTTTCAATAGCAACTAGTTTCCTTACGTGCGTTTGATTGTCATATCCAACATCAAGCGGTATTTCAACATTACGCCAAATCATCACTTGTTGCCCCATATGCAGGTTGATGCCATGATTTATCAAAAAATCGGCTCCAATAATAACCTCGTCAACAATATCGGCAACGATAAACACATGTTTCACGCTTATATTGGCTATAGTCACCTTCGCTTCAGTCTTACCGTAGACAGTGGCAGGCTCCCCAGTAGCTGTACGTAGTCTTATATTCCTTAAAGGTTCGCACTTCCCCTTCACTATATCGGGCCTGATTATTGACTGCGACGCTCCTGTGTCTATGGTGAAGATGTGCTTTTCGCCGTTGATGTATCCACATGCAGTAAGGTTGCTATTTTTCTGCTGCATTACTGATATGGAGATTGTCGGGCCGTCGTTTGTGGGAGCTAGCTCTTGCCCCTTAGTGCTAGCTCGTTTTAGTTTAACGGGGACTCTTGTGTTGTTTGTTGGTTCACCCGTTTACTATTCCTTGGTGGCGAAACAGATCTGGCTCTTTTTCTTGGCGCCTTGCAGTTGCGCTGGAAGTGGCCAATTTTGCCGCAGTTATAACACTTAGCTTTAACTTTGCCGTCCTTCTCCGCCAATGCTTGTCTCACTGCCTCCTTGATGCTAGAGACTAGATCACTCTCATTTTCGGCAATGACCTCCACGTTCCGCACCTTGCACACCTGTGGCTTCCAAATCACCCTAGCAGTCTCCTGAGCTAGTGCAAATGAAACCATTTCCGCAAAGGTAGCCTTTTGTGTAGCACACACTGCAAGCTTGATGTCAGGATCACGGATGCCGTTAACAAACGCCTCTGTTTTGACGTGATCCAGGAATGGATGGTTTTCGCCTGGATACGAAAGCTGCACTAACCGCTCAATTTCCATTGCGAAATCTTGTAGAGACTCATTGGGCTTCTGTCCTCTACATCGCAATTCCATGCGGTATATATCTCGCTTATGTTCGCCACCATATTTTCGCTGCAGTGCCGCCATTATGTCATCAAAATTGTTTCTGCAGCTCCCTGGTACGGTTTCGAGTACTTCTGCTGCGGCTCCTTTTAAGGCCAAAATCAACTCTATGGCCTTTTCTTCACTGTTCCATCCGTTTTTACTGGCAACTGTCTCGAACTGGAATTTGAAGATGTTCAATGGTGCACTGCCATCGAAACAAGGAGTCTTAATTCTGCTGGAAACCTCTGGAATAACTCTCACTGGCCCTCCTTGACACTGAAGATTAACAATTTTTGCTTCCAGGTCATGCAATTTCTCGTCCACATCTTTTACATGCACTTCGACGCCGCCAATTTCTAGGTTATGGAGTTTGTTCTCTAGTTCTGAGAGTTTCTCGTCAAATTTGCTGACTTGTACCTCAATGCCATCTACTCTTCTATTTATGGCCTCAGAAATTTCCACTAGCTTCTCATTTGTGGCCTTAGATGTTTCCTGAACTTCAGCCTTAACTTCAGCTAGCAGTCGCTCATTATTAGCTTTAGACGTTGCTTGATTATCAGCCTTAACTTCTTGAAATTTTTCCATCATAGCGGCGAACATTGTACTTAAATCCATGCTGTTTGTCGTGGCACGAGTACATATCTCTATTTCCTCTTTATCCTCAAATTCGTATGTCCCGATATCGATGCCACGCTGCTTGAACTCATCTATCAGCCTCTTCTGAAGTTCCACTTTATTGCCCGTTGTTGGCAGTTCCAGCTTACTCAGCTCCTTCTTTAGCTGCTCAACTTTTAGCTCTTCAAACTTCATGGCTTCTATTTATTATTATTTTTTATGTCCTTTTGTAATTTTTATTAATAATGTTTTTTTTTATTATTAATGTCCTTTTTATTTTATTTTGCAATTTTACTTCTGACACCAATTGTTACGTTTTTAGTCCTTTACATAAAAACGGTTTTATTATTTTCACAGGATTCGTTGAATTTCAATAAAATAAAACACGGATATTTATTTATTTTTGTGCTTTCCGTAAAAGTCTGCACCAGTTAGATTCGATGCTTGAGGGCAACGAAAACGAACCTTATTTGATATTTATTTACAGTGATTTAGGGGTATAAAGCAGATAATGATCGGGTTGTCAGTTTGTGTCGTTACATTTGAATCTGCATTTTCATTTCGTAACAATATATATATATATATATATATATATATATATATATTTCACAAAACTCTTTAATGCATTTTTATTTATTTATTTATAATTTACAATACAGAATTTATTTTTTATTTTTTTATTCCCAAATGGGATATTGAGCATTTTGAATCAAAAATTCGTCCATCTCACTCTCAAGGATTAAGCTTTGTTCACCATCTCTGCGTACTTGAAATATTCCACTCGAGAGATCCTTAATTTCATCATCTGTCAGAGTATTATATCTTTTAGGTAGAAACATATTTTTTTCCATCTCAACTCTTAGTGTTGGTCCATATTTTGTTGTTACCCGTGTAATATTTTGAACAGGATATTTAGCAGCTACATCTAGATCTTTTATATGAATTAAGCTTTTGTTGTTTAGTGAATTAAATGTTGATATTAAATTTTTTGAGGAGTCCATTTTTTAAATAGATCTTGTCACTTTGAATCTTTAATTGAAATTGATCTTGAAAGCAGTGATGATGAGTCCAATAAGCCTAACCGAAAATATTTATTGCGAGAAGGTTAATATGTATATGTGGAGAAATAGTGCTATAGAGATAGGGATAGATATATAGGAATATTAATATGAATGTTTCTTCTTTTCATTTTTTAATAGTCTCTTTGAAAATGAGTTGGAAAGAGAAATATTTATATTCTATACCCTCTATTCTAGAAGGAGTATAGGAAAATGGAGAAGGATATAAAAGGAGGAAAAAATAATATTGAATTTTATTCACTTCTTAGCTAAATATTTAGGAAAAAAATTATCAGTATCGACGAATCCTTTGAAAAAATAAGCAGCAACAAAATGAATACGGAATATTAACAAAAAATGAGTCAAATAAGAAGGAGTCTTAATAAATTTATATCGGATTTTGATAACTTTAGACTATACGATCATTGGGAAATGATCATATTTTTTCAAAATATGCTGGACGAGAATGGTGAATTTGATGTTATGGAAGATGAGACCAACACAACGGGACATTTTAAATGCTGTCCCTGGTATGATCCGAATTGTGAGGAAGGACCTGATACATGTAGGTGCTCGATATACTTTCTACGGAAAGCTATATTAGAAAATGTAATGGAATCTTATTATACAATGTTTCAATCATCAGAATAAAATTTAATAAATAAAATAGTATTATTAAAATAAAATATTCACTGTCTTGTATTATTTTTTCTAAAGGATAATTAGGAAAATTAAAGAAATTTTTAAGTTAAAAATTTAATGAATAACTTATGAGATTATCCAACTTTTTTGACTGTGTAAAATGTTGAAATAATTAAATTTAATACAATTTCATAAGGTTGTGAAATTCAAATTCCCTTGTCGAGAAATAAACAAATCAAATCAAGATTATGCAGGATCTAAGAGTACAGTTAAACCTATAAACAGAAAAATTTGCAAGTAAGCAAAAAACAAAACAAGAATTGTTTTGGTATAACAAAAATTGTTTTCTCTGCTAGCAGCAAGTCGCGTATGATATCAGGGCTGAAAAAGAAAATAAAACAAAGATTGTTTAATTTTTTCATATTAATAAGATTTTTTTATTATTATTTAATTTTTTTTCTTTTTTCATTATTATTATAATTTTTTTTTTAATAACAAACCAAATTTTCTTCATAACTAAACATTAATAACTAAACATTAATAACTAAATATTTACATATAAACATGAACAAATTACATTTAAGTAAAAAAACTCATCATTCTTCTTGAAGCTTATCAATTTCCATTAGCAACATATCCAGTTCATATTCTGGATTTGTTTCCTGAATTCGATAATTATACCATGCTAATGTATTTATACCATCACATTGTATTTTTCTGTTATCATCTTGATAACTAAGCACAACCTTATTTAGTTGGTTGGTATAAATTTGATGAAGTTTTGACTTAAATGTTAACATATCATCATAAACAATAGACTTATTAAATAAACAATTTCTATACGCCTCTAAACTATATTTTTCAAGAACACATTTCTTAACCCCCTTCGATTTTTTACATCATTTTCATATTGCACGCTAAAAGAATACATTTTTGACCGAAGTCCTTCCATAACTTTACCACAATTTTTATCCTTCATCATACCCAGCACCTTTTGGTTTAAAAGAGGAATACCATATACGTTATCTTTTGGGTAATCGGAAGTGTCAAATTCTTGTTCTATGTCAGATTTTATGTCGGCATAGGTCGTCAGTTTTTATTGTATATATAAATGAGTCGGTGTCCATGTAATTTAACCTTCATAAGGTCTTTGGGTCAATTTTGACCCATTTTAAGAAAAAAATTGGGTTTTTTCCGACAATTTTTGGTTTTTGCTTTTTATATTTTGACTTTTATTTAATTTAAAATATCAACAGCCGCATTAGGCTTTCGGAATAATATATATGCAATAAAATCATTTATGAAATTTTTTACAGTAAAGGTCTTCGGGTCAAATTTGACCTGGAGTGAAAAGCTCGAGTTTTGTTATGCTGAACAGCACAATTTGGGACATATTTGGCGATCTGGTAAAACTATATATATATCGTAAGCTTTGGTACCACTGAATACGTACATACATATGTCTATCTCTTTTCCTCATCATATTTAGCGAACATTATCGGCCATGTCACAGAGTTCAATTCCGTTCGGAAACGGAATTCATCCACCCCATTTTTGTAGCAGCTGGTGTCTAAAAAAGAAAACTAAAATACGATTAGCGGAACATGAGGCAGATATAAAGAAGGGAAAGGAGACCACTGGACTATCACAACACATTAAAGAAAGCCAACACAAAGTAGATTTTAAGAGCGTAAAAATTTTAGACAAGGAAAAATCTGCAAATAAGAGATACACATTAGAGAGCTTAAGGATACAACAACGTTTATCGAAAGCTCTAAACACAAAAGAAGACAAAGATCAAACAAAGCTCCAGTATTCAGTTGCAATAAACCAATAAAAGTACGTTCTGTGATATAATTTTAGTTCAATTCTGTGATTTAATTTAATTATTTTATTTATTTATTATATTAATTTTTGTACGTGTTGTCCAACTTTACACAAATATTTTAATAACGAATAAATAGACAGTGATGTAAAATTATAATCGTAAGTTGAACTATGTGTTACATTACAAACATTTATATTTTTTAAAAAATGTATACATACATACATATGTGAATATATATTTAAGGGAAAAAAAAAATTTTTTTTCTTCAACAGAATTTAATAAAATTCATCTCCTGATGAAGTCGACAAACCATCGACGAAACGTTGAGATAAAGATTAAATAATTGGTTTTATTTACATCGCCAGAAAAAATTAACATTGACCAAAAATAGCCCAAAGATATAAGTATATGGAAATATAAAAATCTTGACAAACTAAGTATTACTTCATAATTGGTCACAAATACATTAAATAAAATACGCAAATTTGTCAGGTGTGTCCAGACTGTTGGTGGCGCGGGTATTCTGGGGTATGCTTCGGCTAGGGTTTGACAGCTTGGGGTAGATTGAATTCCGTTTCCGGGCGGAATTAAACTCTGTGACTTAGCCGTATTTCTATGAAAACGAACAATATTTCACTTGTTTGCTTACTGCAATATCACTCATAGAATAAACGCGGAACGAATGAAACATGGAAAAGCTTGGAAGTTTTTTTGATTGCTATTTCTTGTAGAAAAATTGACGAGTCAAAAAAAATTATGCTGAATGCGCTATCAGACGAGGAAGAAACTTGTTCATAAAATGAAGATCATCCAGAATATTCTGAGCTGCCTGACAGTTCTAGTGATAGTGAAAGTGGGGTTGCGCCTACTCTGACAGTGCCGTCCAAAAATGGTGAAATAAGATATTTCAAGGAACCTCTTACATATAGATATGGAAGAGTCCGAACGGAGAATGTAACCAGTATGGCGCTAGACTTGACAGGTTATTCTTGTTCAAGAATTACAAAGGAAGAGATTTCCAGTTTTCAATTATTTTTCCCACCTCCTGGTATGAACATTATTTTGAAATATATCAATAATGAAGGTCAGAGTATTTCTTGCTTGTTTTCGTATGCAGCTTACCACGCCTTATATAAAGCAGAGAAAAATGTTGCCAAGAGTACCATTTTCACGAAAAATTGCACAAAAACTACTTGATGTAGCTGAGCAGGATCAGCAGCCGTCAACTTCAAGCAAATCAAAACTGCAACAAAAAGAAGTCGTTCCCAATTTTGCCACAAAACCGATAATAAAACGCCATTAGTATGTGTAAAAAATGTATATGCAAACAGCACTCAAAAACAATTATTTTATGTAGCCAATGTAATAATTAAGAACAATATCGATGTAACATTAAATATTTATATATTCACATATGTACATATAAAATTAATAAATGTTAACAAAAACTGCAGCTTACGTACTCTAATTATAGCTAGAAATAATATATAAACACTAACAATACACTTAAGTAAAGTAAATTATTGTCTTCATATACAATTTTCTATATGGGTCAAATTTGACCCGAAGAACATTAACGTCAGTAACTTTGAGGACCTTATGAAGGTTAAAGATAAATTTGCTTTAAACTTGGGGTGCATGAATCCATAATGGAAATTATACATTTTCCATTTAGAAAGCTCCAAGACGAAAAATCCCAAGTATATGGGTTTGTTGTAGTATGTTTTGACTCTATTCATTTCTATAGCTACCATATCTTCAGAAAATATAGATAAACTATGAAAATTGGATTTAGATATCCAATCTTGAGCCCCCAAATGCTTACAGTTTGTTCTGTTCCAGTTGGTTACAATTTTCACATCTCTCCTCTTGTCCACATTCTCCATTGTTTTGCCATACACAGCATTATTGAGTAATTTGAAAAAAATTTTCTCAAAAGCATTTTTAGCAGTGGCTCTGTGTTTGGTATTTAAGTCAATATAATCTTTTAACCATGGGGATTGTTTAAATGCTAGAATACGATGCGTTTTCTTTAGAATCAAACCATATTCCAAACATTGCTTCAGAACTCTGTATTGTATTACATAAGAGTTTTTTGGTGAAAAGTCTGCAATTAATTTCTTATGGTTTGATTCTAAAGTTTTCTTGTTTTCCACACAGAAGGGAAGGTCATTGTGAGAGACATGCAGATGTGAAGGATATTCTAAAGTGACCTCTTATACATAACCATCTTGTGAGTTATTATCTATGCTTTTCGCATCCAGATTCAGCTCATCACTTGTCAGCCATCGGAATCCTCCATAAGGAAGATACTCAGACATCGCCCAACCGTAAAGGTTATTTGCGTCTAAATATATTAGAAATTCTGAAGGCTTGTCTTCATCAAAATCATCTAAATTTTTATTATTTGCTTTGGAATATCGCTTACTGCACTGTACCATTCCACCGCGTATTCCCTTTTTAAAGAAGTTATACATGTCAATGTCTGTCAACAACTCTAATTCTATTTGTGTGTGGCATCCCATGATAGTCCTGGAACAGTATAGTACTGACACGGATCTAGATTATAAATCCCCTTACAGACTTTTCGAAAATTTTCGAATATGTCTGCTAACAAAAGCACATCTGTTTTGTGATATAATTCCATATAATCTCGCAGGGTTTTGCAATTAAAGGTATGCCAAATCTTTATTGCATGCTTATAATTTTCAATTGAGCATTCCTTGTTATTTAATTTATTAAAAAAATCTTCTCTTGATGGAAGCTGACCATCATCCAATTTTTCAAATGAATCACGATATTCATAAGGGAAAACACCCTTTCTTCGTACAAGATAAAATTCTGTCTTTCTGTTAAAGTGTGCCCTAACCGTATGGAAATCATTGTCCGTTAGATTATTAGCTAAGGATTCTAAGCTATCAGCTATAAAACGAATAGTATCTAAAAATCGGAGTTCAAGATTGCAATTGTCAGTCATTTTTGTAAATGTCGATAGTGAAACGTACAGTTCTTTGTTCAGTGGTAGGACTTTTATGTTGTCGGACTTTTTACCTAATTCTTTAACAAAGAGGTGCGAGTCATTAAATGAATAATTATGAAAATATATGGGTATGAACTTCGGAATTTGGTACTTTAAGTTACAAATATTGTGAGCTGCACCTCGATATTTACCACTTATGTGACAATGATATCTTGCACGATCTTTACCGAGAAATTTGTCACATATGTGACAATTTATTGAATTTTGAAAACTGTATATTTCCGAAAGAGTCAAGCTGTTCATTTTTGTCTTACTGGTGAGGAACTGATTGTAAATATCTTCACAATCGTCAATTAACCAGTCAACAAATTTTACAGATGCGTCCTCACCAGTATATATCTTAAATTTATCTAAACTATTATTACCTACACATTTTATATAATAACTAAAGGCACAAGGAATGTGCCTCTTTATAACTTGATTTTTGTCACTTACAGTAGTTTCAATGTCTTCTAGTATGCACTCGAAATCTGCGTATATAACGAATGGCACATCCATCTGCCGCTGGTGATCTTTAAACTTCAAAATACTATCTTCGGGAGAACGTAACGCAGCAACAATTTTCCCACATTCCGTTTTGTGTTGTTCCATAGTCCATTCATTGTGTGTATATTGTAGGCAGGTATTACAGAATGAACGAGTGCCACAGTGCTTCGTTGTCTGACGCCTTAATAATCTGTAAATAAATTTATATATGTATATAGTTATTCAATCATAAATATGTATTTACTTACCTTGATATATCTTTAATAAAAATGTAATGGTGAATGTCTCCAGCTTCCAGCAGAATTAAATTAACATGCTTTGTTTTTTCTTTTTGTGTATTGTAGAATGGTCCAATGATTTCGTCCTTCTCATTATCATACCCAAACACATTCACACTTATTCCATCATTCCTATCCTCAAATACTTTGATGTTTTTTAATGCCAATGGGAACTTTAAATTTGTGAAATCAACCACAATTCCATTTTGTAGGCAAATGACATCAGCACTAATATCCTCGATGTTATATGAGGTGCAACGTTCGTTATGCTTTATTATTGTGGTATCTAATGCAGCAACTAAACTCCATTTAAAACAATAATCATCATTGTTTTCAATGTTGATACAGGCCCGCTTTTTAGCCAGTTTTAATGGTGTGCTTATCCAATGAGATCCTTTTACTAGTGAACTTTTGTTTATGTTAATTTCAGCGCGAATAATTCTGATTAAAGTCCACCCAGAGTCTCTTTCCTGGAATTCTGACATTTTATTATGAATGTCCTGGAATTTTTTTTCAATTAGCTCATCTACATTACTTCCCAGGCACAATAAATCCATTTTTGTTCTGTGTGAAATTTGACACAAGTCAATTTCTTCACCAACAATTTTTATGTACTCTCCAATAAGAGTTACACAGAATTTTAAAATATTATGTTTAACCAAACTTTTTTCAAGTCTTTCCTTGAAAAAAGGTTTATTTTCCAGAACAAAGTCTTCAAATAGAAGATCATCTTTTTTGTTGGGAATTCCATATGTTGCAATATTTTTTTTGAATGCACTGTTTATTTCATAATATTTTGGTTCTACATTCAAAGGAGTATTATCATATTTACCGCTGGAAGAATTTGAAGTATCCATGTCAGCAAATCCAATATTATCTAGTTGTTGCTGTTTTTGATGATGCTGCTGTTGTTGCTGTGGTTGTTGTTGATGTTGTGGCTGTGGTTGTTGTTGCTGTTGATATTGTTGTTGTGGTTGTTGTTGCCGTTGTTGGTGTTGAGGATATCTGGAACTGTCCATCGACAAGGCATATTGATTATTCGAAACTGAAGGATAATAGTTGGGTATGTTATATTGCTGCCATTGCATTGGTGAAGTATATTGATAGGGAATAGGAAGATGATGTGGAATTTGTATGGGTACTGAAAACTGATTGTTCCATGGCATTGGTATCGGATAGCTGGTAGACATACCGTAGCTCATAATTCATTGGTAGTGGATATGGTTGGTACCGTAGAGAAGCTTGGTGCTGATGTTGTTGTTCTCCATTTGAGTCCTGATTGATGATCACTTGACCTGGTTGACCATGATTTCGGACGTGATCCAAGAACGTTTTTTGGTATTTGTATAGTTTATTACATAAATTACATTGATATACAGAAGAACTCATTTTTTTTATTTACTTATTTATTTAATCAAATTTATTTAATTATTTTATTTTATTTATTTAGTCCTTTTTTCAAAAACACTATAAACTGTAAAAACACTATGAAATTGTTTATTAATAAATTTTTTGCTTTCAACCGCACTTATTGAGTTATCAGAATTTACCGATGAAAATCTTCATTATTTCTTCTACTTATATACATCCTATGAGAATCGCGTAGTAGGCATCAAGTCTAATTTTTATTGATATTACGAGATTGATGAAATTCATATGTATACATAGCAACAGCAAGAACTAGAACATAACATTGTGTAATATTTTATTTTATATAAATGATGACTAATAAAATTTTGTTATCAAATGATGACTCATTCTCAAAAAATGTGCAGCTGAATAAACAAAGCAATAAACATGATTCTGCAAAACAAATAATCAGACGGACATTTCAAATGATGACTCATTCTCAAAAAATGCGCAGCTGAATAAACAAAGCAATAAACATGATTCTGCAAAACAAATAATCAGACGGACATTTCAAATGACGACTCATTCTCAAAATATGCGCAGCTGAATAAACAAAGCAATAAACATGATTCTGTAGAACAAATATTCAAATTATTATCCCAAGAAATAAACAAGACGGACATTTGAAACGACATACACACATTCTTCACAAATCTAAAGATAAGAAAAAAGAAACACACACACCCCCATCCCCCACACATTCACGCACCCACAGCCATGCACAAAGTAAATGTAAACACAAGCATCACAAAAAATTATCAAGAACAGAAAAATAATAACAGCGACACAATAAACCCCGTAGGAACCCAAGTCGACTTTTTTATCTACAAGTTTGGTGACGTTGTCACCAAACTTGTCTACACTCTTTATTTCCACATATAATCTAAAACACTACCCAATCTCTCAATATGACCCCATAAGAACCACACAGTCTATAGTAAGCCAATACTTTCAAGCTCCAAACTCACTACCCAATGACTCAATATCACCCCATTAGAACCACATTGTCTATACTAAGCCAATTGTTCCTAGGTCACTATCTCAACACAACCACAACCCACGAAGCAACGGAAAACATCCAGGATCTATGGTAGGTATCGAACCCCACTCACCCACAGATACACCCATATCCGAAATTCATATAACACAAAACATTATCTATAATATAATTTCACACTAACACTTTAACTCAATAATAATTCATCACAATTTTTTAACAACATTTTACCTACAGGGTACTTTCATTTTTTTCCCACGGGTATCAAATTATACTTTTGTTTATTGAACAATTAAAATTTCAAAATTTAAAATTTTAATTACCCAAATATTAAAATTTTAATTGGGGCCATGCATACAGTTCCCTACTACTCACATTCTAATTAACATATTATTATTGTGGTATATCAAATATATAAGTAAATGAACGAAAAGATATGAACAGATTTAATAAGATTTATTTGTAGAGTAAAATTATTGAAATTTAATCAGTATTGAACATAATGATTTATCCTTTTGTATCCAAAATATATGTAAATACCTTTAACACACACTTTAATAAGAAAAACCTCTATCATCAATGTTGGATATATTGGCATATCCCTACTGCAACATTCAAAATTACTAATATGGCAACTCTGTCTTCTTTTGACATTTTGCTTTTGTAACTTTTCTATTACTTGTCATTTATATCTTTTCCGGTTTATAACCTTTTTTACCTTTTACTGAATTAATCAGTAAAGACTTTTATAGTTGAATTAAATCAACATCACTGCGTTTTTTCTACAGGTTATGGGCCCAGAACCCAGTAAATTTACGCATAATTATATCTTGCATTAAAGTTTTAAGAAATTATGGCGACAGATATTAAAACATCAGCGGCAAAGCTTAATGCTGAAAATTACTTCACGTGGAAATTTAAGTTGGAGATGCTATTGATAAAGGAGGGTGTCTGGGAGGTTTTAGCAACAGCAAAGCCAGCAACAGGTAATGATGCATGGATAAAGAAGGATAATAATGCGAGAGCAACAATTTCTTTGGCGGTGGAGGATGACCAGTTGCATCTAATAAGGCAATGCAAAACGGCGGCAGAGATGTGGCAGAATTTGCAGAATTACCATGAAAGAAAATCTTTAAGTAATAAAGTTGGTGTAATGCGAAAGATCTGCAGTATGCGTTTGGAAGATAATGGTGATGTAAAGGTTCATATTGGTATGATGAGTGATTTGTTTCTTAAGTTGCAGAATTTTGGTGAGAATACTTTTAGCGAAAAATGGAACATTGCAATGCTGTTAAGTAGTTTGCCTGCCAGTTACAATAGTTTGATTACTGCTCTAGAGTCACGGTCTGAAGAGGAACTAACGATTGGATATGTTGAATCAAAATTAATTGAAGAATATTCTAGACGCAAGGGTGGCGATTCCAATGATTCACAAAAGGCTATGCTGGTATCCAACAGAAAACAAAGTTCAAACATAGAGTGTTATTTCTGTCATAAAAAGGATCACTTAAAGAAAAATTGCATTAAATACAAGGAGTGGAAAAGAAGACAGCCACAACAGAAGGCAAATACGGCTATAGATAATGATTTTTGTTTGGTGACAAGTGAAAGTTTTGGCAAATGGATAATAGATTCCGGTGCGTCCTGTCATATATGCAATGATAAAAGGTTATTTGTAAACATGGACAGTGGTCTGCGAAAAGAAATAGTTTTGGCGAATGGTGAGAAAATCATGTCAAGCGGCGAAGGTACAATAAAAATAAAACTGAAAACAAATAAAAACGACTATAACAACATAACATTTGATAATGTGCTATACGCCCCTACAGTGAGCATGAATATATTATCGGTTAAACAATTGACAAGAAAGGGTTGTAATGTCGATTTTCAAGGTGAAAAGTGTATTGTACGAAAAGATGGTAAGGTAGTAATTTATGCAACTTCTGATTCGGGACTGTATTTATGTCAAATTGAACACCATTTAAACCTTACAAATGTATGCTCAAGAAACTGTATTCATTATTGGCATAAAATTTTAGGTCACCGGGATGCGAAAGCCCTTGAAACTATGAAGTTAAAGAATCTGGCAGATGGCTTAGAAATTAGCAAGTGTGAAGTAAACGATTCCTGTCAAATTTGTCCTATTGGTAAATCAACTCGTACACCATTTCGTAAAAAAGAAGGGGTAAGTTCAGAAAACAGATTTGATTTGATTCATACTGATTTATGCGGCCCGTTGGAAATAACTACCCCAAGCGGTAATCTATACATATTAACATTTATAGACGATTATGGTAGATATTGCCATATAAATTTGCTAAAACACAAGTCTGAAGTCGCTGAAAAATTAAAAAACTTTGTTTCCTTGGTTAATACAAACTTTGGTGTTAAACCAAAAATATTCAGATCTGATCGTGGTAAGGAATACATAAATAAAGAGATAATTAATTTTTTAGAAAATGAAGGGATACAGATTCAATATACAGCCGGCTATAGTCCTGAGCAAAACGGGGTCGCGGAACGAAAGAACCGGTCACTTATTGAGATGGTAAGGTGCATGCTGGCGGAGGCAAAACTACCTGGCGAATTATGGGGTGAGGCGGTGTCTACGTCCAACTATTTGCAAAACAGAATTCTTACTCGAACAACAGGGTTTACTCCATATGAAAGAATGTTCAATAAAGTTCCCGATTTAAGTCATTTAAGAATCTTTGGTGAAACTGGATTTGTTCATATTCCCAAAATAAAGAGAAAGAAGTTGAGTGAAAAGTCTCTTAAAATGATTTTCGTTGGATATGATCCACAATCGAAGGCTTATCGGATGGTTGATAAGAATCGTAGAATTCATATTTCACGAGATGTAAAATTTACAGGCAAAATTGAGGGATTCAATGAAAAAGATAAAACCTGTTCTAATGAATTTGAAATTTTCTTTAAAGAAGCAGATGGCGTGGAAGAAAATAATTGTGGGGAGGAGTCTGATGATTCGTTTGAGTCGTTCAATGGGTTTGATAGTGATGAGAATTGCGCAGATAGTTTACAAGGTATAAGAAAATCTGAACGTAAAACCAAAGGAAAACTTCCAGCAAGATATGTAAGTGCTTTTCAAGATTATGTCCCTACAACGTATGCCGAAGCAATGCAAAGCGGTGAAAATGGTAATTGGATCAAGGCTATGGAAAAGGAGTTCGAAGCTTTAAAAACTAATGAAACTTGGGTATTGGTGAAAAGGCCCAAAGACCGAAATATTATTAGTTGTAAATGGGTTTTCAAGAAAAAGTGTACTGACGATGGTGAACAATATAAAGCGAGACTCGTAGCTCGAGGGTTTGCACAACAGTATGGCGTGGACTTTGATGAGGTTTTTGCTCCAGTGGTGTCACATACTACTCTTAGAACACTCTTTTCTATTAGTGGAAAACGGAATTTAAAAATTCACCATATTGATTGTAAAACAGCTTTCCTAAACGGAAACTTGAGCGAAGAAATTTTTATGGAACAGCCCACAGGTTTTAAAGAAAGGGTTCATGAAGACATGGTATGCCTTCTAAAGAAATCAATATATGAACTAAAACAATCGGCAAGGGCATGGAACCAAACACTTCATGCGGTTTTACTAAAGTCTGATTTTTACCAAAGTAACGTGGACCCGTGCTTATATGTACATTCAGAAGGGGTCAAGCTAACTTTTGTTTTGATTTACGTGGACGATATATTGATCGCATTAAAAGATGAAACCAAAATTAAAGCTATAAAGAATATTTTCGAAAATGCATGCAAGACCCAAGACTTGGGGCCAATAAAGCACTATCTCGGTTTATAAGTGGAACGTTCAGAACATGGATATTATTCTATTTCACAATCGCACTATATTGAAAAGATGTTAGCGGAAGCTGGACTCGACAATTCAAAACCATTCTAAATTCCATTAGAAGTTTCATATGGAAAATCTGGCACGCAGCAAACAGAACTTAGCAACAACAAAAACTATCAGAAACTCATTGGAAGTCTGCTATATATTTCGTTGAACTCAAGACCAGACATCACAGCTGCAGTTAATATATTAAGTCAAAAAATCTGTAAGCCAAACGATGAAGACTGGACGGAACTAAAAAGGGTGGCTAGGTATCTCAAATGAATCATCAATATGAAATTGTATTTAGTACCAGATAATGACGAAATTTTATCCGGTAATTCAGACGCTAATTGGGGCGAAAATCGATTGGATCGAAAATCTAATAGCGGATACCTCTTTAAAGTTTATGGTGCTATTATTTCGTGGGCCTGTCGTAAGCAGACATGTGTCACATTGTCTTCCACAGAGGCAGAATTTGTTGCACTCGCTGAGGCAGCAAAAGAAGCGTTATGGCTGAAGCAGTTACTTGCGGATTTTGGAGAACTTATAAACAATCCCATCATCATAAAAGAAGACAACCAAAGTTGTATAAAGATCGTCGAAGGTTTCAAATTGAACAACAGAACCAAACATATTGATATAAAATACCACTTTGTTAAGGATTATGTAAAGAGAGGCACAATAACATGTGAATATTGTCCAACCAGCGACATGGAAGCAGATTTACTCACTAAACCACTCCCTCCACACAGAATAAAGGCCTTAAGATCCAGAATTAAACTGGTGGACAATTTGGAATGAGAAGGGGTGTTGGATATATTGGCATATCCCTACTGCAACATTCAAAATTACTAATATGGCAACTCTGTCTTCTTTTGACATTTTGCTTTTGTAACTTTTCTATTACTTGTCATTTATATCTTTTCCGGTTTATAACCTTTTTTACCTTTTACTGAATTAATCAATAAAGACTTTTATAGTTGAATTAAATCAACATCACTGCGTTTTTTCTACAATCAATATACACTTCAGTCCAACAACTACAAACAAAGTGTATCTGAATGTTGTATCTGTTCTTCCGACAGAAAATTATTTCAATGATTATCTTTATTCCTAATACTAAACGAGTTAATAGAGATTATGGTAAGTCTAATTGCCATTATAGCTGTCTGATTACAAATCAGTAAATTTTATTACAATATTCTCCAAAAGTTATGTATTTATTTCCTATTCTTCTTATTATAAAATTATATTTTTAGATTATGTGCTAAATATGATTTTTTTATTGTTACTGTTTCAACTACAATATTTCATCTATGTATGCTTATACAAGAATTCTGTTGATTAGACAATCCCAGCTCCTTTAGCTTTAAGAACCCTTTGAAGTGCATACATATATATATATATATATATATATATATATATATATATATATATATATATATATATATATATATATATATATATATATATATATATATATATATATATATATATATATATATATATATATATATATATATATATATATATATATATATATATATATATATATATATATATATATATATATATACAGTATTTTTCGTTTATAGCGAACCCGCTTAAAACGAACTTTCGCCTAAAACGAACCATTTTCGAAAGTACGAACTTTTATTTATATTAAACCATGAAAATATTTTCACTTATAACGAACCCGCTTAAAGCGAACTTTCGGTTATAACAAACTTTTTTTTGCATGTAAATTGTTCTTTTTTTCGCTTAAAACGAACCAAGAAGTGTGTTGCCATGAACAAAAAATTATATTTTTTAATTTGGTAACGCTGTCGTATGCTCTATAATCAGGTACTTCCCCTAGGTTTAATTGTTTTTTGTTTTTGTGTGAAGGCGATGTGAAGTCAGCTGTTGAAAATTACAAAGTGAGCAGATGGCCGTAGCAGCGGTTGCAAAACAAAGAAAGTGTTTTTCTTTAAAAGAGAAATTTCATATAATAAAACGCATACAAGATGGGGTAAAACAAAAGCAAATATGCCAAGAAATGGGCATCAGCAAGTCAACAATAGCTACAATTTGGAAAAATAAGCACCTGGTGCTAAATAATTTTGAGCAAAACTCCACAAGTGTAAAGAAAGTTAAAAGCCCTTCCTTCAAGGAACTGGATAATTGTCTACTAAAATGTTTTACCCAGAAAAGAGCCAATAATGTGACTGTAAGTAATGGCGTTTTAAAAGCGAAAGCACAAGAATTTGGCTTAAAGCTTAACTACAGCGATTTAAAAGACGCCACAACATCACCAGCGGAAAAATAATGGTTTCTTGATGTCTTCACTTAAAACGAACTTCGCTTAAAACGAACAAATTTGATCAGTATATATATATATATATATATATATATATATATATATATATATATATATATATATATATATATATATATATATATATATATATATATATATATATATATATATATATATATATATATATATATATATATATATATATATATATACTATTCGCATGACCGCAATTAAAATTTAAAAATTTGGGTAATTAAAATTTGAAATTTTGAAATTTTAATTGTTAAATAAACAAAAGTGTAATTTGATACCCGTGGGAAAAAAAATGAAAGTACCCTGTAGGTAAAATGCTGGTAAAAAATTGTGATGAATTATTATTGAGTTAAAGTGTTAGTGTGAAATTATATTATAGATAATGTTTTGTGTTATATGAATTTCGGATATGGGTGTATCTGTGGGTGAGTGGGGTTCGATGCCTACCATAGACCCTGGATGTCTTCCGTCGCTTCGTGGGTTGTGGTTGTGTTGAGATAGCGACCTAGGAACAATTGATTGGGTATAGACTAGATGGTTCTTATGGGGTGATATTGCGACATTGGGTAGTGCGTTTGGAGCTTGAAAGTATTGGCTTAGTATAGACAATGTGGTTCTTATGGGGTCATATTGAGACATTGGGTAGTGAGTTTGGAGCTTGAAAGTATTGGCTTACTATAGACTGTGTGGTTCTTATGGGGTCATATTGAGAGATTGGGTAGTGTTTTAGATTATATGTGGAAATAAAGAGTGTAGACAAGTTTGGTGACAACGTCACCAAACTTGTAGATAAAAAAGTCGACTTGGGTTCCTACGGGGTTTATTGTGTCGCTGTTATTATTTTTCTGTTCTTGATAATTTTTTGTGATGCTTGTGTTTACATTTACTTTGTGCATGGCTGTGGGTGCGTGAATGTGTGGGGGATGGGGGTGTGTGTGTTTCTTTTTTCTTATCTTTAGATTTGTGAAGAATGTGTGTATGTCGTTTCAAATGTCCGTCTTGTTTATTTCTTGGGATAATAATTTGAATATTTGTTCTACAGAATCATGTTTATTGCTTGGTTTATTCAGCTGCGCATTTTTTGAGAATGAGTCATCATTTGAAATGTCCGTCTGATTATTTGTTTTGCAGAATCATGTTTATTGCTTTGTTTATTCAGCTGCGCATTTTTTGAGAATGAGTCATCATTTGAAATGTCCGTCTGATTATTTGTTTTGCAGAATCATGTTTATTGCTTTGTTTATTCAGCTGCACATTTCTTGAGAATGAGTCATCATTTGATAACAAAATTTTATTAGTCATCATTTATATAAAATAAAATATTACACAATGTTATGTTCTAGTTCTTGCTGTTGCTATGTATACATATGAATTTCATCAATCTCGTAATATCAATAAAAAATTAGACTTGATGCCTACTACGTGATTCTCATAGGATGTACATAAGTAGAAGAAATAATGAAGATTTTCATCGGTATATTCTGATATCTCAATAAGTGCGGTTCAAAGCAAAAAATTTATTAATAAACAATTTCATAGTGTTTTTACAGTTTATAGTGTTTTTGAAAAAAGGACTAAATAAATAAAATAAAATAATTAAATAAATTTGATTAAATAAATAAATAAAAAATAATAATGAGTTCTTCTGTATATCAATGTAATTTGTGTAATAAGGTATATAAATACCAAAAAGCGTTCTTGGATCACGTCCGAAATCATGGTCAACCAGGTCAAGTGATCATCAATCAGGACTCAAATGGAGAACAACAACATCAGCACCAAGCTTCTCTACGGTACCAACCATATCCACTACCAATGAATTATGACCAATACGGTATGTCTACCAGCTATCCGATACCAATGTCATGGAATAATCAGTTTTTAGTACCCACAAAAATTCCACATCATCTTCCTATTCCTTATCAATATACATCACCAATGCAATGGCAGCAATATAATATGCCCAACTATTATCCTTCAGTTTTGAATAATCAATTTGCCTTGACGATGGACAGTTCCAGATATCCTCAACAGCAACAACAACCACAGCCACAATATCAACAGCAACAACAACCACAACATCAACAACAACCACACCAACAAGAGCAACAACTAGATAATATTGCGTTTGATGACATAGATACTCCCAGCGGTAAATATGATAATACTCCTTTGAATGTAGAACCAAAATATTATGAAATAAACAGTGCATTCAAAAAAATATTGCAACATATGGAATTCCCAACAAAAAAGATGATCTTCTATTTGAAGATTTTGTTCTGGAAAATAAACCTATTTTCATGGAAAGACTTGAAAAAATTTTGGTTAAACATAATATTTTAAAATTCTGTGTAACTCTTATTGGAGAGTACATAAAAATTAATGGTAAAGAAATTGACTTGTGTCAAATTTCACACAGAGCAAAAATGGATTTATTGTGCCTGGGAAGTAATGTAGATGAGCTAATTGAAAAACAATTCCAGGACATTCATAATAAAATGTCAGAATTCCAGGAAAGAGACTCTGGGTGGACTTTAATCAGAATTATTCGCGCTGAAATTAACATAAACAAAAGTTCACTAGTAAAAGGATCTCATTGGATAAGCACACCATTAAAACTGGCTAAAAAGCGGGCCTGTATCAACATTGAAAACAATGATGATTATTGTTTTAAATGGGCTTTAGTTGCCGCATTGGATACCACAATAATAAAGATGAAGGAACGTTGCAGGTCATATAACATCGAGGACATTAGCGCTGATGTCATTTGCCTACAAAATGGAATTGTGCTTGACTTCACAATTGGCATTAAAAAACATCAAAGTATTTGAGGATAGGAATGATGGAATAAGTGTGAATGTGTTTGGGTATGATAATGAAAAGGTTGAAATCATTGCACCATTCTACAATACACAAAAGGAAAAAACAAAGCATGTGAATTTATTGCTGTTGGAAGCTGGAGACATTCACCATTACATTTTTATTAAAGATATATCAAGGTAAGCAAGTAAATACAAGTGTGTGAATAACTATATACATATATATATAAATTTATTCCTTTTACAGATTATTAAGGCGTCAGACAACCAAGTGCCATGACAGGCTTTTATTCTGTAATACCTGCCTACAATATACACACAATGAATGGACTATGGAACAACACAAAACGGAATGTGGGAAAATTGTTGCTGCGTTACATTCTCCCGAAGATAGTATTTTGAAGTTTAAAGATCACCAGCGGCAGATGGATGTGCCATTCGTTATATACGCAGATTTCGAGTGCATACTAGAAGACATTCAAACTACTGTAAGTGATAAAACTCAAGTTATAAAGAGGCACATTCCTTGTGCCTTTAGTTATTATATAAAATGTGTATGTAATAATAGTTTAGATAAATTTATTGCCAGGCCCACTATGTCGTCACGTTTCTTTCATTCGCACAATTGCATTGAAAACAAAAACAAATTCAAAAGTTTTGTTTTTGTTTTAAATGTAATTGTAAGAAAGAAAGAATCGTGTCGACATAGTGGGCCTGGCAGTTAAGATATATACTAGTGAGGACGCATCTGTAAAATTTGTTGACTGGTTAATTGACGATTGTGAAGATATTTACAATTAGTTCCTCACCAGTAAGACAAAAATGAACAGATTGACCCTTACGGATATATACAGTTTTCAAAATTCAATAAATTGCCACATATGTGACAAATTTCTCGGTAACGATCGCGTAAGAGATCATTGCCAAATAAGTGGTAAATATCGATGTGCAGCTCACAATATTTGCAACTTAAAGTACCAAACTCCGAAGTACATACCCATATATTTTCATAATTACTCATCTTATGACTCGCACCTCTTTGTTAAAGAATTAGGTAAAAAGTCTGACAACATAAAAGTCCTACAACTGAACAAAGAACTGTACATTTCACTATCTACATTTACAAAAATGACTGACAATTGCAATCTTGAACTCCGATTTTTAGATACTATTCGTTTTATGGCTGATAGCTTAGAATCCTTAGCTAATAATCTAACGGACAATGATTTCCATACTGTTAGGGCACACTTTAACAGAAAGACAGAATTTGACCTTGTACGAAGAAAGGGTGTTTTCCGTTATGAATATCTTGATTCATTTGAAAAATTGGATGATGGTCAGCTTCCATCAAGAGAAGATTTTTTTAATAAATTAAATAACAAGGAATGCTCAATTGAAGATTATGAGCATACAATAAAGATTTAGCATACCTTTAATTGCAAAACCCTGCGAGATTATATGGAATTATATCTCAAAACAGATGTGCTTTTGTTAGCAGACATATTCGAAAATTTTCGAAAAGTCTGTAAGGGGATTTATAAGCTAGATCCGTGTTAGTACCATACTGCTCCAGGACTATCATGGGATGCCATGTTAAAACACACGCAAATAGAATTAGAGTTGTTAACAGACATTGACATGTATAACTTCTTTAAAAAGAGAATACGCGGTGGGATGGTACAGTGCAGTAAGCGATATTCCAAAGCAAATAATAAATATTTAGATGATTTTGATGAAGACAAGCCTTCAGAATTTCTAATATATTTAGACGCAAATAACCTTTACGGTTGGGCGATGTCTGAGTATCTTCCTTATGGAGGATTCCGATGGCTGACAAGTGATGAGCTGAATCTAGATGTGAAAAGCATAGATAATAACTCACAAGATGGCTATGTATATGATGTCACTTTGGAATATCCTTCACATGTGCATGACTCTCATGGGCCCAAGATTGGATATCTAAATCCAATTTACATAGTTTATCTATATTTTCTGAAGATATGGTAGCTATAGAAATGAATAGAGTCAAAACATATTACAACAAGCCCATATACTTGAGATTTTGCGTCTTGGAGCTTTCTAAATGGAAAATGTATAATTTCCATTATAGATTCATGAAACCCAAGTTTAAATCAAATTTATCTTTAAATTACATGGACACCGACTCATTTATATATTTATTTATTCCCTTCTGTGTTGAAAACAAGAAAACTTTAGAATCAAGCCATAAGAAATTAATTGCGGATTTTTCACCAAAAACTCTTATGTAATACATTACAGAGTTCTTAAGCAATGTTTGGAATTTGGTTTGATTCTAAAGAAAACGCATCGTATTCTAGCATTTAAACAATCTCCATGGTTAAAAGGTTATATTGACTTAAATACCAAACACAGAGCCACTGCTAAAAATGCTTTTGAGAAAAATTTTTTCAAATTACTCAATAATGCTGTGTATGGCAAAACAATGGAGAATGTGGACAAGAGGAGAGATGTGAAAATTGTAACCAACTGGAACAGAACAAACTGTAACCATTTGGGGCTTAAGATTGGATATCTAAATCCAATTTTCATAGTTTATCTATATTTTCTGAAGATATGGTAGCTATAGAAATGAATAGAGTCAAAACATATTACAACAAGCCCATATACTTGGGATTTTGCGTCTTGGAGCTTTCTAAATGGAAAATGTATAATTTCCATTATAGATTCATGAAACCCAAGTTTAAATCAAATTTATCTTTAAATTACATGGACACCGACTCATTTATATATACAATAAAAACTGACGACTTTTATGCCGACATAAAATCTGACATAGAACAAGAATTTGAGACTTCCGATTACCCAAAAGATAACGTATATGGTATTCCTCTTTTAAACAAAAAGGTGCTGGGTATGATGAAGGATGCAAATTGTGGTAAAGTTATGAAAGAATTTGTGGGACTTCGGTCAAAAATGTATTCTTTTAGCGTGCAATATGAAAATGATGTAAAAAAATCGGAGGGGGCTAAGAAATGTGTTCTTGATAAATATAGTTTAGAGGCGTATAGAAATTGTTTATTTAATAAGTCTATTGTTTATGATGACATGTTAACATCTAAGTCAAAAGTTCATCAAATTTATACCAACCAACTAAATAAGGTTATACTTGCAAAGTCATATGAAAATTTTTCAATTAGAGCGTGTTCTATTTTCATCTGACAAGGCATATGACATTAGCTGTATTGAATTAACAAAAGTGTGGTTTGGCTGAAAAAACATTAAAAAGCATAGTGCGCTTTATATATTTATGAAAATTGTGCAAAAACTCAGCTGTTGTGAACACTTAGAGGTTATGTCAGATAAAATTGCACATGTCATGTAAACGCAAAAATTATAAACCATCTGTAACTGTACAATTTTGACAAACATACGAAGTTACATATGTCTCACATACCTGACAAATATTTGTAAAAAACATGTCGTCTAAAGTCAGCATTAGTTATCAAGATGATAAAAGAAAAATACAATGTGATGGTATAAATACATTAGCATAGTATAATTATCGAATTGAGGAAACAAATCCAGAATATGAACTGGATATGTTGCTAATGGAAATTGATAAGCTTCAAGAAGAATGATGAGTTTTTTACTTAAATGTAATTTGTTTCTGTTTATATGTAAATATTTAGTTATTAATGTTTAGTTATTAATTTTTAGTTATTAATGTTTACTCACTAAGAAAATTTGGTTTGTTATTAAAAATTCTAATAATGAAAAAAAGAAACAAAATAATGATAATAAAAAAATTATATTAATAACAAAAAACTAATACAATCTTTGTTTTATTTTTTTCCAATTTATTATCTATTGTTAAACATGAACCATCAAAGTTAGTTTTGCACCTAAAAATATCTAAAAAACTACATTAAAAGAGGGGTGTCTATAGACAGACTTGACGTCATCGAATAGAAAAAACGTTGACGTTGTCTGAGCATGAGCAACTGCTCTGCTGGCAGAGAAAATAATTCTTGTTGAATCCTAACCATTCTTGTCTTGTTTTTTGCTTACTTGCAAATTTTTCTGTTTATAGGTTTAACTGTACTCTTAGATCCTGCATAATCTTGATTTGATTTGTTTATTTCTTGACAAGGGAATTTGTATTTCACAACATTATGAAATTGTATTAAATTTAATTATTTCAACATTTTACAGATTCAAAAAAAATAAATATAAATAAAAAAGTTGGATAATCTCATAAGTTTTAACTTAAAAATTTCTTTAATTTTCCTAATTATCCTTTAGAAAAAATAATACAAGACAGTGAATATTTTATTTTAATAATACTATTTTATTTATTAAATTTTATAATGATGGTTGAAACATTGTATAATAAGATTCCAATAAATTTTCTAACATAGCATATCAAATTCATCATTCTCGTCCAGCATATTTTGAAAAAATATGATCATTTCCCAATGATCATATAGTCTAAAGTTATCAAAATCCGATATAAATTTATTAAGACTCCTTCTTATTTGACTCATTTTTGTTAAAATTCCGTATTAATTTTGTTGCTGCTTACTTTTTCAAAGGATACGTCGATACTGATAATTTTTTCTTAAATATTTAGCTACAAAGTGAATAAAATTCAATATTATTTTTTCCTCCTCTTATATCCTTCTCCATTTTCCTATAATCCTTCTAGAATAGAGGGTATAGAATATACATATTTCTCTTTCCAACTCATTTTCAAAGAGACTATTAAAAAATTAAGAGAATTATTAATAATCCTATATATCTATCCCTATCTCTCTAGCACTTCACTAGCACTAGCACTATCCAAATTGATTATGCCACTTTCTTTTTTCTTTGGTCGTTTTGGTAGTGAGTCCAACATGAAAACTCCTCTAAAATGTGGAATTTTGTTTGAAAAATTTCTCAAGTCGACTTCTGATAGTGGTCTATTAGGTAGCATTTTTAAGAGTTTTTTGTCTGCTCTTTATAAACTAAACCATAACCCTTTTTATATGGTTTTAGGTAAAGTCCTTTCCCAACAGCTATAGATTCCATCGCTTTATTATTTCGAATTGCTTCATCAAGCTGATTTTTTGCATTCTTTGTCGCATTTACAGCCTTAGCTATAGCAGCACTTCCAGTCGTTAGACTACCAATTGCACCCAGTGCAGTTAAAATCGGTATTAGAGGTAAAAAACCACCACTTTTTGGTACATTTATTATGCGCGGTATTATAACTTGCGATTTTCTGCCTTTTAATGTTTTGTTGATCGTTTTACGTGCTATTCTAATAGCATTGTTAATGTCAAAAGGTTTTTTCTCCTTTAGTATTTTTGTTGCAGCTCTAATTGATGAACTGAAAAATTTCTTACCATTTAATTTAGGTTTCTTCACATTTTTCTTTTTCTCCACACCCATACCAAATTTTGTTTTGGCTTTCATAGCGTTAGTAACCATATATGCAAATGATTTTTCTGCAGACTGCTATCTTTTGATAAAACTCGATCCCAAGCTGAGTTTTCAAGAATTTTATCAGCTTGATGTCTAATATTTAAATCTTTATTTTTAGAATAAGCTATGTCGTGATTTTTGCAGGCAGAGTCCAATAAATTGATTCCTTTATCACCTCGATTTAAACGTTTTTGTAGTTCCAGGTCCACAGTATTGATATCCAGGAAGATGAAGTTCAACAGGAAGAGAGTTTATTATTTTATCTAGTAAACCTGCTCCAACGAAGGTGTTTTTATGACTAAATGACTTTTGATGATGTATAACCATTTTATTTATTTATTTTTTCTATAATGAAAGGTAACAAACATGAATTGCATTTATTTATAAAAATGCAGTTAGTAAAACAACATAAAAATATTTTAGTTCAAAATATGGATGATTCATCGAACATCAGTTCAAAAATAAAACATAGTTCACTCTTACCAAATTCTATTCGTGCTCTAATAGTCGGACCATCAAATTGTGGAAAGACTAATGTTATGATTGGCTTACTAGAAAGTCCTAATGGACTAAAGTTTGAAAACATCTATTTATACTCAAAATCTCTATATCAGCCGAAATATGAATACTTGAAGAGATTAATTACACCTATTAAAGGAATGGGATATTACACATTCACCGAAAATGAATCAGTTATTCCCCCCCACAAAGCTAAAACTAATTCAATTATGATATTTGATGATGTTGCATGTGAGAAGCAGAATAATATACGAGCTTATTTTTGTATGGGACGACATAGGGATGTTGATTGATTCTACTTGTGCCAAACTTATACCAGAATTCCCAAGCATTTAATAAGAGACAATGCGAATATGATTATAATGTTTAAACAAGATGAGACAAATATGAAGCATGTTTATAGGGATGATGTTGCCAGCGATATGAGTTATGCAAAGTTTCATGAAATTTGTCGATTGTGCTGGAAGGATAAATGTGGATTTTTGATGATAAGGAAAGATAATGAATTAAACAATGGGCGCTACAGAAAATTATTCGATTATTTCATAACAATATAAATTGCCCTACATAAAAGAAAAACTTTAGTATATAATCTGGCTTTAACCATAATACATCTACATAGCTCTTGAAATATCAACTATACCTGATCTAATTATCTACCTAATAAGCTGATCTGATCTGATACCTAATAAGCTGATCTGACACCTAATAACCTGATCAGATACCTAATAAGCTGATCTGATAGCTGGAAAATGGATGAAAAAATTTTAAAAGAGCTGGTTGCGACAAGAAATGTCGTGAAGAAAAAGCTTCGTAGTATAAAAACGGGCGAAATAGACACACGTGAACAACTAAAAGATACATTTAAACCTATAACAGATCCTTTAAAAAAATTTATAAATAATTCTAATAATATCAATGGAATTATCAAAAAAGAAAAGAATGAGATGAAAACAGAAATTGAATATAATAACAGTTCTTATCATCTTAAGAAACCATCAATTAAGTTGGAGACAAGTACACCAAAGAAACTCGTAGAAGAATCAATATTTGATACCAGCAATTCACTTGCTGATCCTAATGGTGAAAGTACTATTGATAATGATGATGATGACGATTTTTACTCTCAAAATTTAAATGCTGAAGAGAGTTGCACTGACTTATCTGTTTTGGAAGGAAGAAATGAATTAGATACTAACTATGGTCCACATAAAGATTTCAATAATGAATGGAAATTTAGTGATAGTAAGCTCAAATTAAATGAAAACAAAATACATGTTGGTAGTCAAATAGCTGCTCTAACACCAGGACTATTTTCTCTAATGTTTCATAAAATACCAAAAAAAATATGATAAATATGAACTAGAACTCTACAAAAAATTTTAATTAATACAAATGCGTACAGAAAAGACTATAAACCAGATGGACAAATCAAGGGAACGAATACCTATAAATATAAACTTATTATTAAAAAGATGTTTAAAGAGAAAAACCAACAGACTTTATCAAAAAATAAGACAATATCTAATTATAAAGGTGATGGATTGATGCAGTTTAACCCTCATAAGCCAAACTATATATACTGAGATGATCCAAATGAGATGGTAGATCGACTTCGACTACTGGTATCATCACAAGATGCAGGTCATACTAATCATAATAACGAAATTGTATCAATTATTGAAGAACTTCGCGAAGCTAATATAATAGAATAGTCTATATAAAGTATGTCTGTTGATAAGTTTGGACATTATCTAAACGATACAAGCAATATAATTTCATTGAAAAATGCCCCTAAAATCTTGGGGTTCTTTATGGATGCGAACAACAACATCGATGTCCAAAACAAAAGAATCAAAAATGTGGCAAAAGCTGTGGAAGAAAACGATGTTATCAATAAATTGTTTATGCAAACTCAAATCGAAGAAATAGAACACAAGCTATTAAAATAATTTATTCCTTTTACAGATTATTAAGGCGTCAGACAACCAAGTGCCATGACAGGCTTTTATTCTGTAATACCTGCCTACAATATACACACAATGAATGGACTATGGAACAACACAAAACGGAATGTGGGAAAATTGTTGCTGCGTTACGTTCTCCCGAAGATAGTATTTTGAAGTTTAAAGATCACCAGCGGCAGATGGATGTGCCATTCGTTATATACGCAGATTTCGAGTGCATACTAGAAGACATTCAAACTACTGTAAGTGATAAAACTCAAGTTATAAAGAGGCACATTCCTTGTGCCTTTAGTTATTATATAAAATGTGTATGTAATAATAGTTTAGATAAATTTATTGCCAGGCCCACTATGTCGTCACGTTTCTTTCATTCGCACAATTGCATTGAAAACAAAAACAAATTCAAAAGTTTTGTTTTTGTTTTAAATGTAATTGTAAGAAAGAAAGAATCGTGTCGACATAGTGGGCCTGGCAGTTAAGATATATACTAGTGAGGACGCATCTGTAAAATTTGTTGACTGGTTAATTGACGATTGTGAAGATATTTACAATCAGTTCCTCACCAGTAAGACAAAAATGAACAGATTGACCCTTACGGATATATACAGTTTTCAAAATTCAATAAATTGCCACATATGTGACAAATTTCTCGGTAACGATCGCGTAAGAGATCATTGCCAAATAAGTGGTAAATATCGATGTGCAGCTCACAATATTTGCAACTTAAAGTACCAAACTCCGAAGTACATACCCATATATTTTCATAATTACTCATCTTATGACTCGCACCTCTTTGTTAAAGAATTAGGTAAAAAGTCTGACAACATAAAAGTCCTACCACTGAACAAAGAACTGTACATTTCACTATCTACATTTACAAAAATGACTGACAATTGCAATCTTGAACTCCGATTTTTAGATACTATTCGTTTTATGGCTGATAGCTTAGAATCCTTAGCTAATAATCTAACGGACAATGATTTCCATACTGGTAGGGCACACTTTAACAGAAAGACAGAATTTGACCTTGTACGAAGAAAGGGTGTTTTCCCTTATGAATATCTTGATTCATTTGAAAAATTGGATGATGGTCAGCTTCCATCAAGAGAAGATTTTTTTAATAAATTAAATAACAAGGAATGCTCAATTGAAGATTATGAGCATACAATAAAGATTTAGCATACCTTTAATTGCAAAACCCTGCGAGATTATATGGAATTATATCTCAAAACAGATGTGCTTTTGTTAGCAGACATATTCGAAAATTTTCGAAAAGTCTGTAAGGGGATTTATAAGCTAGATCCGTGTTAGTACCATACTGCTCCAGGACTATCATGGGATGCCATGTTAAAACACACGCAAATAGAATTAGAGTTGTTAACAGACATTGACATGTATAACTTCTTTAAAAAGAGAATACGCGGTGGAATGGTACAGTGCAGTAAGCGATATTCCAAAGCAAATAATAAATATTTAGATGATTTTGATGAAGACAAGCCTTCAGAATTTCTAATATATTTAGACGCAAATAACCTTTACGGTTGGGCGATGTCTGAGTATCTTCCTTATGGAGGATTCCGATGGCTGACAAGTGATGAGCTGAATCTGGATGTGAAAAGCATAGATAATAACTCACAAGATGGCTATGTATATGATGTCACTTTGGAATATCCTTCACATGTGCATGACTCTCATGGGCCCAAGATTGGATATCTAAATCCAATTTACATAGTTTATCTATATTTTCTGAAGATATGGTAGCTATAGAAATGAATAGAGTCAAAACATATTACAACAAGCCCATATACTTGAGATTTTGCGTCTTGGAGTTTTCTAAATGGAAAATGTATAATTTCCATTATAGATTCATGAAACCCAAGTTTAAATCAAATTTATCTTTAAATTACATGGACACCGACTCATTTATATATTTATTTATTCCCTTCTGTGTTGAAAACAAGAAAACTTTAGAATCAAGCCATAAGAAATTAATTGCGGATTTTTCACCAAAAACTCTTATGTAATACATTACAGAGTTCTTAAGCAATGTTTGGAATTTGGTTTGATTCTAAAGAAAACGCATCGTATTCTAGCATTTAAACAATCTCCATGGTTAAAAGGTTATATTGACTTAAATACCAAACACAGAGCCACTGCTAAAAATGCTTTTGAGAAAAATTTTTTCAAATTACTCAATAATGCTGTGTATGGCAAAACAATGGAGAATGTGGACAAGAGGAGAGATGTGAAAATTGTAACCAACTGGAACAGAACAAACTGTAACCATTTGGGGCTTAAGATTGGATATCTAAATCCAATTTTCATAGTTTATCTATATTTTCTGAAGATATGGTAGCTATAGAAATGAATAGAGTCAAAACATATTACAACAAGCCCATATACTTGGGATTTTGCGTCTTGGAGCTTTCTAAATGGAAAATGTATAATTTCCATTATAGATTCATGAAACCCAAGTTTAAATCAAATTTATCTTTAAATTACATGGACACCGACTCATTTATATATACAATAAAAACTGACGACTTTTATGCCGACATAAAATCTGACATAGAACAAGAATTTGACACTTCCGATTACCCAAAAGATAACGTATATGGTATTCCTCTTTTAAACAAAAAGGTGCTGGGTATGATGAAGGATGCAAATTGTGGTAAAGTTATGAAAGAATTTGTGGGACTTCGGTCAAAAATGTATTCTTTTAGCGTGCAATATGAAAATGATGTAAAAAATCGGAGGGGGCTAAGAAATGTGTTCTTGATAAATATAGTTTAGAGGCGTATAGAAATTGTTTATTTAATAAGTCTATTGTTTATGATGACATGTTAACATCTAAGTCAAAAGTTCATCAAATTTATACCAACCAACTAAAGAAGGTTATACTTGCAAAGTCATATGAAAATTTTTCAATTAGAGCGTGTTCTATTTTCATCTGACAAGGCATATGACATTAGCTGTATTGAATTAACAAAAGTGTGGTTTGGCTGAAAAAACATTAAAAAGCATAGTGCGCTTTATATATTTATGAAAATTGTGCAAAAACTCAGCTGTTGTGAACACTTAGAGGTTATGTCAGATAAAATTGCACATGTCATGTAAACGCAAAAATTATAAACCATCTGTAACTGTACAATTTTGACAAACATACGAAGTTACATATGTCTCACATACCTGACAAATATTTGTAAAAAACATGTCGTCTAAAGTCAGCATTAGTTATCAAGATGATAAAAGAAAAATACAATGTGATGGTATAAATACATTAGCATGGTATAATTATCGAATTGAGGAAACAAATCCAGAATATGAACTGGATATGTTGCTAATGGAAATTGATAAGCTTCAAGAAGAATGATGAGTTTTTTACTTAAATGTAATTTGTTTCTGTTTATATGTAAATATTTAGTTATTAATGTTTAGTTATTAATTTTTAGTTATTAATGTTTACTCACTAAGAAAATTTGGTTTGTTATTAAAAATTCTAATAATGAAAAAAAGAAACAAAATAATGATAATAAAAAAATTATATTAATAACAAAAAACTAATACAATCTTTGTTTTATTTTTTTCCAATTTATTATCTATTGTTAAACATGAACCATCAAAGTTTGTTTTGCACCTAAAAATATCTAAAAAACTACATTAAAAGAGGGGTGTCTATAGACAGACTTGACGTCATCGAATAGAAAAAACGTTGACGTTGTCTGAGCATGAGCAACTGCTCTGCTGGCAGAGAAAATAATTCTTGTTGAATCCTAACCATTCTTGTCTTGTTTTTTGCTTACTTGCAAATTTTTCTGTTTATAGGTTTAACTGTACTCTTAGATCCTGCATAATCTTGATTTGATTTGTTTATTTCTTGACAAGGGAATTTGTATTTCACAACATTATGAAATTGTATTAAATTTAATTATTTCAACATTTTACAGATTCAAAAAAAATAAATATAAATAAAAAAGTTGGATAATCTCATAAGTTTTAACTTAAAAATTTCTTTAATTTTCCTAATTATCCTTTAGAAAAAATAATACAAGACAGTGAATATTTTATTTTAATAATACTATTTTATTTATTAAATTTTATAATGATGGTTGAAACATTGTATAATAAGATTCCAATAAATTTTCTAACATAGCATATCAAATTCATCATTCTCGTCCAGCATATTTTGAAAAAATATGATCATTTCCCAATGATCATATAGTCTAAAGTTATCAAAATCCGATATAAATTTATTAAGACTCCTTCTTATTTGACTCATTTTTGTTAAAATTCCGTATTAATTTTGTTGCTGCTTACTTTTTCAAAGGATACGTCGATACTGATAATTTTTTCTTAAATATTTAGCTACAAAGTGAATAAAATTCAATATTATTTTTTCCTCCTCTTATATCCTTCTCCATTTTCCTATAATCCTTCTAGAATAGAGGGTATAGAATATACATATTTCTCTTTCCAACTCATTTTCAAAGAGACTATTAAAAAATTAAGAGAATTATTAATAATCCTATATATCTATCCCTATCTCTCTAGCACTTCACTAGCACTAGCACTATCCAAATTGATTATGCCACTTTCTTTTTTCTTTGGTCGTTTTGGTAGTGAGTCCAACATGAAAACTCCTCTAAAATGTGGAATTTTGTTTGAAAAATTTCTCAAGTCGACTTCTGATAGTGGTCTATTAGGTAGCATTTTTAAGAGTTTTTTGTCTGCTCTTTATAAACTAAACCATAACCCTTTTTATATGGTTTTAGGTAAAGTCCTTTCCCAACAGCTATAGATTCCATCGCTTTATTATTTCGAATTGCTTCATCAAGCTGATTTTTTGCATTCTTTGTCGCATTTACAGCCTTAGCTATAGCAGCACTTCCAGTCGTTAGACTACCAATTGCACCCAGTGCAGTTAAAATCGGTATTAGAGGTAAAAAACCACCAATTTTTGGTACATTTATTATGCGCGGTATTATAACTTGCGATTTTCTTCCTTTTAATGTTTTGGTGATCGTTTTACGTGCTATTCTAATAGCATTGTTAATGTCTAAAGGTTTTTTCTCCTTTAGTATTTTTGTTGCAGCTCTAATTGATGAACTGAACAATTTTTTACCATTTAATTTAGGTTTCTTCACATTTTTCTTTTTCTCCACACCCATACCAAATTTTGTTTTGGCTTTCATAGCGTTAGTAACCATATATGCAAATGATTTTTCTGCAGACTGCTATCTTTTGATAAAACTCGATCCCAAGCTGAGTTTTCAAGAATTTTATCAGCTTGATGTCTAATATTTAAATCTTTATTTTTAGAATAAGCTATGTCGTGATTTTTGCAGGCAGAGTCCAATAAATTGATTCCTTTATCACCTCGATTTAAACGTTTTTGTAGTTCCAGGTCCACAGTATTGATATCCAGGAAGATGAAGTTCAACAGGAAGAGAGTTTATTATTTTATCTAGTAAACCTGCTCCAACGAAGGTGTTTTTATGACTAAATGACTTTTGATAATGTATAACCATTTTATTTATTTATTTTTTCTATAATGAAAGGTAACAAACATGAATTGCATTTATTTATAAAAATGCAGTTAGTAAAACAACATAAAAATATTTTAGTTCAAAATATGGATGATTCATCGAACATCAGTTCAAAAATAAAACATAGTTCACTCTTACCAAATTCTATTCGTGCTCTAATAGTCGGACCATCAAATTGTGGAAAGACTAATGTTATGATTGGCTTACTAGAAAGTCCTAATGGACTAAAATTTGAAAACATCTATTTATACTCAAAATCTCTATATCAGCCGAAATATGAATACTTGAAGAGATTAATTACACCTATTAAAGGAATGGGATATTACACATTCACCGAAAATGAATCAGTTATTCCCCCCCACAAAGCTAAAACTAATTCAATTATGATATTTGATGATGTTGCATGTGAGAAGCAGAATAATATACGAGCTTATTTTTGTATGGGACGACATAGGGATGTTGATTCATTCTACTTGTGCCAAACTTATACCAGAATTCCCAAGCATTTAATAAGAGACAATGCGAATATGATTATAATGTTTAAACAAGATGAGACAAATATGAAGCATGTTTATAGGGATGATGTTGCCAGCGATATGAGTTATGCAAAGTTTCATGAAATTTGTCGATTGTGCTGGAAGGATAAATGTGGATTTTTGATGATAAGGAAAGATAATGAATTAAACAATGGGCGCTACAGAAAATTATTCGATTATTTCATAACAATATAAATTGCCCTACATAAAAGAAAAACTTTAGTATATAATCTGGCTTTAACCATAATACATCTACATAGCTCTTGAAATATCAACTATACCTGATCTAATTATCTACCTAATAAGCTGATCTGATCTGATACCTAATAAGCTGATCTGACACCTAATAACCTGATCAGATACCTAATAAGCTGATCTGATAGCTGGAAAATGGATGAAAAAATTTTAAAAGAGCTGGTTGCGACAAGAAATGTCGTGAAGAAAAAGCTTCGTAGTATAAAAACGGGCGAAATAGACACACGTGAACAACTAAAAGATACATTTAAACCTATAACAGATCCTTTAAACAAATTTATAAATAATTCTAATAATATCAATGGAATTATCAAAAAAGAAAAGAATGAGATGAAAACAGAAATCATCAATTAAGTTGGAGACAAGTACACCAAAGAAACTCGTAGAAGAATCAATATTTGATACCAGCAATTCACTTGCTGATCCTAATGGTGAAAGTACTATTGATAATGATGATGATGACGATTTTTACTCTCAAAATTTAAATGCTGAAGAGAGTTGCACTGACTTATCTGTTTTGGAAGGAAGAAATGAATTAGATACTAACTATGGTCCACATAAAGATTTCAATAATGAATGGAAATTTAGTGATAGTAAGCTCAAATTAAATGAAAACAAAATACATGTTGGTAGTCAAATAGCTGCTCTAACACCAGGACTATTTTCTCTAATGTTTCATAAAATACCAAAAAAAATATGATAAATATGAACTAGAACTCTACAAAAAATTTTAATTAATACAAATGCGTACAGAAAAGACTATAAACCAGATGGACAAATCAAGGGAACGAATACCTATAAATATAAACATATTATTAAAAAGATGTTTAAAGAGAAAAACCAACAGACTTTATCAAAAAATAAGACACTATCTAATTATAAAGGTGATGGATTGATGCAGTTTAACCCTCATAAGCCAAACTATATATACTGAGATGATCCAAATGAGATGGTAGATCGACTTCGACTACTGGTATCATCACAAGATGCAGGTCATACTAATCATAATAACGAAATTGTATCAATTATTGAAGAACTTCGCGAAGCTAATATAATAGAATAGTCTATATAAAGTATGTCTGTTGATAAGTTTGGACATTATCTAAACGATACAAGCAATATAATTTCATTGAAAAATGCCCCTAAAATCTTGGGGTTCTTTATGGATGCGAACAACAACATCGATGTCCAAAACAAAAGAATCAAAAATGTGGCAAAAGCTGTGGAAGAAAACGATGTTATCAATAAATTGTTTATGCAAACTCAAATCGAAGAAATAGAACACAAGCTATTAAAATACTTTAAGGGTGATAACAACAATATTAATAATTTGTATACATAAATTATTTTAAACAAGATATTTCTTTTGTTAGTAAAAGAACATTTCTTAATGCGCAAACACCATATGCTCCAGTGGGGTATGGCTTTGCATGTCCAGTGCGTAATTACAATAGAAATACTCGGGATATTTAATTTCCATTTGTTTAAAGTTGATGCATCCAAAGTCCTCGATGTTAAAAACTCTTTTTTTAAGTATTTTTTCTAGCCATTGTCTCTTTTCTTCTCCTTTAACATATATTTTAGAATAGCGTACATTAGCTTTTAAAAGCTTGCAGACGCTTTGAAATGTGACTGATCCATCGTTCCACTTTAGGTGATGATAGTTCTTTGTTAACCAGTTTACTTCTTTTTGCTTCTTTGGCGATAGACATTTAAAAACAAAGGGGCGTTCTATAATGAAATTTATGGCTTCGTTGTTGTTGTTAAAAACGATCGCTACTTCTTTTGCGATGAAATCATTGAATCGCTTTTGAATCCTTGCATATCTATACGAACTATATTATCATCCATATTGTTTAATTTATAAGACTTTTCGGACTTGTCCTTTTATGGGTACATATTGAATTATGCGATCATGAATAAGAATGCAGTAAGCTGATGTCTTTGATGCAATATTTGTAGCTGTTTCAAATTCAATTTTTATATCAATTGGTCCGTTATTGAGCGATTCATTTTGATGGCTGAAATCTACTACAATAATCGGTGCATTATTTTTAAATTCTTGAGCAGTTAGAAACGGTTGAGATTATCTCATGTAATAGCTGTTAGATACATATCATATAGAATTGCATAGCGTTCATTCTTAAATTTGATATTTAGGTCATCATATGGATATGATACTGAATTTAAATGTACTTTTAAATTTGTCAGGTCACAATGAACAAACTTATTTTCTTGTTGAAAAGCAATCAATACAAAACGGGGTCGTTCTCTACTTGCACCTAATTTAACATTTTAATTAATTTTTAACATTTTAATTAATTTTAATTAATACAAATGCGTACAGAAGAGACTATAAACCTGATGGACAAATCAAGGGAACGAAAGCCTATAAATATAAACATATTATTAAAAAGATGTTTAAAGAGAAAAACCAACAGACTTTATCAAAATCAATACCAAATAAGACAATATCTAATTATAAAGGTGATGGATTGATGCAGTTTAACCCTCATAAGCCAAACTATATATACTGGGATGATCCAAATGAGATGGTAGATCGACTTCGACTACTGGTAGCATCACAAGCTGCAGGTCATACTAATCATAATAACGAAATTTTATCAATTATTGAAGAACTTCGCGAAGCTAATATAATAGAATAATCTATATAAAGTATGTCTATTGACAAGTTTGGACATTATCTAAACGATACAAGCAATATAATTTCATTGAACAATTCCCCTAAAATGTTGGGGTTCTTTATGGATGCGAACAACAACATCTATGTCCAAAACAAAAGAATCAAAAATGTGGCAAAAGCTGTGGAAGAAAACGATGTTATCAATAAATTATTTCTGCAAACTCAAATCGAAGAAATAGAACACAAGCTATTAAAATACTTTAAGGAAGATAACAACAATATTCATGATACTCTAAGAACTCAAACCGAAATGCTACAACATGCAATAATATTACAGTTGGAAGAGAATAAGAAAATGCAAGAAACTATTTCCAAAATCAAACAATTTTTGGAAGACGGATATCTACAAAAATTTGTTGAAAGTATACAAAAGAAAAGTTAATGAGAAGATTTATAGATTTGAAAAATACATGTTTGTGTCAATAGGTAAAAGTGTATCAAATAGATCACAACACATCGAAAATAATTCTTAATACTAAAAAATGACTACAAAAAGAATTTTAGTAAATGAACTCCATAAACAAGCTCGAAAATCTTTTTTACGACGTAGAGAAGCCAATAACAATACAATGCAAGTTAAAGTCAACAGCTCTAAGGATGCAATATATTTTAATAGAGAAAATACAATTGGAAAACTCTTGGGATTCAATAGTAAAATCCTAACTCCAAACGTTGATCATTATTCTGATCTTCCAGTTAATATTTTCAAGGTGAATCTGTTGCGAATTGAAAGTAGTATCGCTGTTAATACATATATGAATAATTCCAAGGCGCATACACTGCATGAATTTCCGATTAATGTGCCTCCAGGCTATAAAATAGATGAGATACCTCGAAATCTCATCTATTTACCGGTGAACTCCAGAGAGATAAGTTCACTAGCTCTACGAGTAGTTGATCAGCACGGTGATTTAATTAATTTCCGAGGAGAGGAAATAACAATACGAATTCATTTAAGACCAAATAAATAATGCTAATTTTCAACTAGAGTATATCACAGAATATAGCAGCAACAACAACAACACCATCAGCATACGAACCTAAAATATTATCACGACCTAACCACAATTAAAGAGGTCAATTCATCACAAAACTCTAACGACAGCAAATAAAAATTTTCTCAAGTCATTGAATTTTAAATTGAAGGCAAAATGAGTTCAATAATAAATGTCTTAGATAAACCCTTATCTGATGAAAATATAATCAAAAAAGGACTATCATACATATGTGCCATACCTACAATCCTACAACAATAATGATGAAATTCGCATTTCAATTCAAAATCAAGATTTGTATGTGTTACCTAGTGAAAGTTATATATATGTTGAAGGATCTGTTGTAGATGAGAAAACCTCCACATCTACAGACAACTTTAAATTAAAAAACAACTTTGTTGCATATCTCTTTGATGAAATTCGTTATGAACTTAATGGTATTGAAATTGATCATACAAGATATTTAGGAGGTATAAGTACCATAAAAAATTTGGTTTCTTTATCACCAACGGAAAGCACTGTAATGCAGAATGGTGGCTGGAATAAAATTGATGATTTAAAACTTTTTAATGGATATTTTAACTTTTATGTACCCTTAAAAATGCTTTTGGGCTTCGCTGAAGACTACAACAAAGTCATACTAAATGGGAAACATGAATTGATACTCTTGCGTAATAAAAACGATGAAGATCTTGTACACTCGAGCGTTTCCACAGAAAAAGCAAAACTTTCAATTTCACTCATTTCATGGAGAATTCCACATGTACAATTATCTGAATTTAGCAAGTTGAATATGATAAAAATTATTAACAATGGTGCTTCTATACCGATGGCATTCCGTAGTTGGGATTGTCATGTTAATCCACAACTTAATACAGGAACAAGTCATATCTGGAATGTTAAATTAGCTGCAAGTAGAGAACGACCTCGTTTTGTATTGATTGCTTTTCAACAATAAAATAAGTTTGTTCATTGTGACCTGACAAATTTAAAAGTACATTTAAATTCAGTATCATAAATGTCTATCGCCAAAGAAGCAAAAAGAAGTAAACTGGTTAACAAAGAACTATCATCACCTAAAGTGGAACGATGGATCAGTCACATTTCAAAGCGTCTGCAAGTTTTTAAAAGCTAATGTACGCTATTCTAAAATATATGTTAAAGGAGAACAAAAGAGACAATGGCTAGAAAAAATACTTAAAAAATAGTTTTTAACATCGAGGACTTTGGATGCATCAACTTTAAACAAATGGAAATTAAATATCCCGAGTATTTCTATTGTAATTATCATACATATGGTGTTTACGCTTTAAGAAATGATCTTTTACTAACAAAAGAAATATCTTGTTTAAAATAATTTATGTATACAAATTATTATTATTATTATTATTGTCTTAAAATTAAAAATTTTAAAACTTTTTAACCACTTAAATATATTTAATAAAAATTAAATGCATAGAAAAAAAAAATTAAAACAAATGTTTTTTTATTTTAAATACTACACAACTAAATAATGACTAATAAAATTTTGTTATCAAATGATGACTCATTCTCAAAATATGTGCAGCTGAATAAACAAAGTCATAAACATGATTCTGCAAAACAAATAATCAGACGGACATTTCAAATGATGACTCATTCTCAAAAAATGTGCAGCTGAATAAACAAAGTCATAAACATTATTCTGCAAAACAAATAATCAGACGGACATTTCAAATGATGACTCATTCTCAAAAAAAGTGCAGCTGAATAAACAAAGCAATAAACATGATTCTGTAGAACAAATATTCAAATTATTATCCCAAGAAATAAACAAGACGGACATTTGAAACGACATACACACACTCTTCACAAATCTAAAGATAAGAAAAGAGAAACACACACACATACACCCATCCCCCACACATCCACGCACCCACAGCCATGCACAAAGTAAATGTAAACACAAGCACCACAAAAAATTATCAAGAACAAAAAAATAATAATAGCGACAACGTCACCAAACTTGTCTACACATATAATCTAAAACACTACCCAATGTCTCAATATCACCCCATAAGAACCATCTAGTCTATACTCAATCAATTGTTCCTGGGTCACTATCTCAACTCAACCGCAACCCACGAAGCGACGGAAAACATCCAGCGTCTATGGTAGGTATCGAACCCCACTCACCCACAAATACACCCACATCTGAAATTCATATAACACAAAACATTATCTATAATATAATTTCACACTAACACTTTAACTCAATAAAAATTCATCACAATTTTTTTAAAACATTTTACCTACAGGGTACTTTCATTTTTTTTCCCATGGGTATCAAATTACACTTTTGTTTATTTAACAATTAAAATTTCAAATTTTAATTACCCAAATTTTAAAATTTTAATGGGGGCCGTACATACAGTTCCTATCTACTTATCTTAAATTATAAATGACGTGTACTTAGTTATTTTTTAATTTCATGTCGCCTGGCTCCAGTTCCACACGAAATAGTGGTTTGAGGTCCCGCTCTTCATTTTTAATGTTAGTAACATTTTTCACTTTAAAAGTATTATTTAGTAGACCCGCTTTTACATTTTCTGGATCCACGTGTGAATCGATGCCTTTTATCACTACCTGGAGGCCTTTTGAACTTTTCAGTTGGAGGTATAAAAATTTTCATTATGTGTTTTAAACTCCGAAACGACTGTGCGGTAATGATTTTCTTCATTTACTTGAATTTTTGTCTCATCAATGGCGCCGCGTTTTATCGGGATTACATGAAACGCCTCTTCACCGATTAATTGTACTAGACTTTTAATTAGCTTACTTGAGTTTTTCTCCCTTAAGTACATTGGGGGCGGATTGCTCGACCTGACAGTGGTGATTTCATCTTTGTCGTTTTGTAGAATTGAAAAGCGATTTTCAGAAGGCGCCGCATCAGATTTATCGTCTTTAGGCATTTTCGATCTAGGACTTCTTTTTCTTTTATTTTGATAAAGCCTGTTGGTTTTTCTCTTCAAACATCTTTTTAATAATATGTTTATATTTATAGGCTTTCGTTCCCTTGATTTGTCCATCAGGTTTATAGTGTCTTCTGTACGCATTGGTATTAATTAACATTTTTTTGTAGAGTTCTAGTTCATATTTATCATAGTTTTTTGGTATTTTATGAAACATTAGAGAAAATAGTCCTGGTGTTAGAGCCCATATTTGACTACCAACATGTATTTTGTTTTCATTTAATTTGAGCTTACTATCACCAAATTTCCATTCATTATTGAAATCTTTATGTGGACCATAGTTAGTATCTAATTCATTTCTTCCTTCCAAACCAGATAATTCAGTGTAACTCTCTTCAGCATTTGAATTTTGAGAGTAAAAATCGTCATCATCGTCATCATCATTATCAATAGTACTTTCACCATTAGGATCAGCAAGTGAATTGCTGGTATCAAATATTGATTCTTCTACAAGTTTCTTTGGTGTACTTGTCTCCAACTTAATTGATGGTTTCTTAAGATGATTAGAACTGTTATTATATTCAATTTCTGTTTTCATCTCATTCTTTTCTTTTTTGATAATTCCATTGATATTATTAGAATTATTTATAAATTTGTTTAAAGGTTCTGTTAAAGGTTTAAATGTATCTTTTAGTTGTTCACGTGTATCTATTTCGCCCGTTTTTATACTACGAAGCTTTTTCTTCACGACATTTCTTGTCGCAACCAACTCTTTTAAAATTTTTTCATCCATTTTCCAGCTATCAGATCAGCTTATTAGGTATCTGATCAGGTTATCAGATCAGCTTATTAGGTACCTGATCAGGTTATTAGGTACCTGATCAGGTTATCAGATCAGGTTATTAGGTATCAGATTAGCTTATTAGGTATCTGATCAGGTTATCAGATCAGCTTATTAGGTATCTGATCAGGTTATCAGATCAGCTTATTAGGTACCTGATCAGGTTATCAGATCAGCTTATTAGGTATCAGATCAGCTTATTAGGTATCTGATGAGGTTATCAGATCAGTTTATTAGGTATCAGATCAGCTTATTAGGCACCTGATCAGATTATCAGATCAGCTTATTAGGTATCAGATCTGATCAGCTTATTAAGTAGATAATTAGATCAGGTATAGTTGATATTTCAAGAGCTATGTAGATGTATTATGGTTATTTTTCTTTTATCATCTTGATAACTAAGTACAACCTTATTTAGTTGGTTGGTATAACTTTGATGAACTTTTGACTTAGATATTAACATGTCATCATAAACAATAGACTTATTAAATAAATAATTTCTATACGCCTCTAAACTATATTTATTAAGAACACATTTCTTAACCCTCTCCGATTTTTTTACATCATTTTCATATTGCACGCTAAAAGAATACATTTTAGACCGAAGTCCCACAAATTCTTTCATAACTTTACCACAATTTTCATCCCTCATCATACCCAGCACCATTTTGCTCAAAAGAGGAATACCATATACGTTATCTTCTGGGTAATCGGAAGTGTCAAATTCTTGTTCTATGTCAGATTTTATGTCGGCATAAAAGTCGTCAGTTTTTATTGTATATATAAATGAGTCGGTGTCCATGTAATTTAAAGATAAATTTGATTTAAACTTGGGTTTCATGAATCTATAATGGAAATTATACATTTTCCATTTAGAAAGCTCCAAGACGCAAAATCTCAAGTATATGGGCTTGTTGTAATATGTGTTGACTCTATTCATATCTATAGCTACCATATCTTCAGAAAATGTAGATAAACTATGAAAATTGGATTTAGATATCCAATCTTGAGCCCCCAAATGGTTACAGTTTGTTCTGTTCCAGTTGGTTACAATTTTCACATCCCTCCTCTTGTCCACATTCTCCATTGTTTTGCCATACACAGCATTATTGAGTAATTTGAAAAAAATTTTCTCAAAAGCATTTTTAGCAGTGGGTCTGTGTTTGGTATTTAAGTCAATATAACCTTTTAACCATGGAGATTGTTTAAATGCTAGAATACGATGCGTTTTCTTTAGAATCAAACCATATTCCAAACATTGCTTAAGAACTCTGTAATGTATTACATAAGAGTTTTTGGTGAAAAATCCGCAATTAATTTCTTATGGTTTGATTCTAAAGTTTTCTTGTTTTCAACACAGAAGGGAATAAATAAATATATAAATGAGTCGGTGTCCATGTAATTTAAAGATAAATTTGATTTAAACTTGGGTTTCATGAATCTATAATGGAAATTATACATTTTCCATTTAGAAAACTCCAAGACGCAAAATCTCAAGTATATGGGCTTGTTGTAATATGTTTTGACTCTATTCATTTCTATAGCTACCATATCTTCAGAAAATATAGATAAACTATGTAAATTGGATTTAGATATCCAATCTTGGGCCCATGAGAGTCATGCACATGTGAAGGATATTCCAAAGTGACATCATATACATAGCCATCTTGTGAGTTATTATCTATGCTTTTCACATCCAGATTCAGCTCATCACTTGTCAGCCATCGGAATCCTCCATAAGGAAGATACTCAGACATCGCCCAACCGTAAAGGTTATTTGCGTCTAAATATATTAGAAATTCTGAAGGCTTGTCTTCATCAAAATCATCTAAATATTTATTATTTGCTTTGGAATATCGCTTACTGCACTGTACCATTCCACCGCGTATTCTCTTTTTAAAGAAGTTATACATGTCAATGTCTGTTAACAACTCTAATTCTATTTGCGTGTGTTTTAACATGGCATCCCATGATAGTCCTGGAGCAGTATGGTACTAACACGGATCTAGCTTATAAATCCCCTTACAGACTTTTCGAAAATTTTCGAATATGTCTGCTAACAAAAGCACATCTGTTTTGAGATATAATTCCATATAATCTCGCAGGGTTTTGCAATTAAAGGTATGCTAAATCTTTATTGTATGCTCATAATCTTCAATTGAGCATTCCTTGTTATTTAATTTATTAAAAAAATCTTCTCTTGATGGAAGCTGACCATCATCCAATTTTTCAAATGAATCAAGATATTCATAAGGGAAAACACCCTTTCTTCGTACAAGGTCAAATTCTGTCTTTCTGTTAAAGTGTGCCCTAACAGTATGGAAATCATTGTCCGTTAGATTATTAGCTAAGGATTCTAAGCTATCAGCCATAAAACGAATAGTATCTAAAAATCGGAGTTCAAGATTGCAATTGTCAGTCATTTTTGTAAATGTAGATAGTGAAATGTACAGTTCTTTGTTCAGTGGTAGGACTTTTATGTTGTCAGACTTTTTACCTAATTCTTTAACAAAGAGGTGCGAGTCATAAGATGAGTAATTATGAAAATATATGGGTATGTACTTCGGAGTTTGGTACTTTAAGTTGCAAATATTGTGAGCTGCACATCGATATTTACCACTTATTTGGCAATGATCTCTTACGCGATCGTTACCGAGAAATTTGTCACATATGTGGCAATTTATTGAATTTTGAAAACTGTATACATCCGTAAGGGTCAATCTGTTCATTTTTGTCTTACTGGTGAGGAACTGATTGTAAATATCTTCACAATCGTCAATTAACCAGTCAACAAATTTTACAGATGCGTCCTCACCAGTATATATCTTAAATTTATCTAAACTATTATTACATACACATTTTATATAATAACTAAAGGCACAAGGAATGTGCCTCTTTATAACTTGAGTTTTATCACTTACAGTAGTTTGAATGTCTTCTAGTATGCACTCGAAATCTGCGTATATAACGAATGGCACATCCATCTGCCGCTGGTGATCTTTAAACTTCAAAATACTATCTTCGGGAGAACGTAACGCAGCAACAATTTTCCCACATTCCGTTTTGTGTTGTTCCATAGTCCATTCATTGTGTGTATATTGTAGGCAGGTATTACAGAATAAAAGCCTGTCATGGCACTTGGTTGTCTGACGCCTTAATAATCTCTAAAAGGAATAAATTTATATATATGTATATAGTTATTCACACACTTGTATTTACTTGCTTACCTTGATATATCTTTAATAAAAATGTAATGGTGAATGTCTCCAGCTTCCAACAGCAATAAATTCACATGCTTTGTTTTTTCCTTTTGTGTATTGTAGAATGGTCCAATGATTTCATCCTTTTCAATATCATAACCAAACACATTCACACTTATTCCATCATTCCTATCCTCAAATACTTTGATGTTTTTTACTGCCAATGGGAACTTTAAATTTGTGAAGTCAAGCACAATTCCATTTTATAGGCAAATGACATCAGCGCTAATGTCTACGATGTTATATGACCTGCAACGTTCCTTCATCTTTATTATTGTGGTATCCACTGCGGCAACTAAAGCCCATTTAAAACAATAATCATCATTGTTTTCAATGTTGATACAGGCCCGCTTTTTAGCCAGTTTTAATGGTGTGCTTTTCCAATGAGATCCTTTTACTAGTGAACTTTTGTTTATGTTAATTTCAGCGCGAATAATTCTGATTAAAGTCCACCCAGAGTCTCTTTCCTGGAATTCTGACATTTTGTTATGAATGTCCTGGAATTGTTTTTCAATTAGCTCATCTACATTACTTCCTAGGCACAATAAATCCATTTTTGCTCTGCGTGAAATTTGACACAAGTCAATTTCTTCACCAACAATTTTTATGTACTCTCCAATAAGAGTTACACAGAATTTTAAAATATTATGTTTAACCAAAATTTTTTCAAGTCTTTCCTTGAAAATAGGTTTATTTTCCAGAACAAAATCTTCAAATAGAAGATCATCTTTTTTGTTGGGAATTCCATATGTTGCAATATTTTTTTTTGAATGCACTGTTTATTTCATAATATTTTGGTTCTACATTCAAAGGAGTATTATCATATTTACCGCTGGGAGTATCTATGTCATCAAACGCAATATTATCTAGTTGTTGCTCTTGTTGTTGCTGTTGTTGTTGTTGTTGATGATGCTGCTGTTGTTGGTGTGGTTGTTGTTGATGTTGTGGCTGTGGTTGTTGTTGCTGTTGATATTGTGGTTGTGGTTGTTGTTGCTGTTGAGCATATCTGGAACTGCCCATCGTCAAGGCAAATTGATTATTCAAAACTGAAGGATAATAGTTGGGCATATTATATTGCTGCCATTGCATTGGTGATGTATATTGATAAGGAATAGGAAGAGGATGTGGAATTTTTGTGGGTACTGACACCTGATTATTCCATGACATTGGTATCGGATAGCTGGTAGACATACCGTATTGCTCATAATTCATTGGTAGTGGATATGGTTGGTACCGTAGAGAAGCTTGGTGCTGATGTTGTTGTTCTCCATTTGAGTCCTGATTGATGATCACTTGACCTGGTTGACCATGATTTCGGACGTGATCCAAGAACGCTTTTTGGTATTTGTATACCTTATTACACAAATTACATTGATATACAGAAGAACTCATTATTTTTTTTTTATTTATTTATTTAATCAAATTTATTTAATTATTTTATTTTATTTATTTAGTCCTTTTTTCAAAAACACTATAAACTGTTAAAACACTATGAAATTGTTTATTAATAAATTTTTTGCTTTCAACCGCACTTATTGAGATATCAGAATATACCGATAAAAATCTTCATTATTTCTTCTACTTATATACATCCTATGAGAATCGCGTAGTAGGCATCAAGTTAATTTTTTATTGATATTACGAGATTGATGAAATTCATATGTATACATAGCAACAGCCAGAACTAGAACATAACATTGTGTAATATTTTATTTTATATAAATGATGACTAATAAAATTTTGTTATCAAATGATGACTCATTCTCAAAAAATTTGCAGCTGAATAAACAAAGTCATAAACATGATTCTGCAAAACAAATAATCAGACGGACATTTCAAATGATGACTCATTTTCAAAAAATGCGCAGCTGAATAAACAAAGTCATAAACATGATTCTGCAAAACAAATAATCAGACGGACATTTCAAATGATGACTCATTCTCAAAAAATGCGCAGCTGAATAAACAAAGAAATAAACATGATTCTGCAAAACAAATATTCAAATTATTATCCCAAGAAATAAACAAGACGGACATTTGAAACGACATACACACATTCTTCACAAATCTAAGAATTCGCACGATCAGCACAAAATCAAGGGCAACACATACTAATGTATGTATGTAGATGTAGCCATACGCAACTATATGCACACACACACACACACATACACACACATACACACACACACACACAAACACACACACCCCCATCCCCCACACATTCACGCACCCACAGCCATGCACAAAGTAAATGTAAACACAAGCATCACAAAAAATTATCAGGAACAAAAAAATAATAACTGCGACACAATAAACCCCGTAGGAACCAAAGTCGACTTTTTTATCTACAAGTTTGGTGACGTTGTCACCAAACTTGTCTACACTCTTTATTTCCACATATAATCTTACCCAATCTCTCAATATGACCCAATCTCTCAATATGACCCCATAAGAACCACATTGTCTATACTAAGCCAATACTTTCAAGCTCCAAACTCACTACCCAATGTCTCAATATCACCCCATAAGAACCATCTAGTCTATACTCAATCAATTGTTCCTAGGTCACTATCTCAACACAACCACAACCCACGAAGCGACGGAAAACATCCAGGGTCTATGGTAGGTATCGAACCCCACTCACCCACAGATACACCCATATCCGAAATTCATATAACACAAAACATTATCTATAATATAATATCACACTAACACTTTAACTCAATAATAATTCATCACAATTTTTTACCAACATTTTACCTACAGGGTACTTTCATTTTTTTTCCCACGGGTATCAAATTACACTTTTGTTTATTTAACAATTAAAATTTCAAAATTTCAAACTTTAATTACCCAAATTTTATATATATATATATATATATATATATATATATATATATATATATATATATATATATATATATATATATATATATATATATATATATATATATATATATATATTATTTTTTTGTTCACTGCCCGACCGAAACTCAAGACGTCTTTTTACGTCAAAAGTAAATTGCGAACTGCAATTTTTTTATTATGAATGGATATGTAATAAAAAAAAATAGTATATATATATATATACAATTATTTAATATTAAAAAAAACACACAAATATTCGCAAAAACAAATATTAACAATACCCGTTTGTGAATATTATACTTTTTTCTCTTGCTTTTGTAAAGTAAACATAAACCTACACAGAAAAAATTATCACCAAAACATTTTCAAACAAAAGTTTGTCTAAAAATAAATTTAATTTTCAGTAAATTGTCTGTCTATATTCTATGAATAGTTTGTTTGACTTTTATTTAGAACGCAAACAATAAAACTGTGTCGTAAAAACCGCCCCGATGAAGACATACACACAAATAACAACAACAGCAATCATAGCAAAAGGAATGCAATTGTACCAAGTTTGTTTACGAAAGATTTTTGAGTGAATCGATTAGTTAATGTCGTTGCGTTAATTCTCATTCATTTTTTTAGAGTATTTAGATAAACATTCAGTCTTGAACACATTTAACAAGGTGAAATCTCTTAAATGCTTAGTGGCTGGTGACGATGACACAGACGAACATTTTGTTTGTATTTTTGCTTGATTAAGTAAATTATTTTGCTTAATAATTGCAAGCATTTTTATACTAATTGTTTATTAAATTCAGACAGAAATAATTTTAGATATTTTTCAGAAAATCCAGTAAGTATTTTTGTTTGATTTAGTAAATTGTTTTTTCTACAATTTGTAAATATTTTTAGACAAACTGTTTTATAGATTTAAACAATTTATTCACTGAAAAAACAGGTTTCTTTTCAATGAAATTGTTGAGGTATTTTTGTCTATATTTACAAATTCGTTTGTAGGTCTCGTTCACAGGCAAAAAAATTATTATTTCATTTAATTCCTTTACAGAAAATGAAATTTAGTTTTTTCTATATATAGGCAAGTAGATGCACTAATTAAAAATACTAACAGTGCACTCATATACATACATACATATCGACCCCTTAGCGCCAAATGATCGTAAGCGACAAAAACAAAATTTTTCAGGAGAAGGGTTTCTTAATATATTCAAACATGATTTATATTCATAAACTGTCGCTTACGATTAAATATTACAGTCTGTATTTCAAAAGTTATCAAAAAATTTGACATTTTAATGATTTTAAACTATGGGTAGGCCCATAAAATTTTGATTTCAATAAAAAAAAATAGTTCCTTACAAAATGTCGCTTACGATCATTTGGCGCTAAGGGGTCGATATGTATATGAGTAGCAATACCCAGAAAAATAATAAAGAAAAAATAACAACAGCGGCTAATGGCAGGAATGTGTATTTAACTGTCGTGGCTACAGAAAGTGAAAATGTCGTAAACAAAATTTTACACTTGGCGTCAAAAGGACGAGTACGCTCAAATCAACGTCAATGACAGACAGTGATATAAAAATATATTTTTTGAAACCGCTTCACAGCAACAAGAAAGTGCCTACAATATGAGCCCACAACTATCCGAAAAGGATAAAACGACAAAAAAAGGGGCCCGGAGAAAACTCTACAGAAAACCCAAAAATACAAATGGGCATTGACCGCTGCTTTAAAGTCATAAATAAAAATAAAAGAAAAAGAAGTCCTAGATCGAAAATGCCTAAAGACGATAAATCTGATGCGGCGCCTTCTGAAAATCGCTTTTCAATTCTACAAAACGACAAAGATGAAATCACCACTGTCAGGTCGAGCAATCCGCCCCCAATGTACTTAAGGGAGAAAAACTCAAGTAAGCTAATTAAAAGTCTAGTACAATTAATCGGTGAAGAGGCGTTTCATGTAATCCCGATAAAACGCGGCGCCATTGATGAGACAACAATTCAAGTAAATGAAGAAAATCATTACCGCACAGTCGTTTCGGAGTTTGAAACACATAATGAAAATTTTTATACCTCCAACTGAAAAGTTCAAAAGGCCTCCAGGTAGTGATAAAAGGCATCGATTCACACGTGGATCCAGAAAATGTAAAAGCGGGTCTACTAAATAATACTTTTAAAGTGAAAAATGTTACTAACATTAAAAATGAAGAGCGGGACCTCAAACCACTATTTCGTGTGGAACTGGAGCCAGGCGACATGAAATTAAAAAATAACTAAGTACACGTCATTTATAATTTAAGATAAGTAGATAGGAACTGTATGTGCGGCCCCCATTAAAATTTTAAAATTTGGGTAATTAAAATTTGAAATTTTAATTGTTAAATAAACAAAAGTGTAATTTGATACCCATGGGAAAAAAAAATGAAAGTACCCTGTAGGTAAAATGTTTTAAAAAAATTGTGATGAATTTTTATTGAGTTAAAGTGTTGGTGTGAAATTATATTATAGATAATGTTTTGTGTTATATGAATTTCAGATGTGGGTGTATTTGTGGGAGAGTGGGGTTCGATGCCTACCATAGACGCTGGATGTTTTCCGTCGCTTCGTGGGTTGCGGTTGAGTTGAGATAGTGACCCAGGAACAATTGATTGAGTATAGACTAGATGGTTCTTATGGGGTGATATTGAGACATTGGGTAGTGTTTTAGATTATATGTGTAGACAAGTTTGGTGACGTTGTCGCTATTATTATTTTTTTGTTCTTGATAATTTTTTGTGGTGCTTGTGTTTACATTTACTTTGTGCATGGCTGTGGGTGCGTGGATGTGTGGGGGATGGGTGTGTGTGTGTGTGTGTTTCTCTTTTCTTATCTTTAGATTTGTGAAGAGTGTGTGTATGTCGTTTCAAATGTCCGTCTTGTTTATTTCTTGGGATAATAATTTGAATATTTGTTCTACAGAATCATGTTTATTGCTTTGTTTATTCAGCTGCACTTTTTTTGAGAATGAGTCATCATTTGAAATGTCCGTCTGATTATTTGTTTTGCAGAATAATGTTTATGACTTTGTTTATTCAGCTGCACATTTTTTGAGAATGAGTCATCATTTGAAATGTCCGTCTGATTATTTGTTTTGCAGAATCATGTTTATGACTTTGTTTATTCAGCTGCACATATTTTGAGAATGAGTCATCATTTGATAACAAAATTTTATTAGTCATTATTTAGTTGTGTAGTATTTAAAATAAAAAAACATTTGTTTTAATTTTTTTTTCTATTCATTTAATTTTTATTAAATATATTTAAGTGGTTAAAAAGTTTTAAAATTTTTAATTTTAAGACAATAATAATAATAATAATAATTTGTATACATAAATTATTTTAAACAAGATATTTCTTTTGTTAGTAAAAGATCATTTCTTAAAGCGTAAACACCATATGTATGATAATTACAATAGAAATACTCGGGATATTTAATTTCCATTTGTTTAAAGTTGATGCATCCAAAGTCCTCGATGTTAAAAACTATTTTTTAAGTATTTTTTCTAGCCATTGTCTCTTTTGTTCTCCTTTAACATATATTTTAGAATAGCGTACATTAGCTTTTAAAAACTTGCAGACGCTTTGAAATGTGACTGATCCATCGTTCCACTTTAGGTGATGATAGTTCTTTGTTAACCAGTTTACTTCTTTTTGCTTCTTTGGCGATAGACATTTATGATACTGAATTTAAATGTACTTTTAAATTTGTCAGGTCACAATGAACAAACTTATTTTATTGTTGAAAAGCAATCAATACAAAACGAGGTCGTTCTCTACTTGCAGCTAATTTAACATTCCAGATATGACTTGTTCCTGTATTAAGTTGTGGATTAACATGACAATCCCAACTACGGAATGCCATCGGTATAGAAGCACCATTGTTAATAATTTTTATCATATTCAACTTGCTAAATTCAGATAATTGTACATGTGGAATTCTCCATGAAATGAGTGAAATTGAAAGTTTTGCTTTTTCTGTGGAAACGCTCGAGTGTACAAGATCTTCATCGTTTTTATTACGCAAGAGTATCAATTCATGTTTCCCATTTAGTATGACTTTGTTGTAGTCTTCAGCGAAGCCCAAAAGCATTTTTAAGGGTACATAAAAGTTAAAATATCCATTAACAAGTTTTAAATCATCAATTTTATTCCAGCCACCATTCTGCATTACAGTGCTTTCCGTTGGTGATAAAGAAACCAAATTTTTTATGATACTTATACCTCCTAAATATCTTGTATGATCAATTTCAATACCATTAAGTTCATAACGAATTTCATCAAAGAGATATGCAACAAAGTTGTTTTTTAATTTAAAGTTGTCTGTAGATGTGGAGGTTTTCTCATCTACAACAGATCCTTCAACATATATATAACTTTCACTAGGTAACACATACAAATCTTGATTTTGAATTGAAATGCGAATTTCATCATTATTGTTGTAGGATTGTAGGTATGGCACATATGTATGATAGTCCTTTTTTGATTATATTTTCATCAGATAAGGGTTTATCTAAGACATTTATTATTGAACTCATTTTGCCTTCAATTTAAAATTCAATGACTTGAGAAAATTTTTATTTGCTGTCGTTAGAGTTTTTTGATGAATTGACCTCTTTAATTGTGGTTTAGGTCGTGATAATATTTTAGGTTCGTATGCTGATGGTGTTGTTGTTGTTGCTGCTATATTCTGTGATATACTCTAGTTGAAAATTAGCATTATTTAGTTGGTCTTAAATGAATTCGTATTGTTATTTCCTCTCCTCGGAAATTAATTAAATCACCGTGCTGATCAACTACTCGTAGAGCTAGTGAACTTATATCTCTGGAGCTCACCGGTAAATAGATGAGATTTCGAGGTATCTCAGCTATTTTATAGCCTGGAGGCACATTAAACGGAAATTCATGTAGTGTATGCGCCTTGGAATTATTCATATATGTATTAACAGCGATACTACTTTCAATTCGCAACAGATTCACCTTGAAAATATTAACTGGAAGATCAGAATAATGATCAACGTTTGGAGTTAGGATTTTACTATTGAATCCCAAGAGTTTTCCAATTGTATTTTCTCTATTAAAATATATTGCATCCTTAGAGCTGTTGACTTTAACTTGCATTGTATTGTTATTGGCTTCTCTACGTCGTAAAAAAGATTTTCGAGCTTGTTTATGGAGTTCATTTACTAAAATTCTTTTTGTAGTCATTTTTTAGTATTAAGAATTATTTTCGATGTGTTGTGATCTATTTGATACACTTTTACCTATTGACACAAACATGTATTTTTCAAATCTATAAATCTTCTCATTAACTTTTCTTTTGTATACTTTCAACAAATTTTTGTAGATATCCGTCTTCCAAAAATTGTTTGATTTTGGAAATAGTTTCTTGCATTTTCTTATTCTCTTCCAACTGTAATATTATTGCATGTTGTAGCATTTCGGTTTGAGTTCTTAGAGTATCATGAATATTGTTGTTATCTTCCTTAAAGTATTTTAATAGCTTGTGTTCTATTTCTTCGATTTGAGTTTGCAGAAATAATTTATTGATAACATCGTTTTCTTCCACAGCTTTTGCCACATTTTTGATTCTTTTGTTTTGGACATAGATGTTGTTGTTCGCATCCATAAAGAACCCCAACATTTTAGGGGAATTTTTCAATGAAATTATATTGCTTGTATCGTTTAGATAATGTCCAAACTTGTCAATAGACATACTTTATATAGATTATTCTATTATATTAGCTTCGCGAAGTTCTTCAATAATTGATAAAATTTCGTTATTATGATTAGTATGACCTGCAGCTTGTGATGCTACCAGTAGTCGAAGTCGATCTACCATCTCATTTGGATCATCCCAGTATATATAGTTTGGCTTATGAGGGTTAAACTGCATCAATCCATCACCTTTATAATTAGATATTGTCTTATTTGGTATTGATTTTGATAAAGTCTGTTGGTTTTTCTCTTCAAACATCTTTTTAATAATATGTTTATATTTATAGGCTTTCGTTCCCTTGATTTGTCCATCAGGTTTATAGTCTCTTCTGTACGCATTTGTATTAATTAAAATTATTTAAAATGTTAAAAATTAATTAAAATGTTAAATTAGGTGCAAGTAGAGAACGACCCCGTTTTGTATTGATTGCTTTTCAACCAGAAAATAAGTTTGTTCATTGTGACCTGACAAATTTAAAAGTACATTTAAATTCAGTATCATATCCATATGATGACCTAAATATCAAATTTAAGAATGAACGCTATGCAATTCTATATGATATGTATCTAACAGCTATTACATGAGATAATCTCAACCGTTTCTAACTGCTCAAGAATTTAAAAATAATGCACCGATTATTGTAGTAGATTTCAGCCATCAAAATGAATCGCTCAATAACGGACCAATTGATATAAAAATTGAATTTGAAACAGCTACAAATATTGCATCAAAGACATCAGCTTACTGCATTCTTATTCATGATCGCATAATTCAATATGTACCCATAAAAGGACAAGTCCGAAAAGTCTTATAAATTAAACAATATGGATGATAATATAGTTTGTATAGATATGCAAGTATTCAAAAGCGATTCAATGATTTCATCGCAAAAGAAGTAGCGATCGTTTTCAACAACAACAACGAAGCCATAAATTTCATTATAGAACGCCCCTTTGTTTTTAAATGTCTATCGCCAAAGAAGCAAAAAGAAGTAAACTGGTTAACAAAGAACTATCATCACCTAAAGTGGAACGATGGATCAGTCACATTTCAAAGCGTCTGCAAGCTTTTAAAAGCTAATGTACGCTATTCTAAAATATATGTTAAAGGAGAAGAAAAGAGACAATGGCTAGAAAAAATACTTAAAAAAAGAGTTTTTAACATCGAGGACTTTGGATGCATCAACTTTAAACAAATGGAAATTAAATATCCCGAGTATTTCTATTGTAATTACGCACTGGATATGCAAAGCCATACCCCACTGGAGCATAATGTGTTTGCGCATTAAGAAATGTTCTTTTACTAACAAAAGAAATATCTTGTTTAAAATAATTTATGTATACAAATTATTAATATTGTTGTTATCACCCTTAAAGTATTTTAATAGCTTGTGTTCTATTTCTTCGATTTGAGTTTGCATAAACAATTTATTGATAACATCGTTTTCTTCCACAGCTTTTGCCACATTTTTGATTCTTTTGTTTTGGACATCGATGTTGTTGTTCGCATCCATAAAGAACCCCAAGATTTTAGGGGCATTTTTCAATGAAATTATATTGCTTGTATCGTTTAGATAATGTCCAAACTTATCAACAGACATACTTTATATAGACTATTCTATTATATTAGCTTCGCGAAGTTCTTCAATAATTGATACAATTTCGTTATTATGATTAGTATGACCTGCAGCTTGTGATGATACCAGTAGTCGAAGTCGATCTACCATCTCATTTGGATCATCTCAGTATATATAGTTTGGCTTATGAGGGTTAAACTGCATCAATCCATCACCTTTATAATTAGATATTGTCTTATTTTTTGAAAAAGTCTGTTGGTTTTTCTCTTTAAACATCTTTTTAATAATATGTTTATATTTATAGGTATTCGTTCCCTTGATTTGTCCATCTGGTTTATAGTCTTTTCTGTACGCATTTGTATTAATTAAAATTTTTTGTAGAGTTCTAGTTCATATTTATCATATTTTTTTTGGTATTTTATGAAACATTAGAGAAAATAGTCCTGGTGTTAGAACAGCTATTTGACTACCAACATGTATTTTGTTTTCATTTAATTTGAGCTTACTATCACTAAATTTCCATTCATTATTGAAATCTTTATGTGGACCATAGTTAGTATCTAATTCATTTCTTCCTTCCAAAACAGATAAGTCAGTGCAACTCTCGTCAGCATTTGAATTTTGAGAGTAAAAATCGTCATCATCATCATTATCAATAGTACTTTCACCATTAGGATCAGCAAGTGAATTGCTGGTATCAAATATTGATTCTTCTACGAGTTTCTTTGGTGTACTTGTCTCCAACTTAATTGATGGTTTCTTAAGATGATTAGAACTATTATTATATTCAATTTCTGTTTTCATCTCATTCTTTTCTTTTTTGATAATTCCATTGATATTATTAGAATTATTTATAAATTTTTTTAAAGGATCTGTTATAGGTTTAAATGTATCTTTTAGTTGTTCACGTGTGTCTATTTCGCCCGTTTTTATACTACGAAGCTTTTTCTTCACGACATTTCTTGTCGCAACCAGCTCTTTTAAAATTTTTTCATCCATTTTCCAGCTATCAGATCAGCTTATTAGGTATCTGATCAGGTTATTAGGTGTCAGATCAGCTTATTAGGTATCAGATCAGATCAGCTTATTAGGTAGATAATTAGATCAGGTATAGTTGATATTTCAAGAGCTATGTAGATGTATTATGGTTAAAGCCACTACTAACTGCATTTGTATAACTAAATGCAATTCATGTTTGTTGCCTTTTATTATAGAAAAAATAAATAAATAAGATGGTTATACATTATCAAAAGTCATTTAGTGATAAAAACACCTTCGTTGGAGCAGGTTTACTAGATAAAATAATAAACTCTCTTCCTGTTGAACTTCATCTTCCTGGATATCAATACTGTGGACCTGGAACTACAAAAACGTTTAAATCGAGGTGATAAAGGAATCAATTTATTGGACTCTGCCTGCAAAAATCACGACATAGCTTATTCTAAAAATAAAGATTTAAGTATTAGACATCAAGCTGATAAAATTCTTGAAAACTCAGCTTGGGATCGAGTTTTATCAAAAGATAGCAGTCTGCAGAAAAATCATTTGCATATATGGTTACTAACGCTATGAAAGCCAAAACAAAATTTGGTATGGGTGTGGAGAAAAAGAAAAATGTGAAGAAACCTAAATTAAATGGTAAGAAATTGTTCAGTTCATCAATTAGAGCTGCAACAAAAATACTAAAGGAGAAAAAACCTTTTGACATTAACAATGCTATTAGAATAGCACGTAAAACGATCAACAAAACATTAAAAGGCAGAAAATCGCAAGTTATAATACCGCGCATAATAAATGTACCAAAAAGTGGTGGTTTTTTACCTCTAATACCGATTTTAACTGCACTGGGTGCAATTGGTAGTCTAACGACTGGAAGTGCTGCTATAGCTAAGGCTGTAAATGCGACAAAGAATGCAAAAAATCAGCTTGATGAAGCAATTCGAAATAATAAAGCGATGGAATCTATAGCTGTTGGGAAAGGACTTTACCTAAAACCATATAAAAAGGGTTATGGTTTAGTTTATAAAGAGCAGACAAAAAACTCTTAAAAATGCTACCTAATAGACCACTATCAGAAGTCGACTTGAGAAATTTTTCAAACAAAATTCCACATTTTAGAGGAGTTTTCATGTTGGACTCACTACCAAAACGACCAAAGAAAAAAGAAAGTGGCATAATCAATTTGGATAGTGCTAGTGCTAGTGAAGTGCTAGAGAGATAGGGATAGATATATAGGATTATTAATAATTCTCTTAATTTTTTAATAGTCTCTTTGAAAATGAGTTGGAAAGAGAAATATGTATATTCTATACCCTCTATTCTAGAAGGATTATAGGAAAATGGAGAAGGATATAAGAGGAGGAAAAAATAATATTGAATTTTATTCACTTTGTAGCTAAATATTTAAGAAAAAAATTATCAGTATCGACGAATCCTTTGAAAAAGTAAGCAGCAACAAAATTAATACGGAATTTTAACAAAAATGAGTCAAATAAGAAGGAGTCTTAATAAATTTATATCGGATTTTGATAACTTTAGACTATATGATCATTGGGAAATGATCATATTTTTTCAAAATATGCTGGACGAGAATGATGAATTTGATATGCTATGTTAGAAAATTTATTGGAATCTTATTATACAATGTTTCAACCATCATTATAAAATTTAATAAATAAAATAGTATTATTAAAATAAAATATTCACTGTCTTGTATTATTTTTTCTAAAGGATAATTAGGAAAATTAAAGAAATTTTTAAGTTAAAACTTATGAGATTATCCAACTTTTTTATTTATATTTATTTTTTTTGAATCTGTAAAATGTTGAAATAATTAAATTTAATACAATTTCATAATGTTGTGAAATACAAATTCCCTTGTCAAGAAATAAACAAATCAAATCAAGATTATGCAGGATCTAAGAGTACAGTTAAACCTATAAACAGAAAAATTTGCAAGTAAGCAAAAAACAAGACAAGAATGGTTAGGATTCAACAAGAATTATTTTCTCTGCCAGCAGAGCAGTTGCTCATGCTCAGACAACGTCAACGTTTTTTCTATTCGATGACGTCAAGTCTGTCTATAGACACCCCTCTTTTAATGTAGTTTTTTAGATATTTTTAGGTGCAAAACTAACTTTGATGGTTCATGTTTAACAATAGATAATAAATTGGAAAAAAATAAAACAAAGATTGTATTAGTTTTTTGTTATTAATATAATTTTTTTATTATCATTATTTTGTTTCTTTTTTTCATTATTAGAATTTTTAATAACAAACCAAATTTTCTTAGTGAGTAAACATTAATAACTAAAAATTAATAACTAAACATTAATAACTAAATATTTACATATAAACAGAAACAAATTACATTTAAGTAAAAAACTCATCATTCTTCTTGAAGCTTATCAATTTCCATTAGCAACATATCCAGTTCATATTCTGGATTTGTTTCCTCAATTCGATAATTATACCATGCTAATGTATTTATACCATCACATTGTATTTTTCTTTTATCATCTTGATAACTAATGCTGACTTTAGACGACATGTTTTTTACAAATATTTGTCAGGTATGTGAGACATATGTAACTTCGTATGTTTGTCAAAATTGTACAGTTACAGATGGTTTATAATTTTTGCGTTTACATGACATGTGCAATTTTATCTGACATAACCTCTAAGTGTTCACAACAGCTGAGTTTTTGCACAATTTTCATAAATATATAAAGCGCACTATGCTTTTTAATGTTTTTTCAGCCAAACCACACTTTTGTTAATTCAATACAGCTAATGTCATATGCCTTGTCAGATGAAAATAGAACACGCTCTAATTGAAAAATTTTCATATGACTTTGCAAGTATAACCTTATTTAGTTGGTTGGTATAAATTTGATGAACTTTTGACTTAGATGTTAACATGTCATCATAAACAATAGACTTATTAAATAAACAATTTCTATACGCCTCTAAACTATATTTATCAAGAACACATTTCTTAGCCCCCTCCGATTTTTTACATCATTTTCATATTGCACGCTAAAAGAATACATTTTTGACCGAAGTCCCACAAATTCTTTCATAACTTTACCACAATTTGCATCCTTCATCATACCCAGCACCTTTTTGTTTAAAAGAGGAATACCATATACGTTATCTTTTGGGTAATCGGAAGTGTCAAACTCTTGTTCTATGTCAGATTTTATGTCGGCATAAAAGTCGTCAGTTTTTATTGTATATATAAATGAGTCGGTGTCCATGTAATTTAAAGATAAATTTGATTTAAACTTGGGTTTCATGAATCTATAATGGAAATTATACATTTTCCATTTAGAAAGCTCCAAGACGCAAAATCCCAAGTATATGGGCTTGTTGTAATATGTTTTGACTCTATTCATTTCTATAGCTACCATATCTTCAGAAAATATAGATAAACTATGAAAATTAGATTTAGATATCCAATCTTGGGCCCATGAGAGTCATGCACATGTGAAGGATATTCCAAAGTGACATCATATACATAGCCATCTTGTGAGTTATTATCTATGCTTTTCACATCCAGATTCAGCTCATCACTTGTCAGCCATCGGAATCCTCCATAAGGAAGATACTCAGACATCGCCCAACCGTAAAGGTTATTTGCGTCTAAATATATTAGAAATTCTGAAGGCTTGTCTTCATCAAAATCATCTAAATATTTATTATTTGCTTTGGAATATCGCTTACTGCACTGTACCATTCCACCGCGTATTCTCTTTTTAAAGAAGTTATACATGTCAATATCTGTTAACAACTCTAATTCTATTTGCGTGTGTTTTAACATGGCATCCCATGATAGTCCTGGAGCAGTATGGTACTAACACGGATCTAGCTTATAAATCCCCTTACAGACTTTTCGAAAATTTTCGAATATGTCTGCTAACAAAAGCACATCTGTTTTGAGATATAATTCCATATAATCTCGCAGGGTTTTGCAATTAAAGGTATGCTAAATCTTTATTGTATGCTCATAATCTTCAATTGAGCATTCCTTGTTATTTAATTTATTAAAAAAATCTTCTCTTGATGGAAGCTGACCATCATCCAATTTTTCAAATGAATCAAGATATTCATAAGGGAAAACACCCTTTCTTCGTACAAGGTCAAATTCTGTCTTTCTGTTAAAGTGTGCCCTAACAGTATGGAAATCATTGTCCGTTAGATTATTAGCTAAGGATTCTAAGCTATCAGCCATAAAACGAATAGTATCTAAAAATCGGAGTTCAAGATTGCAATTGTCAGTCATTTTTGTAAATGTAGATAGTGAAATGTACAGTTCTTTGTTCAGTGGTAGGACTTTTATGTTGTCAGACTTTTTACCTAATTCTTTAACAAAGAGGTGCGAGTCATAAGATGAGTAATTATGAAAATATATGGGTATGTACTTCGGAGTTTGGTACTTTAAGTTGCAAATATTGTGAGCTGCACATCGATATTTACCACTTATTTGGCAATGATCTCTTACGCGATCGTTACCGAGAAATTTGTCACATATGTGGCAATTTATTGAATTTTGAAAACTGTATATATCCGTAAGGGTCAATCTGTTCATTTTTGTCTTACTGGTGAGGAACTGATTGTAAATATCTTCACAACGTCGCTTTTTCTCTATTACTGTGGTATCCAACGCGGCAGCTAAACTCCATTTAAAACAATAATCATCATTGTTTTCAATGTTGATACAGGCCCGCTTTTTAGCCAGTTTTAATGGTGTGCTTTTCCAATGAGATCCTTTTACTAGTGAACTTTTGTTTATGTTAATTTCAGCGCGAATAATTCTGATTAAAGTCCACCCAGAGTCTCTTTCCTGGAATTCTGACATTTTGTTATGAATGTCCTGGAATTGTTTTTCAATTAGCTCATCTACATTACTTCCCAGGCACAATAAATCCATTTTTGCTCTGCGTGAAATTTGACACAAGTCAATTTCTTCACCAACAATTTTTATGTACTCTCCAATAAGAGTTACACAGAATTTTAAAATATTATGTTTAACCAAAATTTTTTCAAGTCTTTCCTTGAAAATAGGTTTATTTTCCAGAACAAAATCTTCAAATAGAAGATCATCTTTTTTGTTGGGAATTCCATATGTTGCAATATTTTTTTTTTAATGCACTGTTTATTTCATAATATTTTGGTTCTACATTCAAAGGAGTATTATCATATTTACCGCTGGGAGTATCTATGTCATCAAACGCAATATTATCTAGTTGTTGCTCTTGTTGTTGCTGTTGTTGTTGTTGTTGATGATGCTGCTGTTGTTGGTGTGGCTGTTGTTGATGTTGTGGCTGTGGTTGTTGTTGCTGTTGATATTGTGGTTGTGGTTGTTGTTGCTGTTGAGCATATCTGGAACTGCCCATCGTCAAGGCAAATTGATTATTCAAAACTGAAGGATAATAGTTGGGCATATTATATTGCTGCCATTGCATTGGTGATGTATATTGATAAGGAATAGGAAGAGGATGTGGAATTTTTGTGGGTACTGACACCTGATTATTCCATGACATTGGTATCGGATAGCTGGTAGACATACCGTATTGCTCATAATTCATTGGTAGTGGATATGGTTGGTACCGTAGAGAAGCTTGGTGCTGATGTTGTTGTTCTCCATTTGAGTCCTGATTGATGATCACTTGACCTGGTTGACCATGATTTCGGACGTGATCCAAGAACGCTTTTTGGTATTTGTATACCTTATTACACAAATTACATTGATATACAGAAGAACTCATTATTTTTTTTTTATTTATTTATTTAATCAAATTTATTTAATTATTTTATTTTATTTATTTAGTCCTTTTTTCAAAAACACTATAAACTGTTAAAACACTATGAAATTGTTTATTAATAAATTTTTTGCTTTCAACCGCACTTATTGAGATATCAGAATATACCGATAAAAATCTTCATTATTTCTTCTACTTATATACATCCTATGAGAATCGCGTAGTAGGCATCAAGTCTAATTTTTTATTGATATTACGAGATTGATGAAATTCATATGTATACATAGCAACAGCCAGAACTAGAACATAACATTGTGTAATATTTTATTTTATATAAATGATGACTAATAAAATTTTGTTATCAAATGATGACTCATTCTCAAAAAATTTGCAGCTGAATAAACAAAGTCATAAACATGATTCTGCAAAACAAATAATCAGACGGACATTTCAAATGATGACTCATTTTCAAAAAATGCGCAGCTGAATAAACAAAGTTATAAACATGATTCTGCAAAACAAATAATCAGACGGACATTTCAAATGATGACTCATTCTAAAAACATGTGCAGCTGAATAAACAAAGTCATAAACATGATTCTCCAAAACAAATAATCAGACGGACATTTCAAATGATCACTCATTCTCAAAAAATGCGCAGCTGAATAAACAAAGCAATAAACATGATTCTGTAGAACAAATACTCAAATTATTATCCCAAGAAATAAACAAGACGGACATTTGAAACGACATACACACATTCTTCACAAATCTAAAAATATGAAAAAAGAAACACACACACCCCCATCCCAACACATCCACGCACCCACAGCCATGCACAAAGTAAATGTAAACACAAGCATCACAAAAAATTATCAAGAACAAAAAAATAATAACAGCGACACAATAAACCCAGTAGGAACCCAAGTCGACTTTTTTACCTACAAGTTTGGTGACGTTGTCACCAAACTTGTCTACACTCTTTATTTCCACATATAATCTAAAACACTACCCAATCTCTCAATATGACCCCATAAGAACCACATTGTCTATACTAAGCCAATACTTTCAAGCTCCAAACTCACTACCCAATGGCTCAATATCACCCCATGTGGTACACATTGCCTATACTAAGCCAATTGTTCCTAGGTCACTATCTCAACACAACCACAACCCACGAAGCGAGGGAAAACGTCCAGGGTCTATGGTAGGTATCGAACCCCACTCACCCACAGATAAACCCATATCCGAAATTCATATAACACAAAACATTATCTATAATATAATTTCACACTAACACTTTAACTCAATAATAATTCATCACAACTTTTTAACAACATTTTACCTACAGGGTACTTTCATTTTTTATCCCACAGGTATCAAATTACACTTTTGCTTATTTAACAATTAAAATTTCAAAATTTCAAATTTTAGTTACCCAAATTTTAAAATTTTAATGGCCGCCAGGACCCCAGTTCCCTACTACTAACCTGATGGACAAATCAAGGGAACGAAAGCCTATAAATATAAACATATTATTAAAAAGATGTTTAAAGAGAAAATCCAACAGACTTTATCAAAATCAATACCAAATAAGACAATATCTAATTATAAAGGTGATGGATTGATGCAGTTTAACCCTCATAAGCCAAACTATATATACTGGGATGATACAAATGAGATGGTAGATCGACTTCGACTACTGGTATCATCACAAGCTGCAGGTCATACTAATCATAATAACGAAATTGTATCAATTATTGAAGAACTTCGCGAAGCTAATATAATAGAATAATCTATATAAAGTATGTCTGCTGATAAGTTTGGACATTATCTAAACGATACAAGCAATATAATTTCATTAAAAAATGCCCCTAAAATGTTGGGGATCTTTATGGATGCGAACAACAACATCGATGTCCAAAACAAAAGAATCAAAAATGTGGCAAAAGCTGTGGAAGAAAACGATGTTATCAATAAATTGTTTCTGCAAACTCAAATCGAAGAAATAGAACACAAGCTATTATAATACTTTAAGGAAGATAACAACAATATTCGTGATATTCTAAGAACTCAAATCGAAATGCTACAACATGCAATTATATTACAGTTGGAAGAGAATAAGAAAATGCAAGAAACTATTTCCAAAATCAAACAATTTTTGGAAGACGGATATCTACAAAAATTTGTTGAAAGTATACAAAAGAAAAGTTAATGAGAAGATTTATAGATTTGAAAATTACATATTTGTGTCAATAGCTAAAAGTGTATCAAATAGATCACAACACATCGAAAATAGTTCTTAATAATAAAAAATGACTTCAAAAAGAGTTTTAGTAAATGAACTCCATAATCAAGCTCGAAAATCTTTTTTACGTCGTAGAGTTGTGATGAAAGGAATAGATGATCTTTGGCAAGCTGATTAATTGAAATGGGAAATTATTCTATGGACAATAAAAATTATAGATTTTTGTTAACTGTAATTGACGCATTCTCCAAATTTGCTTGGGCAGTACCACTTAAAACAAAAACTGCACTTGAAACAACACAAGCCATGTCAGATATTTTTCAATTGGGACGAGTACCAAAAAACCTACAAACAGATGATGGTAAAGAATTTTTCAATAAACGCTTTGGAAAATTGATGGATAAGTACAACATTAATCACTATTCAACGTATAGCAGAATGAAAGCATCAATAGTAGAACGATTTAATAGAATATTAAAAGGGATGATGTGGAAAGAATTTAGTTTTAATGGTACATACAATTGGCTTGATATCTACAAAGATCTGTTAGAATCATATAACAGAAAAGTTCATCGTACCATTGAAATGGCTCCAATTAAAGTCAACTCTTCAAATGAGAAAAAATTATTGAATACAGTATACAGTCATTTGAAAATGTATAAAATATCGAAATTTAATGTTGGTCATCATGTGCGGATAAGCAAATATAAGCATATTTTTGAAAAAGGTTATACTCCAAATAGGACAACAGAAATTTTCACAATTAAATCTATTCAAAATACAATATCCCACAGCATACATATTAGAAGATTATTGTGGAAATCCTATTAAAGGTGGATTTTATTATGAAGAACTTTTAAAAACAAGATTTCCTAATACGTTGAAAAGATTATTAAAACCAGAGGAGCCAAAGCATTTGTTAAATGGTTAGGATTTAGTAACGATCACAATTCATGGATAAGTAAATATGAAATATTATAGTTTAAACAATATCAGCAATTATTATACATACATACTTAGTACTTAAGATTATAACGTAAATTTAAAATAAAAAAGATGAAATAAATATGTAGATCCTTTTTATAAACAATTTTGTGTTAAACTTTATATATTCGTAATCAGACAGTCATAATGTCAATAAAACTTACTCTAAGCTCCAAGTCATCAGAGTTATCTGCTAATTACTTCCCACCTATTGATTTAAATGGGGCATATGAGTGTGCTCTAACTGATTTTCATTCACAGAATAGCATCCCTAATGCTGCTGTCTACAACAATTTGTTTCACATAGGTGAAAATGTTATTGAAATACAAATTGGATCTTATGAATTGAATGATATAGTTGATTATATAGAGGAACAATATAAACGCTACAATCAAGGAAATAGAATTTTTATAGAAGCCAATAACAATACAATGCAAGTTAAAGTCAACAGCTCTAAGGATGCAATATATTTTAATAAAGAAAATACAATTGGAAAACTCTTGGGATTCTATAGTACAATTCTAACTCCATTATTCTGATCTTCCAGTTAATATTTTCAAGGTGAATCTGTTGCGAATTGAAAGTAGTATTGCTGTTAATACATATATCAATAATTCCAATGCGCATAACCTACATGAATTTCCGATTAATGTACCTCCAGGCTATAAAATAGATGAGATACCTCGAAATCTCATCTATTTACCGGTGAACTCCAGAGAGATAAGTTCACTAGCTCTACGAGTAGTTGATCAGCACGATGATTTAATTAATTTCCGAGGAGAGGAAATAACAATACGAATTCATTTAAGACCAACTAAATAATGCTAATATTCAACTCGAGTATATCACAGAATATAGCAGCAACAACAACAACAACACCATCAGCATACGAACCTAAATATTATCACGACCTAAACCACAATTAAAGAGGTCAGTTCATCAAAAAACTCTAACGACAGCAAATAAAAATTTTCTCAAGTCATTGAATTTTAAATTGAAGGCAAAATTAGTTCAATAATAAATGTCTTAGATAAACCCTTATCTGATGAAAATATAAACAAAAAGGACTATCATACATATGTGCCATACCTACAATCCTACAACAATAATGATGAAATTCGCATTTCAATTCAAAATCAAGATTTGTATGTGTTACCTAGTGAAAGTTATATATATGTTGAAGGATCTGTTGTAGATGAGAAAACCTCCACATCTACAGACAACTTTAAATTAAAAAACAACTTTGTTGCATATCTCTTTGATGAAATTCGTTATGAACTTAATGGTATTGAAATTGATCATACAAGATATTTAGGAGGTATAAGTACCATAAAAAATTTGGTTTCTTTATCACCAACGGAAAGCACTGTAATGCAGAATGGTGGCTGGAATAAAATTGATGATTTAAAACTTGTTAATGGATATTTTAACTTTTATGTACCCTTAAAAATGCTTTTGGGCTTCGCTGAAGACTACAACAAAGTCATACTAAATGGGAAACATGAATTGATACTCTTGCGTAATAAAAACGATGAAGATCTTGTACACTCGAGCGTTTCCACAGAAAAAGCAAAACTTTCAATTTCACTCATTTCATGGAGAATTCCACATGTACAATTATCTGAATTTAGCAAGTTGAATATGATAAAAATTATTAACAATGGTGCTTCTATACCGATGGCATTCCGTAGTTGGGATTGTCATGTTAATCCACAACTTAATACAGGAACAAGTCATATCTGGAATGTTAAATTAGCTGCAAGTAGAGAACGACCTCGTTTTGTATTGATTGCTTTTCAACAATAAAATAAGTTTGTTCATTGTGACCTGACAAATTTAAAAGTACATTTAAATTCAGTATCATAAATGTCTATCGCCAAAGAAGCAAAAAGAAGTAAACTGGTTAACAAAGAACTATCATCACCTAAAGTGGAACGATGGATCAGTCACATTTCAAAGCGTCTGCAAGTTTTTAAAAGCTAATGTACGCTATTCTAAAATATATGTTAAAGGAGAACAAAAGAGACAATGGCTAGAAAAAATACTTAAAAAATAGTTTTTAACATCGAGGACTTTGGATGCATCAACTTTAAACAAATGGAAATTAAATATCCCGAGTATTTCTATTGTAATTATCATACATATGGTGTTTACGCTTTAAGAAATGATCTTTTACTAACAAAAGAAATATCTTGTTTAAAATAATTTATGTATACAAATTATTATTATTATTATTATTGTCTTAAAATTAAAAATTTTAAAACTTTTTAACCACTTAAATATATTTAATAAAAATTAAATGCATAGAAAAAAAAATTAAAACAAATGTTTTTTTATTTTAAATACTACACAACTAAATAATGACTAATAAAATTTTGTTATCAAATGATGACTCATTCTCAAAATATGTGCAGCTGAATAAACAAAGTCATAAACATGATTCTGCAAAACAAATAATCAGACGGACATTTCAAATGATGACTCATTCTCAAAAAATGTGCAGCTGAATAAACAAAGTCATAAACATTATTCTGCAAAACAAATAATCAGACGGACATTTCAAATGATGACTCATTCTCAAAAAAAGTGCAGCTGAATAAACAAAGCAATAAACATGATTCTGTAGAACAAATATTCAAATTATTATCCCAAGAAATAAACAAGACGGACATTTGAAAAGACATACACACATTCTTCACAAATCTAAAGATAAGAAAAAAGAAACACACAAACACGTTGTCACCAAACTTGTCTACGCTCTTTATTTCCACATATAATCTAAAACACTACCCAATCTCTCAATATGACCCCATAAGAACCACACAGTCTATAGTAAGCCAATACTTTCAAGCTTTTTAAAATAATTTTTGTATTATTAATATTTTTATTATTATTAACATAAACTTAACAATTTTAAAAGTTTTTAATTATTTAATGAAAAATGTATAGCAAAAGAAAAATAGACAACTGTTTTTTTATTTCAAATACACCACAACTAAATGCTGAGTAATGAAATTATGCTATCAAATGATGACTCATTCTAAAAACATATCCAGCTGAATAAACAAAGCAATAAACAAGATTAAGCAAAATTTTAATATGGACAGACAGACAGACATCAATCCACATGTACAGACTCTTTATGTAAACACAACCTCTAAGCAACCCCCACCCACAAACAATCAAAAATTAGGATGATAACTCATTCTCCAACACATCCACCTGAAGAATCAAAAAACACCAACAACATTAAGCATGCATATTTAACGTAAACAAACATTTCAGGCCATCTGTCATACTAAGCAACACAGCTACAAATCCAAACGATCATGTGATTATTTGATGCAAAAAACAAATACCCTACTTGACATAAAAAAAATATTATAAACAAAAAGCAAACGCCACACAATAGACAAGTTTGGTGACGTTGTCACCAAAGTTGTCTACACTCTTTATTTCCACATATAATCTAAAACACTACCCAATCTCTCAATATGACCCCATAAGAACCACACAGTCTATAGTAAGCATATACTTTCAAGCTCCAAACTCACTACCCAATGTCTCAATACCACCCCATAAGAACCACATTGTGTGTACTAAGCCAATACTTTCAAGCTCCAAACTCACTACCCAATGTCTCAATATCACCCCATAAGAACAACACCCTAAATGTCTATAACACCAAAAAGCATTACCCACACTATAATTTTTCACAATCTTCACTTTACACATTTTGCCTACACTTTCATTTTTTTCCCACGGGTATCAAATTACACTTTTGTTTATTTAACAATTAAAATTTCAAATTTTAATTACCCAAATTTTTAAATTTTAATTGCTCCCAGACGAATTGTTCCTATCTAGTCTTATCAACAGACATACTTTATATAGATTATTCTATTATATTAGCTTCGCGAAGTTCTTCAATAATTGATACAATTTCGTTATTATGATTAGTATGACCTGCAGCTTGTGATGATACCAGTAGTCGAAGTCGATCTACCATCTCATTTGGATCATCCCAGTATACATAGTTTGGCTTATGAGGGTTAAACTGCATCAATCCATCACCTTTATATTTAGATATTGTCTTATTTGCTATGGATTTTGATAAAGTCTGTTGGTTTTTCTCTTTAAACATATTTTTAATAATATGTTTATATTTATAGGCTTTCGTTCCTTTGATTTGTCCATCAGGTTTATAGTCTCTTCTGTACGCATTTGCATTAATTAAAATTTTTTTGTAGAGTTCTAGTTCATATTTATCATAGTTTTTTGGTATTTAATGAAACATTAGTAAAAATAGTCCTGGTGTTAGAGCCCATATTTGACTACCAACATGTATTTTGTTTTCATTTAATTTGAGCTTACTATCACCAAATTTCCATTCATTATTGAAATCTTTATGTGGACCATAGTTAGTATCTAATTCATTTCTTCCTTCCAAAACAGATAAGTCAGTGTAACTCTCTTCAGCATTTAAATTTTGAGAGTAAAAATCGTCATCATCATCATTATCAATAGTACTTTCACCATTAGGATCAGCAAGTGAATTGCTGGTATCAAATATTGATTCTTCTACGAGTTTCTTTGGTGTACTTGTCTCCAACTTAATTGATGGTTTCTTAAGATGATTAGAACTGTTATTATATTCAATTTCATCTCATTCTTTTCTTTTTTGATAGTTCCATTGATATTATTGGAATTATTTATAAATTTGTTTGAAGGATCTGTTATAGGTTTAAATGTATCTTTTAGTTGTTCACGTGTGTCTATTTCGCCCGTTTTTATACCACGACGCTTTTTCTTCAAGACATTTCTTGTCGCAACCAACTCTTTTAAAATTTTTTCATCCATTTTCCAGCTATCAGATCACCTTATTAGGTATCTGATCAGGTTATCAGATCAGCTTATTAGGTATCAGATCAGCTTATTAGGTATCTGATCAGCTTATTAGGTATCAGATCAGGTTATCAGATCAGCTTATTAGGTTTCTGATCAGGTTATCAGCTCAGCTTATTAGGTACCTGATCAGGTTATCAGATCAGGTTATTAGGTATCAGATCAGCTTATTAGGTATCTGATCAGCTTATTAAGTATCAGATAAGGTTATCAGATTAGCTTATTAGGTATCTGATCAGGTTATCAGATTAGCTTATTAGGTACCTGATCAGCTTATTAGGTATCTGATCAGGTTATCAGATTAGCTTATTAGGTATCAGATCAGGTTATTAGGTATCAGATCAGCTTATTAGATATCTGATCAGGTTATCAGATCAGCTTATTAGATATCAGATCAGCTTATTAGGTATCAGATCAGATCAGCTTATTAGGTAGATAATTAGATCAGGTATAGTTGATATTTCAAGAGCTATGTAGATGTATTATGGTTAAACCTAGATTATATACTAAAGTTTTTCTTTTATGTAGAGCAATTTATATTGTTATGAAATAAGCGAATAATTTTCTGTAGCGCCCATTGTTTAATTCATTATCTTTTTCAATGAAGCCATAAATTTAATTGTAGAACCCCCCTTTGATTTTAAATGTCTGTACCCAAAGAAGCAAAAAGAAGTAAAGTGGTTAACAAAGAACTATCATCACCTAAAGTGGAACGATGGATCAGTCACATTTCAAAGCGTCTGCAAGTTTTTAAAAGCTAATGTACGCTATTCTAAAATATATGTTAAAGGAGAAGAAAAGAGACAATGGCTAGAAAAAATACTTAAAAAAAGAGTTTTTAACATCGAGGACTTTGGATGCATCAACTGTAAACAAATGGAAATTAAATATCTGGAGTATTTCTATTGTAATTATCACACATACTTATGGCATTTGCGCATTAAGAAATGCTCTTTTACTATCAAAAGAAAAATCTTGTTTAAAATAATTTATGTATTATTAATATTATTATTATTAACATAAACTTAACAATTTTAAATTTTTTTAATTATTTAATAAAATATAAATGTATAGAAAAATAAATCAATCCACATGTACAGACTCTTTATGTAAACACAACCTCTAACCAAACCCCACCAATAAACAAACAAAAATTAGGAAGATGACTCATTCTCCAACACATCCACCTGAATAAACAAAAAACACCAACAAGATTAAGCATGCATATTTAACGTAAACAAACATTTCACACCATCTGTCATACTAAGCAACACGGCTACAAATCCAAACGATCATGCGATTATTTGATGCAAAAAACAAATACCCCCACTTGACAAAAAATATTATAAACAAAAAGCAAACGCTTATTGTATGTACGTATGTATATGCATACATATTAATTGGAACTTAACCAAGAAATAAACAAGACGGACATTTGAAACGACATACACACATTCTTAACAAATCTAAAGATAAGAAAAAAGAAACACACACACAAACCAACAAACAAACAGCCATGAACCCACACCCGCACACATCCACACACCCCCACCCACCACACATCCACGCACCCACAGCCACGCACAAAGTAAATGTAAACACAAGCACCACAAAAAATTATCAAGAACAAAAAATAATAATAGCCACACATTAAACCCCGTAGGAACCCAAGTCGACTTTTTTATCTACAAGTTGGGTGATGTTGTCACCAAACTTGTCTACACTCTTTATTTCCACATATAATCTAAAACACTACTCAATCTCTCAATATGATCCCATAAGAACCACATTGTCTATATTAAGCCAATACTTTCAAGCTCCAAACTCACTACCCAATGTCTCAATATCACCCAATTAGAACCACACCCAAAATTTCTATAACACCAATGAGCTTCGGAATTTGGTACTTTAAGTTGCAAATATTGTGAGCTGCACCTCGATATTTACCACTTATATGACAATGATCTCTTACGCGATCTTTACCGAGAAATTTGTCACATATGTGACAATTTATTGAATTTTGAAAACTGTATATATCCGTAAGGGTCAATCTGTTCATTTTTGTCTTACTGGTGAGGAACTGATTGTAAATATCTTCACAACGTCGCTTTTTCTCTATTATTGTGGTATCCAACGCGGCAGCTAAACTCCATTTAAAACAATAATCATCATTGTTTTCAATGTTGATACAGGCCCGCTTTTTAGCCAGTTTTAATGGTGTGCTTTTCCAATGAGATCCTTTTACTAGTGAACTTTTGTTTATGTTAATTTCAGCGCGAATAATTCTGATTAAAGTCTACCCAGAGTCTCTTTCCTGGAATTCTGACATTTTGTTATGAATGTCCTGGAATTGTTTTTCAATTAGCTCATCTACATTACTTCCCAGGCACAATAAATCCATTTTTGCTCTGCGTGAAATTTGACACAAGTCAATTTCTTCACCAACAATTTTTATGTACTCTCCAATAAGAGTTACACAGAATTTTAAAATATTATGTTTAACCAAAATTTTTTCAAGTCTTTCCTTGAAAATAGGTTTATTTTCCAGAACAAAATCTTCAAATAGAAGATCATCTTTTTTGTTGGGAATTCCATATGTTGCAATATTTTTTTTTTAATGCACTGTTTATTTCATAATATTTTGGTTCTACATTCAAAGGAGTATTATCATATTTACCGCTGGGAGTATCTATGTCATCAAACGCAATATTATCTAGTTGTTGCTCTTGTTGTTGCTGTTGTTGTTGTTGTTGATGATGCTGCTGTTGTTGGTGTGGCTGTTGTTGATGTTGTGGCTGTGGTTGTTGTTGCTGTTGATATTGTGGTTGTGGTTGTTGTTGCTGTTGAGCATATCTGGAACTGCCCATCGTCAAGGCAAATTGATTATTCAAAACTGAAGGATAATAGTTGGGCATATTATATTGCTGCCATTGCATTGGTGATGTATATTGATAAGGAATAGGAAGAGGATGTGGAATTTTTGTGGGTACTGACACCTGATTATTCCATGACATTGGTATCGGATAGCTGGTAGACATACCGTATTGCTCATAATTCATTGGTAGTGGATATGGTTGGTACCGTAGAGAAGCTTGGTGCTGATGTTGTTGTTCTCCATTTGAGTCCTGATTGATGATCACTTGACCTGGTTGACCATGATTTCGGACGTGATCCAAGAACGCTTTTTGGTATTTGTATACCTTATTACACAAATTACATTGATATACAGAAGAACTCATTATTTTTTTTTTATTTATTTATTTAATCAAATTTATTTAATTATTTTATTTTATTTATTTAGTCCTTTTTTCAAAAACACTATAAACTGTTAAAACACTATGAAATTGTTTATTAATAAATTTTTTGCTTTCAACCGCACTTATTGAGATATCAGAATATACCGATAAAAATCTTCATTATTTCTTCTACTTATATACATCCTATGAGAATCGCGTAGTAGGCATCAAGTCTAATTTTTTATTGATATTACGAGATTGATGAAATTCATATGTATACATAGCAACAGCCAGAACTAGAACATAACATTGTGTAATATTTTATTTTATATAAATGATGACTAATAAAATTTTGTTATCAAATGATGACTCATTCTCAAAAAATTTGCAGCTGAATAAACAAAGTCATAAACATGATTCTGCAAAACAAATAATCAGACGGACATTTCAAATGATGACTCATTTTCAAAAAATGCGCAGCTGAATAAACAAAGTTATAAACATGATTCTGCAAAACAAATAATCAGACGGACATTTCAAATGATGACTCATTCTAAAAACATGTGCAGCTGAATAAACAAAGTCATAAACATGATTCTCCAAAACAAATAATCAGACGGACATTTCAAATGATCACTCATTCTCAAAAAATGCGCAGCTGAATAAACAAAGCAATAAACATGATTCTGTAGAACAAATACTCAAATTATTATCCCAAGAAATAAACAAGACGGACATTTGAAACGACATACACACATTCTTCACAAATCTAAAAATATGAAAAAAGAAACACACACACCCCCATCCCAACACATCCACGCACCCACAGCCATGCACAAAGTAAATGTAAACACAAGCATCACAAAAAATTATCAAGAACAAAAAAATAATAACAGCGACACAATAAACCCAGTAGGAACCCAAGTCGACTTTTTTACCTACAAGTTTGGTGACGTTGTCACCAAACTTGTCTACACTCTTTATTTCCACATATAATCTAAAACACTACCCAATCTCTCAATATGACCCCATAAGAACCACATTGTCTATACTAAGCCAATACTTTCAAGCTCCAAACTCACTACCCAATGGCTCAATATCACCCCATGTGGTACACATTGCCTATACTAAGCCAATTGTTCCTAGGTCACTATCTCAACACAACCACAACCCACGAAGCGAGGGAAAACGTCCAGGGTCTATGGTAGGTATCGAACCCCACTCACCCACAGATAAACCCATATCCGAAATTCATATAACACAAAACATTATCTATAATATAATTTCACACTAACACTTTAACTCAATAATAATTCATCACAACTTTTTAACAACATTTTACCTACAGGGTACTTTCATTTTTTATCCCACAGGTATCAAATTACACTTTTGCTTATTTAACAATTAAAATTTCAAAATTTCAAATTTTAGTTACCCAAATTTTAAAATTTTAATGGCCGCCAGGACCCCAGTTCCCTACTACTAACCTGATGGACAAATCAAGGGAACGAAAGCCTATAAATATAAACATATTATTAAAAAGATGTTTAAAGAGAAAATCCAACAGACTTTATCAAAATCAATACCAAATAAGACAATATCTAATTATAAAGGTGATGGATTGATGCAGTTTAACCCTCATAAGCCAAACTATATATACTGGGATGATACAAATGAGATGGTAGATCGACTTCGACTACTGGTATCATCACAAGCTGCAGGTCATACTAATCATAATAACGAAATTGTATCAATTATTGAAGAACTTCGCGAAGCTAATATAATAGAATAATCTATATAAAGTATGTCTGCTGATAAGTTTGGACATTATCTAAACGATACAAGCAATATAATTTCATTGAAAAATGCCCCTAAAATGTTGGGGTTCTTTATGGATGCGAACAACAACATCGATGTCCAAAACAAAAGAATCAAAAATGTGGCAAAAGCTGTGGAAGAAAAAGATATTATCAATAAATTGTTTCTGCAAACTCGAATCGAAGAAATAGAACACAAGCTATTAAAATACTTTAAGGAAGATAACAACAATATTCATGATACTCTAAGAACTCAAATCGAAATGCTACAACATGCAATAATATTACAGTTGGAAGGGAATAATAATATGCAAGAAACTATTTCCAAAATCAAACAATTTTTGGAAGACGGATATCTACAAAAATGTGTTGAAAGTATACAAAAGAAAAGTTAATGAGAAGATTTATAGATTTGAAAATTACATGTTTGTGTCAATAGCTAAAAGTGTATCAAGTAGATCACAACACATCGAAAATAATTCTTAATACTAAAAAAATGACTTCAAAAAGAATTTTAGTAAATGAACTCCATAAACAAGCTCGAAAATCTCTTTTACGTCGTAAAGTTGTGATGAAAGGAATAGATGATCTTTGGCAAGCTGATTTAGTTGAAATGGGAAATTATTCTATGGACAATAAAAATTATAGATTTTTGTTAACTGTAATTGACACATTCTCCAAATTTGCATGGGCAGTACCACTTAAAACAAAAACTGCACTTGAAACAACACAAGCCATGTCAGATATTTTTCAATTGGGACGAGTACCAAAAACCTACAAACAGATGATAGTAAAGAATTTTTCAATAAACACTTTGGAAAATTGATGGATAAGTACAACATTAATCACTATTCAACGTGTAGCAGAATGAAAGCATCAATAGTAGAACGATTTAATAGAACATTAAAAGGGAAGATGTGGAAAGAATTTAGTTTTGATGGTACATACAATTGGCTTGATATCTACAAAGATCTATTAGAATCATATAACAGAAAAGTTCATCGTACCATTAAAATGGCTCCAATTAAAGTCAACTCTTCAAATGAGAAAAAATTATTGAATATAGTATACAGTCATTTGAAAATGTATAAAATATCGAAATTTAATGTTGGTGATCATGTGCGCATAAGCAAATATAAGCATTTTTTGAAAAAGGCTATACTCTAAATTGGACAACAGAAATTTTCACAATTAAATCTATTCAAAAAACATATCCCACAACATACATATTAGAAGATTATCGTGGAAATCCTATTAAAGGTGGACTTTATGATGAAGAACTTTTAAAAACAAGATTTCCTAATACATATCTAGTTGAAAAGGTTATTAAAACCAGAGGAGCCAAAGCATTTGTGAAATGGTTAGGATTTAGTAACGATCACAATTCTTGGATAAGTAAAGTTGAAATATTATAGTTTAAACAATATCAGCAATTATTATACATACATACTTAGTACTTAAGATTATAATGTAAATCAGAGGAACAGTATAAACGCTACAATCTAGAAAATAGCATTTTTATAGAAGCCAATAACAATACAATGCAAGTTAAAGTCAACAGTTCTAAGGATGCAATATATTTTAATAAGGAAAATACAATTGGAAAACTCTTGGGACTCAATAGTAAAATCCTAACTCCAAACGTAGATCATTATTCTGATCTTCCAGTTAATATTTTCAAGGTGAATCTGTTGCGAATTGAAAGTAGTATCGCTGTTAATACATATATGAATAATTCCAAGGCGCATGCACTACATCAATTTCCGATTAATGTGCCTCCAGGCTATAAAATAGATGAGATACCTCGAAATCTCATCTATTTACCGGTGAACTTCAGAGAGATAAGTTCACTAGCTCTACGAGTAGTTGATCAGCACGGTGCTTTAATTAATTTCCGAGGAGAGGAAATAACAATACGAATTCATTTAAGACCAACTAAATAATGCTAATATTCAACTCGAGTATATCATCAGCATACGAACCTAAAATATTATTACGACCTAAACCACAATTAAAGAGGTCAATTCATCAAAAAACTCTAACGACAGCAAATAAAAATTTTCTCAAGTCATTGAATTTTAAATTGAAGGCAAAATGAGTTCAATAATAAATGTCTTATCTGATGAAAATATTATCTGATGAAAATATAATCAAAAAGGACTATCATACATATGTGCCATACCTACAATCCTGCAACAATAATGATGAAATTCGCATTTCAATACAAAATCAAGATTCGTACGTTTTACATAGTGAAAGTTGAATATATGATGAGGGATCTGTTGTAGATGAGAAAACCTCCACATCTACAGACAACTTTAAATTAAAAAACAACTTTGTTGCATATCTCTTTGATGAAATTCGTTATGAACTTAATGGTATTGAAATTGATCATACAAGATATTTAGGAGGCACAAGCAAACCTTTCAATTTCACTCATCTCATGGAGAATTCCACATGTACAATTATCTGATTTTAGCAAGTTGAATATGATAAAAATTATTAACAATGGTGCTTCTATACCGACGGCATTCCGTAGTTGGGATTGTCATGTTAATCCACAACTTAATACAGGAAGAAGTCATATCTGGAATGTTAAATTAGGTGCAAGTAGAGAACGACCCCGTTTTGTATTGATTGCTTTTTAACAAGAAAATAATTTTGTTCATTGTGACCTGACAAATTTAAAAGTACATTTAAATTCAGTATCACATCCATATGATGACCTAAATATGAAATTTAATAATGAAGGCTATGCAATTCTATATGATATGTATCTAAGATTTCAACAGAGCTGTTACATAAGAGAATCTCAACCGCTTCTAACTGCTCAAGAATTTAAAAATAATGCACCGATCATTGTAGTAGATGTCAGCCATCAAAACGAATCGCTCAGTAACGGACCAATTGATATAAAAATTTAATTTGAAACAGCTACATATATTGCATCAAAGACAACAGCTTACTGCATTATTATTCATGATCGCATAATTGAATATGTACCCATAAACGGACAAGTCCGAAAAGTCTTATAAAATAAACAATATGGAAGATAGATATGCAAGGATTCAAAAGCGATTCAAATGATTTCATCGCAAAAAAAGTTGCGATCGTTTGCAACAACAACAACAATGAAGCCACAAATTTCATTATAGAACCCCCCTTTGATTTTAAATGTCTATCGCCAAAGAAGCAAAAAGAAGTAAACTGGTTAACAAAGAACTATCATCAGTTAAAGTGGAACGATGGATTAGTCACATTTCAAAGCGTCTGCAAGTTTTTAAAAGCTAATGTACGCTATTCTAAAATATATGTTAAAGGAGAAGAAAAGAGACAATGGCTAGAAAAATACTTAAAAAAAGAGTTTTTAGCATCCAGGACTTTGGATGCATCAACTTTAAACAAATGGAAATTAAATATCCCGAGTATTTCTGCTCTTTTACTATCAAAAGAAAAATCTTGTTTAAAATAATTTATGTATTATTAATATTATTATTAACATAAACTTAAAAATTTTTAAATTATTTAATAAAATATAAATGTATAGAAAAATAAAAATAGGCAACTGTTTTTTTATTTCAAATACACCACAACTAAATGCTGAGTAATGAAATTATGCTATCAAATGATGACTCATTCTCAAAACATATCAAGCTGATTAAACAAAGCAATAAACAAGATTAAGCAAAATTTTAATATGGACAGACAGACAGACATCAATCCACATGTACAGACTCTTTATGTAAACACAACCTCTAACCAAACCCCACCAATAAACAAACAAAACTTAGGATGATCACTCATTCTGCAACACATCCACCTGAATAAACAAAAAACACCAACAAGATTAAGCATCCATATTTAACGTAAACAAACATTTCAGGCCATCTGTCATACTAAGCAACACAGCTACAAATCCAAACGATCATGCGATTATTTGATGCAAAAAACAAATACCCGCACTTGATATAAAAAAATAATATAAACAAAAAGCAAACGCTTATTGTATGTACGTATGTATATGCATACATATTAATTGGAACTTAACCAAGAAATAAACAAGACGAACATTTGAAACGACATACACACATTCTTAACAAATCTAAAGATAAGAAAAAAGAAACACACAAACACACACAAACAAACAAACAGCCATGCACCCACAGCCGCACACATCCACACACCCCCACCCCCACACATCCACGCACCCACAGCCACGCACAAAGTAAATGTAAACACAAGCACCACAAACAATTATCAAGAACAAAAAATAATAATAGCCACACAATAAACCCCGTAGGAACCCAAGTCGACTTTTTTATCTACAAGTTTGGTGACGTTGTCACCAAACTTGTCTACACTCTTTATTTCCCCATATAATCTAAAACACTACCCAATCTCTCAATATGACCCCATAAGAACCACATTGTCTATATTCAGCCAATACTTTCAAGCTCCAAACTCACTACCCAATGTCTCAATATCACCCCATAAGAACCACATTGTCTATACTAAGCCTATACTTTCAAGCTCCAAACTCACTACCCAATGTCTCAATATCACCCCATTAGAACCACACCCCAAATTTCTATAATACCAAAAAGCATTACCCACACTATAATTTTTCACAATCTTCACTATACACATTTTGCCTACAGGGCACTTTCATTTTTTTCCCACGGGTATCAAATTACACATTTGTTTATTTAACAATTAAAATTTTAAAATTTTAATTACCCAAATTTTAAAATTTTAATTGCGGTCAGACGAATTGTTCCCTACTACTGGCGTCCCTTTTTTGATTCATTTTGATAGATTTCACAAGATTTTAACGTAGAATCACTCCTGAAAGTTATCCGGTTTGGCTAACATTTTCAACACAAGAGTTTTATACCAAATGCTACAATAATCGGTTTGGATTTTGCTGCAAATAACAAATCAAAAATATTTCATTTCCACCCTAATATACATACATACCAGAGCTGAAAAAAATTGCAATCAAAATGGTTTCAAACAAATTGATTTCAATCTTTGATTTCGAGATGATTTCAGATTTCAAAATGAAATCATGTCAAGATTGCAATCTTTTGTGATGGCAAACATTTTGAAATCATATTTTTTAAATCATTGATTGCAATCAAGTTGATTGCAATCAATTTGATTGCAATCAAATTTTCTTGAAATCATTTGATTTCAATCAATTTCCCTGACATCACTATTATAGTGTAAGTCCAACAAAATTGTATAAAAAACGTACCAAAACGTAGGTTTGTTAGCCATTTCATGCAGTTTTTTTTTTTTAATTATGAGAGTAATCTTTATTTGTACAAAATAGATTATCATTTGAAGAGAACGATGATTTTGATTCTGATTTCATTTTGATTGCAATCACTGGATTTGATTGCAATCAATTAATATAGAAATTAATTTCAAAAAATTGATTGCAATCATTTTTATTGAAATAATGTCATGATTTCAAATTGAAATCATGAAATCAAATTAACGATTTTGATTGCAATCAAAAACTAGCAATCATTAACATGAAATCATGTGATTGCAATCAAATTGATTGCAATGTTTCACAGCTCTGATACATACCTACAAATGTACAAATTATATTCATACCACCATTTGTTCTCTTCGTATTAAGCATGTGCACCGCTATACCACAAAGTATTGCTAAAACAGATATAACAGATACATACCTGTTACTATAAGTTTAAATGATGGAATGAGTGTAGCTGATATTGTATGATTTTATTCCACGCACACATTCTACGCGTATTAAACAATAAGAGTAACATAGTATTTTGCAATGGATAACAAATTTACATGATTTTTGTTTTAAAATATCTGTTGTACCACAGATATTTTAAAATAATTGTTAGTACAACAGATAATGTATGTGCGTATGTTTCATACATATAAAACACATTCACATACACTTCATGTACAAATTCATTGCTAGCTTACAATAAGAGTTAATCCCCGCAAAAATTATTGGTCTACATGGTCCATTTTAGCTGATATGGACTAGTTACAACATGGTCCTATGTAATGCAGCTATGGACCACTTTCAAACAAATGTTCGTGTTTTATCACGAAATGTAGTGTTGGCAGGAATGTTATTTCATAAAATATCATCAATTACCAGAAATATGGTAGCCCTGATGACACAAAAGTTTATTTGTGGCTTTAATGAATGTTTGTAATTTAAAAAGTTAATTTTTTTGGTAAAAGCGAAAAAATAAATAAAAGTGAGTTTTGTTTATAAGAAATCAAAAATGCAGTGTACCTCCCATCATAAAAGGAGATTTATTAAAGCAGAGGGAAAATCGTTTACATAGACTACAAAGTGAAAATGAAAACTAGATAGTTTTCTGTTTGTGAACCATGGAGTAGTGACATAGAGTAGTTACAAAACTATCCCCTGTAGGTGATCCATGGAGTAGTTACATGGACTAGTTTTTGGGTTAGTCCAATGTAATGCAAAGCTGGACCACGTGGTCCAGTCGTAGGACATCGCAATGTTAAATGGACCACGTCTAATGTATACGTTTGGGGTATTTTGGGACTAGTCCTGATCCATTATGGAGTAGTCCTTACACGCTTGTATGGACTAGTCGTGATTTTTGCAGGGATGCTTGTTGATAGGTACAGCACAGTGATGTGCTTCGCTGTATTTTTTATCTATTTTGATGTTCGTTTTAAATAGCCGACCAATTACGAACAAACTTTGTTTTGCATGACAAATTTGCCTGTTTATACGATACAGTGTTGCCAGGTAACTTTTTTTCTTCCCCCAAAATATTTTAAAACCCCCTAAATTTAACCCATTTTGAGAATAAAACCCCTAAATGTAAAAGTTTATGTAAGAGTTAAATTTATAGTAAATTAACTAGATTCAGTTTTTTAAGCCTGTTTTTTTCCACAATACGGCCTTCGGTTTTTTTCAAAATTTTATTTTTCTAATGTTGAATAGTCCGGTTTTTTTAAACTAAAAAACCGGCCCAGTCGAATACTTTTCGATTCGTATATTTTATTAGTTTTTACTATATTAAAACTTGACGTACTTTCACTGATGATTTTCCTAAGTATTTTTGCTCAAGAGCATTTACTGAAGCATGCAATTAAGGTGAATTAATTTTATAAGGTGGTAGCAAGGGCGAACTAAATTGGCCTTGTGATGTAGAACGTATGTCACACTTCATATTTTATATGGAGTTCGACAACCATTAAAGACAAAAAATGCTTGTTGCGGGAAATGTCAAGAAATAAAAACAAAAAATCTAGATCTCTGCACTAGGGTTGTTCCTCCTATATATGTGGACCAAATTTTTTAGGATTTTGATTGTAAATGGAAAGGTCTTTTTAGTAAAAAAGTGTGCTGATCACGTAATCGAAAGGCGTGCCGCATATAAGGGGCACTATAATGCGCAATTAAGAAGATATGCGAAATTATAGCGATGGAAATTATAATGTTGTGCTAAAGAAAAAGTAAGAAAAAAGAAGTCAGATCCGCACAAAAACATTAATGTGAAAATAAGGCCAAGTTCCTATCCAAAAATATCAGCCGTTAAAAGTACTGACTTCAAAATGAAGACCAAATTCTTGATAGGTACAATACCATTTAATTTTTAGGAAACCTGCTATTTGGCAATATTTTTTCACATTTCTAATTCTATCGAGAAGAACTATGGGGAAAATGTTGCCTAGTTAGCTTAGAAATGAAATGGTTTCATACATATCAAGGACTTGATTCTTATTTTGGTCTCAGTACTTTTAACGGCCGAGCTATGTTTTTATGCGGATAGTATTTACAACTGTTAACTCTTTTTTTAAAGCAAAATAAAATTAAAACTTTTGTATTATAATTTTCTCAGAAAAAAGCCGGTCGACGTGTTTTTTCTGATTTTCAAAACCCGTAAATAGTCGAACTATTCGAAAACCGGTTTCTGGAAAATGTCGATTAATCGATCACCCTAGTATATATGTACATATCTTCATATAAAAAGCAAAAGGGCATATCATATTTTTAAAAATTTTTCCAGGAGATAAAAACTTAGTAAAAAGCAAACTTTAATGATTATAAAAATGATTTTTTCTGGGTAGTATTATTAATGAAGTCTAAATTAATGATACTATCCTGAAAAACCAGTTTTTGAAATCACAATATTTTGGTTGTTGTTATGTTTTTTATCTCTCATGGAAAATTTTTAAAAATGATAATAGGCCCTTTTGGATTTTAAGTAGCGATATGTAAGTATGTATATAAACTGAATTTTATATCTAAGTAGCGGTAGCAAAAAACTTGTTTTTATAAACATTTGAAGGAATCAAGTTTCTTCATATATATCAATAGCTGCCAATTAATTCATCATCGCTAACTTTATATGTACATGTTATCAGAATTAAAAAGTTTTGCTATAAAATTTAAAAACAACATACGTATTTTCAAAAAATGTCTTTGTAAATCTTGCACTTGAATTAACAAAAAAATGTATGTACTTTGATTGTACTTTATCTACTACGAAAACTAAATAGATCAGTTGTAAAATACAGAACTATTAGTTATAGGGAAATCTTCTAGCTATCATATATAATAATGCTACTGAATTATCTACTGCGAAAGAGATGTTGACCAGTTGTAAAATATAATAAAAATTACGTCTTGTATAGGCATAGTAAAATCCCCTAGAAATCCTCTAAATATAAATTTATGCCCCCTAAATCTCCCCCTAAGAATTTTAGCCCCCTAAATTTGCCCCTAAATGAAATAAAAACCCCTAAATTTAAGGGGAAAACCTCTAAGCTGGCAACTCTGATACAATAAGTATTTATTGTACGACATCAGTATCTGTTAATCAGTGTTGCCAGTGAAATTTTGAGAAAGATACATTTTAGTTTCCAAAAAGACACATTTTTTCCCAAAAAGATACATTTTGAAAAAAAATTTGAAAATACCGTTTTTAACGTTTAAATATCGACCCTTTAGCGCCAAATGATCGTAAGCGACAAAAATTTAATTTTTCAGAAGGAGGGTTTTTTATTGTATTTAAACATGATTTATATTAATAAACTGTCGCTTACGCTAAAATTTTAAAGCCTGTATTTCAATAGTTATCAAAAATGTTGATATTTTTACGATTTAAACAATGGATATCCTCATAAAATTTTGATTTCAATAAAAAAAATTTGTTTTTTACAAAATGTCACTTACGATAATTTGGCGCAAAGGGTTTGATATATTAACATAACATTTTTATTTCATATTTAATGAATATTGTAAAGAAAATGATATGTAAATTCATTTTTATATTTATTTAAGTCATAAATATTAGGTATGTAATTTTTAAAAATACAGTAACCAAACTTTAAAATTAATTATATGTAACTTCTTTGGATGTAAAATCTTTAGATGTTGTCGAAACAAATTCATTTTTGTAGAAATTAATACTCGTTTTTTAGTATTCATAACGAAATGATAACTTTAAAAAACTTTGTGAGAGACGGAAAGTTTAATATTTTATTTCTGTACAGTTTGCGTACAGATTCAAAAGATACGAAAAATGTCAGGATTATACATGGTACCTAAAGTCATCAAGATACGAAAAGTGTATCTTTCGTATCCTAATGGCATCACTGCTATTAATATCTGTTTGGGCGAAACATAGGAAAACAAATGTGTTTCTCTCAGTCTCTCTGTATCCACTCATATATACTATACTTAAGCCAAGGTAGATTGAACAGGTACCACTGCAAGATCAGCTGTTTTAGTAAATTTGAGAATTTGTGCGTCACACAGACAATAGATTTTGACAAATTTCTGGTATGTTTCCATCAACAACGGGCATGTGTTAGTAAATTTGAGGGAGATTATGAACGTTTGCAACACACAGACAATTGATTTGACACATTTCTGGTATGTTTCTACCAACAAAATACATGTGTTTTGGTGTTGTATTTGTTGTCTTCGTGGTGATACCTATATTATTGTATCATGACTTCAGCCAATAACAATACCACCTAATAACAGAAACACTACATTACTTAACCTATGTACAGACGATTGTCTGTTCTTACAATATTATAAGAAAAATGTGCTAAAAAATTCTTACAATCGTCTGCACTGAACATTTTTGTCTGACAACGTTGGCAGAAAAAGCATTGTCAGTTGGTTTTAATACTACCTGCTGACAAAAAATTGTCAGACATCTCACAATCGTGTGAACACATCGCGTTACCATTGTCAGATTATTGGCAGACAATTGTCAGACATTTTTTAATTGTCAGATGTGCGAAGTTTCTGCATCTGACAATGGCGTCATTGTCAGAGACTTTTTATATTGGCAGCACTGCACACATATTTTTTAGGGAAAATTAAAATAAGAAAAATTATGCAGCTAAAATAGTTAAAATTTATTCTTCATGTTTAATAATAGTTTATATTTTTACTTTTTAAAGTTAACAGAAGCACAGATGATAAATAATTGATGATTTCTGTTAAATTATATGCGTCTGGTAGCTCCAAACAACAGATCTGACAATTTTTGCATCTTATAATCGTGTGAACTGCCAATTTCTTTACTGACAATATAGTCAGATAAATTTATTGTCAGACAACTGTCTGCCAATAAATTGTAAGCTTTTCGAACAACTTTGATACACCCGTGTGAACTAACAATCAGTGTTGCCAAAACCTGATGAGGACAAATGCTAGAATTTTACTAAAAAAATTCTAAAATATGCTAAAAATATGCTGAAAAAATGTTTAAATGTCAAAATTGCAAAGAAAAATGCTTTAAATTTGTCAGAACAGTGTAATTAGCATGGTATAAGATTACACCGTGAATACATAGTTAGTATTTTATTATATTTTACAATCGCATTTAAAATAAAAGAAAATTCATTTCGTTTTTAACATAAAAAAGTAGACAAAGCACTTGTTATAACCCGTTAAAATATAGTTACGTGGCAACAGAGTGAATATGTAAATGTCATGCTAATTGCATTTTACTTTTGATAAGTTTAAGTTCCTTTTTCCTTCTTGCTGAATAAATCATGAAATTAAGACTGAAAATACGCGTGCTTATTATTTCAACTTCCAATAAGTAAAGATATAAAAGTGGCGACGAGTTAAAACAAAAATAAAAAAAATAAAAAATAATAAAAACGTACAGATTAAATAATAAATCTCAATTTCAATTAAATCAAAATTTCAATTAAGAAAATTTCTTCAAGATGAATTCCGATCAATTTGCACATCTGCTAGAAGCATTCAATAAAGCACAACGTGATTTGCTACAGCAGATAAATACCAATTCTAACCTACAAACACAGCAGCAACAAAGTGCACAGCCAGTACAAGTGCTACTACCTCCTTTTGAAAATTTCGATGAAAAAAAAGAAAACTTCAGATTCTACCATCAACGATTTGAAAATTATTTAACAATGAAAGGCGTTTTTGCAAACAAAACGCTTTGTCATCAAATGTTAATTAACTCAATTGGGTCTACACATTTTAAGCTGTTGGTCTCATTGGTTGCCCCCAAGACAATTAACGATGTAAAATACGAGGATCTAATAACGAAACTGGAAACTCATTTATGCCCGAAAAAGAATATTCTGGTAAGTCAACATCGATTTTTATCAACCTACCAAGGCGAAGAACAAACAATAGCTGAATATGTGGCACTACTGCGCCGGGATACCAACGAGTGTGCGTTTATATCAACATGTAATTGCCAGGCAGACATTTCGAACATATTTCTAAGGGCACAATTTATACGTGGCATAAGGGACAACACAATCCGAGAACAATTACTTCAATCTCAAGAAGTCGAATTCGATAAAATTGTACACAAGGCTTTGTCATTGGAAGCATCAAAAATAGATTGTCGGGAGCTAAATACAAGGCAAACCATCAGTAGTGACGTTAACAAAATACAAAGCGGGACTTCAAGTCGCCGGAGAAGTCGTTCCAGGAATCAGTCATTAAGACATCAACATCGTTCAAAATCCAGATTAAACTACAGCCAGTTAGGAATCGATAATGTGTGCATAAGGTGTGGTAGAGACAACCATAAGACAAAAGACTGCCGTACTAACCCAAATAACCTCAAATGTAAGTCGTGCGGTAAAACTGGCTACGTACAACAAGTATGTATAAAAACATTAGTAAAATCTTCAAATAGCAATTCCATTTATAAAAATGATGAACATAATGAACTAACTCATAATAATTATGGTATTAATCAAATTGTTGACGTATTTTCAAGCCAACATAATAGAGATGATTCTAATAAATACTATGCCACAGTAGAAATAAATGGACGCCGTCAAAAATTTGAAGTCGACACCGGCGTTGGATTTACTCTAATCCCAAGAAATGAATACAATAGGCTACAATTAAAGGCACCACTACAACCCTCGACAATTGCTTTTCGATCATATACGAGAAATATTGTAATTCCTGATGGGAAAATCAATGTCAAAGTCTAATACAAAAACTTGACATCACATGAGGATTTGTATGTTGTTCCTCACGAATACGATGCACTTCTGGGTCGAGTATGGATTCGCCATCTGAAAATTAACCTCAACGAAGTGGACAGCCAGGTTTTCAACAATATTAATGCTGTTCAGATAAACAACTTATATTCAATTTCAGATATTGTAAATAATTTTGAAGACGTTTTCACAGAGAAAATAGGATGTGTTCCTAAGTTTGAAGTCACTCTTCAACTGCGTCAAAATTCAAAACCCATTTTCTTCAAGGAACGAGAAGTCCCATACGCTCTTCGAGAACGTGTTGAGAGAGAGCTCAATGAATTAGAAGCCGCTGGTATCATTTCCAAATGTGAAAGAAGTGACTGGGGGTCACCCTTAGTAATTATTCCGAAACCAGACGGTGGTGTTCGACTATGCGTCGATTATAAGCCAGGTGTTAATCCTCAACTCGTTAATGCAAACTATCCTATACGCCGTATCGATGAAATTTTAAATAGTCTTAAAGGGTCAAAATATTTCTGCCGTCTTGACCTGTATAAGGCTTACCTACATCTTCGAGTTAGTCCAGAATCGAGTCAGATTCAGACAATGTCAACCCATAAGGGTACATACAAGGTAAATCGCCTATCATTTGGCGTAAAAACTGCCCCATCGGAATTCAATCGAATCATCGAGCAAATTTTATCCGGGTTAAACAAAACTATGTCATACTTCGATGACATCATAATACACGGTGAAACAGAAGCAGAGTGTATGCAGAATTTGATCGAGTGCCTCAAGCGTCTAAAACAACATGATTTGCATTTAAATAAAAATAAATGTTCGTTTTTCCAAACACAGATTGAATACCTGGGACACGTGGTCCAATACAACAGAATTTCAAAGTCACTTACAAAAATGGAAGCAATTACGAATATGCCCCGCCCTGCTACAGTAGATGATGTGCGTAGATTTTTAGGCATGGTAACATATTACTCTAAATTCATACCAGATATGTCTTCAATAACATACCCATTACGCCAACTTCTCCAGAAGAGCAGAAAATTTTATTGGTCTTCGAATTGTGAAGCTGCATTTATAAGGCTTAAAAACATTATCGCCAGTGACCAAGTATTGATACCTTTCGATCCAGATCTTCCAGTTGTGGTTGCTTGCGATGCTAGTCCTAAGGGTATAGCAGGAGTACTCTCACACAGAGTCAACGGCACAGAACGTCCAGTTGCATACGCATCAAGAGCATTGACTACAGCTGAAAGAAATTATAGCCAATTAGATCGCGAAGCATTGGCAATCATATTTGCAATCAATCATTTCTTCATGTATCTCTACGGGAGGAAGTTCGAACTTATCACCGATAACCGTCCCTTAACGCGAATATTTCATCAAAATAACAAAATGCCAGCAATTACAGCATCCAGATTACTGCGATATGCCGAATTCCTGTCAAGTTTCGACTATGAAATAGTTTACAGAAAAGGTTCAGAGCTCTCAAACGTCGATTGCCTATCTCGTGCAACACAAACACTTGAAAAACAATCTACAGACAAAATTATCAATGAAGAGGTAAATGAATTATGTGTTCAATCAATTTTCGAAATTTCCAGTGAACATATAAATGCTGAAATATTAGCGTCAGAAACATCAAAAGATCCGGTACTTTCCACAATTTTGTCAAAGCTACTAGATGGAAAAGGGGAACAAGAAAACTACACGCTCGATAATGGCGTTATTTTTAAAGGTCAACGAGTCCTTATTCCAAATAGCCTCCAGCCTGCAATTCTTAGAGAATTACACCATACTCATCCGGGCATAACAAAAATGAAACAACTTTCTAGACGATACTGCTATTGGAAAGGAATTGACCGCGATATTGAAAGAACGGTAAGATCTTGTGAGTCCTGTGTTGAAGTTCAAAACAAACCTTCAAAAGCCCCATTGCACCACTGGCAAGAACCAAAGGAAAATTGGGAAAGAATACATATCGAATACGCAGGCCCCTTCCAAGGTCATAACTTTTTAATTGTCGTTGATTCCAAATCGAAATGGTCAGAATTTAGAGTCATACGCGATTCGCCTACAACGCAAAATACAATAAATTTCTTAAATGAAATCTTTTCTACCCATGGTTTTCCCTCAATAATGGTTTCAGACAACGCTTCAATTTTCTCCAGTGAACAATTCAGATCATATTGCCGTCAAAATGGCATTTTTCAAAAACTAATCGCTCCAGGACATCCGAGTACGAACGGATTAGCAGAACGCAACGTTCAAACCCTAAAACGCAAATTAAAGGCTATGTCATCAGAACCAGGTTCTCTACGAGAGAAAATTAACGAAATTCTTCAAAGGTATAGAGCAACACCACTCAACTGTGGAAAAAGTCCTGCTGAACTTTATCTTAATAGGCGTATAAGAATTAAACTGGATGCCTTAAAACCAACAATGAAATTCAAATCTACGAGACCTATACCAGGGGTTCGTCAAATAAGCGTGGGAGAAAGAGTTCAAGCCCTACACATTAGGAATAATAAAACAGTTTGGAAGACAGGAACGGTACTTCGGAAGTATGGAGAACTCCATTATTTAATTAAGCTTGATGATGGCTATATACTTAAACGTCACATAGATCAACTTAAAACTACAAACATTCAACAACGTAAAGTACATTTTTTACCAGATATTAGTGATGACGGTATTGACACAAATAAATCGAACAGATCCGTGAGACAACAAGCTCAAGACTACGGTCAATACATTCTCGAATATTTAAGTCCTCAGAATCAAGAGTTTCAGAGAACAGAACAGTCTAGTCAAATTGCACCGATAAACCCTCCAAGTACACGGCCTCAACCTAGCGAGGATCAGGTTATTCGTAGGTCTACAAGGCCACGCAACACGCCAACCTATCTACGTGATTATGTTCCAGAATAAGTTATAAGAAAATATCTATTGAATTTATACTTTCAATTCTCAAAATTGTATCTCAATGAATTATAAACTATTAGTTAGAAATAACAAGATCTCAATTAAGCGTGGGAGATTGTTATAACCCGTTAAAATATAGTTACGTGGCAACACTGTGAATATGTAAATGTCATGCTAATTGCATTTTACTTTTGATAAGTTCCTTTTTCCTTCTTGCTGAATAAATCATGAAATTAAGACTGAAAGTACGCGTGCTTATTATTTCAACTTCCAATAAGTAAAGATATAAAAGCACTGCAAAAGGTTTTAAAATTCAATTAAAAAAACTGGTTGCTTAGGGCCAGGCCCTAATTGGTTCAAAAAAGCATAAACGTGCGTGTTAAAAACGCCAGTGTGGCCTGGCCCTAAGCTAATAAAAAATATCGCATTTTTCTTTAAAATATTTCTTAAGGTTCTGTGAATGTTTGTACAATGACTAGGGATTACATGTTTACAATTTTCATCTAAAATACCAGAAATAACGAAATTCTAGACATATCAAAATATCCAGTCATCTTCAACTTAAATTTCATTATTAGTTTTATAAGTGGTACCATTTCTACCAAAGTTGATACAAGACACTGTTGCATTTTTTGGATATACATACAATGTTGTTCTTTCGCTTTTTCGTATCGAAAATGAAACATTATATACGGTGTTGTAAAGCAAAAGTGCCCCTATGTTCCCAGACCAGATATATTAAAAAGAGACGTTTAGGTAAATTTAAGGTTGAAGTTGATAACACTTTTAACTCCCATTGACATAAAGCTCAGTTATGTTGATTTTAGCTTTAAGTTTATTAACTTTCAGTTAGCCTAAACTAAAATTTTAACTGAAAGTTAAACATTTTCGTTAACAATAAAAAAATATTGACTTTTATGGTTGGCTGCAATAAACTATTTTTGGGAAATTCAAAAATTTTTTAAATTTATATAAATAATATAATGGATCAACAGCATCTGAGTACGATTGCTGCACAAAGAAGTACTGCATTCGCCTAGGAAGCTTTGAATTTGTTATTATTCTTGAAAATTGATGTTAAATATTTACAAAATAACAAATAATTTATTTTCAAATGTCAATAATTTCTTCAGCTAAGCACTTAAATTTAAAGTTAAATTTAATTAAAATTTAAAATGTAAATCAGCTTTGTGTTAATGAAATTTTATTAATCAAAATTTACATTTTAAGTTTAGTGTTAACTGCAACTTAATATTTTCATTGATAACGGCGATAAGACATATACTGAATATTCTACAATCGATTCAAACTAGATTGATAAATGGGAATTATAAAAAATACGAAAACTGTGAATAAGATTTTAGAAAAAGTTTGAAAAATGTATAAACTTTAAACCACAATATTCCAAAGCTTGAGATTTCCATACTAGAACTTCAAAATGCTATAATTAAGCAATAATATGGAATTTTCTGCTTATTTACATACATTTTTGTTGGCAACAATGTATACTTTTAGGAAATACCAAAAATGGATTTAGATTTTGGAAAGATAAGGTCCCTTTTCATGTGGAATATCATATTTAGATTTTTGTACATCCGGTAATAAGGTACAAATTAAGGTAAAACATAAAATTTCAAACGCAAAAATATGCTAAATAATTGTTGGAAAAATGCTGAAAAATATGCTATATGCTAAAAGCATTTTTTCATTCTAGATGAGTTCAAAAAATGCTACATCTAGCATTAAATATGCTAAATTGGCAATGCTGCTAACAATATACCTTGTGCTGACAATTTTTTATTGTCAGTACATCGTCAGCACATTGGCAGATCTCACAATATTGTAAGATCTTACAACCGTCTGTACACGTCTTTATCAATATGCACTCATAAGAACTAAAACACAGAAACTGATATAAACGGATGTATCTGTGCACGTGGCTAGTTCGTATAGCTATTAACATATGCGTCTGTGGCTTTCAACAGTTTTTCGTGTGGTTTTTAGGAGTTTTGCACGCGTCTTTTAACTCTTGTTCGTACGGCTTCTAGCTGACGATAAATTTTTATTAGGCGGCTTTCAGAAAATGTTTGTTTCATTCTACTTACTTGTGCTGTGTGTACTGCTAGCGCTTTTGATGCATTCTGGCATTTTTAAATTTTTCATCTTTGGCTATTGTTAAAAACAAAACAGCTGACGGAACCTAGTGCTCTTCAAAATGTTACATTTAAAAAGCAGTGTGTATTTTTTACACTGCTTTTGAAAAGTGAGGGCTTTTTTAGATTTAGCTCTTGTTAGCTATTGTAATTTATTTTTGATTTCAGCTAAAATAAGCTCAATATTTTGGTCTTTTTACTAAAATGGCAATGGCATTTTAAACACTGAAAATAATAAGAGTATGTAAGTGTTGGATTAAATCAGATGGGGGAAATTTCTGCTAACTAAGTTGAGTTACAATAAAATGAATGCAAAAATTTACATGAAAAAAGTCTTGTATTCTATTTTGTGGCAAAAATTAGTTAAATAGCTGATGTTTCCTTGTAAAAAGCATCCACCTTCATAAGTGGTAAAAGCAAACAAGAACGTTGATGAGACGGTGTAGCGGCCTGCCGAAATCATTAGTACTGATGCGTTCTGCTACTCCGATTTGAATATTCCAACACTCCACTCCTAATAAAAATAATTTGAATTTGCATTAATTCAAATATTGAACTAAAAGCCAAAATAATAAATTTCAGACTTATAACTATTCAGTTAAAAATAAATAAAAAATAAAAATAAAATTACGTAAACAAGAATCAATAATAATTTAGCCATTAAATCGGCATCCTTGCTTTTATTGAAATACTCATCTGCTTAAAAAATATAAAAGCCTAAGGAATTAAATCTGCTTTTATAAATCTCCGCATATAAATCTGCCGATTATTAAAACCATTCAGGGGTGTCATAGAAACCAATTTTATCGGAATTGGATTTGAAACCGTCAAAAAGAATACTTTTGTGTCATGGAATCCAATGTTACCGGTTTTGTTTTCGAACTTGAATTAGTATCGGTTTTAGGTGTCTCAGAAACCAATTTTATCGGTTTTGTTATTGGAAATAAACCAATCAGCTTACATCAGTCGTTTTGTTATTGCAAATAAATAAAACAAGCTGAAAGCTCCATTTTTCATATTATTTTTTTCAAAAAAAAAATGAGCACTAGCTCATTTTATTTTTAATAGTTAAACAATAATTTTTTTATATTTTCAATAAAATCGTTTTATATTTTCACAAAACAATAAAATTACACAAATGTAAAAACATACATATATAAATAATACAACGATAGAATGTTTTTGCCACTTCTTATTTTCTTTTCTATAACTTTTTTTATTAAAAACACAAGTTTTAACAAAATTTTAGCACAAATACCAAACAAAAAATTTCATTAAAAGTAGTAAACAAATGAGCAAGGTAGATTAACACCAGGTAGTCGCAAGAGAATTTGCCGTGGAGAATTTATATTTGGGCTGTCAAAAAAGCTGATACATTAGCACAGTTCACAGTTCAAATATGGAAAACAATTCGTAGTCAGCTGAGCTCTCGAGGCCACCTGGGGGTCAATTCCTGTTGTGTGAAACTGTGAAATGAAAAGACTTTTCACATTTTCATAGTAGTTTTGATTCTCGTTTAATGAAACAATGAAAAGTAATGTCAATATTTTTTCATATGAAAAACATTGGAACGAAACAAAAGTTTTTCACAATTACACATCACTGCGATTCTTGTTTTGTGTAGCAGTGAAAATAACTGTCAAAAGCTTTTCATATGAAAATTTATTTTACTCAAAAAATTTATAAGTGATAATTTATCAGTAAACGGTGTATGGATATCTCAGTGTTGTTACATCGTAAAATACTTACGATATGCCGACGTTGTATGACTATTTCCGTTTTGTCATATCGTAAAAATGCGTACGATATGACAACGCTGATTTTTATCCGCTGAATTCAGAAATGACCATAAAACTTTTCGGTAAGCTCTAGTTTCAAATATATACTTTTTATGTTTTCATAAGTTACAACAATTTTGTTTTCTTTTATTTATTTTATACTTCATTATATCGCCCATGCACTTCAAAAGTTGTACAATTCAAGGATTGCGTTTTTAGAGTCAATTGTCATATTGCTTTTCATATTGCATCAAAATCAATCTTGTATACTAAACTCTTGAGGAGAGAGTATATTTATATTTTTCCATGAAAGTATGAGTAAATTAAAAACTAAAAATCGTTTTCTGGAAAATCAGTATTTTTTAGTTCTGTCACTTTTCAAGTGCACGTGCGATATGTCCTTTAATACGTCAAAAATTGTGTATTTTACTTTATGAAATGATAAAATACATATTAAATATTTTTAAATAAATTAACAATTTTTAATTTAGTGCGTTTTTTTTAGAATTGAGCGTTCTTATCGCGTTTTAGTGATTTTCGAAATTTAAAAGTTGACAACCCTGCATAGTACAAAAGTTTTTACAGGTACGTATGGAATGAAACATTTTTTCATAATTCAAACGAGAATCAGAAAATGTGTAATTGTGAAAAGATAGAGTGAAAAGTAATGATGAAAACGAATATGAAGTTTTTTTTTTCATTTCACATTATCACACAACCAGAATTGAGCCCCTGGTATTAATTCGCCTTGCAAATGAGCAAAACATAAAACAGCTGATTCGAATAACGGTTTTATTTGCATTCGAAAATACCAAACCGACTTGTTTTCATGACACCAAATGAAACCAATATCGATTTTCAAAACCGACAATCAGAAAAACCGACTTGGATTCTGTGACACCCCTGATTGACATTAATTAGCACCGGCAGCAATAGGCAGGTAGGACTATCAATATTACACCTTTACATGGCGATGATGCCAAATTTGGCTGATAGAAATATTCCTGTAGAGGAATATCAACCAGCAGGCGGTACTGGGGAGGCACCAGTATATGTAGCCACAGATATAAAAGCGGGTCAGAAGCGTCTCACAGTTGAGGAATACCGCAGCAGAGAGCAGGAGGAAGCGGAACTTACCCGAATTCCTCACGTGACCAGGCCAGGAGTCAAAAAGAGGGGCATCAAATTAGTTCCGTTAAGGACAAAGATGGCCAAATTACGGCGAAAATTGGAAAAAGATCCTTCGGAAAAAGCTTAATTAAACTGTAATTAATTTTACACTCAAATTTTATTTGTACACATTTTTTTACTTTTAAAAGCCATTCACATTGTAATACAAGCTTTGAGATTTTTATTATATTTTGTAAGGCGAAAATCAAATGAAAATCAGTCTGACTGCCAAAAAATCTTAAAGAAAATCTTCTCATTACATTTTGTTTCTACACTATCACATTCCACATAAAATGTAACAAAAATAATTTGCAATAAAGCAAATTTTTTCGTTCTTCGTTTTCTTTATTTATGGTGGCAAACAACTTTACAACTGTTTTTGTCATTACTATGTCTGTTTGTGCAAAAGACAACCGTGATAAAATGAAAAATGTGATTGTTTAGAAAATTTCCTAAAAATGACGAACACCATAATGCTGTCGAATTTCTTTACGTATTATTTTACATATCATAACAATTTGCTTTCACACTGTTGGATTTTTACTTAAGATTTGATTATTTGACAAGTATTAATAATAAATCTAATAGTCTGAAGGGCGCTTAAATAATATACTTGTTTAATATGTCTAAAAAACTACGAAAATTAAACACAGAAGAAATTATAAAAAATCAAACTTAAAGAAAAGATTCAATGTCAAATTGTACAGAAAAAAACAAGAAACTTGAATAACAGCTGTTATATTTTCAGTGTTAAGGCCGGGACACATAGAATCCGTCGTACGTTATACGTCGCCTTTTTCAACTGACAACTAAGTTGAAATACATGTTTTCTTATGAGCTTAGTCACATTCGGTACGTTTCCGTCAACGCAAAGTACTAAAGTTGGCCAACTTTTAACTTTTAACGTACGTCGAGTACTTTGACAGCTATCAGTTGGTTTTTTGCTTTGTTTCGATTTAGTTTTTTCTGCTGTTTGGCACCAAAAATTAAATAAAACAATAAAAACAAATAATATAAATAAATAAAATCAAATCAAATTTAGCTGCAGAAACATGCGAAGAAAAAACAGTTGTTTTAATATCCGTCAACAAAGTACTCATTGTGTCAACCTCCTCCGTCGTTACGTTAATGTCAGTTGAAAAAGGCGACGTATAACGTACGACGGATTCTATGTGCCCCGGCCTTTACTACTACGAAAATTAAAAAAATTTTGATATGTTGCAAAAAAGATGTAGTATAATTTTTTTCAGTATTACCATTGTGTAAAATCAATTTATAGCAAATTTAAAATTCTATCCAAAGTTATTTCATTAGTCTGGCATAAAATAGTTGAAGATGATAAAGAAAAGACAGTTAGTGAATTTCCGAGCCTTTACAAAAAAGTTCATTAATAGGTACGACTCGCCGCGATGTGGCGACAGAATCTCTTGATTGGGCTTGCTAAAGTAAGTATGATTTTCGCTAGGGTGTTGTTGCTGCCGTCGTTGGCCGTGTAGGCAAAATGGCTCTGATGAGAAGACAGTGGTGGTCTTGAAGGATCTGATGTCAGTTCAACCTTCCGTACATCCAAATTTTTGTTGGATATTCAATATTTACATGCTTTAGGATTTCTTTCTTAAATAAAAAAAATAATTTGATCGAAAGATTAAATTAAAAACGAGCTTAACCTAAACTAATTAAATAACTTTGTTTAGAAAATAATATAATGCTGAATCTTATATACCCTTCCCCAACGAATCTTAACAAATTAGCTGACTTAAGTGTAAAAATGTCTTAGCAGAACATTTTGTATTAGCATTGGCTTTAATAAAAATTTCCCCACAGCACCAAAACTATACTTATGCCCGTAATTTTATCAAATAGATATCTCTCTGTGGATAGTTATATGTATCTGTAGTGTAAAAATATTTGATAATTTTAACTTATAGGCAGCGGACCACAAATATGCAATTGCATGTTTTTTCCTGAGCGATGTATGTGGGCACAAATAAGATATTTACACGTTAAGAATTTTAGCATCGATTTGTTAGTGAATATTTTTGAATATTTTACCCTTTGCAGCATGTTTTTGCATATTTTACACCTAGTCGCTCATTTACTGCATTTTTTCTATTTTGTGTGGCATATTTGGCCATTTTCCTACATACTTTGGCTTTTTAAAATTTTAATATGCATATTTACAGAAAAAAACAAAAAAGTCTGTTTGTCATTGAAACTTTTAAAATTTTTCCACATCTTTTCTTTTGCGGTTTTAAATTTACTCTAATGTATTTTTTCCCCAAATTCTTAAAAATGTTCCTCATCCCATTGATTTAAAAATTTTCATTATTCAGTATACTTAATTTTGAGCAATTTCAATTTCGTGGATATTGTTGTCTTATCTGCATTTCATAAAAAAATAGACGAGAATAGTCGCGTTTTGCTTATATTTAAGCTATTAATGCCATTTTGCTGATTTGTTCCTAATATGAACCACAAAATATGTCTTAGTGTCCAATTTTTTTTATTCGGAAAGATAAAAGGCCAGGCTGGCATTATTAAATCGACTCCCGTACCCATAATATATAGTTGGCATGTAATAACGTGCAATGAAATAGTTTCCATGGACGTTATTTCCACGTTTAAAAGGAAATAATGACCATAAAAAATGGAAATAAAGTTCATGCAAATGGTTCTGCAGAGTGAAGATTGGCTGTAGTTTGGACGGGATTAATTGTTTTCTTCTCTGGGTAAGTCGAATAGTGGCTTCGCAGACTTTAGATTTGCGAAGACACTATTCAACATTCCCATGGACTTTATTTCCTTTTTGAACTGGAAATAATGTCCGTGGACATTATCTTCTTGAACATTATTGCATGCCACCAATATATGTAAATAAATAGTGATGTCGAAAATTAATGCTATATAACGTTCTAAGTGCAAATTTTTTTCCTTTTTTAATGGCTTATTTTTAAAATTTTAGTGCATATTTAATGGGCATAAAACACATTTTTAAGGCATATTTCCGACTGCTCTGCTTATAGGTAAGGATTGAAAGCAAATGTTCTTTTACCGCCTAAGCTTATATATCTAACGTGTAATTGACGCATTATATACCTATTTGGTGAAATTACGGGTATTAGTTGTACAAAAATATATTAAAAAAATTTTATTCTTAAACATAAATTTGTATATAACAGTTCATTTCGCATTAATTTATGCAAATACAAATTTAGAATCATTTGAGCTCAGAAAATATTGATTTTCTAAACATCATTTTGCAAGTTTTCTATTTGGTACTAAAAAATGTTACCCCAAATAACTATTTTATTGAGTTTATTTATTTACTATTAATTTATTTACTACAATCTATTATTTCTGTTATTGATTCTAATATCTTTTGAAAAATAACTATTTTAACAGTAAAAAAAACATTAAAAAAAATAATAAAAGTTTTAGGCACCGTGATTTGAACCCGGCTCCTTCGAGAGGAAAATAACCAGAGGGAAAGCGCTTAACGCTCTCAACCAAATAGAAACTTTGAGAGGCTTAATTTCAATGTAGATAACCAGCTAGTGTTTGTATGTAGGCATACATTCATAAATGCATATATAATACACATATTAGCAGCCAACATTATTTTCTTTATTTCGAAAAATGTTGCTGTTACATACGTATTACATTTCTGGAGATATTAATATATATGTATATATGTAAAACAATTTACATATTTATATACATATTTTATTTGAAAACAAATATGATAATACAATGTTGCCAATTGCTTTTCGCTTAGTTAAAGTATTTTGAAGAAATATTTTTTTTTATATACAAAACACTTGTAAATTATGTTGAGCACCAATTAAAAGCAATTTTTGTATTCCTTAACATTTACATATTTAAATTATATACAAAAAATGTATTCTAATCTAAAAGTTTATTGCCGTTTGTAAGCAAGTGCAATTATTATTTTAGATGGTTTGCATGTTTGCCATTCTGTTATTATTAATTTGTAGCCCCTTAATTAGTAAAACCTTTTTTATTTAAGCCAATGCTAATGCAAAATGTTTTACTAATACATTATTAGACTTAGGTCAGCTAATTTGTTAAGATTTGGGCTTCTATATTTTCTATTGTTATATACACCATTCGTTGGGGAAGGGTATATAAGATTCGGTACATCCGAATATAGCACTTTTATAGTGCGTTTCCATATATGTATGTCATTTCGGCCAAAATATTTCATTTGTCCAAATGAGGTAATTTGCGACATGATTTCCCATATATTTTTCATATTGGCATATTATCTCAAATGACTTATAGTACGTTTCCATTATGAGCAAATCACGTAGATTTGGGTAATTATTCCGAAGCGTTTCCACTAAGCATGAGAGTGAGTTGGTATTCGAATTTTCGTATTAAAATGATGCACTTACTTTATAAGACGTACGCAGCAGCTGTAATTAAATTTATTTCCACATATAGTTTGACATTTAAAATTAATGAAATATTCTTTAATGTAATTTTTTTCGAAATCGTCATTCGCAATTGATGTGTGACCCAGGGATAGAGTTTGTAGTTTTAAACGCAACGCAGGATTGCATAGAGTATTTTCGACATAGTCTGGAGCACATAAGTCATTTGAAATAAATTTTATGGGCCGATTAGCCCAGTCAAATAAGCAAAAAAAAGGGGCCAACTGCGGAATGAGAGATAATAAGCTGAAAATTCGTATACACCTTCGTTTTGGTGTCCTAAAACGTATCTCGAGTCTGCGTCGTAAGTTATTCAAGGTCAAAGGTCACGAAAATCAGTTTTTCGCAATTATCTCGGTTTCTATAGCTCCAATGATGTTAACAGTTGTTATAAAAATTTTAGAGCATAAAATTTTCGACAAATTTTGTACGCCCGACCTTTTCTGAGATAGAGGGCAGAGAGCCCGCAGCGTTCAGTCATACTCAATGTAATGCAAGGTCAACCGTGAATCTCAGGGAATGATACCTTTTTAATACATCCGATGGTCCATGAGGCATAATTGAGGTACTATGCCGTTAATGTGCCGAATTATCTCATCCTTTAGCTCTTGAATTTTTGCTGGCTTATCGACGTTCAGCTTTTCTTTAAAATAACCCCAAAGAAAGAAGTCCAACGGTGTCAAATCACATGATCTTGGCGGCCACGTGAGATAACGCGGCCATTGAGTATGTCGCGCAAGGGCCATTGTTTCGTTAGCTGCGTCGCAAGTGGCACCGTCCTCTTGAAACCACATATCGTCTACGTCCATATCTTCCAATTCGGGCCATAAAAAGTTCGTTATCATCTCTCGATAGTAACTGCAAGACCGGCCTCATTTTGGAAAAAATACAGCCCGATTATGCCACCGCACCAAACAGTCACTCTTTGTGGGTGCATTGGTTTTTCGACAATCACTCTTGGATTATCATTCGCCCAAATGCGGCAATTCTGGTTATTGACGAATCCACTGAGGTGAAAATGTGCCTCATCACTGAAGATGATTTTCTTTCAAAATTTATCATCCAGTGTTGCCATATCTTGCCACCATTCTGACCATTGACGATGTTTGGAATGGTCAAGAGGCTTTAGTTCTTGAGTCAATTGCACCTTGTAAGCGTGTAAATGCAAGTCTTTATGCATAATGTTCATCAACGACGAGCGTGAGGGGTGCAATTATTGGGCACGACGACGAGTTGAGGTGGACGGCTCCTCAGCCACACTATCGCGAACAGCAGCAATATTTTCAGCAGTGCGAGCTGTACGAGCATGCACTAGTGTTTTCACATCTCCTACAGACCCGGTTTACTCAAATTTTTGCACGATTTTTCCGATTGTACGCACATTTGGACGATTAAATTGGCAGAAAAATCACGAAGTGCACGATATGAATTTTGATTTGAACGCCCATTTTCATAATAAGCCTGAATAACTTTAACGCGTTGCTCGATTATGTATCTTTCCATTGTTCAAATTGAAATAGTCTGAAATTGAGTAATGTCAAATGAAATGCAGAAAAAAATAGACGTTTAGGTGTGGTTCACATTCAACATCGGCCCTTAAAATTTAACCACCCTTTAATTTGCCAATATGAAAAACATATGGGAAATTGTGTCGCAAATTACCTCATTTGGGTAAATCAAATATTTTGGCCGAAATTACGTATACGGAAACGCACTATTAATTTTCTCCAGATTATGTCGAAAATACTCTATGCAACCCTGCGGTGCTTTTAAAATTACAAACTCTATCGCTGGGTCATCCATCAATTGTGATTGACGATTTCGAAAAAATGGCATTAAAGAATATTTCATTAATTTTAAATGTCAAAACTATATACAGTACTTTTCGTTTATAGTCACTACCGTTTATAGTCACATTAACGATATAGTCCATTTTATCTGTATTTATTGCTTCCATTACCAAATTTCTTAGAAAATATTCAAGTTATAGTCCAATTAGCGATATAAGCACATTTGGCATATATGCCATCTATCATCGGTTCGCAAAGACAGAAATTCATACATACAATTTGCGTTATAGTCACAATTGAAAAATTTACTAAATTTTTTAATTATTGAAGCCACAAACTACAGTATTTTTCGGTTAATTGACCCTACGGTTAATTAAACCACATGATCGGGCAAAAAAATATTGCATACGAAAACACATGTAAATTTCCTCGGATAATTGAACACGGTTAATTGATTTTCCCGCTTAATTGGTTCAAAATTCATGTCATCAAAAATAAATTTCCTCTTACTTTTACCCGGTTAATTGCATTATTATTGAAAAATAATCTGGCATTTTTGTACATACATATGTGACATCATTTGTGAAAAGCACTGGGTGGCATCTCTACCAATTTTATTTTACTAAATTTTATTTTTTTGTAAAACTAATGTGCACATAAATAATGCATTTAATAGTACATATGTACCTACAATAATAAATACCTGCGTATACACATATATGTACATTTGTTTCTGTTACTTGCATTTTTTTCGTTTAAGGTAAAAAAAATTATTTTGAAAAACTTAAAGTGCACATATGCGATTTCTTTTAATTCATTAGTAGTTCCAATTATGCGTGATTTCTGTAATTGAACAAACTGTTCAATTAAACGGGATTCTTGTAATTGAACGAATTGTTCAATTAAGCGGGTATCGACTAATTGGTTCCCCGGTTAATTGAACAAAAAGTTGTGCAAATTTTGATGTGCAATTAACCGAAAAATACTGTATTTAAAAAATTACTATTCCAGTCACCAACTCTGACCTAGAAGAAAATATTACTTTTAGTATTTTGTACCAGGGATAAAATTCCTTGTTATTAACTTTTGTATGCGAATTTGGTTATATGCCTCCGAATGGATTATATGTAGATTAGGCTTATAGTCACATTAGCGATATAGTCCACAACTTGCGTGCAACTAAAGGTTGTGACTATAAGCGAAAAGTACTGTATAGAAAAAATTCAATTACAGCTGCGTATGCCTTATAAAGTAAGTGCATCATTTGACTACGAAAATTCGAACACCAAATCACTCACAAGCTTAGTGGAAACACTTCGAAGTAATTTCCCAAATCTACGTAATTTTCTCATAATGGAAACGTACTATTACTTATTTTTTATTTATCTTCTAGGGGCCATTCACATATTACGTAACGATCCTGGTAAGGGGGGGGGGGGTGTTAAAGATTTGTTACTGATTAGATACTTTATACCGAAAAATTTTTAAAAAGTGTACGAGGGGGGAGTATAAAACCTCCGCAAATAGCGTTACGCAATATGTGAATAGGCCCCTATACATAAAATACTTTGTGTGCTTGTTAAGGTACGGTCACATTAGGGAAACATTGACGAAAAACGACAAATATTTCCTTATCGTAGTCTGACCATAAAATAGTTATTAGAGGCAAACAGCTCATCAGTGGCAAACAAAATTATTAGCCGCCAAACAAAAATGTGTCTAATGTTAACAAAGTGTACCCCTCCAGGCTAATATTTTCTTCTTTTTTGAAAAAACAATTATTAGTTCTTGCAAAGTAGTAAACAACAGCTGTTGGGATTTGTTGTCATGTAGTAAAAGTAATAAATGCAATATGAAGCAAAAAGAACGTCGTTTTTCTTATGTACATTTTAAGAAAAATACATTTTTCGAAATAATTTCCAAATTTCCAAAAAGTTGCATTTTCAAAAAAGCACACTTAAAAAATAACTTTTTAAAAACTACATTTTTAAGAAATTACCTTTTTAAGATAAATATCTTTTAAAGAAGGCACTAGGTATTTTAAAAAGTACATTTAAAAAAATACCATTTTAAATAAATACTTTTTTAAAAACTTACTTTATATATGGGCTTTTTTTGGCTCTACACACAAAAAAATTCCTGGGTTATATTTCCCAGAATTATGGTATGAATTTAACTAAGTGTAGAATGGCATTTACAAAGCTGTTTAGGTATTTTAACAAAAAATTTAGTCGAAAAATTAACTAAAATTTTTGTTAAAACAGCTTAAATATTTTATTACTTTACCTATGATAGCAAGGTTATCAAAAATTTTAGTTTAATTTACTATAATTTTTAGTAAATTATTATTTTTAAAAAGTCCACTATTTATGTAATAAAAAACGTTTTGTATTTTTTTAGTTTTATTTGCATGTAACCATGCTAATAATGTAACAATATGTAATACATATATAATAATAAATTTCATAATACGTATATAGTAATATATAAAGCAAGATTGCCTATGTATTTCAATACAGTAAGATGTAATGCCAGTAGCTCTAACCGCAGTTCACTTCTGAAAAGGAACAAAGAAAACCAAATTTAGTTGAAAGTTCTATAAAAACTTTATTAAACGTTCGAAAGATGTTAAAGTGTTATTTGACTGGTCAAATTTTCGGTATTGAGGAGATAGAACAAATAGCATCTATAAATTTCATATTTTTTCGGTACAATATAATATATGTATGGTCAGACTGGACAGATAATTTCCAAAATAAGCGTAACCACTAACATGAATAGTATTGGAGTTTATCTTACCTTGTGTATTACACGTATAAATATCTGCATAAAAAGTTGTTACGCGTTGTTATTTTGTTAAATAGTTGATCAGTTTGATCAATCATACCTTTAGTAACTAAAATACTGAACTGAAACATATATTGCTTGAATATACAAGTTGGTATACTTATAAATATACTTTTTGCATAATAGTTATATCTCAAAAGAGCAAGATTTTAAAAGAAAAACTGCTTATTAATAAATTTTGAATGTGTGACAACCTAGTAACAGCGGTACAGGTACCTGATAACATTTTGAAAACTTTAGCCACGTTGGGTCAATGTCTCCTTTTTTGGACATTTGACTACATTTTAACAAGGAAGCGATATGTAGATATTGATGGTAGTATGCTCTTCCTGGCTTTCAAACTTGAATTTTTTCAAATAAACACCCAACTCGTTCTTGCCTGCAATTACAAAATCAAAATTAACCAAAGCGTACTTAGCTCATTATTACTTCTTCCATTATTTGCCGCCATCGCACTAAACAGTTTCTGATTCCAAAGTAGCCGTTAATCTGTAAAATAGTAAGCATTTATTTATTTATTTCTTTATGCACATTTATAAGAACAAATTTTTTATTTTCAAACACACTTACATATCTCGCTTCCCAAAAAATATTTTCTTTTGAAGAAATTAATTTCGAATAAGGTGCACCTTATTCTAATAGTTACATTAGCTTGGATTTTAGGTAAAATGTATTGTACAAATTACCGAGTGGCATAGTTGAAAAACCAAAGTTTTTTATTTTCATACAAAAAACATTACCTATGCAAGCTTAGTTAATGTTACCTCTTATATTTTTTTGTGTATAGGTCACAAGAATGTGTTTAAATAAAACTTTGTTCTTTTGTTCTATTAAATATTGGTAAACATTTATATGTATATTTATTCGATATTTCGAACACCGTCGGTGCTCTTCTTCAGGAACTAGAAATTTTTACAAAACATAAAAACAAACAAATTATTTAAAAATATCGTGATTAAAAACACTATTTATCACAATTTTTATAATAAAAATTAGAATGAAAAATTTAAAAAAAAATTAAAAACGAATTTTTTTTAAAACTTAAGATACAAAATATTTATAATTAATTAGTTATGCCTTACTTTTGAGTAAAGCCGTCTATCCGTTCTAAGTGGGAGTTATAAGCTTACTGAACATTTTTTCTTTTGTTTATATTTCTATATAATATGTCTGTATATATGCGCCCAATTTTCGGTGTCTGATTTATAATTCATTCGTATGTTCGCAAGAGTATTTATTATATGTAACATTTCTAAAGTAAATCTCTTTTTATAATTATTTTCTTGTTGTAATACTGTTACATCATTTAAATTTGGAGTGTGTGCATTCATTGCACAGTGGGCTACTGTTTTTTGTTCGGTTTCTCCTTTTCGAGTGTTATGGTCCGACTTGTGTGCAGCTTAATGATATTTGTTGCCATAGTGTAATGTCCAGTATCCCGGTAAATTTGGCAATTGATATAATAGAGAAAAGTTGGGGAGAAATAGCTACTTTCACCAAGATACCAGAAGACTTGTTTTTTGATATATTAAAATTTTGTGTAAAAGAAACCAGATACTTTAAATACAACGTTAAAATCTACGAACAATTAAAAGGAATGCCTATGGGCTCACCCGCATCGCCGGTGATTGCAGACATAGTTATGGAGGAGTTACTCAACAAAACTTTTGAGAAATTAGAGAACAAACCGCGAATTTTAAACAAATACGTTGACGATCTTTTTTGTATAACAATCAAAAATGCTGTTCAGGAAACTTTAAATGCTCTAAACAGCTACCACCGACAAATACAATTTAAAAAAGAAGTTGAAAATGATGGAAAACTGCCTTATTTGGACCCATTAGTAATGCGCCAGCGTAACACAATCACAGTAGGCTGGTACAAGAAACCAACAGCCTCATGACGGATAATCAATTTCCATTCGAACCAGCCGAAGCACATCAAGATCAACACGGCACAAAATTTTGCAAAAAGGGTATTACTAATTAGTGATGAAATATTTCATAAGAAAATTTTTAGAAAAATAAGAAAAACATTGCAGAAAAATAGTTTCACTTACACTATGGCAATAAATATCATTAAGAACGCTATTAAAAATTTAAACAAAGTATCTGAAAAATATCCGGAAAAATTTTTTAAATCGATGACACATGTTCCAGGGTTCTCGGAGAGAATTGTACATTCAAATATATATGATAAGAAAACCGTAAACATCACACTGAAAACAAATTACACATTAAATAGCCTTTTCACGAGTACAAAAACAAAAATTGACATATTAGATAAATCAAATGTGGTATACAAAATTCCTTGTAACGGTGACGGGTCCAATGTATGTAGAAATGTAGAAAGCATATATTGGAACAACGAAATCAAAGCTACGAACGAGATTGGCAGCACACAAATCGGACCATAAAACTCGAAAAGGAGAAACCGAAAAAAAACTGTGCTAGCAGCCCACTGTGCAATGAATGGACACACTCCAAATTTAAATGATGTAACAGTATTACAACAAGAAAATATTTATAAAAAGAGATTTACTTTAGAGATGTTACATATAATAAATACTCCCGCGAACATACGAATGAGTTATAAATCAGACACCGAAAATTGCGCGCATATATACAGACATATTATATCGAAATATAAACAAAAGAAAAAATGTTCAGTAAGCTTATAACTCCCACTTAGAACGGATAGACGGCTTTACTCAAAAGTAAGGCATAACTAATTAATTATAAATATTTTGTATCTTAAGTTTTAAAAAAAATTCGTTTTTAATTTCTTAAAAATTTTTCATTCTAATTTTTATTATAAAAATTGTGATAAATAGTGTTTTTAATCAAGATATTTTAAAATAATTTGTTTGTTTTTATGTTTTGTAAAAATTTCTAGTTCCTGAAGAAGAGCACCGATGGTGTTCGAAATATCGAATAAATATACATATAAATGTTTACCAATATTTAATAGATCAATAGAACGAAGTTTTATTTAAACACATTGTTGTGACCTAGAAAAAAAACCCAAATATAATTTAACAACCTAAGGTCGAAGAAATTAAGAAACACTTATTTAAAAAACTTACTTTTTTAAAATATGTTTCATTTTAAAAAAGGTATCTTTTTAAAAAGGTACCTTTAAAAATTGCCTTTGTAAAAAAGAACCTTAAAAATCCTTTTAAAAAAGTATTTTGTATAAAAATACCTTTTCAAGAAAAGAAGCTTCTTAAAAAAGTAGATTTAAGAAAGTACCTTTTAAAAAAAGTAAATTTTAACTATTTAAAAAAGTCCCCGTTACAAAAAAGTACCTTTTTAAATAAAGTACCTTTAAACATTTTTTTTAAATACTTTTTTAAAATAAAGGTCCTTTTTAAAAAAGGTACCTCTTTAAAAAAAGTACCTTATTAAAAAAAGTACCTTTTTAAGAAATTACATTTTAAAAAAAGTACCTTTTTAAAAAAATACTTTTTTAAAAAAGTATCTTTTTAAAAAAATATTTTTTTAAGAAAGTATCTTTTTAAAAAAGTACGTTTTTAAAAAAAGTACCTTTCAAAATAAAAACCTTTTTAAAAAAGTACCTTTGTAAAAAAGTACTTTTTTTAAGTACCTTTAAAAAAATATCTAATTAAAAAAGGTACCTTTCAAAAAAAATTACATTTTTAAAAAAAGTTCCTTTTTTAAAAAAAAAGTACCTCTTTTTAAAAAAGTACCTTTTCAAAAAATTAACTTTTTAAAAAAAATACTTTTTTAATAAAGTACCTTTCTAAAAAAGTACCTTTTTAAAAAATTCTTTTTTACAGTACCTTTTTAAAAAAAGTACATTTAAAAAAAGTACATTTAAGAAAAAAAAAGAATTTAAAAAGTATTTTTTTAAGTAATTTTTTAAAAAGGTGCTGTTCTTAAAAACGTACTTTTGCAAAAACGTCCTTTTTTTAATAACGTACTTTTTTAAAAAGGTATTTTTTTAGAAAACTACATATATTAAAAAAGTATATTTTCAGAAAAAGTACTCTTTTAAAAAAATACATTATTAAAAAAGTAACTTTTTAAAAAATAGCATTTAAAAAGTACTTTTAAAAAAGTAATTTTTTAATAAGGTTAATATAAAAAAATTTTTTTAAACGTACTTTTTTAAAAAGGTACTTAGAAAATTAAATTTAAAAAAAGTTTTTCTAAAAACTATATATTTAAAAAAGTAGCATATAAAAAAATAGCATTTAAAAAAAGTTGCATTTAAAACAAATACCTTTTTAAAAAAGTTTGAAAAAGGTACAGTTTTAAAAGGACTTCCTTAAAAAAGTAACTTAAAATAAAGTACCTTTTTAAATAAAAGTAGCATTTAAAAAATGTACCTTTTTTTTAAAAAATTACCCTTTTAAAAAAGCACATTTTTAAAAAGAACTTTTTTAAAAACAGTACCTTTTGAAATCTTTCTGAAATAAATATGTACATTCATTTAAAAAAGTACAAAAGAAAGTACAAATTTTGAGCTACGTAACTCCAGAACTAAGTTTGGCCACGCAATTATATTTTTATTTTTCACTCTTTCAGATAGGCTACCATTTATTTTACAATTAACGGTTCACATCATTTGTTATTCAAGCGGTTTTCCGTGTTCTTGTTAAAAGTAGTTGGTTGACTACACTTCAATATGTATGTGGAAAAAACAAACAGCTGATAGCTTAATTACCCCGTAGGCCATGTCTTCAAGACTTCAACGATGTATATTCGAAACAATTATCTATAACCGACGATGAATTGACGACATTTAAAGCCAACTATTGACGACATTTTTGAATAAAGGGCACAAATGTCGTTGATGACAACGTTAGTAACATGTTACTGAAGTTGTGGTCAATGAATAATAATAAAATTTAAAAATGTAATAATCAAAACGAACGCACAACCTCCGCACTGATAGGCTAGTACGCTACCTACTAGCCTACCGAGGTATTTAAAAAACTTTGTACATAAACACGTTTTGTGAGCAACTTAAACTCTTTAATCTACATAAATGGATGTAGGACAACTTCGATGCAGTTGTTACTTTTGTTGTCGGCAATAGAACCGTACACACGACAGCTTCGATGTATTTTTTACTCATCTTGTCATCAATAAAACAGTATACACGACAACTTCGATGTAGTTGTTACTCTTGTGTTCGACAATAAAACTGTACTGACGATAACTTCGATACAGTTGTTTCCCATCTTGTCGGCAATAAGGTTTCTTAGCATATATGTACATATTTTCATAATCTTGTCAGGACAAATTCTTTATACACGCCAACGTATACCACCTTGTCACCAAACTTATTTCGAAATGTGTTTTATGCGCGACAGATCAGTGATTGTCTTGCAGACATCATCGATGAAAATGTCGTCGGTAACAACTGGGACTGCAGAGTATTATTTGGTGCGGCATATTATGTATGTATATGTATGTGCATAGAATGGTATGTATGTACATAATTGAAATTTTTAAATAAATTTGTATAAAAAGAAATACATAATAAGTACATGCATATATTGATTTTTAGTTTAAATACGAAATGGCGACACAAGTGAAGCTTTGCCACAACAAAAACCAGATTCGAAGCCGAAAGTTGCAAGAGAAAATTTGGTGGAAAACAAAATCATGTATTTGGGCTGTTTGATCACAAGCAAGGCATATTCATTACAGGCACCACCATAACTAAAACAAATACAACACCAAAAAACACATGTATTTTGTTAGTAGAAATACCCCAGAAATATGTCAAATCCAAAATCTCAAATTTACTAACACATGCCCGTTGCTGATAGAAAACTCCCAGACATGTGTCAAAATCTATTGTCTGTGTGACGCACACATTCTCAAATTATCAAAAACAGCTGTTCTTGTAGTGGTACCTGTTCAACCTACCTTGATCACAAGTGTTTCAACGGCATGTATTTGTTTAAGTGTGACCACATGGTGAATATGTTTTCCCATGTTAGTACCTGCCGTTATTTGACAGCTGTTTGAAAAAACAAAACGGGCAAAGAAATGTGCGTAGTGTGGCCACAAAACAAATTGTGTATGTATTTAAGCTATCTTTACATGGTACAGTATTTTTCGGTTAATTGACCCTACGGTTAATTGGTTTCCACGCTTAATTGAACCACATGATCGGGCAAAAAAATATTGCATACGAAAACACATGTAAATTTCCTTGGATAATTGCACACGGTTAATTGATTTTCCCGCTTAATTGGTTCAAAATTCATGTCATCAAAAATAAATTTCCTCTTACTTTTACCCGGTTAATTGCATTATTATTGAAAAATAATCTGGCATTTTTGCTCATACATATTTGACATAATTCGTGAAAAGCACGGGTGGCATCTCTACTAATTTTATTTTACTAAATTTTATTTTTTTGTAAAACTAATGTGCACATAAATAATGCATTTAATAGTACATATGTACCTACAATAATAAATACCTGCGTATACACATATATGTACATTTTTTTCTGTTACTTACATTTTTTTCGCTTAAGGTAAAAAAATTATGTTGAAAAACTTAAAGTGCACATATGCGATTTCTTTTAATTCATTAGTAGTTCCAATTATGCGTGATTTCTGTAATTGAACAAACTGTTCAATTAAACGGGATTCTTGTAATTGAACGAATTTTTCAATTAAGCGGGTATCGGCTAATTGGTTTCCCGGTTAATTGAACAAAAAGTTGTGCAAATTTTGATGTGCAATTAACCGAAAAATACTGTAATACAAAGTATTAAAGACTGTAGAATCAACATATTATGAAATTCTATTCGTGCTTAAAACAAGAGAACAAAAGTCTGTTGTAAGTATTTTTCATGTTTTGTAATGAACAAGATATGGAAATTTGACTCTATAGTATTTGTTAAACTAAATTAATATATAGGATTCATTGGCAAGCAAGATGGGGTTAAGAGAATTGTAAGATCTACGGGAGCCATTTAATTCCGCTAGCAGTCAGTGGGTGGGGTGGGTTTTTATCTTAGTCAATTTTCCCTTGCCAAGATGGTAGTCAATACATAAATATTATTATAGACTCCCTATAAACTAATAATGTATAAGTGGACTAGGTTGTTGATGTACACAATAATGATGTAGAAAATGCCCCATATTTTAAGCAACGATATAAACGGAATGGAGACAAGTCAATCAGATAATGCAAACTTTGTTAAATATATTTTATTTATTATCTCAAGATGTGATTGAGAGTTACGCCTCTTTACCCTCCCTGCCTTTGATCTTAGGGCGTTAAATAGTTTACTAAGATCCCTACTTTAACGTCTCATATTTAAGAATTCAAGATTTATTCAAACTGTATAAATTATAGTATAAATGTTAGCGAAATTCATATTTGAATCCTAAACATTAGATGCATGTAGTATATAAAAAAAAACCTTAGCAAAACTATCGATAATAAACTTATAGTTTAAAATATTTTATCAACACAATTATATTACGGCTTATTAATTATCGCGACGAGTAAGAGTTTATAACTTTTCCAGAGCAATTGCAATAATAATAAAGAGACCAACGAAAAATACTCTCTTAATTTGATTACCATTAATCAATAAATTATTATTAGTTTGTTTTTTCTCCGTCAGTTGTGTCTTGGTTTTACATCGAATTGCAAAAGCAAAAAAAAAATAGAATATAGAATGTAGTGTAATTGAAATGAAGATCGCGGCAGATACAAATAAATAACATAAGAAAAAAAATTTAGCTCAAAAGAAGAACAAACACCAAATATGATTTAACAGTCCTCCCTCTTAAAGCATGCTATGAATATTAATATGTTTGTTCAAATATGTTCAAATATTGATCCGAATGAAAATTTTGTTAAAATTAGTATTAAAAGTTATAAATCCTTAGCCAATGTAATGTAATTAATTAAGAGATTTTGGGCTTCTGAATTTTAAATCCTATAGGAACTATTTATAATTGCAAAACAATTGGGTAAAACAACTCACCAGAAATAGTTATAATTTCACTGCAACTGCGGGATGAAGGGGCCTCGTCATTCGGCTGGCTGTTGCTGACTGGAAGAGGTTAAAGTTTATATATGTAGCTTTTTGCAATTATATGAATTCCCTTCACAAAGTGTTCTTTTAAATATGTATGTATGTATGTCTAAAGTAAAGGTAATTTAAATGTTATTAGATATTTAGATTAATAAAAAAAAACTTATTATATATTGATCAGTTTGTTTAATACAGCTAGGTGTCCATATGACTAATGACTGCCAAGTAAATTTAAAGTATCATAAAGATTGGGGGCTTCCATCTTAACAATTTTACTTCGGAAGTGTATGCTACAATATCTGACGGACTTGTGACCATATAGGGAAACACAAAGATGTGAATTGAAGTTACTAACTATCACAACACCCACACCAAATCGAAAGAGTTAACTGAAAATATTCCCAGAACGTTAATGGGATTTTTACCTTCCAACAGCAATATGGACACTAACCATGTATTAACAAGTTTATCATATTCCCAAAAACTACGTTAATGTATACGAATACCAGACAATAAATTTTTTGTTTGTGGTGACTAATGCATCTGTCCATCGATGAGTATTCCAGTGCAACTATGAAACATAGGTACATATGTCACTCCCGCTACGTTGGCTCCAATTATTCGGCAGAATTGTTGAATTAAGTTCCGTTTCTAGCGTCACTGGCTATATTTTGTACGTTTTTTATGACACAATGGCTTAGTCCAAAATTTCTGTATACAATCTTTTTGTGTGCTTAATTAGTGCTGTTTTTCGGCAAGTGATACAGTTCAAATTAACTTTTCGGCATTGCATATAATCTTCTTTGTGTATTTCTTTATTCTTTTATGTCCATAACATAAAGAAATCGACGATTCCTTCTCTGGTAGTTATTTGAGCACGGGTGAAAAAAACTGCAGTGGTGGCTCTCTAAATGAGTCCACCACTTTATATAGAAAATTCTGCGAATTTTTGCAGAGCAAATATTTTTTAATCTGGGAGGTGAAGAAAGGCCCAGTTTTGGGAAATAAAAGGCCAAGTGATAAAAAAAAATTGATAAGGCCGCACAATACAGAAATTAGATTGAGATATCTGAGTAAAAAAAAAAGTGTTGATGGCTAATGCTTTAATATATTTTTTAAAAGACAAGACATTTACCTGTATGCTATGTTGACAATATACCTATATACCCAATACTTCGGTATCTTAATCTCAGGTTATTAGTTTTTCACTTTTTAGATAACTTGATGCATGTCGTTTCTTGTTCGATGTCAGATGTAAAAGAATTTCCGATTGCCATGAGGTTGGCTAAGGAAGCAATTTGTTCAAGCGAAAGTTGCGTTAAGTAATCACTATCAAACAAGCACAATTACGATATTGGGCTTAAAAAACTATGCGCACAAATATGATAACCTGCGTTTTTATGCGTTGTTATGCGTGATTCACCGTTGAAAAGTATTTATTACGTTTTATTGGTAATATGTGCTATCAAGCCATCTGATTACTAAACATTGCTTTTTTTCCGTTTGCTATTAATAGGTAGATCCAAATTTGAAGTTTCTTTGCATTTACCCCTCAGGTTTATATTTACCCCAATTAAATACATATACAACAACTCGTAGCACATGATAATATGTTAAGGAACTGAACTTTACTAATAGAAACAGACACAGTAAAGCTTGAATCATTATTGTTTCATTTGAATGCATATATAACTCATGAATTGTTAATCCAAGAAAATTTATTATGCAAAATTGTACCCTACAAACCGCGTAATACTGGATTCTTGAGAAACAGTATTAAGAGGAAATATTACAATATGGTGTTCCTAGGGCCTTAAATCCTTAGCATGATATGTACCCAGCACTTTGCCATCTGTATCCTGTAATATGTAGTAATTACTACCAACCTTTTCTTTGATAATCGCTTTTATATATAGTGGGGCTAACTTTGCATTAAATTTCTTTTCAAAATTGCTTTGCGCAAAATTTCGGCGGTAAATTTCTTGCCCTACTTGATATGAAATAGGTCTGGCACGCAAATTATATTGGTTTCTATTGTTTTCATACGCCTTGCTAATGTGTTCTTTTAGACCTTTCCGTATTAAATAAAGCTCATCCTCTCTGTGAAGGCGTACGTGCGGCTCTGCTAACATTTTAAGATTTTTGAGTGATCATTTCTACCCCAAACATAGCCTTATATGGTGAACACTGAATTGCCTGGTGGATCGAGTTTCTTAGGGCACAACTAATTTCACTGAGATTCTGATCCCATAACGTCTGATCATGTTTTAAATAGGATCTTATGCCTGCTAAGATAGAGCGATTTACGCGCTCCGACGCATTCGATTGCGGAGAATATATTGCTGTGTAGGTGTGAGTAATTCCCAAAGATGTTAGAAAGGCGTTAAATTCATTAGATTTAAATTGTGATCCGTTGTCACTCACCAAAATCTCCGGCACGCCAAAAATGTGAAAAACATTCTTCAGCAGGTAGTCTTGAATGATGCGGGAAGTAAATTTTATCACGGGGAAGAGCCAATGAAATTTGGTCATGTGATCTAACACAATTAACAAACCTATGTTCCGTTGTTTGCTGCGGGGATATGGGCCCAACAGGTCAACGTACATACACTGCAATGGCCTAGAAGTTTTTACGGCCTTGCCCATCTCTGGGGTTGTTAGAAAATTAGGGGCTTTCGTGGTCTTACACGTTGGACAGGAGCGAATATACTCGCGCACATCACTAACGAGCCCAGGCCAAAAAAAATGGCGTCTGATCAGATCGACAAAGCTTCCAGCATGCATTCTCATGAGTTATGTGCCCATCATAATGTTCTGTACGAACATATATGTAATTTTCAATAATTTTTATGTCTGGAAAGTTAGAAGGATTTGTATTTATTCTCGCTTTTATTTCCGTATAGTCATCATCGTTAAAATGCGATGAATTAAGATCTATTTCCGGCCCCGAAAGTTCTATACTACTAACCTCATCATAAGGAATCCTTGAAAGGGCGTCTGGGACAACATTGTCTTTCCCTTTTCTGTGAGTTATTCAAAATTTATAGCACTGTAATTTGAGGACCCAACGCAACGCGCAAGACGACCTTGGAGATCGGGCTGTTTAAGCAAGCTCACTAAGGATGCATGGTCGGTAATAATTTCGAAGTCTTGTAATTCAAGGTAACACCTAAATTTCTTTATCGCCTCAACTGCAGCCAAGCACTCACGTTCAGTGACGCTATAATTGCGTTGTGCTCTGTTCAATTTTTTAGACATGAAGGCAATCGGACGTTCGTTTCCGTCGTTATCGAATTGAACTAAAACAGCACCTATGCCGAAATCGCTGGCATCACAGTGCACATAAAATTTACGGTCGAAGTCAGGATTTGCTAGCACCGGGGCAGACGTTAAACGTTTTTTTATTTCCTCAAAAGAAATTTGCTCCTCCAGTGTCCAGTTAAACTTTCTTTTCGTTGAGAGCACCTCGGTAATCGAAAAAACAATTGTAGAAAAATTGGCAATAAACCGACGGTACCAGCCTGCTAGGCCTCAAAACCCGCGGACTTGCTTTAAATTTTTAGGCAGTGGCCAATTTCGGATATAACTTTTGATATAACTTTTTCAGGGTCAGTTTTAATTCCGCCATTTCCTATAACGTATCCCAAGTAATTTACTTCTGTTACGCAAACCCGTGATTTTGCGATATTAAGCGTTAAATTAGCTTTTCTAAACTCTTCCGATATTCGGACTAGTATAGACAAATGAGTTGAAAAATCTTCCGAAACAATTATTAAGTCGTCCAAATACCCGAATACGCAATGACGCAATTCTGGAGGAATCAGCTGATCCATCAGTCGACATATGGTGGATGGCGCATTGCAGTGGCCAAATGGCATGACTCCAAATTGATATAACGGGCGCCCTGGCACCGTAAAAGCAGTGAGTGGTTTGGATTCCTCAGATAATGAAATCTGCCAATATGCATCTTTGAGAGCAAGCTTAGTTATAACATTGGCTCTTGGCAATCTAGAAAATATACCCTCATTACTGGGTAGAGGATAGGCATCCTTCTTCGTAGCTAAATTGAGCTTACGTGCATCGAGACATAAACGTACTTTGTTGGGTTTTAGTACTAACCGCATGGGTGAACTCCAAGGCGAATTTGATGGTTCTATCACTCCCAGTTCAAGCATTCGGTCAATTTCTTGAAACATAAGTTTCTCCACCGCTGGAGAAACAGGGTAATAACGTTGTTTCACTGGTGTACTATTGCCTACGTCAATCAAGTGGGTAATAAGAGTCGTCCTGCCTAGCCCCTGTTTTTCAAAACTAGGAAATAGTTTAATGATTGTGTTAAGTTGTTGACGTTGCTCCGAATTTAGAGGGTACTCCTCAGCGGAAATAACATCTTCAGTTTCATTATGAATATTTGTTAACACATCCGAATTAATGCTGAAGGAAAACAAATCTGAAAGATTGCTCAAAGAAGTTTCATTACCATTAGCTATTATAATATCTCCAAAAACGTCTGGAGCTAAATTAAAAGTCTGCCAAAAATCCAGACCCAAAATTAATCGTTGGCTTACAGATGGTACCACCAAAATTTTCAATTTTTTACATTTGTCTTTAAAGGAGACGTCTACATTTATATAACCGCTAGCTTTTTGAGGACGTCCATCGGCAGTCTTAACGAATAATTTTATCGGAACGAATTCCGGAAATTTAGAAAAATCAGTTGATGCTAAGTCTGATCCTATACATGACACATTGGCTCCGGTATCCAATAAACCAAACTATTTAAAAGAAAGCAATTTAACCGAGGCATAGTATAGCTTATCTGCAGGATTAGCTATAATTGATGACAAAATATATTTCGAGGACAATTTACGATTTTTATAATATTTTCGTAGCCGAACAGTGGACCGATTTTGCTTCTTTGTAGAATCAGATAATGCGGAAATATAAAAAATAGCATTTTTGGTATTTATATAATTTTGCCATTTTTTGTGGAAAGGTAATATTGGGTATAGCTTTGGTTGCGGTTGGTTTAGCTTATCGCGAGACAAGAAAATTTCATAATTTTTAATAATTTTTATTTTGTGGGATGGGTAAAGAGGCGTAACTCTCAATGACATCTTGAGATAATAAATAAAATATATTTAACAAAGTTTGCATTATCTGATTGACTTGTCTCCATTCCGTTTATATCGTTGATTAAAATATGGGGCATTTTCTACATCATTATTGTGTACATCAACAACCTAGTCCACTTATACATTATTAGTTTATAGGGAGTCTATAATAATATTTATGTATTGACTACCATCTTGGCAAGGGAAAATTGACTAAGATAAAAAGCCACCCGTAGATCTTACAATTCTCTTAACCCCTTTGTAAATTATTTTGTTTAATTTTGTTTCCGAAAAATCTTGCGTTACTAGAAAGAAATGATGGAAAGATCACCTCCACGTTCACAATCTCCGTCTTCGCAACACTCGGTCTCGCAGACAACTGCAATACAGTCCTCGGCTGTACCAGTACTTAGCGATGACAAATAGTGCATAATTTGTAATGACAAAATGTCTGAGGTAGACGAGTGTACAATGATTTCAGAGTGCACTCATGTTTTTCACAGTAAGTGTATAGAACACTCTTTATCGCAATCATCCGAATGTCCAAATTGTAAGAGGACCTGCGCCTTGTCGGAATTGAAGAAAATGCAACCGCAGGCTAAAGGTCAAGCTCTTGGTAAGCCTAAGTCTAATCGTGGTAAACATCGTGGTGCTCTGGCTCAGCAGTACAACACGAGAAGTCACGCTCGAAATATTTTTGCAGAGCCAAACCGAAATAACCTGATTGACATAAGCCTTAATCAGGAACCTGAGTTTGGAAATCCTCCAACTCCAATTCCTTTACCATCTCGCTCAAACTTAAATCAAAACTCTCAACATAATACATTTGTTAGGCACTTACCTAATATCACTCAACCAGCCGCTGATTATTGTCAAATTAATCAGATGATTGAACATACGGTATCGCGTTTATTAAGTAATCTACAGTTACTGTCACAACCTCCGTTACCAGCGCTTCATGCACGAGCTACTGGTAATCAGATGACCATGCCAATAGCCCAAACACCAAATAATAATATACCTATCTGTAATTCTCGCGGGAACTGTAATAGTTCATTTGATGAACATTTTATGGTAAGGTCTGACAAAATAACGTCAGTAATACAGAACTGGCACATAAAATTTGATGGTTCCAAAGAAGGCATTGGGGTTGACGAGTTTTTATACCGGGTCAGGGTTTTGACACGTGGACATTTCAATAACAACCTCTCTGTAATATGTAAAAATTTTCATATTTTGCTTAGTGGTCGTGCCAGAGAATGGTACTGGAGATACCACAAGCAAGCGGAAACCATAAGTTGGGATGACTTCTGTGCAGCTCTGAAGTATGAGTACAAAGATTTTAAATCTAGCTTCGATATCCACGAGGAGCTCAGGAATAGGAAAATGAAACCCAATGACAATTTTGAGAGTTTTTATGAGTCGATCTCTTCTATCCGAGATCGTCTGGATAAGCCGGTACCAGAAAGTGAGTTAATTGAAATTCTTACAAGAAACCTTCGCTCGGAAATCAGACACGAACTTTTATATGTACCAGTTTATTCATTAGCTCATTTGCGAAAGCTCGTACAAATGAGAGAAAATCTACTAGGCGATGATTATTTTCGAAAACATATTCCTTCTAAAGTAAATCCAAGTATTTGTGTACGTCGACAAATTGCAGATATTGAGTTCATTGAAGACAAAGCCCAGAATAATGCTGTTTTAGAACCACAATTTTCGGTAGATGCAATTCAGCACTCCCCTAAATGTTGGAACTGCGATCAGGTAGGCCATTTTTGGGAGGATTGCCTAGAAGAAAGAAAGATATTTTGTTACGGTTGTGGGGAGAAGAATACCTACAAGCCACAATGCGTAAAATGCTCATCGAAAAGAATAGTATCAAAAAACTTCCAGCCTCCGAATTTTGCTCGAAGCCGTCCCTAGGAAAAGTGCAGTTGCAACCGGCTTGCACAGATTTAACACCTAACACTGACACCACCTTATCCCACAGTTTTCACCTCTGGTATGATGATAATACATAAGTTTCTAAAATGGTTTAGAAAATAAACATTTACCGAACGCTTGTCACATTTTGTATCCGTTTACATGATAAGATTTTTTTCATTTTAAAATTTTTAAACATGAACATACATATTTGAAGCAAATGTTTCCCCATTGTGACCGTACCTTTAGTAACGCATGATCTCGGAACCAGTGCTGCCACAACCAAAAAATTATTACAACCAAAATTTTTGAAAAAATTACCAAATGTGGACAAATATAACCAAATTTTAAATGCATTGCTTTAATTGAAAAAAACATTAGCGGAGTTCGGTGTTTAATGCAAATGGTCTTGCGAAAGTGCAAATGCAAAATATCGTAACTTTTTTTATAAAAAACAAAATGACAAAAATTTTATAAAAAAAGCTACGATTTGCATTTTCGCAAGACTATTTGCAACAAACAGTGAACTGCGCTATTAAAATTTATTTTATGTTGCATTGAAATCAAGGTTGAAAATGGAATCGAATACTAGGTATTGATACCAGGATAATCATTTTTTAAATTTCGGTATCATGAACGGTAACTGTATTTTTTATTTCGGTATCGGTATTACCGGTACATACCATTCGCTACCGAGATTAAAATACCGGTATTAATGATGAAACAGAACAAGTCTGCAAATACAGGCTAGACGAGTTTTTTCATACAAATTGACAATAATCATACGCCGTAAAAAGCAGTCATGACATAGAATCTATTTTATTTTGAGAACGTTGTTTCTCATGCTATCAATTTTAGCCACTCATTCTCTCAACAATGTTGCCGTGTTTTAATAAAATTGCATACATTTTTCAAAGGAAATATAACAACAAAACAAAATAAACAATAATATGATAATTTTGAAGCTACTGTCGTCGATTTAGTTTTGGACCTGTTTATTTTTGCAGCGTTTTTGCCTGAAGTTGCAGACTTCTTCTGTTTCATCATTTAGTGTTAAGATTTTTAATTCAGACAGTATATATAGCAAAAAATCTTTCTTTATTAAAATATTTCAAAAAGGGAGCATTTTTACGTAAAGTAAACTTTAATATTTAAGAAATTTATTATTTGACATATTGTCACAACTTTATTTTTAAATGAAGTTTATTTGCAGATGGCTAAATTTCTTAAAGGTTTAATTTAGATTTTATTTTTTATTTTGCCTTATAAATAGTTTTATTGTTATGCAATGGATTTCTAATAGTATAAAGGTGTAGAAAAATAAAATAGATTCATATCGAATACAAATTATTTGCTGGGTTCTAAGACTACTACGCTTATTTTATTCATTAGTGATTTTCATTAGTAAATTCTCAAATGCTTTTTGAAAGTCTGTGCATAAGACAAGAGGTTTGTAACTGTTCAAATTTGTAGTTGAAGTCTACTGACGATTTGGTAAAGCTCCAATGAGATGCATATAGACAATGCTTAACCATATGGAAATAAACTTCATTTAAAAGCAAACTTTAACATAAAAAAAAGACGAGTGGTGTCTTGGGGACACCCGGTTATAGCTATGCTCCTTTCTATAGGAATATAGAGACGGTTATAAATTAACTTATTAATCAAACCATTTTTTCCTTTTATCAAATAAAGAAAGAAAATCAGTAAGGTATGCTTTGGAATTTCTTTTAATTACGACTTAAAAACAAATTTGTGCTATATATTTGAAAATTGGAAAAAGGAACGTCCCTAAAGTAAACTTCGAATTTTTATACGAATACGAGTGTTAAACGTTACAAGCAACAACGATAAAATAAAGATTTCTCTGAAACGACAACAATTACATATCAAATGAAAACAAAAAGAAACAAATACTTTCGTCTCGTGTCTTGTTGATAATAAACAAAAACAAATTTATATTAAAGTTCGAATTTTAAGTACAAGCAAACCAAAACCAAAAGAAATTTATAACTGTAATAGTGTCGATTATTTTTGTTACGAAACACAAAATTGCTAGCTCGCCGTCCGCCATAAATAGCATAGCTATAAAAATTCTTTAAGTTTTACATCTTTTAAAAATATTATTTCTTTATAAGCTTACGTATACATATATGTTTACTTACTTATATTTAAAAAATGATTTATTATGTATAAACAAGTAAATTAAAGAAACTGCAGCTTTTGTAATGCATACCTCTAAAGCAGTGACGGCCAAAAAGAGAAATGAGAATGTTTAGTTGTGTTTAACAAAAGTGAGAGTGTATTGGTTTTCTTTTGTTTGCGTTGTTGGATTGTTTTACTATTTTTGCTTATATATGTTAAATGTTAACTTATTATGTTTAAATATTAAGTTTGTTTAAATATTTTTGGGTTTGTGTGTTAAAATTATGTAATGAATGATTTAATAAAAAAAATTAAATATATGAATTCAATTGTTTGCAATTAATAAATTATTTTTTTTTTTCTTTAAGAAAACAAGACGTAAGTTCTTTTCACATAGTATGTTATCTTAAAAATAAGTTTAAAAGTAGTATAATTAATTGGTTTTCAGAGGTTATGTGTATTAAAATTAAGTAATGAAAGATTTAATAAAAATAATACATATACGTAAATTCAATTCAAATCGTATTTAATGATGACTTAATTTAAAAATTTATGATTTACTAAAAAATAAATATATATAAACGTAAATTTAATTCAAATCGTGTTTAAGTGTTTAAATTATGAAAAATAAGTTTAAAAATATCATATATGTATTATGATTAAAAAATTAATATTTATGAACGTAGATTTAATTCAAATGGTTTTTAAGTGCTTAAATTATGAAACTCAATTAATTTATCTATGTCAATTTCTTTGTTGTAACATTTAATTTTGAGCAAAGTTTCTACATGCTTGTCAGACAATTTATTTCGATATTTGCTTTTAATTTGAGACAACGACGAAAATGTTGCCTCGCATATATATGTTGTCGAAAACATTGAAATAAGATTCAATATAAGATCCCTACTGGCACCATATTTTTTGGGACAAATATTTTTCCAAAATGGAATACCAGTTTCCAATGGTAACGATAAATCGTTTCTCTTATTGCCCAGTTCTTGTTGAATATTTAATGGTACATTTTCCATTGAACATGTCACTGGGTTGTTATAAATATTAACAACCCATTGCATGCCAAAAATATCTTTAAATCTTAGTTTAAAAGTTTCTATAAGTTTTTTAAGTTCTTCTGAAAAGAGGTTTAATTTATTAAAATTTGGAAATTTGGAATGTATTTCCGAAACTTTTTCAAAATTTAACAAATTTTGGGAAGCCATTTGATTTTTCAAAATCACTAATTTTCTGCTAAATTCAGTGATTGCATATAATGTTTCGCAAATGTTTTTATATTTTCCCTGTAAAACTAAATTTAAATTATTAATGTGCCGGGTTATGTCAGTAAGGAATGCTAATTCCAATAAGAAGTCGGGACATTTAATGGCAGTCAGCAAGTCTGTGTCCTTTGGGGAGGCCTCAGATTGCAAGAAAGCATCAATTTCCACTCTTAGGCTAAAGAGTCGCTCTAAGCTTTTCCCTCGACTTAGCCATCTCACTTCCGTGAACAAAAGGACGTCTGCATACTCCGCATTTACTTCCTCCAAAAATGCCACCAACTTCCTATGCATAAGAGCATTATGACCACCTCTTAAACGATTTATTATTTTAATGGCTGTTTTCATTGTATCAGCAAAGCCAAGAGATTTAGCGAATAGGGCTTGTTGATGTATGATGCAGTGAAATGTTGGAATATTTATTCCTGCTTTTAATAAGCGCCCTACAAAGCCCTCCTTTCGCCCAACTAAAACGGCTGCACCGTCCGTACAGACAGCAGAAAACTTATTTCTGTTTATTAAGGACAAAACATTCCGCTCAAAAGATGAATAAATCGTCTCACCATTAACGTTTCCATAGAAGGATTCAAGTTTTAATATTTCTTCAAAAGAATTAAAATTATCGTCTATTGTGCGAATACAAATGATCATTTGGCTGGTGTCATTATTGTCAAGACTTTCGTCGAAACAAACCGAAACGAATTTAGCATTTGTAATCCGCTCATTTGTTTCGGATTGTATAAATAACCCAATTTTTTCTGTTCGACGCATAATAGTGTTGCGGGACAAAGCCATTTTATTCACAATATTTTCCATTTGTTTCCCAACATCCCCAAAACATGGAAAAACTGAAATATAAATTTCTTTCCATAATTCCCCATCCTCAAAAGGTCGACCTTTTTTAGCTAAGGCTAAGGAAATTGTATAGGTCGCCTTGAGTTGGACACTTGTTGAGGAAATGATTTGGTCATGATTGGTATTCATGAACTGATTATATTTAATTCTTAAATCTTCTTTTAACTTGATAATTAAATTAGACCTAGCAATTCCAGTAAGAGAATGCATATCTGAGTGGCGGTTATAGTGCCGCTTTAAACTGCATGCAAATTTCTCTTTAATTTTTTGGTTGCAAACAAGGCATTCTGCTTCATTAAAAATATTTAATGAAAATAAAAATGAATTTTCCCAACCAATATCCCACATACTGAATGAAAATCAAAAAATGTATTTATTAAAAATCAAAAATTTAATATATTAAATTTATATAATTTTTAAAAAATTTTATATATATGTTGTATTTTATTTTTTGAATATTTTACCAGTGTACCTATTTCATAAAATTTAATCATAAATTATCAAACAAAGCGACGACAACCTGACTTTGTTGATGCTGGTATGCAACTGAGTTAATTTTTTTGTTTTTTCCTATCTATTTATATTTTTGTTTCGTAAACGTTCGTGCTGTGTGTGTGTGAAACCCGACCAAACTTCGTCGTTTCAACAACAGTTGGCCGTCACTGCTCTAAAGTATCTTTTTGGTTAATTAAAAAAAAACAATAAAAATAAAAGTTTTGACTATACCGATATACAGTGTATACTGTGTATATTATGGGCCTATTCACATATTAAGTAACTCTATTTTCGGAGGTTTTTCCCGCCACCCACCTTCGTAAAGCTCTTTAGAAAATTTTCAGTATAAAGCAAACACCAGTACATTTAAAGAAAAATTTCATATATTTATTTGTTGTTGCTTTGCACTTGCGTGTATACAGTAAAGAACGACAAAAAACTAATAAGACAAAGCTGTCTGTGTATTTCGTATTGCTAATGCCCAGTGATGTGTGTGTGTATTAAAACACACAGCCTATAGCTACCCTGCAGGAAATGCGAATAGTGAAATTGTAGTGATTTACTAGTGACATTGTCAGTAGTACTACTGACCAGGTGTACCCCAGCCAATGTAATCATCTATTGACATTTAACATTAGCTTGTCATTGAAAATTCACCAGTAGACTGTAGCACTACTGACTAAGTAGTTATTTTCGGACCTCATGGAGACATTGACACCAAAGATTCACTATTAAATTTTAGAGGCTCTAGTCCACAATATTTCCTCGCTCGATGCGGATAGTAAAATAGTAGTGATTTACTAGTGGCATTGTATATACTACTACTGACCAGGTGTACCCCAGCCAAGGTAATCGCCTATTGACATATAACATAGGCTTGTCATTGAAAATCTACCAATAGACTTTAGCACTATTGAGGAGGTATTTCTTTTACGACTATATGGAGACAGTTGAACCAACGAATCCCTAGTATATTTTAGTGACCCATACACTTAAACACATATATTTTTTTTAATATTATCTTTTATATAAAAAATTAAACAAATTATTTTTAAATTATTAAGGCCGAAATATCTCTAAAATCTATATACCTTTTTCGATTGTAGCATAAAACATATCAATTGAAATTAACACATTTTTTGATTAGAAATTAAAAAGTTTGCAATTTAGTTTAAAACAACATCAATTGAAATAAAAAAAATCAATTGATATTAAAAAATCCTATTTGAAATTAAAAAATGTAAAATATATATATGTATATATGTGTATTTTCGGTTAAAAAATTGTATTATTATACTAAAAACATTTGTTTAAATTGAACCATTCAATCAGAAGCGGAAGCGGCTAGCCGCCGATCGGCTTGCAACTCTGCTATTGATGGAACATAATAATAAAAAAAGAAAATAAACTATTGACGCTTACGTGAATCTAAATTGATTATTAGGCTAAGGTTCGTAACGTTATATTCAGAAACAATTGGATATGATTAATATTCCAAGGAACAAGGGAAAAATTAACATCAACTTAATTTTTCAACTACACAGCAGAACAGAGTAGCGCAACTTTCGGAAGCCGCTACACTTCCATCGTCAGTGCTCACGTGTATTTGCTATCACCACTTCTCAGGTGGCTCTGTTGAATGTGATTTTAATTCTTATATATACAACTTTTTCGTGAAAATTGAATACGAGAATTAAATCACTCTCAAGCTAATATTAAAGTGCACTTTCCCAGCGTTGCCATCGGTTTATTTTTCTTCATTCCCATTTTTCTGATTTTTGTTCTACTCAAGACAAACTTTTTTGGTTTGATTTTATACTTAAGTATATATGAACATGTAAACATGTGAAAAGCTCAAGCCGCTACACTTCCATCGTCAGTGCTCACGTGTATTTGCTATCACCACTTCTCTGGTGGCTCTGTTGAATGTGATTTTAATTCTTATATATATACAACTTTTTCGTGAAAATTGAATACGAGAATTTAATCACTCTCAAGCTAATATTAAAGTGCACTTTCCCAGCGTTGCCATCGGTTTATTTTTCTTCATTCTCATTTTTCTGATTTTTGTTCTACTCAAGACAAACTTTTTTGGTTTGATTTTATACTTAAGTATATATGAACATGTAAACATGTGAAAAGCTCAAGCCATTAGCTAATTGTTTATTAATATGATTTATTTCGAACGTATTTGCTTTGTGAACCTAAATTGATTATTAGGCTAAGGTTCGTAACGTTATATTCAGAAAGAATTGGGTATGATTAATATTCCAAGGAACAAGGGAAAAAATAACATCAACTTAATTTTTCAACTACACAGCAGAACAGAGTAGCGCCACTTTCGGAAGCCGCTACACTTCCATCGTCAGTGCTCATGTGTATTTGCTATCACCACTTCTCAGGTGGCTCTGTTGAATGTGATTTTAATTCTTATATATACAACTTTTTCGTGAAAATTGAATACGAGAATTAAATCACTCTCAATCTAATATTAAAGTGCACTTTCCCAGCGTTGCCATCGGTTTATTTTTCTTTATTCCCATTTTTCTGATTTTTGTTCTACTCAAGACAAACTTTTTTTGGTTTGATTTTATACTTAAGTATGTATGAACATGTAAAGATGTGAAAAGCTCAAGCCAGTAGCTAATTGTTTATTAATATGACTTATTTCGAACGTATTTGCTTTGTGAATCTTACGTTGACAATGTCACCAGAAATACACTAGAACTGTTGTCTCTAACGTACCTCTACTCGCGCATAAAAAGAAAGTTGTCGACATTTTATCTAGTACAATTGTCGCTAGAGAAAAGAGTGTTGACATAGAGGCATATGTTTCTAGGCTAACTAGAGGGTAAGTGCTTTTACAAAAACCAATGAGCACCAAGCGCGCAGGGCTTGGGCAACGCTAGTATAAAGTATCTAGTCAGTAACGAATCGTTAACCGCCCGCTGGAGTATTACGTAATATGTGAATGGCCTCCATACACAAGGTACATGTAGAAATGTATGTACATATGTATGTATATAAAAAAAAATTCTCTTCTAAACTTTAAATAACTCCGAATTTTCTCGGATGACAACAAACGCATTTAGACTATCATCTTCAAGTATATTCATCGTTGTTATAACCAAAACGCACGGTATTTTGACGACATCGTTTGCCAACCTTGCAATACATACAAAGTTTATTTGCCCTTTATAGTTAAATAATAATTATAAAACAAGAAAACAAAGCAAAAAATGTAATTCTTTTATATATAAAAAGTTTTTACTAATAAATGAAAAATAATGAGAAATTAAATTAAAACAAAAGTTTTTATTTATTTGAGCACTTATTCATAAAAACTATTTTTGTTTTATCAAATTTCCTTACAAAATTAATTTTATTGAATGTTTATAAATTGAAATTTTTGAAGAAGACTGTTACAATAAACACAATTTTTACTTGTTTAACAAGTTAAATATAAAAAATATTCATACGTATTATTATTTTAGGAGAAAAGTAACCAAAACGAAAAAAATATTCTCATCTCCACATTGGAAAAAAAAGTTAAAAATTTTGGCTAGAAATAACCAGAAACGGCAGCTCTGCTCGGAACTATAACAGTTTTCGAACTGAAATTTTAACACAGGTTCGGATCAATCCACGTTAGGTTTTTTGTATCCAATACGTGGCCATGGGGAGGAGTTATTTAAAAAAAACCTACTTGAAGTTCAAAAAGGCAATACATTTGGGGCTAAAACAACGTTTTTTTAGTATTTAAAAAGTAAACGAATTTTTGAACATACTACACACATGTTAATCTTAGGATATTTTCGAACTTAAAAAACAATTAAAAGAAAGCTCAAGTTGAGGCAATACAGGTGTTTTTAAAACGCACGTTTTGTCATTGTTGCACTAAATTTATGGTTTTCGAGCAATAAATGCCATTATAGAGTATTATTTTCAGTTACAGACGAGTAGAAGAGGTAAATATAGTATTCTAAACTAGCTTATACGGTTTATAAGTCGAAAATTCAAAAATTCTTCAAAACTTCTAAAACGTGCATTTGAACTACTATAATATAATTTTTTCAATGTGTATTGAGATAACTAGTTATTTTTTTTACCTTCGTTTATTAATTTTAGTATCTAGTTTTTATTATTATCAATTTCAACATTAATTATTTCCTGACGATGCTACACAAAGGAGCAGCGAAATATTGAAATAAAAATGCAATTGTTGTTGTTAATTGTTTTTTATATAAAAAAGAGACCTTTTGCTTAAAAACTAGATACTAAAAATGTGTATTGAGATATTTGGAAATTTTATTTTTATTTTACTTTTATTTTTGTAGTACCACTTAGCGTTGTCTTGAAAATGAAGCCCGAATTTACGAACGAATTTTATTTGTGAAAATTTTCAATAGAAAATTTTATGTATGTATTTATAAAATTCGTATGTTAATTGTATAAAAATAAGTTTATTTATATGAGCTTTGCCTTTAGTATTAATATTATTAATAATAAATATAGCTACCTGTTCTGTAAGTCGAGTCGATTTAAAAACGCTCGATTTAGAAAAATTAAATCCACTAATAGCAACATTTTTTCAGATTATGTTGCTATTTCATATTTTTAGAGCTTAAGTTATCACATCTGAAATTAATTTACTATATATGATTTAAAATACATCAATGCGGGCATTATTTATTTTTGGAAAACGAAAAATTTACTCGGATTCAGTTTACAGAACAGAGCCGATAGTTCGAATTCCACAAATCAATACCTTAACGTGATCATGCACAAAACGTTAACAAACTATTTACATAATTTTATCGAAATAGTAAAAAATCCATTTCAAGTCATATTTTTTTTTATTTTAATTTCATTTATTTATCATATATGAGTTAGATCTAAAAAAATATAATAAAATAAGTGCACCTAAAAATAATTTTTAATCTAAAATACATATGTAAGTACATATGAATTGTGGTATATATGTTTGAGACGCGTAAAGCAAATCATATGGGATGTAAAAAACACCAAGTCCATTTTAAAGAGTAACGGTAATATTATATGTATAAGGCTAATTGCACCAAAAAATGTTGTGTTTATGTAAGCGCAAATTAACAGTCGTTTAACTAAGCCTCTCTGGTATAGTGGGTGAGGTTGAGATTTGCACGTTTGTATGCTGAGTTCGAGTCCGATTTTTGTCTTTGCACATTTTTTAATGTATATAAATTCTTAGTCATCCATGGGCCGATATTTTTCATTTTTATTTGCATGAATCTTTCGATTAATTATAGCAGATTGATATATAAATTAGGACTTTAAGTTAACTGGGGCCTTTGTCAGAGGAGTTTCAACATAAGCGAAAACAAACCTATAACCTATCCTAACCACACATAAAAATTATCACCAAAAAATTTTCAAACCAAAGGTTTGTCTAAAAATAAATTTCATTTTCAGTAAATGTTCTTTACATAATCAATGAATTGTTTGTTTGACTCTTATTTAGGACGCAAACACCAAAAACAGCAAGAAAAACTGTGTAGTAAAAAACAATCCTGATGATGACATACACACAAATAACAACAAAAAATATCAAAAGGAATGCGATTCTACCAAGTTTGTTTACTGAAAATATTGTTGAGTGAATCAATTCGTTAATGTCGTTCAGATAAAAATTCAGAACATATATAACAAAGTGAAATTTCATAAATGCCGAAGGGATGATGATGACGATTACCAAGACAAGAATTTTGTTTGATATATTATAAAAAATCTAGTAAATATTTTTGTTTGATTAAGTAAACTATGTTGTTTAATATTTTGTAGTATTTTTAGACTAAAAGCCTGATTCAGTATCTCAATAAAACGTTACGTCTATAGACGGAAATCACTCACTAATGCATTTCAGTAAATCGTTGTTAATTTTTCGTTTGAGTTTCGAGGTTCTCGTCTTGGCTACAAGAAATTGCAAATAGGGTACTGCCAAGTTAAAAACCATAATAGTTTAAGCAATTAGTTGGCCTGTATTTTTTGTTCAACTTATAATTATTCTAGTGTGGCAATTCAAATAATTATTTTATTGGACGCAATAATTTTTCATTTTCAAAGACAACGACCTAAATATGTTTTAAACTATTTAGCGAACACAAAACAAAGAAGTCAAACAGAAATTAATCGGAGAACGTGCAAAACCGACATAGTGAATTGGACTATAATTGTTTGATAAATGCAAACAATAATATTGTTTGATATTTTTCAGAAAATCCAGTTAATCTTTTTGTTTGATTTAGTAAATTGTTATGTTTACAATTTGTAAATATTTTTAGACAAATTGTTTTATAGATTTAAACAATTAGTTTACTGAAAAAACAATTTTTTTCAATGAAATTGTCGAGATATTTTTGTATATATTTACAAATTTGTTTGTGGGTCCGTTCCTAGACAGAATATTTACTATTTCATTGAATTCCTTTCTTCTTCTTTTATTACCTATCCATTACGGGATTTAAGTGATTACATGCATATTTCTATATAATACAATTTTCTTTGTTATATAAATTTATACTAAATGTTTAGGATATATTATTAACTATATTAGCAAACTCTTCTCTTCTTCTTGCTGTGTGGATAAGATCTCCTATGGTATTTAGCCCTGTCCAGTTTCTAATATTACGCAACCACGACATCTGCTTTCTTCCCATACCTCTTCTTCCTTCAATTCGTCCCTCCAGTATCAATTGTAGCATTTCATATTTTTCTCCTCGGACAATGTGTCCTAAATATGCAGTCTTACGTCGTTTGATGGTTGTTAACAGCATACGTTCACTATTAATTCTCCTCAGAACTTCGTTATTTGAGACTCGATCTACCCATGATATTTTCAAGAGTCTACGATAACACCACATTTCAAACGCTTCAATTTTGTTCATTGATGTTATTTTTATTGACCATGTTTCCAAGCCGTACATGAGTACCGACCACACATAGCACTTCATACGACGAATCCGAAGGGATAAGTTACTTCACGGCTTGTAAGAATTTTCTGAAACTTGATGTACGATGATCTGGCCATTTCTATTCTTCGGTTTATTTCATTTTCACAATTCCACTCTTCATGTAGCAAGAAGCCAAGATATAAAAATTTGTTTACTCTTTCTATATGTTGATTATTGACCGTCAGTGTAGCATTTGGGTACAGTGCTTTTGATCGACTTACAATCATGAACTTAGTTTTCTGGATATTTAAATTCAAGCCAAAGTTTTTACTGTGATCATTGACGGCTTGTAACATCGTTTGAAGATCTTCCATTTTATCAGCTAGAATAGTTGTGTCATCGGCATATCGTATGTTATTAATAAACTGACCGTTGACTTTAATTCCTGTTTCAATTGTTCCGATGGCTTCTTGGAAGATTGCTTCAGAATAAATGCTAAATAGTAGAGGCGATAAAATACAGCCTTGGCGAACTCCTCTATTAATAGGAATGTAATTAGTGGTAAAATCATTACCACGAACTTCTGCAGCTTGCCTCCAGAATTCCTTTTACAGATATTTCCTTTACAGAAAATGAACTTTAGTTTTTCCATTCACTTTGCGGTGAAGGGTATAAAAATACTAGATTTTAAGTAGATTTCGTTCAAATCTACTGACAAAGTAGATTTCGTTTTGTATAGGAAATCTAGAAAAAAAAACAACTAGATGTAGCTCGAAATCACGTGTGTACCAGATTTCGAGGCAGTGTAAATGTCCTATTACATATTTTTGCATTTTTGACTTTCTTAATATTTTATAGAGCACAAATCGGTATAATAATATTTAGTAACCGTCAAAAATTTTGTATCTCGACCATTTTTGTAGACAATTATTCATTATATTCATAGAGAGCATCATCCTCATTTGCAAGGATTAGGTTTCCTCTTCGCAAATATATGTATATCTAATACAAAAACGAATATATCTGTCCTGAAAATGTTATTTTAGTTTTTCTTATTTTTTCACAGGAAAGAGCTCAAAACAATAGTTGAATATCTGTAAAAATTATAGAAGTTTTGTAATAATAACTAACGATATGGAAACTTATAAACCAGAATATAACAGCCACAACTTTTGAGCATTTTAATATACCAATTTTTAATTTATAAACAACAGAGACTAAATTTGCACGATGAAATTTTCCATGAGTTTTTCAATTCTCTTTCAAACTTGCAATTGAATACTACCCGGGTAAAAAAGTTATATATAACTATATATGATATTATATATAATTATATATGAAAATTGGCCCTATATAATCATATATAAAAAATGGCTCTATGTAATTATATATTATTATATATAGTTCTATATAATTATACATATATTTCTATATAATTAAATATTAGTTCTATATAATTATATATGAAAAATGGTGCTATATAATTACATATAGTTTTATATAATTATACATAATTCAATATAATTACATATAATTCCAATTTGTTATTGAATAAACCAGGTGCTTAGAATATAAAAAACATAGTAAGGAAATAAATTATTTCTTGAAAAGCATCAAACCTCCTCAATCATTTAACCGATTGCCAAGAGTGATAACTGATTTTAAGTATTGCAAAGCTTTCGAATTATACAATTGGATTTTATTTTATTGTTTAGTAACTTTAATTAAATTTTTACCCGACAAATACTTTCAACATTTGACACTATTAGTTATATCATTATACGTCTTACTCCAAGACAAAATTCTCGTACATACAATCTTCATCAGATGAGACATCTTGAACTTTGTATTAGACGATGGGGTCCACTCCGATCAACATCGGCAAATTTGTTGTGCTTTCACTAGGGATGTAACGATACGCCGTTTTGCCGATCCGATACCGATATTTAAAAATAAATATCGCCGATACCGATTCCGATACGAATATTGAAATTGAGTTCAAGTTTAGATTAACAAAACTCAAGTGCAATTTTTTTATTATACAAAATTACATTATAAGAGAGAATATTTAAAATTGATAAAACATTGGAAGTAATTTTTAAGGAGCTATATATTCTTTGCTTCCAACAAATCTATATTAAAAATATGCAGATAATTAGTAGAAAAGCAAGAAAAAATGTTTAATTCCTTTATAATTTTAAAAAATACTCGCCATGCTTTTTAAAAAAATCGATTTTTTTAAAGGACATTTATCAACTAATATTCATCTAAATAACTTAATAGCTTAATTATTAAAAGACTTCTAAGTTTATATTTATTCACTTAAATTTACATGAAAATACAGTTCTGAGTTTAAATTCGCATAAAAAAAATTGTGAAAATGGGTACTTTTTTATCCTTTTTCCTTGAGGAAAAATCATTATAGAATACCGAAAAAGAAATTTGTTCTAGCATCGCTTCCAATTCGGTGATTGGTAATCGAAAAACAGAACTTCTTGCAATGGCAAGGATATGTAAAACTAATTAGAAATTATCCAAATTTGCAATACTTCTAGATCGCGAATTCTACATTTTCATGACTTCTTTGGAGTATCTCTTTTTTGCTCGAATAAGATTTAAAAAACAACGGCTTGAATTTGAATTCATGCTAAAATTAACAAAAAATAAACAATTTTTTACATAATAACAGCATAAAATATTATTAATTTTTAAAATTGATATTAATAAGATTTAAAAAATAACGAATTGTATTTAATTCATGGTAAAATCGAACAAAAATAAATTATTTGTTAAAAAAAAATCTGAAAAAAATTTTTTAAGTATCGTCGTATCGGCAGTAAAATATCGCCGATACCGATGTATCGGAAAATCTGAAGTATCGCCGATATATCGGTATCGGTAACGGTATTCGTTAAATCCCTAGTTTTCACACGTGTTGTATGTCTACCACACAAATTACAAGAAGCGGGTTCGGTATATATGTATATTGTTATTTAATTTCCACACAAAAGACATTTATTTACACCAACCAACGTCTATCATACCAAAACCGCATTAAAAAAAATTTGCTTGTAGTGTCTCCGTATTGACTGTTATTATGAAAAAGCCTTTTTTCTTCGCGTCAGTTTAAAAAATACACGATGCATGCAGTGATGACAGTTTCGTATACAGTTGAAAAAGGCTAAAATCTATAAAGCTCTTAAAAATATCGAAAACGATACTCGTAAGTAAGAATCGATGTATCGAGATATATATATATATATATATATATATATATATATATATATATATATATATATATATATATATATATATATATATATATATATATATATATATATATATATATATATATATATATATATATATATATATATATATATATATATATATATATATATATATATATATATATATATATATATATATATATATATATATATATATATATATATATATATATATATATATATATATATATATATATATCGGTTTTAGAAATATCGGCGATATATCGATTTTTTTCTTAAATATCAATTTTTTGATATATTGATATATTTTGCCCATCCTTACTCGGTTGCCATCAACAATCGGCCTATTAATATTTTTTTCAAAAATTGAGATAAATTCATTAAAAAATATGCGCTTACCACTAAAATATGCAACTATAAATCGATGCCAAAATACTTAAAATTCTATGATTCTCATAGATAATTAGCCAATATATCTTTATCTATCACTACAAAATATATGCATTTGCATGAAAGTCCGAGCACTGGTGATTATTCATATATAATCCCAAAATTTTTTCAAAATAAAACACTAAAAGTACTTTTCTTATGAATAATTAAGATGAAAAGAGTTAATTTCAAACATCTTCACTGTTTCACAAATATTTCATGGAACGTAAATCACAAAACTTGTACTCAAAGAAAGACACTTTTTTGAATACACAAAATGTTATAAATAGATTAAAAGATTTTGTTAGTAATATTCTATTTGATAATGAATGTGTCATTTTTTTAAAAACTGCACGAAAACCAAAACCATAGCTAAAAAATATCGAATTTAATACTGTCGATATATTTTTTAAAAAATACCGAAATTATCACCGATATATATCGATATATTTTTTAAGAAAATATCGATACATCAATATTTTTTGTCCAACCCCTGGTGTACAATGTACATTAGGCTGACAGTGACAAAAATAGAAAATAACTTATAAATAGATTAAAAGATTTTGTTAGTAATATTCTATTTGATAATGAATGTGTCATTTTTTTAAAAACTGCACGAAAACCAAAACCATAGCTAAAAAATATCGAATTTAATACGAATTACAATGTACATTAGGCTAACAGTGACAAAAATAGAAAATAACTTATGCGGATGATGTTAGTTATAAGACTCACGTGGTAAAAATTTTGGACAAATCGTATCACTCTCAGGCGCGCCCCATTAAGGTCATCATCCAAATTTGGAAAACTTACAAGAAATAAGCTCAATTTATATAATGTGATATTTCATTAAACGTAGGTAAACATTTTGGGTCGATTCGGCCAACTTAACGTGTTACATCTAGTGGTCAAAGTTAAAATTTCGTGAAATTTACAAAAATGGAGGATAATTTTCAAAAAATAATTTTGATTCGGTGTACGTAAAAAATTAGAGAACTCTAAAGCATTCCTTTTCTATGCTTGAGTTTAGTGAAATTCACAAAATTTTAACGTTTAACTCCATGGGTCACGCCTGAAAGTTCTTCGAGTAGGATCAAATTTTCACTACAATAACCTGCACGGGTTTTGCTTAAATTAAAAAAAAATATTTCAATTCCACCCTAATATGGTGTTCATACATGCGTTTTTAATTGAAACAATATTCAGTTAATTGACAATTTATTTTTAGTGTTCATACACACTCAATATTGCTATGACAATTAGCATTTGACAACTGAAAAAAAAATATTGTTTACATTTTTACTTTGTATGTTTTTGGTATTTATCACACAAAATGGAAAGACATTTTGTTTTAAAAAAATCTTTTCTTTTATACAATAGAAAGATAGAACTTTTTCAAACAGTGCGTTCCAGTTTTGATTCCAAATTAAATATTCTTAAAAAAAAGAAGAAAAATTTGGAAATCCTGCAGAGTTAGAGGAAGCAGCAGCTCTTGCTTTTTTTAATATTAGAGGAATGTTCATGTCGAAAGACTTTATGGAAATTGGTAAGTAAAACTAGAGAATTTTGTTTAAATCCGTTATTGCATTTCCGATTTACAGAATCGCCAATCGTCATTCTGGGAGTTCAATTGTAACCACAATGACGACCAGTTTTTGAAGAGGCATTTTCGGATGACGCGTGCAAGATTTGATATCCTCTGTGACTTACTGCAAAGTCTGAGCAAAGTGGATACAAAATGGCAATGGAAATTCTTAAAAATTTAAGATAATAAAGATTTTAATTATTAAGCAAAAAAAAAAGAAGAAATGATATTTATTATGTTATGAGCGGACAGGTAGGTACTGGCGTTCAAATCAACCTATTTTGTATGGTTATTTTGTAGCAGCCCTTAAGATTCAAAACGTTAATACCTACTCGAAAATACAAATCTTTTTACATGTGTATGCTCATGTATAAACGTTTATTCCATTCATTGAATCACTGCCAATGAATTTGTGGTGTTTCGAGTAAAATTATGGAAAAACAACTACATACATATATGCATATGCATTCTTGTGTATAAACGTTTGTAGAATATGCCACTGAATTTATCGTGTTTAATTGGAAAAATTTTGTTAATATTAAAAAACACTTACCGTCAATGCTTTCCAGCGTCAACTCCGTGTATATATTGGCCTTGAACCCTCCAATGATCTGGTGCACAGTGGTATAGTGTGCCCATTGAGATGGTGATCCGCCTGATACACCCATTGCTGCCTTTTCTTTTCTGCAAAAATTTAGAGATTTAAAAAGTTTCTACATAATTCTGACGACCACTATTTTGGCTAATAGCTGTAGAAGAACAAATTATTCAGTGAGCATCATTATACCATTGGGTAACATACATTTTTTATGCTTGGTACTCTTTTTTGTTTCTTTTCATACAGCGGCAAAACAGTAACACCCAGAGTACTGTGTATTTAAGCTAAATTTATGTGTACTCACCTGTAGCGCTGTGTAAAATTTTGCAATTTTACCTGGATATCTCGTGGGCTACAGAAATACCCCAGCTGGTTGAGCTCATCAGCCATTTCAGCATAAACGTGTGCATTTTTCCTTTGCCCACGAAGACCATCCAATTTGCTGGGCCATATATCCAACAGTGCTGCTTCGCTGGCCTCATTCCACAGAATCCTCTTCTTCTTTGATTTCACACCTGTTGATGAAAAAAAAGTTATTAACAATAAATAATTTGCTAATAAATTTTATATTAATAAATTTCTCACCCTCAATTTGTTTCTCCATTTTTTGTTTGTATTTTTTTTTGACGTTTGATGAGTCAAATTTCAACAAAGTGTGTTCAAAAAGTACTGTTGTTGTAAAAGCATGTTCAGTTAGTATTGCTTTTTTTACTAAACACACTTTTGACAGTGTTGCATTATAAATTTTACTCATTATTAAAACAATTATCTCTTAATTGGCAATAAGTAAATTGTAATTTTTGTATGAAAATTTTGTCTCAATAATGGACTTAATTGTTATAATTTGAATATTGCTACATGTATGAACACCATATTGTACATTGGAGTGAAGGGTTGGTGTATGAAGGAAAAAAATCATCCAATAAATTTCGAATACCTCCGGAATGATGCATCTAGCTAAATTATATACAAAAACAATTTTTTTAATTTGGAAACTGGAGAAATTATATGAATTTTATTTTAATTTGCTTCATTAACATAGAACAAATTTTTAATAATTTTTTTTAAGGCTATACGTAAAAAACATTTTTGTGCCGAATGAAAAAAGTTTAAAATCTAGGAGATCTTACAAAATATAAGAATGTTACAAGCCATTAAAAAAGTTGATTTTGTTTTCCATACAAAATTATTTTCAATAAAAAAATTTTTTTTTAATACAAACAGATTTAAATTAATTTTGTATGAAAAATAAATAAAAAAATAATATAGCTGTTTTCGTTTAAGGGTAATAACTTTCTTATTTTTTATCAGAATTTAGCGATTGCATCCATCATGTGATCGTCACAAAATTATCTTTGAAATACAGCTCGAAAAAATATACTTAGTATATTTTTTCATCTTAATGGAGCAATTTAAAATTATAGTTTTTTGGGAAAGGTCTAAAATATACTTTTTTAAATTTTTAAGGCTTGTAACTCTATACATTTTTTATACTATCGGCACAATCATTGTATTGAATGTAAGAATGGAGAGATATCTATACAACAGTGTGCAATTTATTTTATTTTGATGAGCCGTGCTCGGAATTTTTGACAATAACCGAAAAAACTAAAAAAACCAATAAAAAAACTTGTTTTTCGCACATATAAGGAAAACTCGCATAAAGCAAAATAAATGAATATCATTTTCGTGTTCAGCGATTTTAGCTTAGAAAATGTTTTTTTCTTGCAAGATATGACAAAGACTTAGAAGTTCGAAAATTTGCTTCATTATTTCATCTTATGTTTGTCTCAAATCTGATCTTGTATGTATAATTCTGGCGAAAAAACCGACTTCAGTACAAAGAGCAATATACTTGATGGCCTTTCATATAAACAATTTTAAAAATCGGTATGCAAATGGAGGAATTGTGCTGTAATAAATATTTTGGGTGGAGGCGTGGAAGACTTGCCCTACCGATTTTCGTAGAAAAATTATGCGACCAAACTCTAAGCAAACCATTCCAAACCAACAAAAAAGAGAATTTTGGAAGTCGGCCCATAAATGGAGGAGCTATGCGATAATCAATATTTCCGGGGAAAAGGCAAAAATTATGGTACCAACCTGTAAGAGGGGGTTGCAGCAAATTTCCCAACTGATTTTCGAAAAAAAAACTATGGAACAAAACTGTAGTTAAACCCTTTCAAACAAAAAACCTATTTTGAAAATCAGTTCACAAATGACAAAGTCATGCATGGGGGGAGCAAGTTTCCCCCTCCCATTTTCGAAAAGAATTGTGGTGCCAAACTACTAGCGAACCCTTGCAAGCAACACAAGAGTTTTGAAAATCGGATCACAAATGACATAGTTATGGATTTGGGGGGGGGGGCAGAAGGGGGAGCAAATTTTCCCCTCCCATTTTAGAAAAGAATTATTTGAACAAACTGCTAGCAAAACCTTTCAAACAAAAAAGAGTTTTGAAAATCGGTTAAAAAATATCAGAGTTACGGATTGGGGGAAACAAATTTCCCCCTCCGATTTTCGAAAAAAAATTTTGAAACCAATTTTTGTTAAACCCTTTCAAATAAAACAAGAATTTAGAAAATCGGTTCACAAATGAAAGAGTATGGGGGGAGCAAATTTCGCCCCTCCGAATTTCGAAAAAAAATATTGGACCAAACTGCAACAAAAAAAGAATTTTAAAATTCGGTTCACAAATGACAGAGTTATGCGTGTACAAACATAAAAAAGTAAAAAAAAAGCACATACACACGAATTGATAACCTCCTTGTAATAGTGGACTAACAAAATAGTGGATATTTTGAGTGTAATGAGTTATAAAACCTGTAAAGAATCTATAATGTTGCATCATATGATATTTCACAAATTGATCAATTTGATCTCATATTCAAAATCTTGATGCTGCGGTAGAGAGCTAAAAGTAGGTCCCAATATTTTTTTTCATAATTTTTTCCATGTATCTAAAAATAAAATGCAACCCCTTGTTGCTATTCGAAATTGAAATTAGCAAAAAAAATCTGACGCCCACCTAAATGTACATATCTCTAGGTGGAAGGTAAACTACACCAAGTCAAATTTTTTTCAAAATAAGTATTTTTATACTGTTGGAATCGATATTTTTTCCTATATGGATAGGTGAAATCCCGTAAGTCCTATGTTTAGTGGGACAGTAGTACGGCTCAAAATCATCTGGGATGTAAGAACGCCAATTCCATTTTAAAAAGTAACGGTAATATTATATGTATGAGGTAATTCTATTAAGAATATGTTACATTATGGCTGCCAGAAGTCTGAACCCATCGACCAGGACATTTATAATACATATCAAAAACGAACGTACAACAAACCCTTATATCTGTGGTCACAAGTTTTAACCGCTTAAGTAGTTTTCAAAATTTTTCGGGAGAGCTGTTTAAAGTGTCAAAAGCTCGCATCCAGCCAGTCGTCACTTTGTTTTTCCATAACTTATTTATAGATAATTGTCCTCTTAAAAAAGTTACAAACTTAAAATATTGGCAGCGAGTTGATTTAGATACGAATGTACTCGATCACACTCAGACCAAAAATTTAATTTTGTCCTAACTCGACTTAAGCGGTTAAGGGTTGTGACCACAGATATATTCCAAGAAGTAATCATATAAAAAAAAACAACAAATTTTTGTATTGATACATGTATCAACCATATATTTCAAATATATGTCCAATAATTAAACAATAGATACAAAACTTAACATGTAATTCATACATACATACATAAAAAACAATGGGATTGGCGAGACCACCTGTGTTTATTTCATCGAAAATTTAACGACATAAGCTCCAGGCAGCGTTGCCATAACTTTTTTTTAAAAAACTGCAAATTTAGAATAAAAAAACTGATTTTCAAGTTCGCAGCTTACTCTCGAAGTAGAAACAAGCATTAATTTGCTGTCGGTGAACAAAATAAACAATATAAAAATATACATACAATATTTATAAAAAAAGAAAAATATTCGCAACAACAAAGTATTAACAAACACCGTTTTGTTTAATATTTTACGTACCTATAAATTTTTTCATTTCTTTTTGTAAAGTAAATTATAATTATAAGCAAGTAGGCACACAAACAACAAATATATTTGGTATTCGTAACAAATGAGTACGAATACAACAAATAACAACAGAAATGCCTACATTACTGTTGTTGCTGCAGAATGTGATAACCCAGTAAACAAAAATTTACACTTGCGTACACGGGTACGCTCAAATTCAATGTCTATGACGGACCATAATATAAAAGTAAATTTTTTGATACCAGCTTCACAGCAAAGCACAAGTGCCAACAATATGATCCAACATCAAGCTGAAAAAGAAAAAACGACAGAAAGTGTCCCCTTAGAAACTGATTCAGAAAATCCAAAAATCCAAATGGGTATTGATCGCTATTTTAAAGTGATAAATAATAAAAAAAGACAAAGAAGTCCAAGATCGAAAAACCTCGCTCCATTGGCGAAAATAACCAAAGATGGTAAATCCGATGCGGCGCTCTCTGAAACCCGGTTTTCACTTCTACAAAACGACGAAGACGAAATCACCATTGTCAGGTCAAGCAAGCCGCCCCCAATATACTTAAGAGAGAAAAACTCAAATGAGCTAATTAAAATGCTAGTACAATTAATCGGTGAAGAGGCGTTTTACGTGATCCCGATAAAACGTGGTGCGATTAATGAAACAAAAATTCAAGTAAATGAAGAAAATCATTACCGCTCAGTAGTTTCGGAGTTTGAAACACAAAATAAAAATTTTTACACCTACCAATTGAAAAGTGCAAAAGGCCTCCAGATAGTGATGAAAGGCATCGATTCATACGTGGATCCAGAAGAGGTAAAAGCGGGTCTAATAAATAATAATTTTAAAGTAAAAAATGTTACTAACATTAAAAATAGAGAGCGAGTTCCCCAACCACTATTTCGTGTGGAAATGGAACCAGGTGATATGAAATTAAAAGGGAATGAAGTACTCCCCATTTACAGCTTAAGATATTTGCTGCACCGACGAGTTACCGTAGAGGAACCACACAAGCAAGCACACCAAAACATATTGCAAGTTGCGCACCGTTTGTGTCGTCTGTGGTGAACTACACAGCACTGCCAATTGTGATAAGCAAAAAGATGATTCCAAAATGAAAAAGTGTAGCAATTGCCATCAAAATCACACTGCAAACTACAGGGGCTACCCTGTCTATGTACATGTTAAGCAGTCTTTGTCTAACAGACGTAATCACACCTATGCTCAACCTAATTTCGACAATACAAATTATCCCCAGTTGCGCCAACCAGCTACCAGCCGGCCTTCATACGCCAACATTTTTAAGGCCAACCAGCCCATAGCGCAAAACATACCAAACAGCCAGTTCTCGTACGCTAATGCTTTGAAGTCTAACCAGCCCCCAGCTCAAAAACGGCCTCTTGCCAACCAAAACAGTGGTTTCAATTTTGATCGACTTGAGGCTTCAATAGAAAATTTAATACAAACCGTAAATTTTTTTACAACCAACATGACCTGCATGATGCAGGAAGTGTTGAAAAAGCAGTCTACATTATTGCAGGCTGCATTAAACAAACCATGAACTTAAAAATATGTTTCTGGAACGCAAACGGCATCCGCCAACATAAAAACGAACAAGAATACTTCATGATGGATAAACAAATTGATGTTATGCTTATCTCTGAGACGGACTTGACTGCTAGAAGTTTTTTTAAAATCAACGGATATTCTCTCTACGACACTAAGGACCCCCAAGGTAGAGCTTGTGGTGGCTCGGGTATACTAATAAAATCGCGATTAAAACATTACTTAATGAGTGATCATTGTGAAGACTATCTTCAAGCAACTAACATCTGCATTGAAGCTTTTCATCAAAACCTGGTGATTTCATCCATTTACTCTCCTCCCAGGTACTCTATTACAGAAAATCAGTATAGTAGATTTTTTAATTCACTAGGCCCACGCTTTTTGGCCGCCGGTGATTATAACGCTAAGCACACGTTCTGGGGATCTCGCCTCATCACGCCAAAGGGTCGCGTTTTGTTTGACACAATTTCAAAAATGCGGCTAAATGTTATATCAAGTGGGCAGCCAACTTACTGGCCAACCGATCGCCGAAAAATACCTGATGTTATTGATTTTGGGGTAGTAAAGGGTGTGCCCAGCGAAATGATCCAAGTTGAAGCATCTTTAGATTTGTCTTCAGATCACTCACCAACTATTGTCACTATATATTCACATACAACATATTCACCCACTTGTGATTTAACGATGACAACCACACGTATAAATTGGTTGAAATACAAAAAATATTTGAGTGCTCATTGCCCAGAAAATATTCCATTAAAACGCCTGCTGACATAGATGACTCTATTAGAATGTTTGAGGCAAACCTTAAGCAAGCTGCTCTAAATGCTACTACTACAAATCGTCAGGTGAGATATAATAAAATTTTTTCAGCAGATGTAGAACGGCTTTTGTCTGAAAAAAGAAGAGTTCGTAGAGAATGGCAACGCTACAGATCCCCTCAGCTAAAATCTAGGCTGAAGGAATATACTAAACAGCTGAAAACTCTACTAGAATATCAAAAAACCGCTTCTCTTCGAAACTTTCTAAATGGGCTCGACGCAACACCTCAAACAGACTATTCGCTATGGAGAGCAGCCGGAGGCCTCAAAAGACCAGTGATATATAAGCCTCCATGGCGAGCTTCGAATGGAGACTGGGCAAGAACTGACGCTGAAAAAGGTACTCTGTTTGTAAACCACTTGCAGAAAGTATTTACTCCAAATACGTCTGATACTATAGTTGAGCTGCCACCAGTCCTCGCTATACCAGATGTTACTTTGAGGTTCAACATTCGTGAGATTGAACACTATATTGCCGGCTTAAACTCGAAAAAAGCCCCAGGCGCTGATAAAATAAGCAATAAAATGCTCTTAGAGCTACCCTATACTGCAAAACGGATAATTCTATTTATTTTTAACAGTATTTTGCGCCTCAAATGCTATCCCGCAGAATGGAAGGTTTCGCTGATTACCATGATACCTAAACCAGGCAAAGATCATACGAAGGTGGAGTCCTATAGGCCTATAAGCCTGTTGTCTAACATGTCAAAACAATTTAAAAGCTGCTTATGAGTAAGCTAACACCCATACTGAATCGTACTGGATGCATTCCAGACCACCAATTCGGTTTTAGGAGACAACACAGTACGATTGAACAAACACATAGACTCGTGAACGTGGTTAGAAAAACCTTCGAAGAAAAGAAATATTGTTCTGCGCTCTTCATCGATGTTTCTCAGGCATTTGATAAAGTATGGCACGCAGGTTTAATACAGAAACTAAAGCAAAACCTACCCGAAAACATCCTTAAACTTTTAGAAAGCTACTTAACTGAGCGAAAATTTGTTGTTAAAGAAGGTAATTTTCAAAGCCCTCCGCAACCCATTGAAGCCGGAGTTCATCAAGGCAGCATTCTCGGTCCTGTATTATATCTGATATATGCCTCTGACTTGCCGGTAAACAGTAGCATACACATATCAACATTCGCTGATGATACAGCTTTTCTAAGTGTTCACAAAAGCCATCAAGAAGCCACCCGCAATTTGCTAGATTATATACTCCAGTTGGAACAATGGCTAAAACAATGGCGGATAAAAATTAACGAACAAAAATGTCTACACATTACTTTTACATTGTGCAAAGAAACCTGTCCACCTATACAAATAAATAACCAAACTATACCTCAGCACACTGAAGTAAAATATCTCGGTTTTCATCTTGATCGTCGTCTAACATGGAAGTCACACATAAATGCAAAGGTGACCCAAATGAAACTAAAAGCAGCTCAAATGAATTGGCTCATTGGAAGGAACTCTACTCTAAGCCTAGATTGTAAACTCCTTCTATACAACTCCATTCTAAAACCAATATGGTCCTACGGAATGCAGTTATGGGGCACTGCCTCGGCATCAAATGTAGAAAAAATTCAAAGGCAACAAAATAAAATACTCCGTACGATTACAGCAGCCCCATGGTATGTCAGAAACAAGCGAATTCATAAAGACCTAGATGTGCCGCCGGTTAAGACAGTGTTTTCTAAACACGTGACAAGCTACATAAAAAGACTTGAGTTGCACCCAAATCCCCTAGCCCGAAACATCATTAACTTTAGAGGCCACACTCGGCTGAGAAGGAGGGACACTCTTGCTCTCAGCCGAACACGAGAGACGTAAATAACCAAACAACCAACCGCTGAAACAAATATTTTTGTCTGGCACTGGCTGGACTTAAAAATTAAAATTTTAGAATTAAGATTTGATTACTTATTGTTAGTTCAATTTTATTGAAGATACAATAAATAAATACAAATAACCGGAAAAAAACGTTAAAAAACTGCACACAACAAATCCAAAATATAGCATATTTTTCTTATTAAAACAGCACTCTTTCTTCAAATGAGTCCACATCAGAACAATCTGTAGCGCAAGTTTTTTTATTGTTCGTCAAAAAACCAACAAGGTTCGTGTTGAATCTGCGCGTTGAATGTGCGAAAATTCTTGCGTTATTTCTGTGCGTCGCACACGTCCACACTACCTAAAACGCCATGCAAATATTTGCGTGGAATGCGTTCGGCGCAAATATTTACAGATGTAAGCCCACCTTTACATAGTGTCCACACCTGATGAATTTATATCATGATGAATGTCAAATTGATATCATGATTAAAGTTCATCAGCTATAGACTCAATTTATTAATGTTATATCAGCGTTATGATATAATCATCAGAGCTCAAGCTCAGATGAATATATTATGATATGAAACGTCATTTTATTTGTTGTTTTACTTTATCGTTTATTTTCTTTATTAGTGCAAATTATAAGAAATAAATATTTTTTAATGAAAAAACATAAATTTTGTGATAATTATTAAATAAATCTTATAATAAAAATATTTATTATATTTTTGGTGGTTACTGTTATCCATATAAAGGTCTAAATGTTAGATCTTAGCTGTAGGACGAAGAAGAAAATATGATTCATCATGATATAAATTTTCAACGTCTACCCTTATGTATTGATATGAATGAAAAATTTACAATTTCTCTGCCGACGTTTTATTAGGTGTTATGATGAAAATTCATCAAGTGTGGACACTAAGTAATGAATTTTAAAATTTAATAGATGAAAACGAAAAACAACCAAAAAAAGTGCCAAATTGGTACTCTTTACCATCTCGGAAGTTAGGAAAATGTGGGACTTGACAAGTATTAGGACTAAATCTAATAGTCTGAAGGGCGCTTAAAAATTTAGCCAAGAAAAATGTGAAAAAAATTTTATACACAGAAAAAAATTAGTTATATCCAAGGAATGTTTTCATAAATGCTATGAATCTAACATGAAAATTTTTTCATTCACGTTAGGAATTTTTATCTAAATTAATTCATATTTCTTAATAAAAATATTTTAAGAAATTCAAGTATTGAACTTGTATAGCCTGTTGTACTGGGCACAACTCTTTCGTTTCTGCCAAACAGACTATTTGAAACGAACTGTGTTTGTACACTATATTAATAAAAAACACATTTAAAATTTTGTTGACAAAATATTGAAGTTTTTTTTTCAAAGCTACTTCGATTTCATAAATTTTATTTATTAAAAAATAAATTCATATTGCGTATGAAATAGTTCCTGTTTTTTATTTATAAATTAATAAAATATATGAACGATAGATTATGAACTTTTTTCATAATATGTATGTTCAAACTTTTTTCTGTGTATGAACTATAATAGCAAACTCCATACAGAAAAACACAACTTTCTTAGACCTAAATGAGTGTGAATTCCCTCTTACATTACATTGTTGCATTAAAAAAGTAAAATTATGGCTTTAAAAATTGTAATTAATATAAAAAATGTAAGAGCAAAAAATAAAAATGTGAAAAATTGGTTTCTTAAGCAAAAAACTGCAAAACTGTTCAATGCTTAGAAAAACTGCAAAAAACCGATAAATCTGCACATTTGGCAACGCCTGGAGCCAGGCAACAAATGCTGGTAAAATTGGTTCATGTAAATAGCGTTATAACAGAAAGCTTAACCTCTGTTCATAACAAAAATCAGCAGAAATTGAGTTTGTCTGCATTGACCTCTATGAAAAAACCAGGACAATTTAGGAGTGGACCAGGACAATTTATCTAAAACCAGGACAAATCCTGGAAAACCAGGATTATGTTAGAGTTATACATATAAAACATTTGGGGTAAGCCCAACTGTTAATCCTACAGAGATAGAACCATTTGCGACTTTAAAATTGTTTTTACTATCACCTGTAGAATTCTAAAAATGTTACTTGGTGTAGTTTACCACCCACCAACAGATATGCATATAAAATGAACAATTTTAATCGAAAGTTGTAGAACATCCACCTCAAGTAGAAGGGAATAAAAAATGCGAAAATGTTGGCATATGTTGCAAGAAACCACAAATGCTTTTGTTTGTATTTGCGACGCCTTTTTAAAACAAACACAGTTTGATTTACTGCTTAATTATTCTAAGCCAAAAGTTAAATACACCTTAACATATTTCATATGTTAACCCTTGTGCTCGAACATAAGTATGCACATTAAATTTCGTTAACTGTTATGAACATTTTATCTGCAATTGGGTTTTTATTTAAAAAGCAAACACGAAACAAATTGATCAGAATTAGAATATCAAAATATTTCCATAATATGCACTGCTGAGTAAAGTGAAATGATAGGAGGGGCAAGGCGAATTAATTTTCCAAGGTGGTGTCCAGCGTTGTCAACTCGGTACATCTCGCACCGTTTTTAGTGATTTTTCAACTATTCGACGCGAAAAATTTTAGAATTAGTGCTTGGTGCTTTTTAGTCTAATTTTTTGTGCTATTTTTTGTGGCGGTGGCCACCCAAAATTCAAAAATAAATTTCTTTATCTAAAATATTTTTTCAAGTGTAAAATTCTTTGTTAATGCAACTATTTTCTCAACATATTTTTTTGGGTCTTTCAGACGAATAAAAAAGTACATTCTAGCAATCAGCTGTGCTTTATCTTTTGTCTTTTAAAAGCGTCATACACTATGTAGAAAAGTATTTTTGTACGCAATTTAGTAACACTTGTAGCAGAAAGCTATATCCTGTTGTGGTGGATGAAGTCTCGAATTAAATAAAGAGAACATGAGATGTTGTTTCGGTCATGGTTCAATGCAGACTCGCTGCTAACTTTATTGCAAATATTCTTAGACCTATTAGCTTAACCTACAAAGCTACAAATAGCGGAATTATTATGTACTTAATCTACATCAATTATTTACTTATAACTACATTACTACAGTGGTTGCTGTAAGTTTCCTTACACCTCCCTCCTGAAGAAAAAAAAAATTTTGAATCAGATCGCTTTGATTCAACATTTTTTTTATTTTTTAAATTTTTTTTTTTATACAAATTATTTTTAAAATTTTCCAATATTACGTTTAGTTTCAATATATATAATTTTTCCATTCTTTTGTTTTAGAAATTCAATTTTCGAATTACTTCATTCGGCCCTGTTCTGCAAGCCGAATCCGAATAAATTTCTCGTTTTCCAAGAATTAATAATATTTTAGAGTATATAGTTATTTAAATATATAAAAATAGAATGCTAAAAAAAGGAGTGGAAAGATTGTGCTATTAGTAGATTTCATGTTTTTAAATCTTCTAAATCGAATCGATTTTTTTTTTAATATTTTATTTCATAGCAAAATAATAATTAGTTTTCTATACAATTCTTAACCTATCTTTATGTACTGTTTTTTCTTTCTTTGATTTTTCGTTTTGTATTGTTGCATTTACACCATTTATTTTCTTTACAACAAATGGACCATCGTATATGTTTCTGAATTTATCGTATGGTTCTTTCTTTCGAAATACTTTGTCATTTATCCTTAGCTTACAAGGATTTGCAAAATAATCATACATTTGTTTGTTTATTTTTTTGTGTTTTTCTATCAGCTCTTTCGTTAATATATGAGATTTCTGCAATCGATACTTCACTTCTTTGCAATAGTTTTCTGCATTATAAATAGGATCAATTTTCCCAAAGTTGATATCACTTGGCATGTTTACATTTTTCCCAAAAACTAGCTCGAAAGGAGTGTATTTATTGTCGAAAACTGAACTGGAAGTTGTATTATGAAAATACGTAAAATATTTTAAATCCGTGTCCCAGTCTGACATATTCTCACTGACATAAGATCTTAAATATTCGTTAAAAACGCGATGGTTCCTTTCAACCGTTCCTACCGTCTGGTGATGGTATGCTGTTGAGAAATTGATTTTAATTTTTAAGAGATTGCAAAGCTCGCAAAATATCTCATTTTTAAATTCCGTACCTAAATCAGATTTAATCACATTCATCCTTCCATAAATTAATATAAAGTTTTCAAAAATTGCCTGTGCTACTGTCTTCGCACTTTTATCAGCCAAAGCTATAGTAACAAGGTATTTCGAAAAGTCACATATCAAAGTCAATGCATATTTGTTACCATACTTTGATAATGGCAGTAGACCAATCGTGTCTAGCACTACTATATCTAATGGTTTAACGAGTGTAGGAGTTAATACCAGCTTTTCTTTATTACCTTTCCTAACTTTATTCACGTTGCATTCTTTGCATTTTCCTACGTATACGGCAATATCTTTAGTCATTCGCTTCCAATAATATTTAGTTCTCAATTTAGCGTACAGCTTTTTGCGCCCACAGTGGCCACCAACAATCGGGTCTTTATGGAATATTTCCAATAATTTAATTTTCTTGTCCTCATCTACTACTGTTTCAATCGGATCAACTAATAAAATTTCAAGTGTTTTAAGTACTTTGTTACCATAATTTTTTAAGTCTTGAATACTGTATATACTAAAAAAAGGATCATTATTTGTCCATTCCGCAATATACATGTTGTTATCGTTGGCTTTCTCTTGCAGCCTCAAAAGCATTTTATCGAAATTTAATGTTTTGTTAACAATATCGACATTTATAAAAAATTTAAATTTGATATACATATATTTTTAAACGTAATCCAGTAATTATATTGGTGCTGTAGTATATTTCCGATTTTATTTTTGCAACTTTTTTATCGAAGGCCTGTGAAAATTTATCGTACACTTGTAATTTGACATTATCAGACTTTTTTGTTCAACAGTGTCTTTAACATTCTGCTTTAAGTGTTGTGTTTTTCTTCCGACGGGGTTTTTTTGAATTTGGAACGATTTTCCGTCATCCCACGTCAAATTTGGTTTGTAAACAGACCGGTTTCGGCTATGTGCCATCTTCAATAGAACACTGAAGATGGCACATAGCCGAAACCGGTCTGTTTACAAACCAAATTTGACGTGGGATGACGGAAAATCGTTCCGAATTCTGCTTTAACATTCCGCGGGTTGTTACTGCTAAAATGTTTTTGCTAATTGCCTCGTTTTTCAGTTCGTCAACCGAAATTCTGGACAATGCATCTGCACCGACGTTATCTTTTCCTTTAATATGTTCAATAATAAAATTATATTCTGACAACGTAAGCCTTATTTTTGTTAGTTTGGAGGATGGATCCTTCATACCAAAAAGACAAACTAGAGGCCTATGATCTGTTCTTACAACAAATTGAGTTCCGTAAATGTATGGTCTAAATTGATTTATTGCAAAATATATTGCAAGTAGTTCTTGCTCTATAGTTGGTTTTTTCTGTTCACACTTATTGAAAGCTTTAGACGCGTAATATATAGGCAAATCATGTCCGTTAAAATCTTGACTAAGGATTGCTCCACAGCCAGTCTTAGATGCATCAACAGTGATCAAGAATGATTTCGTAAAATCCGGGTATTGGAGTATTTTTGGAGAAGTTAATTCTAATTTAATTTTTTCGAACGATTCTTGACATATTTTATCCCAATTGAAACTAACTTTTTTCCGTGTTATTCTATTCAGCGGAGCTGTAAGCAATGCAAAATTGGGGATAAACCGTCTATAATAATTGGCGAAAGCGACGAACCGCTTAAGAGCGTCTTTGTCTGTTGGTACGGTATAATTCCTGACAGACGACATTTTATCTTCATCCGCAAGTAGTCCTTTTGAAGTACACCTATGACCAAGGAATGTAAATTCCGGTCTAAAAAAGTTACATTTGTACGGATTAACTTTTAAGTTATGTTTCCTTAATGTATCAAAAACGTGAGTTAAATTATTAAGATGGTGTTCCTTACTACATCCAATAACGATTATATCGCCCATGTATAAAAATGATTTGTTAGGTTCTAAGCCTGAAAATGCTATGGCCATCATGCGGGAGAAAGAGTTTGGCGCTACGTTTAGTCCAAAGGGTAGGACTTTCCAACGATATGCTCCCAGGTCTGTACTGAAAGACGTCAAGTCACGTGAATCGGGATGAAGTGGTATCTGATGGAATCCAGAGAAAAGATCGATAATGGAGAAATACTTGGCTCGACCCAAATTGTCAAGGCTGTCGTCAATTTTGGGTAAAGGAAACTTATCTGCGATTAATTTTTTGTTGATTTCTCTGAAATCTACACACATTCTATATGATTTGGTATTGTCCGAACTTTTCTTCGGTACCAAAATTAACGGACTATTGTAATTTGATGTACTTGGTTCAATTAAGTCATTGTTTAATAAGTTCTGAACTTGCTTTCTTATTTCACCCCTTTGTGTGTAGGGAAGACGATAGTTTTTTATATAAACGGGCGATGTGTCTGTCAGTCTTAGCTTCTGCTAAACGTAGTCATTCTATCATCCTTCAATGTAAATATATCCGCATATCTCTCGCACAAAGGCACTAAATCCTTCCTAACGTCCAATGGAATCTTTTCCTCTAAAATAAGTCTTAAATTTTCAATTCTATTTTGTTCAGAAGTAGGTTAATTGAAGGAATAAATGTAAAAATCAGAAAGTTTCTTAAATTTCACGTCATAGTTTAGTATAGACTTTGCTTCATTAGTTGTATTTAAAACGCGTAAAACAGGTGTTTTAGATTTCACAATGCATTTGCTAATATAAACTCCTTTACAAATTTCCTGCGAGTCAATGAAAACTGGTCCCTCTAAGTTGCTTAAACGAAATATTCTAAAGACTTCACACCTTGGTGGAAGGAAACATGAATTTGAACTCATTCCATGGGAAATTGGTATAACAATTTTGTTACGATGTATACGGAAAGAAATTGTCATGGTGTCGTAGTCAATCTTGCATTTATTAATCTTTAAATAGTCCTTGCCAAGTATACCATCTGAAGGAATGTTGAAATCATCGGGAACGGCATGGAAAAGTTGTGGTCTTGCATAGTTGGAAAATAGTTCCATTGTATTAACTGTACCTAATGACCTTATTACATTTGTGGTTATACCAACAATGTTAATAGTGTTTTGCCTACATACTTCAAAAGCATGTCTTATGCAAGATACCTTGATAATAGAGACATCTGCCTGTGAGTCAACTAAAAAAGAATTGGGTTTATATGACGCATTACATTTTAAGGTAATGAAATCTGAATAATTTAAATTAAAGCTGTATATAGATTGAAAAAAGTTGTCATTTACTATATTCGAGTTTATTCTTCTTGTACTACCCCAGCACATCTTGCTGAGGGACTTCCCCGTTTAAAGTCCTAACAGCACTGTTTCTATTTGGATAATGTCCTCTAGTATTGTGATTATAGTTTGACCTATTTCCAAATCTTCTTTGATTATTGTGAAAACTATTATGATTATCGCGTCTCTGATAGTTATTGTGCGGATTGGGTCTGTTAGTGTTGTGTTTATTGCCTCGAGAAAATCTAAAATTGTTATTATTGTAATGACCAGCATTCGGTTTACCTTTACTATACCTCATTGTTAAAACCTGTTTATCCTTTTCGAGGTTTTTCTCTTCTATAATCAATTTCGCAACTACATCCTTTGGTTCTTGGAAGACTGTGGAAGCTAAAATTGCTTTTACTAAATCCGAATTGGTATTGCTTCTGCAAATGTTGACTGTTTGTTCTACAGCCATTTCATGAGCTTTTTCTTTGGTTATTCCCTCAATCACTAAGGAACGTTGCAGAGCATCTGCCAAATCTTCTACATTCTTTGAAAAATCTTCATAGTTATTCTGTTTGACATGTAAGGCGGCATTCCTACCACCTTAGAATTGTCTGGCTTTATCCTATTCTTGAGGACATCTTTTATTTGGTCTATACTAGATATGTTTTCAGGTAGAATCTCTCTCGCTTTACCATCTAATTTCGATTTTACAAAAGAAATAAAGCACGTGTTATAGTTAGCTGAGGTAAGTTCTCCTATTAGGTTAATCTTATCAAGAAATGAGTTTAGGGTAAGAGGATTACCATCGTAATTCTCTCGAATAATGGAAGAACACATTGAAATACACTTTATTTTTTCTTCTGTCGAAGCCATTATTAGTCTGTTTGTATTACTTGAAGAGTTGTTGGTCAAATCAATATTAACATCCGATTTTGTGTCTTTCTCACTGTCCATACCTATATCGTCATCGCTATGCTCTATTTCCGTATCGGAACTAGAATCTCTTACAACATCCCTTTGTACTAGTTCAAATGGATTTATGCCAAATGGAACTTTGATATTGCATCCTAATTTGCGGAAACTATTTAATAATATTTCTCTACAAGATACTATTTTCTTGTGTATTTTGTTTTTCAAATCTACAGGCAAGTTAGCGTTATGAGGTTCTGTATATAATAAGATATTGTTGAAAGTTTCAATTAACAGCTTTATATATTCATTTATTTTGTTTTGATTACTGGAAATTGGGCGGTTTTGTAAAACCCTCTTTTTAACTTTGCAGAACTCTGATAACAATTCATTAAATGTTGTAATTTCAAAGTCATTCGTTGACATTTACCTATTTTTGGCTTTGAATATACATATGTATGAAATTTAATGTTTTATGTATACATATGTATGATCTAACTAAAATCAAGTACTCGTTGCGAAATAATTGTTGAGAGCTTTATTTAATTGTTTTTTTCATCAATAATTTTTAGTATGACAAAGTTTTTCTGTATAGTATTGTTTGTTTTTATTTTAAAATTGTTGGAAGTGTAAATTTGCATTAAAAATTTATGAAAATAATTAGATAATTTTATATATAATAATTACATAGTGGATTAGTAAATAATAGTAAAATATAAATTAATATTATTATATATTTACTGCCTGATATGGCTGGACTACTCTGCACGTGAATACCCCTATTGTAGATGTTTTAGTTAGTTCTCTTTTCTCACTGATATTGTTGTCACAAAGTGCATTGTTGTTGACGATTTGAACGCACTCTTTAATCCACTCACCAATTTTATTTCTCTTCTCTTTTTTTTGTTTGCTAAGAGTTTGACAACGTCTTTTTCTCTTGGTAGATGTATTTATGTACAAAATAACTTGGTGTTTTTTCTTTATGTTTTTCAACTATTTTACATTAACGTACATACATTCATATGATATGATATGATTGTAAGAAATGTATGAAGATTTGTTGAAATACTTGTGCACTTTTATTTAATTTATAGTTTTTATTTTAATACATCTTTCCCAAAGTTTAGCTACTTTGAATTTTGTGTAAATTTTAGTGTTTTAATTTAAGTCGAGGTTGGTGAGTTACGTAAATAGCAAAAATAGAACAAATTATACATCCAAAAAGTTATTTGAAAAAAGAAATTATATAATTTACGTTATATTCACGTTTAGGGGTCGATATCTATATATTCTCGATTTTTTCCCAGTTTTATTGGTATGTATAAATGTCACAAATTTTAACTTTATAATGTATGTATTTTCTTTTTAAGTAGTAACGGTTTTACGCAAATTTTATTTTTTCTTCGCCCTTTTCATCTCTTATCTTATTATTGCATTTTGTTCTTTATAAAAACTGTAATACTGGGCTTTTAGTAACTGTTATTTTGTAAATATTATATACATTTTTCACTTTTGTCATTGTAATTTTGACCTTTATTTACAATGTCATTTAGGACACAATTTTTAGCTATAACCGTTTGTTTTTCAATTTCCAAAGTATGAATTTTTGTAATTTCACGTTTTCAGATTTTTATTGTATACATATTTTGTATTAATTTTATTTTTTTTTTTTAATTTTAATTCTCTCTTTGAGATTTTTCTTTCTATTTTTATTAGTTTTCTTTTTTTTATGAATAATTTGTTTCACTGTTAAACGTGTTTTTAAACTTTGTTTAAATAATTTGTTGCTTATTTTTATAAATGTACATAAAAGTGAACAATATAAAACACTTTTTCACTTTTCCACCGAGAATGTTCAAAATTGCTTCAATTAATCATCAATTTAATTTAAGTAATTTTTAACTTAAAAAAAATTTTCAACAACCGTCTCGGTCGCCATGTGGTGGATGAAGTCTCGAATTAAATAAAGAGAACATGAGATGTTGTTTCGGTCATGGTTCAATGCAGACTCGCTGCTAACTTTATTGCAAATATTCTTAGACCTATTAGCTTAACCTACAAAGCTACAAATAGCGGAATTATTATGTACTTAATCTACATCAATTATTTACTTATAACTACATTACTACAGTGGTTGCTGTAAGTTTCCTTACACTGTTAAGAGGAGACTAAAAGCTTTCGAATGATACTTCAGACTAGTTCCTGCGCCAATAACAATTTTTTTAAATAAAACGAAAATTAAATTTATCCTTGTTTTCAAAAATTACGCGTTTTTCCTTGTTTCAGTGCTTTTTGAAATATAAAAGTTGACAACGCTGGTGGTGTCATAGGGAATTCAATTCGCCTTCATACGATTATGTTTTTGTATACGAAGCATGTTAAGGCCAACACCCTTATAGGCTTTTTACACCTACCCACATATTTCATCAATTCGCCAAGATGTGTACATCTTCCCATAAGAATTGTACAGGGCTAAAAATGTATTTATTTCTTTATCTTTCAAAGAAGTTCTTATCTCATTTCGTTTCATATTACATCTTTCGATAATTTTAGTGTCATTACTAGCAAAATGACATTAGGTTTGAACAAAATTAAAAACAAGTGTGTGACCCAGTGATGGAAAAGTTGATACGATCGTACTTTTTTTATACTATTTTATATTAAAAAGTGGTGGCATGCAATAACGTCCATGGAAATTATGACCATGGACGTTATTTCGACGTTGAAAAAGAAATACTATCCATGGACACTATTTCCATTTTGAAAAGCAAATAAAGTCCATCAAATAATGGAAATAAAGTCCATGAAAATAGTATGCACAGAAAATATGTTTTTCATTGCCGGCCTTCGGGTGGGCAGAAGTTTTTCTCGTCTGGGTTGTCGCATAGTGGCTTCGCTGAGTAAAGATTTTCTGCATAACAAAAAATTTTTACTCAGCGAAGCCACTAGGACAATGGTGAACATCAGGAAGGAAATTTTTGCAAATCGAATTCACACGTATTCTTATTTTCTTTCATTTAGCCTTATCTTACGCAGCTTACTCTCGAAGTAGAAACAAGCATTAATTTGCCGTCGGTGAACAAAATAAACAATATAAAAATATACATACAATATTTATAAAAAAAGAAAAATATTCGCAACAACAAAGTATTAACAAACACCAGAAATGCCTACATTAATGTTGTTGCTGCAGAATGTGATAACCCAGTAAACAAAAATTTACACTTGCGTACACGGGTACGCTCAAATTCAATGTCCATGACGGACCATAATATAAAAGTAAATTTTTTGATACCAGCTTCACAGCAAAGCACAAGTGCCAACAATATGATCCAACATCAAGCTGAAAAAGAAAAAACGACAGAAAGTGTCCCCTTAGAAACTGATTCAGAAAATCCAAAAATCCAAATGGGTATTGATCGCTATTTTAAAGTGATAAATAATAAAAAAAGACAATGAAGTCCAAGATCGAAAAACCTCGCTCCAATGGCGAAAATCCGATGCGGCGCTCTCTGAAAACCGGTTTTCACTTCTACAAAACGACGAAGACGAAATCACCATTGTCAGGTCAAGCAAGCCGCCCCCAATATACTTAAGAGAGAAAAACTCAAATGAGCTAATTAAAAGGCTAGTACAATTAATCGGTGAAGAGGCGTTTTACGTGATCCCGATAAAACGTGGTGCGATTAATGAAACAAATATTCCAGTAAATCAAGAAAATCATTACCTCTCAGTAGTTTCGGAGTTTGAAACACAAAATAAAAATTTTTACACCTACCAATTGAAAAGTGCAAAAGGCCTCCAGGTAGTGATAAAAGGCATCGATTCATACGTGGATCCAGAAGAGGTAAAAGCGGGTCTAATAAATAATAATTTTAAAGTAAAAAATGTTACTAACATTAAAAATAGAGAGCGAGTTCCCCAACCACTATTTCGTGTGGATATGGAACCAGGTGCTATGAAATTAAAAAGGAATGAAATACACCCCATTTACAGCTTAAGATATTTGCTGCACCGACGAGGAACCACACAAGCGAGCAGGGCCCATTCAATGTCTAAATTGCCAAGAATATGGCCACACCAAAACATATTGCAAGTTGCGCACCGTTTGTGTCGTCTGTGGTGAACTACACAGCACTGCCAATTGTGATAAGCAAAAAGATGATTCCAAAATGAAAAAGTGTAGCAATTGCCATCAAAATCACACTGCAAACTACAGGGGCTGCCCTGTCTATGTACATGTTAAGCAGTCTTTGTCTAACAGACGTAATCACACCTATGCTCAACCTAATTTCGACAATACAAATTATCCCCAGTTGCGCCAACCAGCTACCAGCCGGCCTTCATACGCCAACATTTTTAAGGCCAACCAGCCCATAGCGCAAAACATACCAAACAGCCAGTTCTCGTACGCTAATGCTTTGAAGTCTAACCAGCCCCCAGCTCAAAAACGGCCTCTTGCCAACGAAAACAGTGGTTTCAATTTTGATCGACTTGAGGCTTCAATAGAAAATTTAATACAAACCGTAAATTTTTTTACAACCAACATGACCTGCATGATGCAGGAAGTGTTGAAAATGCAGTCTACATTATTGCAGGCTGCATTAAACAAACCATGAACTTAAAAATCAGTTTCTGGAACGCAAACGGCATCCGCCAACATAAAAACGAACTAGAATACTTCATGATGGATAAACAAATTGATGTTATGCTTATCTCTGAGACGCATTTGACTGCTAGAAGTTTTTTTAAAATCAACGTATATACTCTCTACGACACTAAGGACCCCCAAGGTAGAGCTTGTGGTGGCTCGGGTATACTAATAAAATCGCGATTAAAACATTACTTAATGAGTGATCATTGTGAAGACTATCTTCAAGCAACTAACATCTGCATTGAAGCTTTTCATCAAAACCTGGTGATTTCATCCATTTACTCTCCTCCCAGGTACTCTATTACAGAAAATCAGTATAGTAGATTTTTTAATTCACTAGGCCCACGCTCTTTGGCCGCCGGTGATTACAACGCTAAGCACACGTTCTGGGGATCTCGCCTCATCACGCCAAAGGGTCGCGTTTTGTTTGACACAATTTCAAAAATGCGGTTAAATTTTATATCAAGTGGGCAGCCAACTTACTGGCCAATAGATCGCCGAAAAATACCTGATGTTATTGATTTTGGAGTAGTAAAGGGTGTGCCCAGCGAAATGATCGAAGTTGAAGCATCTTTAGATTTGTCTTCAGATCACTCACCAACTATTGTCACTATATATTCACATACAACATATTCACCCACTTGTGATTTCACGATGACAACCACACGTATAAATTGGTTGAAATACAAAAAATATTTGAGTGCTCATTGCCCAGAAAATATTCCATTAAAAACGCCTGCTGACATAGATGACTCTACTAGAATGTTTGAGGCAAACCTTAAGCAAGCTGCTCTAAATGCTACTACTACAAATCGTCAGGTGAGATATAATAAAATTTTTTCAGCAGATGCAGAACGGCTTTTGTCTGAAAAAAGAAGAGTTCGTAGAGAATGGCAACGCTACAGATCCCCTCAGCTAAAATCTAGGCTGAAGGAATATACTAAACAGCTGAAAACTCTACTAGAATATCAAAAAACCGCTTCTCTTCAAAACTTTCTAAATGGGCTCGACGCAACACCTCAAACAGACTATTCGCTATGGAGAGCAGCGCAAGGCCTCAAAAGACCAGTGATATATAAGCCTCCATTGCGAGCTTCGAATGGAGACTGGGCAAGAACTGACGCTGAAAAAGGTACTCTGTTTGTAAACCACTTGCAGAAAGTATTTACTCCAAATACGTTTGATACTATAGTTGAGCTGCCACCAGTCCTCGCTATACCAGATGTTACTTTGAGGTTCAACATTCGTGAGATTGAACACTATATTGCCGGCTTAAACTCGAAAAAAGCCCCAGGCGCTGATAAAATAAGCAATAAAATGCTCTTAGAGCTACCCTATACTGCAAAACGGATAATTCTATTTATTTTTAACAGTATTTTGCGCCTCAAATCCTATCCCGCAGAATGGAAGGTTTCGCTGATTACCATGATACCTAAACCAGGCAAAGATCATGCGAAGATGGAGTCCTATAGGCCTATAAGCCTGTTGTCTAACATGTCAAAACTATTTGAAAAGCTACTTATGAGTAAGCTAACACCCATACTGAATCGTACTGGATGCATTCCAGACCACCAATTCGGTTTTAGGAGACAACATAGTACGATTGAACAAACACATAGACTCGTGAACGTGGTTAGAAAAACCTTCGAAGAAAAGAAATATTGTTCTGCGCTCTTCATCGATGTTTCTCAGGCATTTGATAAAGTATGGCACGCAGGTTTAATACAGAAACTAAAGCAAAACCTACCCGAAAACATCCTTAAACTTTTAGAAAGCTACTTAACTGAGAGAAAATTTGTTGTTAAAGAAGGTAATTTTCAAAGCCCTCCGCAACCCATTGAAGCCGGAGTTCCTCAAGGCAGCATCCTCGGTCCTGTATTATATCTGATATATGCCTCTGACTTGCCGGTAAGCAGTAACATACACATATCAACATTCGCTGATGATACAGCTTTTCTAAGTGTTCACAAAAGCCATCAAGAAGCCACCCGCAATTTGCTAGATTATATATCCCAGTTGGAACAATGGCTGATAAAAATTAACGAACAAAAATGTCTACACATTACTTTTACATTGTGCAAAGAAACCTGTCCACCTATGCAAATAAATAACCAAACTATACCTCAACACACTGAAGTAAAATATCTCGGTGTTCATCTTGATCGTCGTCTAACATGGAAGTCACACATAAATGCAAAGGTGACCCAAATGAAACTAAAAGCAGATCAAATGAATTGGCTCATTGGAAGGAACTCTACTCTAAGCCTAGATTATAAACTTCTTCTATACAACTCCATTCTAAAACCAATATGGTCCTCCGGAATCCAGTTATGGGGCAATGCCTCGGCATCAAATGTAGAAAAAATTCAAAGGCAACAAAATAAAATACTTCGTACGATTACAGCAGCCCCATGGTATGTCAGAAACAAGCGAATTCATAAAGACCTAGATGTGCCGCCGGTTAAAACAGTGTTTTCTAAACACGTGACAAGCTACATAAAAAGACTTGAGCTGCACCCAAATCCCCTAGCCCGAAACATCATTAACTTTAGAGGCCACACTCGGCTGAGAAGGAGGGACACACTTGCTCTCAGCCGAGCACGAGAGACGTAAATAACCAAACAACCAACCGCTGAAACAAATCTTTTTGTCTGGCACTGGCTGGACTTAAAAATTAAAATTTTAGAATTAAGATTTGATTACTTATTGTTAGTTCAATTTTATTGAAGATACAATAAATAAATACATATAACCGAAAAAAAAATTTAGCCTTACCTGAGATAAATTTTTGCTTATCTTTTTATCATTTTTCTCAAACGCAGTGCGAGAAATTTGTTGTATGCATTTATGTCAATAATGCTTTTCATAAATTTTATGTTAAAAAATGCTTTTGACTACATACAACAAAAAATTAAAGATAAGATATTCACAAAAAGTATGGAAAACACTTTTCTATACCAAAAATACATATGTATTTTTCTATAGAAAAACCAGGGTAGGAAAAAATTCTGCTTGCGAATGAAATTTTATTTTATTCTTTCGTTTTAAAATTTGTTTTCGCAAATTTAAAAATAGAATTCGAGAAAATAATTTAATATTTATTCTTGGTTTTTTTGATTCTCCTCGCGAAAGAATGAAATCAGATTTTGGTTATTTTTTTCGTTTTCGAGGAGAATTAAAAATATAAAGAATAAAAAATAAAATTCCTTTCGCAAAATCTATTTTTTAGAATTGTGGCAAACGAATACAAAACAAACACAAAAGAATTTAAAAAGAAAAATTCTTGCAAAAATTATACCTCGGCATCCCAGCAGCCTAGAATAAGCTTATAATAAGAGATTTCCTACAACTTTTTATAAGCATACTTATTATAAGCTTATTTATGTACAAAAAGTTAACAGTTTTTAAATAGTGTTTAAAAAATGCTTCACGTGACAATACTTTTTACAATAATACTTGCTATACACTTATTTTATATAAAAATTTAACAAACATGATAGCAAATGCCTTATGCTCGCTATAGTTTTGTAAGTGTTCTTGACAATAATGGCCCGTTACTTTATAAAGTTTTCAGTTTTAGTGTTATCTTCGAAGAGTGAAGTGTTTTAAAGTTAAACTACGTAAAATTGAAAAAAAAGAATTATTAAAAGTAATTTTTACCAAAAACTGATGGCGCAAATTATTGACATTTTTGCATTTTTGCTAGAACGGAAGAGCAAAGAAGAAGAATTCGTGAAGCCTGAGTGCAGCTAGAGCTATAAGAAGTAGGTAAAGTATTTCATATATTGCATTCATTGACATATTCATTTACTTTTACAATTTTACAGATGCTGCGAAGAGCACAAAATCATATGTTGATAAAAAAAACAAAGTAATTTATAAATATATTTTATGAAATTGAAAAATTAATAAATTTCTGATGAAATAATTACTACCGTAGTTCAGTGTACAAATATACATTATTTAGTTATATTCCTAAGTTTAAAAAATTATTATGAATGTAACAATTTTTTTCTAAACTTATTCTATAATTAGACTTCTTAGCTTATTGTATACTACATGCAAGCAATATTATCGCAAGGTTTCAGTTTTCATTATTAAACAATTTTTAATAAGCATTTTACAATAGTATTCACAACACTTTTCTAAGCTTAAGGCTTACGTTGGTAAGCTTGTTACAAGTGATTTCTAAATCGTTTTGGTTTGTTGAGATGTTGTGCTTTTTGGATGTGTGCGGTTGTGTATGTTGATCGTGACAGGTTTAGTTAAAAATTTACTTTAGTGTGTTGTTTGTTGTTGGATATTAATAGTCCCGGTTGGCCAACTCGTCTTAGAGGACATTTTCATCAACGACTAGTTAAGGAAATTTCGACATTTGCCATGCACGATATTTGTCGATTACAGTTTCTTTTAAGATAATCTCACAAAAATCGTAATCAAAGAATGTGTAAAAATTTATAAAAGTTCTGTTACAATGTCTACACTGAAAAAATTCTATGCAACATATGCACGAAAACGCTCGTATATATTACGAAATATTTCGTAGTTTCGCACCACGAAATACTTTTGTAAAATATACGAAATGTACGAAAATAATCAAAAAATAAAAGTAAAAAAAAGTATGGCTCAACCGGGGCACGAAATCGCAATCTTCATATATCAACTCATGTACTCTACCCACTGAGCCTCTTGCTACTTATTTTATTAGAGCTAAAAATTAGTTTTATTTACTTACATCTGAAAAATACGTCAGTTTATAAAAAAATATTTTAATATATTTTTTTATTTCAAATATATGTTTTAACAAGAAAAAATGTTTACGAAAGGAACTCGTTACTTTCGTAAATTTAAAAAAATATTGCCTACATGTTTTTTCGTAATATATACGAAAGTTTCGTATATTTTACGAAAAAAGTCACTACGAAAGTTTTTTTCGCAAAATGTTGCATGGATTGTTTTCAGTGTATTAAAAGTTCTTGTATTAAATACTCTCTGAGCGACAAATTCTTCAAATTGTTATTGTAGAACACGAGTAAAAAAAGAAACAAACGAAAAAATGTAATGGGGACATTTCTGAGGATGTTGTCATGCACATGGTCATCAATGAAAAGATGGGTGACAGTGTCGCATTTGTCCGAAAATGTCCTTACTGATCTGTTTGAGCACAGTTTTTGGAAAAATTATGTTATTTTAAGTGCTTATGTATTTGAATAATAACTTAATTTTTTTACTATAGGTATACCTATGCTTAAAATAATTTATTCAGGTTAATATCTTTAGCATTTCTCAGAAACAACCCGAATATGGACAAGTAAGAGTGCTATATTCGGCTGTGCCGAATCTTGTACACCCTTCACAAAGTAATATAAAAGGTATATCTGTGGTCACAAGGTATAAGAGTTAAGTCGGGTTAGGATAAAGTGTATTTATCATTATAATTTTGTTTATTTCTCTTAACTTAACTGTTGTTTCATTATAAATTAAATTACAAATTAATATAGTATAAAATTGCTAGATTAAGCTAATATCTAGTGTCCCTGATTTTACACAGCGATTTTAAAATTCTCACTAGCCAAAATCGAGTTTAGTCGTTATTCCTTGTGAGCACAGATACATGTACTTGCAATTATACACGAAATAGCTATGCAATAATTTCGAAATAACTTTCTTAATTACTGTTTTCGTTAAATATGCAAACTTTTGTATATGTAGCTATTACGTAATAAAGTATTTTGTTATACATACATAATTTATTCAATTGAGAGTTTATTTTTATATATCTAATGTGTAATTTATGCATCAGATACATACCTATTTGTTGAGATTACGTGTATTAGTTGTACAAAAAGTATATTACAAAATTGGTATTCTTAAACAAGAATTTTTAAGTTACATATATACAGTTCATTTCGCATTGATTTATGCAAATATAAATTTAGAATCATTTGAGCTCAAAAATATTGATGTTCTAAAAAATTTTTTGCAATTTTTCTATTTGATACTAAAAAATTGTATCCCAAATAAATATTTTATTGATTTTATTTATTTACTATTAATTTGTTTGCTATAATCTATTGTTTCTGTTATTGATTTTAATATCTTATTATATATAAGTATATTTATTAATTAACATCAAGGTTGGCAACCGATACCGTAATAAATACCGCTACCGATTCAATACCGTTTGAAATGGAATACCGGTATCTATACCGATACCGTAATTCTTTTCGGTTCAAAAGTACCGGTAGTCAAATACCGTTTTATACAATACCGGTATCATCATTTCGGTATGAAAAATTTTATTTTACTTCACGAAATAAAGACTTTAAAGTTGTAGTGACTGTTTTTTGTTGTTTAAATTTTCATTTGTTAATCGAAGTTAAGTTAATGTACTGTTAATGGAACACTGTTTTCATTTTGTATTTTACTTAGAGTTCACACTGGCTGTATTTATATCATGATGAACGTCACTCAGAGTGCAATTCAGTATTGTCAATTAAAAAAAGTAATAAGTAGTGGTCTGAAACAATCGATGGTACTATCGATACTATCGATATTTTTTGACTATCGAATCACTATCGATAGTTTTCAATACTATCGATAGTTGACGATAGTTTTTGTTTTTTTAATTATTACGCTCGTTAGCGTATCTTTTGGGTAAAATTTGGTAAAATGAGAGTAACCAAGAATTAATCCCGCTAAACACAAAATTACGGGAACAGCAAAAACAACTTTCAGTTCTAGGGAACGACATAATTTACCAAAACTTGTAAATTAGTGTAAGCTTTTTGAAATATTAATTGCTATGTGTTTTTTCGATGTTGCTGTTTATTTTGTTATATGTATGAGATTTAAAAAAAGTGGGTAAGGTAAAGGATGTTGGAAAATTCAGAAACTACAACTTCTTAGAAGTATATTTTTTGTAAATCCTGTTTATTGAGGTTCAATATATTAAGGTGAAAATTCGCGGAGTTCCCGCACTAATTTTCCGGGAAATTAGGATTAAAAATTTTGAGGAGTTCCCGGGAAATCCTGTGAAAAACTGCAGTGGCATGTCCAAAATTTTTATTTTTGTCTGCTCCCGGTCAAAACACATAAAGTGCACAAAAAATAAGCTACTGAAGTCTAAAACCAAGCCGTTTGCATTTAGGAGATCAAAATTTATCCGTCAAAAAACTGCTAACGGTCAATCGTCGGCTAAAAACTTATATGAAGAAAATGTTTCTCATTTTGCTACCAGAAAAAAGTTTATTCAACTTAATTGCTAAAAACTTTCAGTTTAAGAATTATAGGTAAGTGAAACTGTATGCATTTTTAGGGTACTTTTGGATCGGTCTATTCTTTAAAAACTTATTTTTTGTTTACTTCGTATTTCGGGGAGTGGAAAAAATAATACTTGCATTTATATGTATGTGGTCTAATGTAAATATATGTATGAATTTTTATTTTTTTGTAACTCTTATTAATAAATTTACTGAGTTTGTAAGAAATATATTTCTTTTACAAATATACCAAGTACAACATATGTATGTATAGCCAAATTGTGGTTTTAAGACTATCGAAAACTATCGATAGTTATCGATGGTTTTTGAAAAACTATCACATGCTGTCGATAGCGTAGACTATCGATAGTTTCAGACCATTAGTAATAAGTATGGAACTTCTAAAGTACTGAATAGATTTGTCTGAATTTTTAAGCAATTGTATCGGAGGAGTTAAGTTTTCAGAATCATGTCTTTTGAAGGCAATATCTGAACTTAGAGGCGGTGCTACTGGGGAAGAAAATTAACTATCTCTGGTGTGAAAAACTTTGTGCGGCTTGTAAAATTCTTAAATACTGGCCGATTTTAACGATTTGAAGCATTTTAGATTTTGCTGGATAAGACAACAAATGTTGGTATTAGCGTTTGTATTGTATGTCTTATAGTTTAAGAGATATTTCACTTCGAAATTATAATTTTTAGTTTCTTGCATCAATTTTTTTATTTTTTGCTTATAACTTTTTTACTAAGCGTTCAATATTAATTTAAAGAGCATCATTCAATTTCTGAAAACTTTTTAAGTAAACATAAAAAAACTTTGAAGTTTTACTAAAACTTTTAACAATACCATCTCATTTCTAAGCAATCTGTTAGCTTGACAACCCTGCCAAGCAGGGTTGTCAGATTTTTTCCGACCAATTTCACCAAATTGATTTTAAAAAGCGGCAAAATCAATTTTATATAGTTTTTCTTAATATTCTTTATATAATACTATTTTTTATATAAATTTTTATAAAATAATCGTATAAAAATCGCAGAAAATCGCCAAGAGTAGAAATATAATCGCCTAAAACTATTTCTTGTAAATTTTTCTCATCCGAATTCAAAACAATTTAATGACTACCCAGCAAACACGAAGTCAAACCTTTAAAATAAGATGACTTTATCATTTTATATCAAGCACAATTCTCAAAAATATTTCAAGGGTTTCTGTTTACCACTTCAATTCAAGTTGATAATGATTTGAATATAAACATTTGACAATCAGTGTTTTATCAATTTGATGTGTTATTCTTAAATTATATGTAAATCAACGTAGAAACACTATTTAAAGGGAAACACAAATTGGAAACATTTAACAATGTGACGATCAAACTAATTTATTTATTACAACTGCAGAACAAAACACATTTACTGTTTAGTGGTTTGTGATCAAAAATTAACTATCAACCTGAATTAGAAAAAATGTAAAATATGAACTTACAAAAAAAATCGAGTTCATTTATGTTCCACATTGTATTACAATCCACATTTGAAAAACTTTTGAGAAAAACTTTTGAAAGTGAGTTGATAATAAATAAATTTCTCAATTTGAAAATAATTTGCCCTTTTTGTTGAGAATGCTATGTTTTTCAAGTTATTTTCAAAGCATTTTCAAACGTTTACCGTTTGAGAAAACGTTTAATTTCAAATCATTCTTAATTTGAAATCAAGCTTGTGTATTTGTTGGGTATAATTAATACAAGAAAAACCATCAAAATCACTTTGTTTTAATTTGTTGCAGACGAGTTTTGGTGGAATTGATTTTCGAAAATAGTCTTTCAACAAAGTAATTTCCCTGAATTATAAAAAGTTTGAAGTTCAATTTTGTAAAAAAATCGCCAACAAATTTATTTATCGCCAGAAAAATCGCCATGTCGCCAAATCAAAAATTTAGACGCCAAACAAGTTGAAAAATCGCCACGTTTGGCGAGAAATCGCCATATCTGACAACCCTGCTGCCCAGCTAGCAGGTTGCCTAGAAATAAGATGGTATTGTACCTATCACGAGCTTAGTCCTCATTTTGATCTCAGTGCTATTTACGGCTGAAATTATTGAATCGGACGCTGGCCTTATGTTTACATTTATTTGAACAAAAGTGACTTATACACTGAAAATTTGGTTAAATTATTTTCATATATCTAAGAAGAGGATAACACTCACTTTTCAGTGGTATATGGGCAAACCCCAAACATGGTCTATCAATGAGAGAATTTTAGAGTTATCAAAACTATTTATATATGTTGGTGAAATAAAGTGTTATATATTTAACCTTCAAAATTTATATAGGATAAAGTTTGTTCGTGATCCCCTTACGAATGGCAATGATATATATAGAATAAATATATATATATATATATATATATATATATATATATATATATATATATATATATATATATATATATATATATATATATATATATATATATATATATATATATATATATATATATATATATATATATATATATATATATATATATATATATATATATATATATATATATATATATATATATATATATATATATATATATATATATATATATATATATATATATATATATATATATATATATATATATATATATATATATATATATATATATATATATATATATATATATATATATATATATATATATATATATATATATATATATATATATATATATATATATATATATATATATGTATACAGAAACCCTTGAAATATTTTTGAGAATTGTGCTTGATATAAAATGATAAAGTCATCTTATTTTAAAGGTTTGACTTCGTGTTTGCTGGGTAGTCATTAAATTGTTTTGAATTCGGATGAGAAAAATTTACAAGAAATAATTTTAGGCGATTATATTTCTACTCTTGGCGATTTTCTGCGATTTTTATACGATTATTTTATAAAAATTTATATAAAAAATAGTATTATATAAAGAATATTAAGAAAAACTATATAAAATTGATTTTGCCGTTTTTTAAAATCAATTTGGTGAAATTGGTCGGAAAAAATCTGACAACCCTGCCAAGCTAACAGATTGCTTAGAAATGAGATGGTATTGTTAAAAGTTTTAGTAAGACTTCAAAGTTTTTTTATGTTTACTTAAAAATTTTTCAGAAATTGAATGATGCTCTTTAAATTAATATTGAACGCTTAGTAAAAAAGTTATAAGCAAAAAATAAAAAAATTGATGCAAGAAACTAAAAATTATAATTTCGAAGTGAAATATCTCTTAAACTATAAGACATACAATACAAACGCTAATACCAACATTTGTTGTCTTATCCAGCAAAATCTAAAATGCTTCAAATCGTTAAAATCGGCCAGTATTTAAGAATTTTACAAGCCGCACAAAGTTTTTCACACCAGAGATAGTTAATTTTCTTCCCCAGTAGCACCGCCTCTAAGTTCAGATATTGCCTTCAAAAGACATGATTCTGAAAACTTAACTCCTCCGATACAATTGCTTAAAAATTCAGACAAATCTATTCAGTACTTTAGAAGTTCCATACTTATTACTAATGGTCTGAAACTATCGATAGTCTACGCTATCGACAGCATGTGATAGTTTTTCAAAAACCATCGATAACTATCGATAGTTTTCGATAGTTAAAACCACAATTTGGCTATACATACATATGTTGTACTTGGTATATTTGTAAAAGAAATATATTTCTTACAAACTCAGTAAATTTATTAATAAGAGTTACAAAAAAATAAAAATTCATACATATATTTACATTAGACCACATACATATAAATGCAAGTATTATTTTTTCCACTCCCCGAAATACGAAGTAAACAAAAAATAAGTTTTTAAAGAATAGACCGATCCAAAAGTACCCTAAAAATGCATACAGTTTCACTTACCTATAATTCTTAAACTGAAAGTTTTTAGCAATTAAGTTGAATAAACTTTTTTCTGGTAGCAAAATGAGAAACATTTTCTTCATATAAGTTTTTAGCCGACGATTGACCGTTAGCAGTTTTTTGACGGATAAATTTTGATCTCCTAAATGCAAACGGCCTGGTTTTAGACTTCAGTAGCTTATTTTTTGTGCACTTTATGTGTTTTGACCGGGAGCAGACAAAAATAAAAATTTTGGACATGCCACTGCAGTTTTTCACAGGATTTCCCGGGAACTCCTCAAAATTTTTAATCCTAATTTCCCGGAAAATTAGTGCGGGAACTCCGCGAATTTTCACCTTAATATATTGAACCTCAATAAACAGGATTTACAAAAAATATACTTCTAAGAAGTTGTAGTCTCTGAATTTTCCAACATCCTTTACCTTACCCACTTTTTTTAAATCTCATACATATAACAAAATAAACAGCAACATCGAAAAAACACATAGCAATTAATATTTCAAAAAGCTTACACTAATTTACAAGTTTTGGTAAATTATGTCGTTCCCTAGAACTGAAAGTTGTTTTTGCTGTTCCCGTAATTTTGTGTTTAGCGGGATTAATTCTTGGTTACTCTCATTTTACCAAATTTTACCCAAAAGATACGCTAACGAGCCTAATAATTAAAAAAACAAAAACTATCGTCAATTATCGATAGTATTGAAAACTATCGATAGTGATTCGATAGTCAAAAAATATCGATAGTATCAATAGTACCATCGATTGTTTCAGACCACTACTTATTACTTTTTTTAATTGACAATACTGGATTGCACTCTGAGTGACGTTCATCATGATATAAATACAGCCAGTGTGAACTCTAAGTAAAATACAAAATGAAAACAGTGTTCCATTAACAGTACATTAACTTAACTTCGATTAACAAATGAAAATTTAAACAACAAAAAACAGTCACTACAACTTTAAAGTCTTTATTTCGTGAAGTAAAATAAAATTTTTCATACCGAAATGATGATACCGGTATTGTATAAAACGGTATTTGACTACCGGTACTTTTGAACCGAAAAGAATTACGGTATCGGTATAGATACCGGTATTCCATTTCAAACGGTATTGAATCGGTAGCGGTATTTATTACGGTATCGGTTGCCAACCTTGATGTTAATTAATAAATATACTTATATATCATAAGATATTAAAATCAATAACAGAAACAATAGATTATAGCAAACAAATTAATAGTAAATAAATAAAATCAATAAAATATTTATTTGGGATACAATTTTTTAGTATCAAATAGAAAAATTGCAAAAAATTTTTTAGAACATCAATATTTTTGAGCTCAAATGATTCTAAATTTATATTTGCATAAATCAATGCGAAATGAACTGTATATATGTAACTTAAAAATTCTTGTTTAAGAATACCAATTTTGTAATATACTTTTTGTACAACTAATACACGTAATCTCAACAAATAGGTATGTATCTGATGCATAAATTACACATTAGATATATAAAAATAAACTCTCAATTGAATAAATTATGTATGTATAACAAAATACTTTATTACGTAATAGCTACATATACAAAACTTTGCATATTTAACGAAAACAGTAATTAAGAAAGTTATTTCGAAATTATTGCATAGCTATTTCGTGTATAATTGCAAGTACATGTATCTGTGCTCACAAGGAATAACGACTAAACTCGATTTTGGCTAGTGAGAATTTTAAAATCGCTGTGTAAAATCAGGGACACTAGATATTAGCTTAATCTAGCAATTTTATACTATATTAATTTGTAATTTAATTTATAATGAAACAACAGTTAAGTTAAGAGAAATAAACAAAATTATAATGATAAATACACTTTATCCTAACCCGATTTAACTCATATACCTTGTGACCACAGATATACCTTTTATATTACTTTGTGAAGGGTGTACAAGATTCGGCACAGCCGAATATAGCACTCTTACTTGTCCATATTCGGGTTGTTTCTGAGAAATGCTAAAGATATTAACCTGAATAAATTATTTTAAGCATAGGTATACCTATAGTAAAAAAAATTAAGTTATTATTCAAATACCTAAGCACTTAAAATAACATAATTTTTCCAAAAACTGTGCTCAAACAGATCAGTGAGGACATTTTCGGACAAATGCGACACTGTCACCCATCTTTTCATTGATGACCATGTGCATGACAACATCCTCAGAAATGTCCCCATTACATTTTTTCGTTTGTTTCTTTTTTTACTCGTGTTCTACAATAACAATTTGAAGAATTTGTCGCTCAGAGAGTATTTAATACAAGAACTTTTAATACACTGAAAACAATCCATGCAACATTTTGCGAAAAAAACTTTCGTAGTGACTTTTTTCGTAAAATATACGAAACTTTCGTATATATTACGAAAAAACATGTAGGCAATATTTTTTTAAATTTACGAAAGTAACGAGTTCCTTTCGTAAACATTTTTTCTTGTTAAAACATATATTTGAAATAAAAAAATATATTAAAATATTTTTTTATAAACTGACGTATTTTTCAGATGTAAGTAAATAAAACTAATTTTTAGCTCTAATAAAATAAGTAGCAAGTGGCTCAGTGGGTAGAGTACATGAGTTGATATATGAAGATTGCGATTTCGTGCCCCGGTTGAGCCATACTTTTTTTTACTTTTATTTTTTGATTATTTTCGTACATTTCGTATATTTTACAAAAGTATTTCGTGGTGCGAAACTACGAAATATTTCGTAATATATACGAGCGTTTTCGTGCATATGTTGCATAGAATTTTTTCAGTGTAGACATTGTAACAGAACTTTTATAAATTTTTACACATTCTTTGATTACGATTTTTGTGAGATTATCTTAAAAGAAACTGTAATCGACAAATATCGTGCATGGCAAATGTCGAAATTTCCTTAACTAGTCGTTGATGAAAATGTCCTCTAAGACGAGTTGGCCAACCGGGACTATTAATATCCAACAACAAACAACACACTAAAGTAAATTTTTAACTAAACCTGTCACGATCAACATACACAACCGCACACATCCAAAAAGCACAACATCTCAACAAACCAAAACGATTTAGAAATCACTTGTAACAAGCTTACCAACGTAAGCCTTAAGCTTAGAAAAGTGTTGTGAATACTATTGTAAAATGCTTATTAAAAATTGTTTAATAATGAAAACTGAAACCTTGCGATAATATTGCTTGCATGTAGTATACAATAAGCTAAGAAGTCTAATTATAGAATAAGTTTAGAAAAAAATTGTTACATTCATAATAATTTTTTAAACTTAGGAATATAACTAAATAATGTATATTTGTACACTGAACTACGGTAGTAATTATTTCATCAGAAATTTATTAATTTTTCAATTTCATAAAATATATTTATAAATTACTTTGTTTTTTTTATCAACATATGATTTTGTGCTCTTCGCAGCATCTGTAAAATTGTAAAAGTAAATGAATATGTCAATGAATGCAATATATGAAATACTTTACCTACTTCTTATAGCTCTAGCTGCACTCAGGCTTCACGAATTCTTCTTCTTTGCTCTTCCGTTCTAGCAAAAATGTCAATAATTTGCGCCATCAGTTTTTGGTAAAAATTACTTTTAATAATTCTTTTTTTTCAATTTTACGTAGTTTAACTTTAAAACACTTCACTCTTCGAAGATAACACTAAAACTGAAAACTTTATAAAGTAACGGGCCATTATTGTCAAGAACACTTACAAAACTATAGCGAGCATAAGGCATTTGCTATCATGTTTGTTAAATTTTTATATAAAATAAGTGTATAGCAAGTATTATTGTAAAAAGTATTGTCACGTGAAGCATTTTTTAAACACTATTTAAAAACTGTTAACTTTTTGTACATAAATAATAAGTATGCTTATAAAAAGTTGTAGGAAATCTCTTATTATAAGCTTATTCTAGGCTGCTGGGATGCCGAGGTATAATTTTTGCAAAAATTTTTATTTTTAAATTCTTTTGTGTTTGTTTTGTATTCGTTTGCCACAATTCTAAAAAATAGATTTTGCGAAAGGAATTTTATTTTTTATTCTTTATATTTTTAATTCTCCTCGAAAACGAAAAAAATAACCAAAATCTGATTTCATTCTTTCGCGAGGAGAATTAAAAAAACCAAGAATAAAAATTAAATTATTTTCTCGAATTCTATTTTTAAATTTGCGAAAACAAATTTTAAAACGAAAGAATAAAATAAAATTTCATTCGCAAGCAGAATTTTTTCCTATCCTGGTTTTTCTATAGAAAAATACATATGTATTTTTGGTATAGAAAAGTGTTTTTCCATACTTTTTGTGAATATCTTATCTTTAATTTTTTGTTGTATGTAGTCAAAAGCATTTTTTAACATAAAATTTATGAAAAGCATTTATGACATAAATGCATACAACAAATTTCTCGCACTGCGTTTGAGAAAAATGATAAAAAGATAAGCAAAAATTTATCTCAGGTAAGGCTAAATTTTTTTTTCGGTTATATGTATTTATTTATTGTATCTTCAATAAATTGAACTAACAATAAGTAATCAAATCTTAATTCTAAAATTATAATTTTTAAGTCCAGCTGGTGCCAGACAAAAAGATTTGTTTCAGCGGTTGGTTGTTTGGTTATTTACGTCTCTCGTGCTCGGCTGAGAGCAAGAGTGTCCCTCCTTCTCAGCCGAGTGTGGCCTCTAAAGTTAATGATGTTTCGGGCTAGGGGATTTGGGTGCAGCTCAAGTCTTTTTATGTAGCTTGTCACGTGTTTAGAAAACACTGTTTTAACCGGCGGCACATCTAGGTCTTTATGAATTCGCTTGTTTCTGACATACCATGGGGCTGCTGTAATCGTACGGAGTATTTTCTTTTGTTGCCTTTGAATTTTTTCTACATTTGATGCCGAGGCATTGCCCCATAACTGGATTCCGGAGGACCATATTGGTTTTAGAATGGAGTTGTATAGAAGAAGTTTATAATCTAGGCTTAGAGTAGAGTTCCTTCCAATGAGCCAATTCATTTGATCTGCTTTTAGTTTCATTTGGGTCACCTTTGCATTTATGTGTGACTTCCATGTTAGACGACAATCAAGATGAACACCGAGATATTTTACTTCAGTGTGTTGAGGTATAGTTTGGATATTTATTTGTATAGGTGGACAGGTTTCTTTGCACAATGTAAAAGTAATGTGTAGACATTTTTGTTCGTTAATTTTTATCAGCCATTGTTCCAACTGGGATATATAATCTAGCAAATTGCGGGTGGCTTCTTGATGGCTTTTGTGAACACTTAGAAAAGCTGTATCATCAGCGAATGTTGATATGTGTATGTTACTGCTTACCGGCAAGTCAGAGGCATATATCAGATATAATACAGGACCGAGGATGCTGCCTTGAGGAACTCCGGCTTCAATGGGTTGCGGAGGGCTTTGAAAAGTACCTTCTTTAACAACAAATTTTCTCTCAGTTAAGTAGATTTCTAAAAGTTTAAGGATGTTTTCGGGTAGGTTTTGCTTTAGTTTCTGTATTAAACCTGCGTGCCATACTTTATCAAATGCCTGAGAAACATCGATGAAGAGCGCAGAACAATATTTCTTTTCTTCGAAGGTTTTTCTAACCACGTTCACGAGTCTATATGTTTGTTCAATCGTACTATGTTGTCTCCTTAAATTATTTTCATATATCTAAGAAGAGGATAACACTCACTTTTCAGTGGTATATGGGCAAACCCCAAACATGGTCTATCAAGGAGAGAATTTTAGAGTTATCAAAACTATTTATATATGTTGGTGAAATAAAGTGTTATATATTTACCTTCAAAATTTATATAGGATAAAGTTTGTTGGTGATCCCCTTACGAATGGCAATGATATATATAGAATAAATATATATATATATATATATATATATAATATATATATATATATATATATATATTATATATATATATATATATATATATTATATATATATATATATATATATATATATATATATATATATATATATATATATATATATATATATATATATATATATATATATATATATATATATATATATATATATATATATATAATATATAATATATATATCTATATATATATATATATATATATATATATATATATATATATATATATATATATATATATATATATATATATATATATATATATATATATATATATATATATATATATATATATATATGTATATATATATATATATATATATATATATATATATATATTATATATATATATATATATATATATATATATATATATATATTCTATATTTATATGTTATATATATATATATATATATATATATATATATATATATATATATATATATATATATATATATATATATATATATATTTATATATATATATATATATATATATATATATATATATATATATATAATATATATATATATATATATATATATATATATATATATATATATATATATATATATATATATATATATATATATATATATATATATATATATATATATATATATATATATATATATATATATATATATATATATATATATATATATATATATATATATGTATATATATATATATATATGTATATTGTGTCCTGTGGTTCCTATTAGGAACAAAGCAAGGTATACCTAAGAAAAAAAAGAACCAACTTTGTATTTCATATATGATGCAATTTTTTTGAAGTGAGTGAGGACAAATACGCCAAGTTAAATATGTTTTTGACGTAAAGCCTTACGTCATTACGTATTTGTCAAATATGTTTTTAATTTGCGACATATTTGAACATTTAGGATTTGTGACAAAAGTGAAATATTTTTCCCTTTTTAGGATTCTACGAGAGAATAATTTTAGTTGTAGTCATACCAAAGAAGATAACTAAATGGGTTGTACACATAGTTTCCATATGAAATAGGGATGAATTCGTCAAATTTCGACCGAAAAATCGTCAAAAACGTCAAAATAATTATTCGTAATCGTCGAAAATTCGTCAAAAGTAAAAAAAAACACTATTTCGAGGTTAATAAAACAAATTTTGTATATAAATCAGCATTATAAAGAGAATAATAAAGTAAACGAAATTCTTATCAATAAAGATATCAACTGTTGTTTTAACTGTATAAACAGTATTAAGTGTATTTTTTTAGAAAAATTATATACATACATAAACATTAATTAAAATTTGTATGAGTAATTGCAAAATACTAGAATTTATCAAAAAATGTCTCTAGGATGCAAATCTATGGCAAGAGAATGAGCACATAAAACCAGTTTTAGATTTTATGTGGCTTACGAGTTAAGCCCCTTCATGTATTCACAAGATTTTGTTAATACTAATTTAAAATTGCAATACCAAAAACTTGCAGCATTTAAATTCTTTATGTGCATATGTACATACATATCGCTCTATTTATGTGACATAGCCATTTCTCAAAGAACCAAAATTTTCAAGTTAGTAAACGTGTTCATTAATAACCCCTTTATGCGTAAAACACTTTTCAAAAATAAATCTTAGTCTAAGTCAAAGTTATAACCGCTAAAAGGCTAACAACAGCCATATCATAAAATTTTTAAAACTTTAAATACATTTTCGAGATATGAGATACACCACACATACTGATATATTTGTTAATATTTAAGCATTGTTTTATAGTGTTTAAAATTTTTTATATTTGATATACATCCATATGTATGTATTCAGCAGTTGATAAATTATAGAGGCTTAAAAAACCTGTAATACTAAAAATATGATATACGTATCCCTTTAAATCCTTACTTTTATTACATATTGTAGCAAAACCTGCGAAGTTCTTGATCAAGTTCAAAATTGTTTTAAAAGTTTAAAAAAATGGTGACAACTTATAATTCTTAAAAATCGTCAAATTTAAGGTAAAAATCGTCCAGCCGTGAAAATGCCATTTTCGAACCCAAAATCGTCAAAATGACGATAAATAGTCAAATCTGGCAACCGTGGTTGTACATCAAATTGATGGTAATTCACTCCCATTCCAAATTGTGTATCCATCATGTGATCGTCACAAAATTATCTTTGAAATACAGCCCGAAAAAAATATACCTACGGAACTTTTCACAATGTACGATTAAGAGTTAACATGAACTTTAACGGAAACTTCGTCATACAAAACTTGCCGCTAAAGTCCACGTTAACTCTTAATCACACATTGTGAAAAGGGGCGTAAGTATATTTTTTCATCTTAATGGAGCAATTTAAAATGATAGTTTTTGGGACAAGTCTAAAAATATACTTTTTAAACTTTTAAGGACTGATATTTTATACGATCGGCACAATCAGTGTATTGAATGAAAGAATAGAGTGATATCTATTAAACCCGTGCAGGAGTGGAACTGAAAGTATTGCAAAAACAAATATACTAGATACATACCAGTTACTTTTGGTATAAATGAGAGAATTAGTGTAACAGATATTTTATGGGTTTTCTTATACGTTCTCACTTTACTCTACCAAACAAAAATAGTTGTTTATGGTTTTGCATTAAGTAACAAATGTATCTGTTTTTGTGCTCAAATAACTTTGGTACCATAGATATTTTCATTAAACTGTTGGTGCAACGAATAAAAATGTGCGTTTTTGTGTGTGGTTATCAGTGGTTTGCGCTTGCAGTAATTTGTTTGTGTTGTAAAATCAGCAAATAAATTTCTGGGTAAATAAAAAAACATCATTTACAATTTTAAAGGGCACTTGTAAGAGCAGTAAAACAATTGATTTTTGAAATGTTGTTTTCTTTAATGTAAATTTCCATTCTTCGACAAGTTTTCAAAGCCAACAACATCCAATTCTACTTAAAATATAACTGCTAGTCCTACAATTGATGGTATTTTTTCTCCTAAAAAAAAGTTTTGCATCTTTTGCACTTTTTAATAAAAATTTTAAGTAGGTATACAAGATAATTATATGAAATTTTCATACAATAAGAAGAACGATATGGAGATTAATTCTGCATTACACTGCGCAACAAGAAATAACTTCCCGAATGAGACCAATCAGATATGAAAATATAACATTAGTATGTCCCAACTATCAAAGATTTTTGCAAACTTAGTTATTATTGATTTTTTATAGCCTCTTTTATTTTTAAAAAATTTTCTACCTTATTTTTCAAAAAATTTCATTAGACTGAAAATAATATATTTGTCATTCCGTGTGAAATGCATCGGTATATGTATAAAGCAAAGTATTTATATTCTTGATCCTTATTAAATTTTAAGTCCATTAACACAAAGCTCAGTTATGTTGATTTTAACTTCAAGTATATTTACTTTCAGTTGCCTAACTTAAATTTTAACTAAAAGTTAAAAATTTTCGTTAACAATAAAAAGTTGAGTTAGCTTGTGTCATCAACTTTTGTGATTACCAGTAATAAACTATTTTTGGAAAATGCAAAAATTTTTGCAATTTATATAAATAATATCATTATGCAACAGCATATGAGTACGATTGCTGCACAAAAAAGTACTGGATTCGCCTAAGAAACTTTTAATTTGTTATTATTCTTGAAAATTTATTTTAAATGTTTTCAAAATAGCAAAAAATTGATTTATTTTCAAATGTCAATAATTTCTTCAGTTAAGAACTTAAAATCAAAAAGGTTCCAGTTAAATTTAATTGAAACTTAATACCAAACTCAGCAAAAACACATAAATCGCAGACATTAAAAATATTCGTTAACAATTGCTGATAATTTCACTATTATTACATATTAAATAGAACACTGACGATGGCACATAGCCGAAACCGGTCTGTTTACAAACCAAATTTGACGTGGGATGACGGAAAATCGTTACAAATATTAAAAAAATATTGCGGAAATAAAGAAAACGGAAAAATTCAAAAAATCCACAAAAAACTCTAAAAAGTGCAAAAACTTGTGATAAATCATGCCTATGTCGAAAATTCGCAAAAAATCGTAATATTGCCAAAGAGCCCTAAAATTGATTAAAACTCGCTAAAAATGTAACGAAACTCAATATCCCGGGAAAAATCGCGAAAATTATGGAAATTCGTTAAAACTAGTTAAATTTTAAAAATAAAAACCGTAATAAAAACGTAAGAAAGAAAAATCTGGAAATTTTCATACAATAAGAAGAACGATATGGAGATTAATTCTGCATTACACTGCGCAACAAGAAATAACTTCCCGAATGAGACCAATCAGATATGAAAATATAACATTAGTATGTCCCAACTATCAAAGATTTTTGCAAACTTAGTTATTATTGATTTTTTATAGCCTCTTTTATTTTTAAAAAAATTTTCTACCTTATTTTTCAAAAAAATTTCATTAGACTGAAAATAATATATTTGTCATTCCGTGTGAAATGCATCGGTATATGTATAAAGCAAAGTATTTATATTCTTGATCCTTATTAAATTTTAAGTCCATTAACACAAAGCTCAGTTATGTTGATTTTAACTTCAAGTATATTTACTTTCAGTTTGCCTAAACTTAAATTTTAACTAAAAGTTAAAAATTTTCGTTAACAATAAAAAGTTGAGTTAGCTTGTGTCATCAACTTTTGTGATTACCAGTAATAAACTATTTTTGGAAAATGCAAAAATTTTTGCAATTTATATAAATAATATCATTATGCAACAGCATATGAGTACGATTGCTGCACAAAAAAGTACTGGATTCGCCTAAGAAACTTTTAATTTGTTATTATTCTTGAAAATTTATTTTAAATGTTTTCAAAATAGCAAAAAATTGATTTATTTTCAAATGTCAATAATTTCTTCAGTTAAGAACTTAAAATCAAAAAGGTTCCAGTTAAATTTAATTGAAACTTAATACCAAACTCAGCAAAAAACACATAAATCGCAGACATTAAAAATATTCGTTAACAATTGCTGATAATTTCACTATTATTACATATTAAATAGAACACTGACGATGGCACATAGCCGAAACCGGTCTGTTTACAAACCAAATTTGACGTGGGATGACGGAAAATCGTTACAAATATTAAAAAAATATTGCGGAAATAAAGAAAACGGAAAAATTCAAAAAATCCACAAAAACTCTAAAAAGTGCAAAACTTGTGATAAATCATGCCTATGTCGAAAATTCGCAAAAAATCGTAATATTGCCAAAGAGCCCTAAAATTGATTAAAACTCGCTAAAAATGTAACGAAACTCATATCCCGGGAAAAATCGCGAAAATTATGGAAATTCGTTAAAACTAGTTAAATTTTAAAAATAAAAACCGTAATAAAAACGTAAGAAAGAAAAATCTGGAAAAATTACGCTTGTCGTAAAAATAGCGAAAATGTGAGAAAAATTCAAAATTTTAAGCAAGCCATAATTTTGATTAATTATCGCTAAAACCGTAGAGAATACCGAAAATTCGGTAAAAATCGCGAAAATTATAAATCAGCTTTGTGTTAATGAAATTTTATTAATCAAGATTTTAATTTTTAGTTTAATGTCAACTGTAAGTTAATATTTTTATTGTTAACGGCCCTAAGCGATGTCCGTCAGTCTGTGCGTCTGTTTTCCTTCTATATTTTCGCTTCAAGTCTATTTTCAGAATTTTTTTTCTGTTTCATTGTGCCATACTCAATATTAAATGTGTGCTGCTTTAAATGATCACATATGTATTTATTTTAATATATCTTCAAATTGAAAATAAAACTATATTTTTAATCCATCAAACTAATGAATTTTTGTCCGTTTTTCTCAATATCGTTTAAAGAAAAATTTGTTCAGGCTTAACAGACTTTTGTACTAATTTTTTAATGAGTGTAATGCTAATCCATGAAAATAATAATTAAAATCAGATTAAAATTCCCATTTATTAATTGAAGTTGTGTGTATTCCCATTTATTCCAAAATTACAGCTCATCAAACGCGAGCCTTGTTGTACTTTTGTATAATTTTTATTTTATTTTTAGACGCATTTTTCTAAAACATTAAGGTTTTTATTTTCTTAATTAACAACACGAATAAAAGAAATATGTACACGTATTGTATTGCAAAAATTGTACCAAAACATATGAAACGCACAGAAAATGTGCCTAAAAATGGGCAAAGTTAAGACCATAAAAAGTATAAAATTTAATAAATTTAAATATCTTAGACATAAAATATTCAATTCTTATAGTTTAATTTATACATTGATTTACTCCATTGGATAACGACCCTAAATTTGTTGCGGACATGATTCATATGCCTACCTTAAATATTAAAAAGTTATAATCAATTGTATAAAAGCAGCTCCAGGCAATTTTTCCTACACTAAACGCATCATGATTTGAGAATCTCTGGCGATTCTCCTTTAATATTTTTCGTGATTCGGAAGAATGAATTAAGTCACCTCTAAACCCGACTAGAATTTTCCCAATACTCATATTGGGACTCGATTGGGAATGCATGTGGCAAACCCAAAAGGGTTACCCCATTTGAAATCAGATCGCGAACTTGTTGGAATAGCCCATCTACTAATTAGTGACTTAACACAAGTTCATTCCAAGAGGGAAACTATTGGGAACTTGATGGGAAAACCTAACACAGATTTTTAATCGTATTTTTTGCTCATCTTCAAACAGAGGTGATTGATACATACTTTTGTCCCTTGTATAACTTCAGCAATTTGAATTCAATATTAGAATTTGACATTTTCCCGATTTTGGCAAATTTTTGCAAGATCTTGATATTTCCCCACAGGAAACCAATCGGGTCCCAAATACGTTGCTGCGTTACATAGGAATTGGGATCCCAGTCAGATCCCAAATGTGTTTGTATGAAAATTTCTAGTCGGGAAATATGTCCTTTTAAGTTTTTGATTTAAAATTTCAATATTGAATTCTTATTGCTACCTAACAGGTAGTCACAAATTGAGTTTCGAGCGGGCACAGCTATTGAAAATATACACAAAAAAAAACATTTTAATTTCTCTCTGAAGGAATAATTTTGAATAATAACTTTAGTTATTGAAATATTTTCGAAATCTCATTATTAAAAGAAATACCATCATCTAAAAGCGAAACTTAAAAGTTTTTAGTTTCGCTTTTAAGTTAAAACGTTTAATGCTAATTAATACCTCGATAATATTATCTATTTTTTTATCGTTCTTTTAGTTAAATTTATTTATTTTTGGATTAAAAACTAAAAATATAAGAATAAAAACGTTTCACGCTGTTTTATACCATGTTAATACTATTTCTACATACATAAATATGCAGATACATTTTACTTACATACTGAAATTAACGGCTTGCCGCCAGAACAAGAAAAATAACAAAAATACCAATAGTAAAACCATGAGTATCTGCTTCAACTGTTTCAGCGAAACAGATATAACAAGTGTGTTGCTCTCATTCTCATTTTATCAATACACACCATATCTACTAGAGATAATACCAACACCAACTTGTACAAAACGCGAAGAATACTTATGCTGACTTTAGACGACATGTATTTTACATCTGACTTGTCAAATTTCCCACTGCAAAAGTGATACATGCCGTGTGAAACATATGAAACATTTTCAGGTGACATTTACTGAAGCAAAGTCAGATGAAAAATTTTCAATTAGAGCGTGTTCTATTTTCGGTCTGACAAGGTATCTCATATCAGCTGCAGCGTTGCCAGAATGCTGATTTTATCATATTTTTGATGATTTTTTTAACCAAAATATGATATGATGATTTTTTTCCCCAAATGATGATATTTTTTCTCGCAAATTATAATTTTTTATACTGTTTATATGTATATCGTCAAAAAAATATGCAAAAAGCCCCATCGGACATATTAAAAGTGTTACAGGAGAAGGATGAAACCTGTTTAAATGAAAAAAAATATATTGACAATTAGTGTACAATTTTACAATATAATAAAAAAAGGACCAACAAATTTATATATTTATTGCGAAATTTTGCATGAATTGCCCATATATTTTTCATTTCAACAAGTTTTGTGCTTCTTCTGTAAAACTTTTAAAAAGTTAGATAGGACTTTCTGCATTTTCTGTGACGATATATAAATAGTTATTGAAACATATCATACCTTACTTTTGTAGTTGTTTGGATCAATTAATATATAATTTTCAAACGTTTTTAATATAAAAGTTTATTGAAGTGCATTCATTAGCTTTGAAAGATGATTTTGAATGATAAAACTATCAATCATGTTCGATGATAAAAATTTTTGTGGGAAGTACAAAGCTTATTGGGCTAAATTCAAAAAATTTTTAAATTTGTTTCTATCATGTACAGGTTTTTTTAATGGGTATGACTAATATTTCAAATAGCTACGTCAGTATATTTCACCCTAACTCAATAACGAATTATTCGATTTGAATAAATAAGCCAATCATGCATACTAATTTTTTATATTTCCAACTGCTTTGGAGTTCTTCAGAAATTATCGGAATTTTTTTTTTGCAAAATTAATTGTTCGTTTTCAAAAACTCATAAAAGAAATTAAAACTGCAAAAACTTTAAATTGTTATCATTAGTCTGACAGGTAGGATAACTAGAAATAAAATAAGCCTTAAATCATGAAAATCGATGGCAAATGTTGATTTTATTCGCAATTAAGTGAAGGTGGTCATAAAAATCACAATTTTCATACAAAGGAAAAATTTAAATTTGTGTGTATTAGTTCCCTCAAACTAATTGTGAATAAAATCGACATTTACTTTCGATTTTAATGGTTTATGGCTTATTATATTCCTAATATACCTACAAAGCTTCCCTCTTCATTTTTTCATGACTTTTTGAAAACGAAAAAAAATTTCTTTGGTCGAGTGGTCTAAGCGGAAGAAAACTCTGAGCATATTAGCGGGAGCTATCGAAACTTGTCAGTTCAACCCTCCGTGCAGTCAAATTTTTCTTTGTCTACATGCTTCACATTTATCTATAAATAAAAAAATATAATTTAATTGAAAAATTTAATTAAAGCCGAGCTCAAGCCAAAATAATTAAATTTCTTTGGATATAAACCCATATACATACATACAGTTCGACTAAAACTCATAACTTAATTGAAAAAAAAAATTCACTTTGCATGAAAAACGCATTTTTCGCCGCTAATTTCTGAATAACTCCGAAGCAGATGGAAATTAAAAAGAATTAGATATAAATGACGTAAAGGTAATTTTATTCTGCATTTTTTATTTATTGAAATTGGATAAACCTTTCTCAAGTTAGGGTAAACTATACTGATGCCCATATACTGTAATATTAAATAATATATTATACGTATATAAATAAATAAAAGACATATATATATATATATATATATATATATATATATATATATATATATATATATATATATATATATATATATATATATATATATATATGTATATATATATATATATATATATATATATATATATATATATATATATATATATATATATATATATATATATATATATATATATATATATATATATATATATATATATATATATATATATATATATATATATATATATATATATATATATATATATATATATATATATATATATATATATATATATATATATATATATATATATATATATATATATATATATATATATATATATATATATATATATATATATATATATATATATATATATATGTATATATATATATATATATATATATATATATATATATATATATATATATATATATATATATATATATTCTGGATAGGAGAGTTACTGCTTTTTTGGCAACCAATATTAAAGAGATACTTGAGAAGTATATAAAATATCGCCATGACTGTAATAACATATAAAAACCACTTCCACCGCGAAAAAAACTCGGAAAACACAACATATGCACTGATATACAAAAAAACATGTTTCATCTTTTAAATAACAATATGTGGAATATACAAACTTTAATGCATAAATCCGTTTTCAGTTTTTTCCTATCACGTACAGAGTTTGTAATGGGCATGACTAAGATTTTCAATATGTACATCAGTATATATATATATATATATATATATATATATATATATATATATATATATATATATATATATATATATATATATATATATATATATATATATATATATATATATATATATATATATATATATATATATATATATATATATATTTTCAATATGTACATCAGTATATATATATATATATATATATATATATATATATATATATATATATATATATATATATATATATATATATATATATATATATATATATATATATATATATATATATATATATATATATATATATATATATATATATATATATATATATATATATATATATATATATATATATATATATATATATATATATATATATATATATATATATATATATATATATACTGATGTACATATTGAAAATCTTAGTCATGCCCATTAAAAACTCTGTACGTGATAGGAAAAAACTGAAAACGGATTTATGCATTAAAGTTTGTATATGCCACATATTGTTATTTAAAAGATGAAACATGTTTTTTTGTATATCAGTGCATATGTTGTGTTTTCCGAGTTTTTTTTCGCGGTGGAAGTGGTTTTTATATGTTATTACAGTCATGGCGATATTTTATATACTTCTCAAGTATCTCTTTAATATTGGTTGCCAAAAAAGCAGTAACTCTCCTATCCAGAATATGACATGAAGGAAATCATATAATCTAAGAAAACGCTTTTTTGTTTGAGTTTGCTGTAAAAGTCTCATTGTTCAGCTTTGGAATAAAAGTTTGTGATGATTTTTTATATCCAAATATGATTATTATTCCGCCAAATGATGATTTTCTTCGAAAAGCTTCTGGCAACGCTGATCAGCTGTATTAAATTACCAAAAGTGTGGTTTGGGTGAAAAAACATTAAAAAGCAAAGAGCGCTTTATATATTTACGAAAATTGTGCAAAAACTAAGCTGTTGTGAACACTCAGAGGTTATGTCAGATGTAATTGCACATGTACGTGTAAAAGCAAATATTATAAACCGTCTGTAAATTGACAATTTTGACAAACATGCGAAGTTACATATGTCTCACACACCTAACAAGCCATATGTAAAAAACATGTCGTCTAAAGTCAGCATTATCAATACGCACTCAAAGCAGGAAAACACACAACTGGTGTAAATAGGTAGAACTATTCACGTGTTTAATATATTTACAACAGTGTGCAATATATTTTATTCAGATGAGCCGTTCATGGAATTTTTGCCAATAAACGAAAAAACTAAATAAACAAAAAACAACTTGTTTTTCGAGAATATCGGGAAAACGCGCATTAAGAAAAATAAATGAATATCATTTTCGCGATCAGCGCCAATAAACTATCTTAGAAAAAAAATTTTTTTTGCAAGATATGACAAAGACTTAGAAATTCGAAAATTTGCTTCAGTATTTCATCTTAAGTTTGTCTGAAATCTGACCTTGTATGTGTAAAAAGTGGATGTTTTAAGTGTAATGAGTTATAACAGCTAAAAATCATATATAATGTTGGATCATATGATGTTCCACAAATTCATCGATTTGATCTTCTATTCAAAATCTTGATGCTGCGGTAGAGGGCTAAAAGTAGGTCCCAATATTTTTGTCGTTATTTTTCCCATGTATCTAAAAATAAAATGAAATCTTTTTTTATTAGTATGATTATTTCGAACGTATTTGCTTTGTGAATCCAAATTGATTATTAGGCTAAGGTTCGTAACGTTATATTCAGAAAGAATTGGGCATGATTAATATTCCAAGGAACAAGGGAAAAATTAACATCAACTTAATTTTTCAACGTACACAGCAGAACAGAGTAGCGCCACTTTCGTAAGCCGATACACTTCCATCGTCAGTGCTTACGTGTATTTGCTTATCACCATTTGCAGGTAGCTCTGTTGAATGTCATTTTAACCGATGGCAACGCTGGGAAAGTGCACTTTAATATCAGCTTGAGAGTGATTTAATTCTCGTATTCAATTTTCACGAAAAAGTTGTATATATAAGAATTAAAATCACATTCAACAGAGCTACCTTACAAGTGCTGATAAGCAAATACACATGATCACTGACGATGAAAGTGTAGCGGCTTCCGAAAGTGGCGCTACTCTGCTCTGTACGTTGGAAAATTAAGTTGATGGTAATTTTCCCTTATTCCTTGGAATATTAATCATGCCCAAATCTTTCTGAATATAACGTTACGAACCTTAGCCTAATAATCAATTTGGAAACCATTTTTTGCTATTCGAAATTGTAATTCGCAAAAAAATCTGACGCTCCACCCTAATGTACATTAGAGCGACTCAAAAAAAAGTGATTTTGTTACCCCTCTGAAAATAAAGCTTGATATGTTTTATGATGATTCCCAAAATATTTTGGCTCTAGCGTTGACCCTCCGTGAGCTGGACCATTTTTAAGAAAGGTATTTTTTGCAGTTTTTCGAATTATTTTGGACTTTGCTCCAAGACGACATATATAAAATTTATATAAAACTTGACCACTTGCGACCTACTAATTGAAATATTTAACTAAATACATATTTTCGTTTCGGGTTTTCATACAAATTCTACCTATTTGGAAATATTCTGCTTTTCAAAATGAATCTGTTTTAAAATAACGTTAATTTATTTAATTTTTTGTAATTATTCACATAAAACGCGAAAATCGCGATATATTTTATCTTTTTTCAAATATAGGCAATATGGGTATCAAAATTTTTCATTTTTCAATTATAATAGCCTGGTGATAAGCAAAAGATTCGTTTTCAAACCCTGAATGCTGTGAGATAAATTTAAGTTTTCAAATATTAATTTTTTAATTGAATATGAAATGAGAAAAATGTTACTAACAGAACGAATTAAATTAGTTAACTAAACTACAAATTAAAATATTTATCAAAAAGTGAAAAATATAATTACAATAAAAGATATAAAATTTATAAAAAATGTTTTCGCGATATTATCTTTGTATAAAGTTTGCACGATTCCATTTAGTTTGCAATATGACCCGGTCGTTTGCTTTCGATAACAGAAAGACATGATTGGCTTACTAGCTTAACAAATAGTTCCGTGTTATGCGAATGGCTTGGGAATTCTAAATTGATTTCGGTAAAAGAAGCAGTTAATTTTATCTCTATAAACAGTTTTTAGTAATAGTACTATTGATGATATTCGACTATTACATATTCCAAAAATATTGTTCGAGTGCAAGTCCTAAAAAATATGATAAATTGGAATGAAAATGGTCGCATTACTGAACCACCTTGTATACAATTTTATTCCCATCAGTATTTAAAAGATCTTTGTGATTCTGAAGAAATTATTGAAAGTCAAAATTTAAAAATTGTTTATAGCGATAATATTAACTACTTCTTTTACCTATAACAATAAAAAAACTTTCTTATTTTCAAGCTCAAGGTAATTTTACCGAAATCAATTTAGAATTCCCATGCCATTCGCGAAACCCGGAACGATTTGTTAAGCTAGTAAGCCAATCATGTCTTTCTGTTATCGAAAGTAATCGACCAGGTCATATTGCAAACAAAATGGAATCGTGCAAACTTTATACAAAGATAGAATCGCGAAAAGATTTTTTATAAATTTTATATTTTTTATTGTAATTGTATTTTATTTTATCACATTTTGATAATTTTTTTAATTTGTAGTTTAGTTAACTAATTTAATTTGTTCTGTTAGTAACATTTTTCGCATTTCATATATGTATTCAATTAAAAAATTAATATTTGAAAACTTAAATTTATCTCACATCATTCAGGGTTTGAAAACGAATTTTTTGCTTATCACCAGGCTATTATAATTGAAAAATGAAAAATTGTGATACCCATATTGCCTATATTTGAAAAAAGATAAAATATATCGTGATTTTCGCGTTTTATGTGAATAATTACAAAAAAATAAAATAAATTAACATTATTTTAAAACATATTCAATTTGAAAAGCAGAACAATATTTCCAAATAGATAGAATTTGTATGAAAACCCGAGACGAAAATATGTATTTAGTTAAATATTTCAATTAGTAGGTCAAGTGGTCAAGTTTTATAAACCATTAGATGCTGCTTCAAAAAATCTTTTCGCTGATACCAAATTTTATTTATGTCGTCTTGGAGCAAAGTCCAAAAAAATTCGAAAAACTGAAAAAAGACCTTTTTTAAAAATGGTCCAGCTCACGGATGGTCGACGCTAGAACCAAAATATTTTGGGAATCATCATAAAACATATCAAGCTTTATTTTCAGAGCGGTAACAAAATAACTTTTTTCTCTTCCATACAAGTTGAGTCGCTCTAATGTACATACCTTATACGCAATTGAATTTTTTTTATTGTCGTTTATTTTTTTTATAAAAAAATATTATGTTCACTCCTGTATGTATTTCAGTTTCTTGAATAAATTGTTAATTTGCTAAATAATACATAAAAAAATGGCTTTGAAGATTTTTTGAAGATTTTAAAAATAAAATGCAGATTTTTTCCCTAAAAATTCTGACAACACTGCATGTCTACCTTTTCTCTTTTTTGCAACATATTTTATATTTTCAAATACTCCCAGTTAACGACCAAAGTTACATTAAATTGCTGATATTTTAAGTCATAACTTTATTACTGGTGGTTGGAGTTTTGGCAGTTTTGATAAGTAAGACTGCGCATATTTTGCGAAAAAAAAATTAAGAAATTAGGGACGGAATTAGTTACATATTGTTGAGCCGGTATCATACCGGTATTCAAGTTTCGGTAGCGGTATATACCGATACCGATATAGTTAAAATACCGCTACCGATACCGAAATAAAAGAAATGATTAATACCACTACCGCTAACGTTATTCGTTTCGGTTGCCAATCTTGATTAACATTAAAAGAAACATTTAAAAAAATAAATAAAAGTTTCAGGCGCCGTGATTTGAATCCTGCTCCCGAGAGAAAAACAACAATTGGAGAACTGTCTAGCGCTCTCAGCCAAACAGCCACAAAGTTAAATGAGTTTAATTTAATATAAATACTTTACAGCTGGCTTGCAAGTTGAGTCATACAATATCTCAACTAATATTATATGAGCCGTCGTACAAAAGATCAGATGATAGGGATGGTTGCCAGATCTGATGATTTATCGTCCTTTTTGACGATTCGTCAAAAATGGGATTTTAACGACTAAACGATTTTTACTTTAAATTTGAACATTTTTAAGAATTATAAGTTAGTTAAAACAATATTTTAGAACTTTTAAAAAAATTTTGATTTTGATTAAGAACTTTGCAGATATTGCTAAAATATGTAATAAAAGTAACTAGTAAAAGGGATAATTATGCCAATAACTAATCATTTTAATGTTAATATTTTTAGTATTATATGTTTTTTAAAACCTCTTCTCTGCATAATTTATCAACTGCTGCATACATACATATGGATGTATATCAAATATAAAAATGTTTAAACACTAAAAAAAGGCTCAAGTATAGCTTTGCATCCTATGCGAAATTTTTTGATAAATTCTAATAACATAATTCAAATGATTATACTGGGTATTTAAAGTTGAAAATTCCAAAAACCATACAATGTTAAATTTTTATTAAACTTAAAAGTTGATTTATTTAATATTTTTGTGGCTTACCGAGCTACTGCATTGTACTTATATTATTTTTCTAAAAGCAAAATTCACTAAACATGTGATTATACTGTTTATGAAGTTAAAACAACAATTGATCATATTGTTGACAAGAATTTCGTTTATTTTGTGTAAAAACTGTGAATTTATTTGTTATGTTATTCATTATTAATTAACATTCTGTTTATTTAGTAGATTTCTATATGATTTTTCGCTCGAAATTTGACGAATTTGTCCCTATTGCATCTGGTAACTATGCCTTGCCTCGTTTCTGTAATTTGTGAGAATTTCTTACATCGAGAAAAAATTAATAATTATATTTATCATCTTAGTTGTATTATTTTGTGTTGCTTGGTGCAAAACCGATGTTAAATAACAGCGGTGATAAAATACCTTATACCAATAGGGTTGCTCATCAAGCCTTCATGCAGTACTCTGCTTGTTGAGTTCTGATACAAAGCTCTGATATGGCCGATTAGTTCAGCTGGAACTCCCTTCCTAAAAAGACACAAAAACGCATTCTTAAAAATTTCAGGATTTTTAAAAGTCATTTAGACATATTATATAAAAAAAATTCAGCCGATAAAAAAAAAGTTTTTTATTTAGTCAGTGTTCAAAGTTTTTAAACTTTATAGATAAATAATTTTTCCCTACATATTCTCTTTAAAATTACATAAATTTCATCCAGATATTTATAAACTCAACACATTCGGTGTACCTATTTGGCGAAATTATCTCATTTTGAATATGTCATAACTTTTGAAATAAACATTTTGAGTTTTCCTTTGGCATAATATCGTTATAGGTAGGATGAAAGAAAACATCTGACCAAATTTCATCAAAATAGAAAGGGGTCGTGGCTAACTACTGCTCGATTTGACATGGAATTATCCATATGTATGCAAAATATATTATAAAATTTTTCCATAGTAGGTAGTTATTATAAAAATTTCTGCGTACAGTAAAGTGCTCCACATACGTTATTATTGTCTTTCAATCGATGCTTATTGGCACTTCTTGTAATTGTTACAAAAAACACTTTCAAAGGTAAATTTAACCCTTGTATGTATATATGTATACATATTTATGTATATTCGTATGAATGTGTGTACATCCACTCATCCATACCCTGCAAACATTTGCTATCGAAACTGTCACTTAAACGTAATAGCAAGAAGAATGATAATCCTTTCTTTTCATAGAAGTGTCACCGCTCGGGAAGAAACGAGCAACTACGGTTATACCTACCAGACGAAACTATTTAGTGGAAGTGTTCTTTACATTTTGTTTTTGTTGCTTAACAAATTAGTGTGTCGCTTTTGTTACATTTTGCATAATCTTATAATTAACTCTTTAGTGACTTCTTGGAGGTTTTCGCTGATATTAAAATTTGTAGAAAGAAGTTTAAAATTCGATAATAACACATTTGTTTTTGTAAAATTTCCCAAATAACATTTAGATGTGTTAAAGAAGCCACTTTTTAGAAAATGTATCAGAAATTGCACTTCCAAATGTTGACAGGGTACGTAATCATAAATACCTACGTACATCCATACATACCATTATTTTCAAAACACAATTATTGTAATTATTTTTCAACACACACATACATAACTATTAATATGCACCCTGAAGAAAGCCAGGGGCCAAGTGTCTGCAAGTCACCACTTTTGTCGATAAGTTTGGTGACGTTGTCAACGAATCGTCTACACTTTTTATTTTAGCTTTAATGAGAAGAGAAGTTTTTAACAGCTAGAAAACGATTTTTATGATCTTATTTTGATATGTTGAAAATATATACGGCTGAACGGAAAACTAAAAATTTTCATTAAAAATTTACTTTATTTGTCTTAGCTGGTAAAACGTTTCATATGTGTTAACTAGAATCATTAAAATGCACTAGTGAATCTCTGGTACCAGTATTTCCATATGGTCCCATAAGAACCACCTAGTCTATAGTAAGTCAACAGTTCCGAGGTCAGTAGTGGAATCTCAATGACCAGCACATGTTAAATGTCTATAGCACAGAACATTGCCTGGGTAGAATTAGTCAGTAGTACTGGTGACAAAGTCATTAGTGAATCAGTACAATTTTAATATCGACATTTCTTGCAGGGTAGTAACACAGCATATGTACACACATCTATACGTACAATACATACATACATACATTTCTTTTGCAAAGAAAACAAATGTATACACAAGAATACTATTCCCAAAATATTCTTTTCTATATTTTCCATTCTTATATTTGGGAATTTTATAAATAGAATTCGCAAGAGGTATTTATTTTTTTCCTTACGAATTTTATTTATAAAATTCGCGAGAGGAAAACCAACTTGAAGAATTAAAAATAAATTTCTCTCGCGAATTATATTTATGAAATTCGCGAATAAAAAAGAAAAATTCTTTACAGTAGGAAAAATAAAAGTCATTCTAATTAAATTCGTTCGCGAGAGAGATCAATTCGAGCATTCTTCGTACTCTGAGAAAAACAACTTAAAATTAAAATTAAGTGTGAAACAATACTACAACGAACACGTAACTCAATTAATCTAAAATTAAGCTTAATATTCTCTGAAGATGATCAACGAAGTTGATCGAAATATTGGGTGGTTTGAAAATAAATACATATAAAACAATTTAGCATATTGTTTCAATTGACCTCAAGCCGAAATAAAACGTTTTTATAATTACCACGACACAGGTCAACTAAAATTTAAAATTATTCATTAAAATTAACTTAAAATTTGTAGCGAAGTAGTAGGGAACAATTCGTTCTGTCCCACAGTAGGGCGACATTTCACAAAATTCACTCAAAATATTCCTTTAAAGTTTTGCCGAAGTTTTAAAATTTGGGTAATTAAAATTTGAAATTTTAATTGTTAAATAAACAAAAGAGTAATTTGATATGCGTGGGGGAAAAAATTAAAGTGTGTATAGTAAAGATTGTGTTGGATTATTATTGAGTTAATGATGAGATTTAGTGTGAAATTATAGTGTGGGTAATTTTTGTGTTGTAGACATTTAGGTTGTGCTTTGTTATGGAGATGTCAATAGTGAGTTTGGAATTAGAAAAAAGTGACTTACTATAGACACGGCGGTTATTATGGGGTGATATTGAGAAATTGGGGATGTCAATAGCTAGCACGGAACTATTGACTGACTTACTATGGACTAGATTGAGACATTGGGGATCGCACCATAGATTCGTAGACGATTTTTTGTTGTCAATGTCACCAAACTTGTTGACAAAATAGGTGACTTGAAGACAGTTGGTCCCATAGATCCTACAGGGATTTATTTTATCAATAGTCATAGATTTGAGATGTTGATAATTTTTTGTAGTGCTTGTGTTTACATTTAAAATGTAGTTGTGTTTATTTAAGCATGTCCGTCCACTAATTGAATGGTGGCGGGTTTGTATATTTTCAGAATGTGGTTATGGAAATGTGAGAGGGGGGGGGGGGTGTTAAGTTCCAATTAATATGTACACATATACATACGTACATACAATAAGCGTGTGCTTTTTGTTTATAATATTTTTTTTATTTTTTGTCAAGTGCGGGTATTTTTTCGCATCAAATAATCGCATGATCGTTTGGATTTGCAGTTGTGTTGCTTATGCTGACTTTAGACGACATGTTTTTACATATGTAACTTCGCATGTTTGTCAAAATTGTCAATTTACAGACGGTTTATAATATTTGCTTTCACACGTACATGTGCAATTACATCTGACATAACCTCTGAGTGTTCACAACAGCTTAGTTTTTGCACAATTTTCGTAGATATATAAAGAGCTCTTTGCTTTTTAATGTTTTTTCAGCCAAACGACACTTTTGATAATTTAATACAGCTGATGTCAGATACCTTGTCAGATGAAAATAGAACACGCTCTAATTGAAAATTTTTCATCTGACTTTGCTTCTGTAAATGTCATCTGACAATGTTTCATATGTTTCACACGGCATGTATCACTTTTGCAGTGGGAAATTTGACAAGTCAGATGTAAAATACATGTCGTCTAAAGTCAGCATTAGTATGACAGATGGTCTGAAATGTTTGTTTATGTTAAATATGCATGCTTAATCTTGTTGGTGTTTTGTTTATTCAGGTGGATGTGTTGCAGAATGAGTCATCATCCTAATTTTTGTTTGTTGGTGGGGGTTGAATGTGTTTGTGTGTGTGTGTTTATTTTTTTATATCTTTAGATTTGTTAAGAATGAATGTATGTATGTCGTTTCAACAGACCGTCTCATATATTTCTTTGGACAATAATTAGATTATTTGTTCTACATAATCTTGTTTATCAGGTATGTGATGGAAATCGATTTGGAATGAAAATCGACACAAAAACGAAGAAAGTTGTGATGGCTACTGAAGTATTGTTTTCATATCGATTTTACTTAAAATCTATTTTGTTCTATGAAAATATCAACCAAAAATAGATGTGATAGAAAACGAAATTTCTATTGTTTTACTGTTTTCAAATCGAGTAGAATATGTTTAACAATTTCAAAAGTTTCGAATGATATGTATGTATTTCACACATATTTTTGCAATCATTTTTGTTAAATTAGTTTGTCACTGGGGTGTGTTATTACATTTAAGCATATTTTTTTGCTGATATACAATTTTCGTTTTTTCGATTTTTAGAAATTTCTAATACATTTTAGAGCTTGTTCCCAATTTGTTCGCGAATTATTTTCGCGCAAAATTTTATTTTTTCCTCGTTTTTATTCTTTTTACGATTTTTAATCAATTTTAGGACTTCTTTTCTATTTTGCAATCTTTCAGGGACTTTCGCCACTTTTGTGGAACTAGTGATTTTTGCAAGCTTTCACATTTTTATTTTTATAGTTTTAGCGATTTTTAATCAACATTAGATATTGCTATTTTTCTATACTGGCAAAATTTTGCGAATTTACGACACTAGCGGTTTTTAATAAATTTTAGGTATATTTGTCATAAATTTACTTTTCGCGAATTTTCGACGTAGAAGCAATTTTTTCCGAACTTTTATAATTTTTACAGTGTTATCGGTTTTTAGTCACTAACTGTTGATTTTGGACTTTCGCAATATTTTTGCGAGTTTTCGCGTTACTAATTTTTTTAGTTTTAACTGCTTATCGAAATTTTTATATAAGCAAGTTTTTGGGTTACGCAACTTTGAAGCTCATTTTGGCTTTAGGAAAAACCGTGAAATTACGAAAAACTTGCTTATATATGAATGATTACAATGTTTCGATTGGTTAAAAGCCCATAATATTGAAGAAAACCGACAAGTTTGGAAAACTTACGTGTATCGCCAAAAATAGCAAACATTTTAAACGAGCCATAATTTTAATTAAAAATCGCTAAAACCGTAAAAATACCAAAAATTGCTAACAAAGGCATAATAACTAAGTCTAATCGTGTGAACTATAAAGAGGTTAAAAAATTGCAAAAAGACGCTTCTATCCCGAACGTTGCTAAAATTCGCGTAAAGTTGCTATATCGGAAAAAAGCCCTAACATTGATGAGAAACCGCCAAAGCCGCATGTTCACGAAACATCGCTAATTTTTTTGAAATAAATACCAAAAAAAAGGAATATACCAATTAGGGTATTCACTCGAATAATGTTTGCTCGATTAATCGAATAATTAAAGTCAAATAATGTTCGATCAAACAAAAAATTTCAATTTCGAGTAAAAATTTATTCGAATAATTTTGGTCGATTAATCGAATAACTCGATTAAAATATTTTATGTAAATTTTCTTTTTTTAATGAGTTTTTGTAGATTTCTTAATAAAAAGTGGAAAAATTTTTTTTATATAAAATTTGCCATTGAATTCGAACGTTATTTCATACTAATAGTCCGCATGATCAAAAAGTTAAGTAAATAATGTAGTAACAATAATAGGGAGAAAGAAACCAACTTCAAATATCTTTTAAAAAAATTCGGAAATGTAAACACCAAACAAAAATTATTTGAAATAAAGAAGATATTTTGAGAGCAACTAGTTAACTAGATGTTTCATATTAAAATATCGAATGTAATGTTCGGAATTATAAAAGCCTTAAGGTACGGTCACATTTGACAAATATTTGCCGAAAAAAAACGTTACCTACAGACAAGTTAAAATTGTATTTCCTTTAATTACAATATTTTTTTAAATATGCGTTCGCATTTCTTAAAAATAATATAAAAATAGCTTTTTGTAGCATAATTAACCTTATTTTGTGATATAAAGAAAAGTTAAATTAAACTAACTTTGAGCAAAAGTAGGGGTTACGCTTTTTTAGGCAAATATTTTCCAAGAGTTACAATTTAATATTTATAACAAAAGTGCTATGCCAATTCTGATTATTTTTATTCTGCATTGAATACAGGACAGGTCGGAATATTATTAAATATTTCATGGCGCATAATTTTCTCAAAGCGCAACATTTGAATAGTGAAAAAAAACTATTTTAAAGAATTCCTTTTGTGTTCATTATTAAAATATATAAAAACGCGAAAAAACTTGTTTTGTTTTATTTTTGTCCACAAAAAAGTACAAAAAACCGATTAAATTCAAACTTTTCCGATTAACTCGAATAATTTTTAGCAGTAAAGCTTACTCGAATAACTCGAACGAAATAAAAGTTTTACTCGATTGCTCGAGTAATATAAAAACCTCAATTTCGATTAATTGATTAATCGAACAATTCAATAATCGATTAAAATGAATACCCTAATACCCATACATCGGGTAAATACTGGGTAGAGTCCAATCTATAAATATCTACCATATATGTAAGTGATTTCCGTGGACCCATTTGAAGTTACATATTTTAAAATCTGCTGAAGACTAATTAAATAAGATAACAAGCAATATACCAGCAAGCTAAAAGATTTATAAATTACTCATCGTAAACTTGTATAAGACATATTAGGACATGTAACCTTGTTAAACCGGCCTTCAGACTATTAGATTTAGTATTAATACTTGTCAAAAACTCAAATCTTAAGTAAAAGTCCAACAGTGTGAAAACAAATTGTTATGATTTGTCAAATAATACGTAAAGAAATTTGACAGTATTATGGTATTCGTCATTTTTAGGAAATTTTCTAAACAATCACACTTTTCATTTAATCAGGGTTGTATTTTGCACAAACAAACATAGGAATAACAAAAACAGTTCTGTATTTGTTTGCCGGCATAAATAAAGAAAAAGAAGAACGAAACAATTTGCTTTATGCAAATTATTTATGTTACGTTTTATTTGGAATGTGATAGTGTAGAAACAAAATGTAATGAGACAAGTTTCTTTAAGATTTTTTGACAGGCAGACTGATTTTTATTTCATTTTCGTCTTACAAAATCTAATTACAATCTCAACGCTTGTATTACAATGTGAAATCGCCTTAAAGATTATGCGGTTGCGTATAGGAATTCCAAATTTTTTAAAAATAAGTATAAATACTAAAAAATAATAATAGTTTTATGTCAAAAATATTTTTATATAAAGAAATACATGGAACAGAAACAAAAGTGGAAAATGAAATCGATACGATTTCCATCACACCTAAAACTATTTCATTCGTTTTCAACTTTCGATTTGATTAGAAATCGATTCGATTTGTATCACATACCTGTATGACTTTATTCAGCTCCATATGTTTTGAGAATGAGTCACCATAAAGATATGTACTCGTATATTTCTTTGGACAATAATTAGTTTATTTGTTCTGCATAATCGTGTTTATTGCTTTGTTTATTCAGCTGCATATGTTTTGAGAATAAGTCATCATTTGATAACATAATTTCATTAGACGTCATTTTTATAACATATTACCCAATGTTATGTTTTAGTTCTTGATGTTGCTACGTACATACAGTATTTATCGGTTATATGCATTTCAAATTTTGCACGACTTTGGGAGCTTATAAGCGAGAAATGCATTTATAAAAACTCGCTTATAAGCATCGGTAGTGCTTATAAGAAAACTCGCTTATATGCTTCAGTGGTGCATGTATAAAAAAACTACAATGAGTAAACAAGATCCCAAATTTTGTTTCCAAAGCCTCGTACGCAGTTCCGCCTGAATTTAAGGTTCGAAATTTTAATTTATTTCTGCCAAAAATTCATTTAAATTTCTTAATTACAATATACAAAATACAGAAATTTATTTACAAAACGACACAAAATGTCAAAAATGTCTTGAAAACAATTGTCTGAACATTAATATATTCAAAATCGTTTATAGCTCTCATGTCCCTGAGTAAAAACAATATATGAATGCTCACAGGTATCCTCACAGGCCATTGCAGACTGAGAAAATACCTCAGCAGACTTGGCATTGAAAGTAAAAGACTATGCAGATTCTATGATTTTAAGCATGAAACTCCAGAGCATATTCTGATGAACTGTAAAGCGTTATGACATAGAGGATATAGCCAATTGGGCAAGCACCTATGGGAGGATTGGGAACAGCCAACACTAGAACCACTGGCAATCTTGAGATTCCTCAGGAGAGTAGGTTTAGCTGAGGTGCAAGGGATACAATAGATCTTCTTCGGTCGCAGTGTCCTGTGTTTCCCGTTTAGTTTAAATATATTCATTCATTCATGATAATAGATATGACATACCTGTATTAGACAAAAATGTTTAGCGGCCCACCCACTTGCAAATAATTGTGCAATTCGTATCGTACAATAATATCGCCAATGTATATGTCATATTCGAAGGTGGCCCAATATATTGGAAAATATCAAAAGACTTTTGATTTTTATTCTACAATCACGACAATTTTTCAGTGTCAGGAAATTTGTTTAAAAATTGTGGAGTTTATTGCATAGTATTGGTCAAAAGGAAAATAATATGTACAATAACATATGCAATAATATTGTATAATGGATACAGTGTTGTGAACTATTTATTCATAGCCAAATAGCGCTGTCCACCTCCTTAGAAAGCGTTAGATTAAAAAAACTTTAAAAACAAATAATTATTTGACAACTATTGTATAGACAGATAGTTGTTAAATATGCTCTTAATAAACATAAAATATTTTTTATAAATAATACCGTTAGTTTATAGGATAGCAAATGCATGTTACAAACTTTGCACTATATGTCTTCAAACTACATGAATCACTTCGGCATAGTTTTTTGCATAAGAATCGACCTAAGGCTGAAAGTAGATTGTTGACGCAGTTTGCGTACTTCATTCCATGTCACATATTTGATCTTGTTATAGGCAATATTTAAAGTAAAATTATATTCGAGAATAATAGCCGTATAAAATAGAGCTTATGAAAAAAGATTGATGTATGTTTTAATCATAGGCAATTCAATAAAAAGTTGATAACAAAAAAAAAAGTTGAGTTAAAAAGCATTAATTATTCCAGGCATACAAGTGCAATATCCTGATATGCACAATTCTACCCAAGTATGTTTGTGCAATTTGGCAGATTTTGAAACAAAATACTGTTAGCAATAGCTTGAATACATCTTTTTAAGATAAAAATGTTTAATTAATTTTTATGTCAAAGCCAAAATAAAACTGTTTTAATAATAAATGTGAAAAAACTCTTGAGAAAAAAGCGCAAATTAAGCGCTTATTAAGAAAAAAAGCGCTATAGAGAAAAAATTAGACTTTTGCTACGTCAAATAGCACTAAAGCTAGCTCAAAAGGCGCTAAGCTGGCAACTCTGAATGGATGGGCCGCTTCAGTGATATTTCACTTCAACTGCGTACTACCAAATAGAAAATTGCCCAAAAATTAATTTCAGTTTGTTATTTTATACGTACTTCTTATTAAATTGTGAAAAAACTTTTTGTTTGCTGCTGAAAAATTGGTGCACAAATTTAAATTTTTGGAAAATGTGCTTAACATGTACCGTGCATATATGAGTATTGTTTTAATACATTTTGAAAAGATTTACATTACTTTACGGTGCATAAAAGCGAGAAATGCATGTAAGCGAAATGCAAATACAAAAAATATTTATGGTTTTTTTAATACCAATAGAAAATTGCTGATGTTGGGATGCAAATAAACGTTAAATGCAAATAACCGACGTGCATATAAGCGATAAATACTGTATATGAATTTCATCATATCTCGTAATATCAAAGTAAAATTAGATTTGATGCCTCCTACGCGATTCTCATATGATGTATATAAGTAGAAGAAATAAGGCAGAATTTTATCTGTATACTCTGATATCTCAACAAGTTACAACCTATTTTCCAGTATAAAATTTTTAAGTGTTTGAAAATAAAATTAATAATAAATAAGTTTAAAGTGACTGAAAAAGAACTAAAGAAATTAAATAATTAAATAAATTGTTTATAATTAAAATAATTAAATAAATATAAACAAATAAATAAATAAAAAAATGAGTTCTTCTGTATATCAATGTAATTTATGTAATGATGTATTTGTATACCTACCAAAAAGCGTTCTTGGATCACGTCCGAAATCATGGTCAGCCAGGTCAAGTGATTATCAATCAGGACTCAAATGGAGAACAAAAACATCAGCACCAAGCTTCTCTACGGTACCAACCATATCCACTACCAATGAATTATGAGCAATAACGTATGTCTACCAGCTATCCGATACCAATGTCATGGAATAATCAGTTTTCAGTACCCATACAAATTCCACATCATCTTCCAATTCCTTATCAATATACATCACCAATGCAATGGCAGCAATATAATATGCCCAACTATTATTCTTCAGTTTTGAATAATCAATTTGCCTTGACGATGGACAGTTCCAGATATCCTCAACAGCAACAACAACCACAGCAACAATATCAACAGCAACAACAAACACAGCCACAAGAACCACAGCAACAACATCAACAGCAACAACAACAACTACAACAACAGCAACAGCCTAGGACAACTGACAACAACAACACTATACTTGATGATGAAGAAATAGATGTTTCAAATTCTCCTAGCGGTAAATATGATGATACTTCTTTGAATGTGGAACAGGCTGATGACTTTGAACAAAAATATTATGAAATATCAAAAGCATTCAAAAACAATATCGTCACGTATGGAATTCCCAATAAAAAGGATCAGCTTCTTATGGAAGAGTTTATTGAGGAAAATAAAACTATTACCAAGGAAAGACTAGCAAATAGTTTAGATAAGCACAATATATTAAAATTCAGCATAACTCTTATTGGAGAGGATTTAAAAATTGTGGGTGAAGAAATTGACTTGTGTCGAATTTCTCACAGAGCAAAAATGGATCTATTGTATCTGGGAAGTAATGTTGATGACCTAATTGAAAAACAATTCCAGAACATTCATAATAAAATGTCAGAATTCCAGGAAAGAGACTCTTGGTGGACTTTAATCAGAAATATTCGCGCCGAAATTAACATAAGCAAAAGCTCCCTGGTAAAAGGATCACATTGGATAAGAACACCATACAAACTGGCTAAACGGAAGGCCTGTATCAATATTGAAAACAATGATGATTACTGTTTCAAATGGGCTTTAGTTGCCGCATTGGATACCACAATAATAAAGCATAACGAACGTTGCAGTTCATATAACATCGAAGATATTAGTGCTGATGTCATTTGCTTGCAAAATGGAATTGTGGTTGATTTTAAAAATTTAAAGTTCCCATTGACATTAAAAAACATCAAAGTATTTGAGGATAGGAATGATGGTATAAGTGTGAATGTGTTTGGGTACGATAATACACAATACACAAAAAGAAACAATAAAGCATGTTAATTTAATGCTGCTGGAAGCTGGAGAAATTCATCATTATATATTTATTCAAAACATATCAAGGTAAGTAAATACATATTTATGAATGAATAACTATATACATATATAAATTTACTCCTTTTACAGACTTTTGAAAGCTCAGAGAACCAAGCGCCATTACAGAATTTTATTCTGTAATACCTGCCTACAATATACGCACAATAAATGGACTATGGACCAACATAAAGCAGAATGCGGAAAAATTGTTGCAGCATTGCCTATTGCTGAAAATAGTATTTTGAAATTTAAGGATCACCAGTGGCAGATGGTTATGCCATTTGTGATATATGCAAACTTCGAATGCATACTTGAGGAAATGCAAACATATGTAAGTCACAAAACTGAAATGATCAAGAAGCATATTTCTTGTGCCTTTAGTTATTATATAAAATGTATAGATGATGATAGTTTAGATAAATGTAAGACTGGTAAGGACGCATCTGAAAAATTTGTTGAGTGGATAATTGAAGATTGTGAAAATATTTACAATGATTTTCTTATTAGTAAGACAAAAATGAATAGCTTAACACTTTCGGAAATATATGGTTTTCAAGATGCAATAAATTGCCACCTATGTGACAAATTTCTCGGTAAAGATCGCGTAAGAGATCATTGCCATAAAAGTGGTAAATATCGAGGTGCAGCTCACAATATTTGCAACTTAAAGTACCAGATTTCGAAGTTCATACCCATATATTTTCATAATTATTCATCTTATGACTCGCATCTTTTTGTTAAAGAATTAGGTAAAAAGTCTGACAACATAAAAGTCCTGCCACTGAACAAAGAACTGTACATTTCACTATCTATATTTACAACAATGACTGACAATTGCAATCTTGAACTCCGATTTTTAGATACTATTCGTTTTATGGCTGATAGCTTAGAATCCTTAACAAATAATCTTACGGACAATGACTTTCTACGGTTTGGGCACACTTTAACAGAAAGACAGAATTTGACCTTGTACGAAGAAAGGGCGTTTTCCCATATGAATATCTTGATTCGTTTGAAAAATTGGATGATGGTCAGCTTTCATCAAGACACGATTTCTTTAACAAATTAAATAACAAGAAATGCTCAATTGAAGATTATGAGCATGCAATAAAGATTTGGCATACCTTTAATTGCAAAACCATGCGAGATTATATGGAATTATGTCTCAAAACAGATGTGCTTTTGTTAGCAGATATATTCGAAAATTTTCGAAAAGTCTGTAAGGGAATTCATAATCTAGATCGTGTCAGTACTATACTGCTCCACGACTGTCATGGGATGCCAAGTTAAAACACAAACAAATAGAAATAGAGTTGTTAACAGACATTGACATGTATAATTTCTTTAAAAAGGGAATACGCGGTGGAATCGTACAGTGCAGTAAACGATATTCCAAAGCAAATAATAAATATTTAGATGATTTTGATGAAGACATGCCTTCAGAATTTCTAATATATTTAGATGCAAATAATCTTTACGGTTGGGCGATGTCTGAGTATCTTCCTTATGGAGGATTCCGATGGCTAACAAGTGATGAGCTGAATCTGGATGCGAAAAGCATACTCACATACTCACAAGATGGTTATGTATATGATGTCTCTTTTGGATATCCTTCACATCTGCATGACTCTCATAATGACCTTCCCTTCTGTGTTGAAAACTAGAAAACTTTAGAATGAAACCATAAGAAATTAATTGCGGACTTTTCGCCAAAAAAACTGTTATGTAATACATTACAGAGTTCTTAAAAAATTTTTGGAATATGGTTTGATTCTAAAGAAAACTAATCGTATTCTAGCATTTAAACAATCTCCATGGTTAAAAGGTTATATTGACTTAAATACCAAACACAGAGCGACTGCTAAAAATGTTTTTGAGAAAAATTTTTTCAAATTACTCAATAATGCTGTTTTGCCATACGCAAAACAATGGAGAATGTGGACAAAATGAGAGATGTGAAAATTGTAACCAACTGGAACAGAACAAACTGTAACCATTTGGGGACTCAAGATTGGATATCTAAATCCAATTTTCATAGTTTATCTATATTTTCTGAAGATATGGTAGCTATAGAAATGAATAGAGTCAAAACATATTACAATAAGCCCATATACTTGGGATTTTGCGTCTTGGAGCTTTCTAAATGGAAAATGTATAATTTCCATTATAGATTCATGAAACCCAAGTTTAAATCAAATTTATCTTTAAATTACATGGACACCGACTCCTTTATATATACAATAAAACCTGACGACTTTTATGCCGACATAAAATCTGACATAGAACAAGAATTTCACACTTCCGATTACCAAAAAGATAACGTATATGGTATTCATCTTTTGAACAAAAAGGTGCTGGGTATGATGAAGGACGAGAATTGTGGGAAAGTGATGAAAGAATTTGTAGGACTTAGATCTAAAATGTATTCTTTTAGCGTGCAATATGAAAATAATGTTTAAAAAATCGAAGGGGGCTAAGAAATGTGTTCTTGATAAATATAATTTAGATGCGTATAGAAATTGTTTATTTATGATGATATGTTAACATTTAAGTCAAAAATTCATCAAATTTATACCAACCAACTAAATAAGGTTGTATTAAGTTATCAAGACGATAAAAGAAAAATACTATGTGATGGTATAAATAATATGCATGGTATAATTATCGAATTGAGGAAATAAATCCCGATTATGAACTGGATATGTTGCTAATTGAAATTGATAAGCTTCAAGAAGAATGATGGATTTTTTATTTAAATGTTATCTGTTTCTGTTTATATGTAAATATTTAGTTATTAATGTTTAGTTATTAAGAAAATTTCATTTGTTATTAAAAAATTTTAATAATAAAAAATTATATAATATTATTAGTTGTTAAGAAAATTTTATTTGTTATTTAAAAATTCTAAGACTGAAAAAAATTAAATAATAATAAAAAAATATTATATTAATAACAAAAAACTTATACAATCTTTGTTTTATTTTTTTCCAATTTATTCTCTATCGGTAAACATGAACCATCAAAATTTGTTTTGCACCAAAAAAATATCTAAAAAAGTACATTAAAAGAGGGGTGTCTATAGAGAGACCTGACGTCATCGAATACAAAAACGTTGACGTTGTGTGACCATGAGCAACTGCTCTGCTAGCAGAGAAAAAAATTCTTGTTGGATCAACACCAATCTTCTCGTTTTTTGCTTACTTGCAATTTTTTGTTTGTTTATAAGTTTAACTGTACTCTTAGATCCTGCATAATCTTGATTTTATTTGTGTATTTCTTGAATTTGAATTTCACAACATTATGAAATTATATTAAGTTTTTTCTTTAAACATTTTACAAAGTCAAAAAAGTTTTGATAATCTGATAAGTTATTCAATCAATTTTTAACTCACAAATTTCTGTTATATTCCCAAAGAAAAAAAGATTCCTAATTATCCTTTAGAAAAAAATACAAGACAATGAATATTTTATTTTTTTATTTATTAAATTTAATTATAATGGTTGAAAAATTGCGTAATACGATTCCATTAAATTTTCTAATATAGCTTTCCGTAGAAAGTATATTGAGCACCTACAAGTATCAGGTCCTTCCTCACAATTCGGATCGTACCAGGGACAGCATTTGAAATGTTCTTCTGTGTTGTCTTCATCTTCCATAATATCAAATTCATCATTCTCGTTGTATAGTCTAAAGTTATCAAAATCTGATATGAATTTATTTAGAATCCTTCTTATTTGACTCATTTTGTTAATATTCCGTATAAATTTTGTTGCTGCTTACTTTTTCAAAAGAATCGTGGATACTGCTAATTTTTCCCTAAATATTTAGCTACAAAGTGGGTTAAATTATGTATTATTGTTCTTTCATTCTCTTATTCCCTTTTCGATTTTCCGAGAAATATATAAGGAATGATTCATAATAATAGACCTCCTTATCGCTATCTCTCTCCCTCTCTCTCTATAATGATCTCCTCACATACTCATATTCATTATTTCGGAAAAAATATTTTCGGTTAGGCTTCTGGTAGCCATCGTCGCTACTTCCATGATCAATTTCCATTGAATATTCAAAGTTAGGAGATCTATATAAAAATGAGCTCTACAAAAAATTTAACAACAAAATTTAATTCTCTAAACAACAAAAGTTTAATTCACATAAAGGACCTAGACATTGCAGTTAAATATCCTGTTCAAAATATAACACGTGTAACAACAAAATACGGACCAACACTAAAAGTTGAGATGGAAAAAATATAATGTTTCTGTCTAAAATATATAATACTCTGACAGATGATGAAATTAAGGATCTCTCGAATGGAACATTTCAACTACGTCGAGAAGGTGATCAAAACTTAATCATTGAGAGCAAGCTGGAGGAATTTTTGATTCAAAATGCACAATATCCTATTTGGGAATAAAATAAATTAATTCTGTATAGTAAATTAAAAGTAAATAAAAATGTATTAAAGAGTTTTGTGAAATATATACGATTGTGTGTTTTTATTTAATATTTTCAGTTATTTCATAAAGAAACTTAAGACATAAATGACCACAGGCAAATGTATTAAAATTCTAATGTTGATTACAGTTGTATTTTATATTTGTGCGCAGATATTTGAGTACTTCCAAAGGAGGTTGTAAGTTTCCAAAACTGTCGAAATATTATTTTTCATTGATGTTTTTATAATATGCTACCCAATGTGTACCAAGTCCTGTTGATATATCCAAATTGAGTATTCCATATTCAATTTTTTTTTGGTCGTTTTGGTAGTGAGTCCAACATGAAAACTCCTCTAAAATGTGGAATTTTTTTTTAATTTCTCAAGTCGACTTCTGACAGTGGTCTATTAGGTAGCATTTCTAAGATTTTTTTGTCTGCTCTTTATAAACTAAACCATAACCCTTTTTATATGGTTTTAGGTAAAGTCCTTTCCCAACAGCTTTAGATTCCATCGCTTTATTATGTCGAATTGCTTCATCAACCTGATTTTTTGCATTCTCTGTCGCATTTAAAGCCTTAGCTATAGCAGCACCTCCAGTCGTTAGACTACCAATTGCAACCAGTGCAGTTAAAATCGGTATAAGGGGTAAAAACTACCAATTTTTGGTACATTTATGATGCGTGGTATTATGACTTGTGATTTTCTTCCTTTTAATGTTTTGTTGATAGTTTTACGTGCTATTTTAATAGCATTGTTAATATCTAAAGGTTTTTTCTCCTTTAGTATTTTTGTTGCAGCTCTAATTGAAGTACTGAACAATTTTTTACCATTTAATTTAGGTTTCTTAACATTTTTCTTTTTCTCCACACCCATACCAAATTTTGTTTTGGCTTTCATAGCGTTAGTAAGCGTATATGCAAATGATTTTTCTGCAAGACTACTATCTTTTGATAAAACGCGATCCCAAGCTGAATTTTCAAGAATTTTATCAGCTTGATGTCTAATATTTAAATCTTTATTTTTAGAATAAGCTATGTCGTGATTTTTACAGGCAGATTCCAATCACCTCGATTTAAACGTTTTTGTAGTTTAGTTCCAGGTCCACAGTATTGATATCCAGGAAGATGAAGTTCATCAGCAAGAGAGTTTATTATTTTATCTAGTAAACCTGCTCCAACGAAGGTTTTTTTATGACTAAATGACTTTTGATAATGTATAACCATCTTATTTATTTATTTTTTCTATAATAAAAGGTAACAAACATGAATTGCATTTAGTTATAAAAATGCAGTCAGTAAAACAACATAAAAATATTTTAGTTCGAAACATTGATGATTCATCGAACATCAGTTCAAAAATAAAACATAGTTCACTCTTACCAAATTCTATTCGTTATGGCTTACTAGAAAGTCCTAATGGACTAAAGTTTGAAAACATCTATTTATACTCAAAATCTCTATAGCAGCCGAACAATGAATACTTGGAGAGATCAATTACACCTGTTAAAGGAATGGGATATTACACATTCACCGAAAATGAATCAGTTATTCCCCCTGACAAAGCTAAAACTAATTCAATTATGATATTTGATGATGTTGCATGTGAGAAGCAGAATAATATACGAGCTTATTTTTGTATGGGACGACATAGGGATGTTGATTCATTCTACTTGTGCCAAACTGATACCAGAATTCCCAAGCATTTAATAAGAGACAATGCGAATATGATTATAATGTTTAAAAAAGATGAGACAAATATGAAACATGTTTATAGGGATCATGTTGCTAGCGATATGAGTTATGCAAAGTTTCATAAAATTTGTCGATTGTGCTGGAAGGATATATATGGATTTTTGATGATAAGCAAAGATAATGAATTAAACAATGGGCGCTACAGAAAATTATTCGATTATTTCATAACAATATAAATTGCTCTACATAAAAGAAAAAACTTTAGTATATAATCTGGCTTTAACCATTATACATCTACATAGCTCTTGAAATATCAACTATGCCTGATCCAATTAGCTAGCTAATAAGCTGATCTGATACCTATTAAGCTGATCTGATCAAATACCTAATAAGCTGATCTAATACCTAATAAGCTGATCTGGTAACCTGATCAGATACCTTATAAGCTGATCTGATACCTAATAAGCTGATCTGATAACCTGATCAGATACCTAATAAGCTGATCTGATACCTAATAACCTGATCTGATAACCTGATCAGGTACCTAATAACCTGATAGCTGGAAAAAGGATGAAAAAATTTTAAAAGAGTTAGTTGCGACAAGAAATGTCTTGAAGAAAAAGGTTCGTAGTATAAAAGCGGGGGAAATAGACACACGTGAACAACTAAAAGATACATTTAAACCTATAACAGATCCTTTAAACAAGTTTATAAATAATTCTAATAATATCAATGGAATTATCAAAAAAGAAAAGAATGAGATGAAAACAGAAATTGAATATAATAACAGTGCTAATTATCTTCAGAAACCATCAATTAAGTTGGAGACAAGTACACCAACGAAACTTGTAGAAGAATCAATATTTGATACCAGCAACTCACTTGCTGATCCTAATGGTGAAAGTACTATTGATAATGATGATGACGATGTTGACGATTTTTACTCTCAACATTCAAATGCTGAAGAGAGTTACACTGACTTATCTGTTTTCGAAGGAAGAAATGAATTAGATACTAAATATGGTCCACATAAAGATATTAATAATGAATGGAAATTTGGTGATAGTAAGCTCAAATTAAATGAAAACAAAATACATATTGGTAGTCAAATATGGGCTCTAACACCAGGACTATTTTCTCTAATGTTTCATAAAATACCAAAAAACTATGATAAATATGAATTAGAACTCTACAAAAAAATTTTAATTAAGATAAATGCGTACATAAGAGACTATAAACCTGATGGACAAATCAAGAAAACGAAAGCCTATAAATATAAACATATTATTAAAAAGAAGTTTAAAGATAAAAAAAACCAACAGACTTTATCAAAATCAATACCAAATAGGACAATATCTAATTATAAAAGTGATGGATTGATGCATTTTAACCCTCATAAGCCAAACTATATATACTGTGATGATCCAAATGAGATGGTAGATAGACTTCGACTACTGGTATCATCACAAGCTGCAGGTCATACTAATCATAATAACGAAATATATAAAGTATGTCTGTTGATAAGTTTGGACATTATCTAAACGATACAAGCAATATAATTTCATTGAAAAATGCCCCTAACATGTTGGGGTTCTTTATGGATACGAAAACCAACATCGATGTCCAAAAGAAAAGAATCTAAAATGTGGCAAAAGCTGTGGAAGAAAACTATGTTGTTAATAAATTGTTTCTGCAAACTCAAATCGAAGAAATAGAACACAAGCTACTAAAATACTTTAAGGAAAATAACAACAATACTCATGATACTCTAAGAACTCAAATCGAAATGCTACAACATGCAATAATATTACAGTTGAAATAGAATAAGAAAATGCAAGAAACTATTTCCAAAATCAAACAATTTTTGGAAGACGGATATCTACAAAAATTTGTTGAAAGTATACAAAAGAAAAGTTAATGAGAAGATTTATAGATTTGAAAATTACATGTTTGTGTCAATAGCTAAAAGTGTATCAAATAGATCACAACACATCGAAAATAATTCTTAATACTAAAAAATGACTTCAAAAAGAATTTTAGTAAATGAACTCCATAAACAAGCTCGAAAATCTTTTTTACGTCGTAGAGTTGTGATGAAAGGAATAGATGATCTTTGGCAAGCTGATTTAGTTGAAATGGGAAATTATTCTATGGACAATAAAAATTAAAGATTTTTGTTAACTGTAATTGACACATTCTCCAAATTTGCATGGGCAGTACCACTTAAAACAAAAACTGCACTTGAAACAACCCAAGCCATGTCAGATATTTTTCGATTGGGACGAGTACCAAAAAACCTTCAAACAGATGATGGTAAAGAATTTTTCAATAAACACTTTGGAAAATTGATGGATAAGTACAACATTAATCACTATTCAACGTATAGCAGAATGAAAGCATCAATAGTAGAACGGTTTAATAGACCATTAAAAGGGATGATGTGGACAGAATTTAGTTTTAATGGTACATACAGGGGTGTTAAGTATGACGATTTTTTACGATATGACATAAAACGATATGACATACTGTGTTGTCATATCGTAAGCTATTTACTATATGACAGCACTGCGAAAGCCATACACGGTTCATCGCTTTCTCAGTGTTGTCATATCGTAAAAAGCTTACGATATGAAAACACAGTATGTCATATCGTTTCTTGTCATATTGTAAAAGTCATTGAGATTTAAATTGAAGGCAAAATGAGTTCAATAATAAATGTCTTAGATAAACCCTTATCTGATGAATATATAATCAAAAAGGACTATCATACATACGTGCCAGACCTACAATCTTACAACAATAATGATGAAATTCGCATTTCAATTCAAAATCAAGATTTGTATGTGTTACCTAGTGAAAGTTATATATATATATATATATATATATATATATATATATATATATATATATATATATATATATATATATATATATATATATATATATATATATATATATATATATATATATATATATATATATGTATGTATATATATATATATATATATATATATATATATATATATATATATATATATATATATATATATATATATATATATATATATATATATATATATATATATATATATATATATATATATATATATATATATATATATATATATATATATATATATATATATATATATATATATATATATATATATATATATATATATATATATATATATATCTATATATATATATATATATATATATATATATATATATATATATATGTATGTATATATATATATATATATATATATATATATATATATATATATATATATATATATATATATATATATATATATATATATATATATATATATATATATATATATATATATATATATATATATATATATATATATATATATATATATATATATATATATATATATATATATATATATAGAGGGATCTGTTATAGATCTACAGACAACTTTAAATTAAAAAACAACTTTGTTGCATATCTCTTTGATGAAATTCGTTATGAACTTAATGGTATTGAAATTGATCATACAAGATATTTAGGAGGCACAAGTACCATAAAAAATTTGGTTTCTTTATCACCAACGGAAAACACTGGACTGCAGAATGCTGGCTGGAATAAAATTGATGATTTAAAACTTGTTAATGGATATTTTAACTTTTTATAGCCCTAAAAATGCTTTTGGGTTTCGCTGAAGACTACAATAAAGTTATACTAAATGGAAAACATGAATTGATACTCTTGCGTAATAAGAACGATGAAGATCTTGTACACTCGAGCGTTTCCCCGGATAAAGCAAAACTTTCAATTTCACTCATCTCATAGAGAATTCCACATGTACAATTATCTGATTTTAGCAAGTTGAATATGATAAAAATTATTAACAATGGTGCTTCTATACCGATGGCATTCCGTAGTTGGGATTGTCATGTGAATCCACAGCTTAATACAGGAACAAGTCATATCTGGAATGTTAAATTAGCTGCAAGTAGAGAACGACCCCGTTTTGTATTGATTGCTTTTCAACAAGAAAATAAGTTTGTTCATTGTGACCTGACAAATTTAAAAGTACATTTAAATTCAGTATCATATCCATATGATGACCTAAATATTAAATTTAAGAATGAACGCTATGCAATGCTATATGATATGTATCTAAGATTTCAACAGAGCTATTACATGCGAGAATCTTAACCGCTTCTAACTGCTCAAGAATTTTAAAATAATGCACCGATTATTGTAGTAGATGTCAGCCATCAAAACGAATCGCTCAATAACGGACCAATTGATATAAAAATTGAATTTGAAACAGCTACAAATATTGCATCAATGACATCAGCTTACTGCATTCTTATTCATGATATGTACCCATAAAAGGGCAAGTCCGAAAAGTCTTATAAATTAAACAATATGGATGATAATATAGCTTGAATAGATATGCAAGGATTCAAAAGCGATTCAAATGATTTCATCGCAAAGGAAGTAGCGATCGTTTTCAACAACAACAATGAAGTCATAAATTTCATTATAGAACCACCCTTTGATTTTAAATGTCTATCGTCAAAGAAGCAAAAAGAAGTAAACACATATCCTTATATATCGTGCTATAACCGCCAAAAAAGCTTAAGCGCCATAAAGTAAACTTTACAGGAGAAGTATTTTTTAGTTATCCTTGGTTTAAATCGAAGTAGAGCCCTTATATTGGCTATATAGGATTGTAGTGGACTGTTATATGTAATGTTAATAGTTTTAATAAATTTCCAATAAGACAACGGGGTTAAGATATTTTAAGACATTATTGATTTCATGAAAAATCAATTAATTTAATAAAATTATTTTAAAACTAGTAATTATTATCCTTTTCAAGCTGTTCTCTTACCGTTTCATTGATATCCTTGCAATTTTTGACACTAGTTTTGCTCTACTTGCAAAAGAGAATTTTAGCTTAAGCGACACATTGCAGTTACAAAAAAATGTAAACAAATTAAAATTTTAAAGGGAAAATGCACTTAAGCTAAAATTTCTTTTGCTGTATTTCCGTAACGGTACATGGCAGAACTTTGAAACTTTGACAGATAGTTCGATTTATCGTAAATAATCGATTTTCGTCCAAAAACGATTTTCGAAAAGCATGTCGCTTGAGCTTTTTTGGCGGTTATGACTCGATATTGTCTTCAAGTTGCACCATACCAAATTTTAAGACTCTTGCTATCGTAGCTTTCTGTATAGCAGTAATTAATAATTACTTTGTACGGGGAGTACCCCTTTCCACGAAGCTTCCCCTTAGTTTCTTGTGTTCAAATTAGCTCATACTAAATTTTAAGGCGCTTGCTATTATAGCTTTCCACATATCAGATTGATATTAATTACGTTGTATGGGGAGTAGCCCTTCCCTCGCACCCTAAACTGCTAGTTTCTTACCTATGGTCGTGTCTTATCTTCAAATTAACTCATAACAAATTTCAAGGCGCTTGGTATTATGGCTTTCAAGATATCTGATTATTATAAATTACTTTGTATGGGAAGTACCCCTTCTCCCGCTCCTTTCCTACCAATTTTTTTACATATTTCTCAGCTTGCTCCCAAAATAGTCCACACCAAATATGAATACTGTGACTTTTAAAGCTTTCGAGATATAAGATATGTTGTTGGTATAGGCATGGCACAGACCATCAGATTGTATTGTCATTCGAACCTAATGTGTGTGCAAAGTTTCAAGTTGATCGAATGCCTTGAAGTTGATGAAAATTAAGTTGAAAGGTGGCCGTTACATACACACATACCCGGTGGCGAACGTCATAGTGATTCAACGTGACAAACGCTGACAATATTAAATCATCAATGACAAGTGTTGATTTTGCTTTGGTGCAGAGATCAGCAATACATCGTTTTTTCGCTACTTATGTTCACTCATTAAATTGTAATTATAAGTGCGTATAAACTCAAATTTAACTACTCTGATGTACTTATACTCGCAATGTCGTTGATGCATAAATATAAGTTGCAAGATATATAAATCTCCTCAATTTGCGTTTTAATTTTAGGGAAATACTTATAATACTTAACTTTGCAATGCATTGATTCACCTCATTCAACTCATCCATGTATGTATGTATGTTAACTTTGATAAAAAAAAATACGTAGTAAAAAAAGGCAGCAGAGCAAACACACAACTTCATAATGAACACAAAACTTAATAATAACATTTTAATATTCGTATGCGAGTCATACTTATTTGCCATCGTCTTTACGTCGTAAATTTTGTTAAGTATGAGTGCGATTCATATACTTTAGGAGTGTTTCGTCAACATCGCAATAAATATAAATGCGTATAAGTACAAGAAATTATGGATCATGATTCAACTCTACTCACTTTTTCAATACTCATTGCTGTTTTCTGCTTTGGTGTCATATGAATTTTTTAAGTATTTGTCCAAACTGTCATAAATGCTCAAAATTGATTTTGTTTTGTAGGCGTCCATTTTTTTGTGAGTCCTAACAGACAATATCATCAACTTTCATAAGCGAATTTTTATGTCTTGAGGATGTGACGAACCACTACTTCGGGTACTAATATTCCAGAAACATTGCTACCTTTTTATCCGGCCGTGCTCAGGGAAATTTGGTTGGTTCTTGTTTCTGATATGTTAGATTCCGGTTCGTTGCATAAAATCTTAAAAGAGGTAGCTTTCTACATCAAATCTATTCAAATAAAACAAAAATAATACAAAGAAAAATACCTAAAACCAAAAACAAAATCTGTGAGCACCTGACAAAGAAGAACAGTTGGAATTCGTCTTCTTCATTCTCTAAAACCCTCCCTACCTTGCTATCCCTGTTGCGATTCTGAATAGCCCTTATTGCTCCATACCTTAATTTACCTTACATTTCGTGGAATAAAGAAAAAAAAACTTTAGTTATTTCTCATTTTACTACAAATTATCTACTTGAACATTTTTATTAAACAAATAATAGTAACGCAGTATCGAAATAAAATGATAATGAAGTTTAAATAAATGGTAAAAAAAAAAATTGATTGAAAGAAAGATAAAATTAATTTTTAACATAATATAATGATAAGCATTATGATTTGTTAGTTTTTTTTTTTAATTTTACAATTAGTATTTGTTATGTATGATTAATTATTTATCTTTTAAGTTTAATTTAAAATTAGTTTAAGTAAAATTTAGATTTAATTTAAGTGAAAATATTAGTTATATTTAATTTAAAATTAAGTGTATTTTTAGTTTAATTAAGTTTAATTTTTTTTTTAAATTAAAATTTCAGTATAACTAAGTTTAAATCTTCGCAAAATTGCAGTTTAAATAAGTTAAAATTTAGGTGAAGTTTTAGTTCAAACAAAGTGAAATTGTAAATTCAATATTATAGAAAATTATTAGCACAACTCACCGGATATCCCTCGTTGAATTCAGGCCTGATTTTTACGAGACTCCTTTGCTAAAAAAAATCTTTATTATGAGAACTTCACTCAAACTTAAAATATTTGTATACTGGTGTCTTAAATGTGTATCAAAATTAAGCTTCGGAAAAATTAAAATGATAGCCGCGAATATTAACGAAGATATGTTTATAACTTGTAAACAAAATTGCGTTACTGCCACAAGAATATGGATGACACTATATCTTCTCGTAGGTCTGAAGTAATTCTCGCAAAATTATTGTAACTGGTCAAATCGGATAAAAATTATGTATGCATATGCATAAATTTCCAGTTAAGCCCAACTTCAAAACTTATATGTATGTGGCTTCAAAAGAATATGGATGGACCTATATCTTCCGTACGTCTGAAGTAACTCTCGCAAAATTATTGTAACTGGTTAAATCGGATAAAAATTATGTATGCATATGCATAAATTTCTAGTTAAGCCCAACTTCAAAACTTATATGGATGTGGCTGCAATCTGTCGACTTCTTTGTATTAAAACTTTTGTCTAAAAAAACTCTTTAAGAGGAAAAAACTTACTTAAGAGGATATCGATTTATTGAATATAAAGTTCTCACCTTCTCACAAAAGTTGACCACTAATGCAATTCCTATGATGTATCTTCAGACACAAATTATAGTTAACGAAAAGCACAACCCTTTTCTTGTTTCTTCTCTATAGCACACGAATTTAATATTAAATAATGAGTCAAGTTCGACTTTTCTCAATAACTTTTTATGTAGAATGAAAATTTTCAATTGAAATATAAAGAAATAAAAATAAAATTTTACTAGATTAAAAAAAATTATTCATAAAAACCAGGGACCTCACAAGGACTAATAACCAATATAATCTAGTTTCATTAGTGAATTTTTATGTTATGTGTCGCCAACGTGGAGACTTGTAGCGTACAATATTATTTTGAATCATCTGTGAATTGTTGTTTTATATGTCGTTATAACCAAGACTTTTACAGAATTTTATATCAAGCGATTCATATATGAAACAGCTTATATAAGTCGCTGTGCTAGAGATAAATGTGTGAAAATGTCCTTGAGTTTCAACACGAAAAAGCATTATACTATACGTGCTTATGTAATATAATTTTCTTTATTAAAAAAAGTAATTAAAGGCATAACATATAACATAAACAATTAATTTCAATTGGCTCACAACTTAAAAATTTTCCTTTGAATTAACGCAAAATAAGAAAACTAAATTTTTTTAATCGTCTTGACTTGTTTTATGTTGAAAAAGTAATTTTTAAATCTGCCCACATTGCTGTTTACTCGTTGGATATAGATTTTTGCTCTATAGTGGCGTTTAGCGTCACGGTTTTTTACTTTTTTGACAGCTGAACGTAAATAGGCAAGAAATTCTTCAAAAGTGTTGAAGCTTTTGCAGTCTATGAAAATATATAGAAAGAAATGTAAAAATAAGATAAAATATTTATTTTCGAAATAAACTGGCCAGTAATTCTCACCTTTCAAAGCTGTTATAAAGTTTGAATACAGTTTCAGTGCTTTCTTGGCTTTGGTGCCATCGTAGTTGTACTGAGATATTAGATCTGGGTCAAAAATTCTCTCCAAGTTCTTGTTTAACTCACCGCAAAGCAAACGGTGCATAGAAGTTTCCTTGGGAAAATAAAAATATGTTTATGATTACTTTCCTGTTAATTTATTTATTTATTTTTAACTCACTAGATTTTCACGACTACCACTTATAAGCTCATCTTCTATTGTTCTAAGATTATCATCAGACTTTATAGGAAAGCGGTTAAAGGCAGCAGAAAAATTGCTAAGATTTCGGCTCAATAAAATATTGTTTTCTCCCAACATATTTGCTAATTCCTCTTGCTTTTTTACAGATTGATCGACCTTGATCCCAAATTCAATTTGTTTTCTCAAAATTACACCAATTATTACAGGTAAAGCTTCCAGTAGCTGTATTTTTTTCAAAATGTCGTCCAATTTAGATTCCGAATCCATATCTGAGCTGTGAAAAATACCTTAAGTCTTTAATTCGGGAAAAAATCTGAGCAATGTGAGCACGAGCAGGTGCATCACAAACAAACGATCTGATGGTAAACTTCAATGTTTTACCATGACAAAAAGGACCACCAGTAATTAATTGCTTCGCTTTATAAACAAAATCGTGTATATACGAATTTATACATTTAGGTTTTCCTTCACCAAAGTACGCTCCAATTAAGAAAACAGATTTTATGTTGGGACTAACGACTTTGCCTAGAATGGGCCACAATGAGTTGTTAGTACTTTTAAATAAATAAACTCCATCAATTGCTTTGTCGATTATTATGGTATCATTGTTCGCAACACCGTTGACAATTTTCAATAATTGGTGTCCTAGTCCTAACTGACAATATTTCCCAGAATTTATGCTCTGAAAAATAATTTTTTCTCTTTTGATACCGAGCAGACTGTCAATATTCATAGGCACATCTAAATGTTCTTCTTTTAAAACTCTTAACAAATCATTACCAATAGCTTTCCGCACATTATATTTTACAAATATCTGTCTCAATTTTTCCCGTAATCCTATTAATTCTTCTTCACATTATGAAGTATTATTTACTTCTCTAATCACTTCAAGAGCACTTTCACCAATATTTATATTTTGCTCAAGCGTGCTCAAACGTAGTAAGTATTGATTTTGTTTTTTTAACAGCTATTTTAAATGATTTTTTTGAAAACATTTCAACTCACTTGCTAGATTACGTTTAATTTGCAAATTTTTTCCTTTAAATTCACTACAGTTTTATCAACACTTGTTATATTATATATAATTATTTTGCAAAATTTTTTATTAAATTCACTGCTGTTCTAACAACACTTTACATTTCAGACTAAGCATACTGTTACATTTTTAGTCCTTTACATAAAAACGGTTTCATTATTTTCACAGGATTCGTTGAATTGCAATAAAATAAGACTCGGATATTTATTTTACAAATAAATTCTCAGTAACACTTTATTAATTTAAAAACACGTACAACTAAACGCGATGTACACACTAACTATTCTTGGCGATATTTAGTCGTCTAAGTTTAAAAACACACTCAATCATGTTCGTCCGGCAGCCCTCCTTTTATAGTCAACTATGAAACCTTCTGGTAGCATCTCCAACCTTCCGGAATACAGCCGTCTCTTTTTATCTTTAACTGTACTGTAATGCACGTCTCTTTTCATATTTAAGTGTACGGCATGATCATATGGGCTTGCTATGGTGTAATGTATGTGCGTGTGTAGTATGCATGGGATTTTTCTTGTGCATGTTTATCTTTGCATACACAGATATCCTAATGTTTTCAAGATTGCTACTTAAACAAATTACGCTGTTATCAAGTTTACATTTCTTATAGCCGTGCTTGTTTAAGTTTAATGTTATCGCAATCTACAATGTCTTTTAACATTCTTTAATAATCTTGGATGTTCCCGGCACTATTTCCAGAAAATTCTACTTCCGCTATTTGAATTATTCTAACGGCTATCACAAAAGTGTTGCCAATGCTTTTATTTTGACATTACATAGGCAGTGTTGTATTTAGTGGTAGCAAATACAGATTATAATCACAGCTGTTATTTTTATGTCGTTATATTTGAATCTGCATTTTTGAATTCGTAACACTGCCGCCCATTTAAGCCTGTTCGTTCCGAATAGGCACACAATCATATTTTTCATAGCTCGCCAGTCGTTCGAGGTGTACTACTTTCATTTTGGACCTTGGGCTGTTGTACTTCTGTATCCTGTAGACGACGTCGTTCAACCTTGTAATAACCTTATACGGTCCATCCCAGTGAGTCTGTAATTTTGGGGACAATCCTTTCTTTCTTTGTGGATTGTAGAGTAGAACCAGTTGACCCTCGTTGAATCCCTCAGAATTTGCAGCTCGGTCATATCTAGCCTTCATCTTGTCACTGGCCATTCTAATTCGGTTGCGTACGAATTCATGTAGCTCATTTAAATGTTCTTGCTCTTGGGAAGAGCTGGTGCCTTCTTCACTTGTTGGTATAGGTTTAACGCCAAATTCGAAATCACCAGGCAATTTTAATTTCGTCCCGAAGACAATTTTAGCAGGTGTTCGTGATGTTGAGTCATGTACAGCTGACCTATAGGCCAACAAAAATTTGGGAATGTGCTCGTCCCAGTCCCTTTGATGCACGATTACCACTTTTCGCAGGTACTCCTCTAGGATACGATTAAATCTTTCTACCATGCCATCGGACTGTGGGTGCAGCGGCGTCGTTCTTGTGTTCTTTATCCGATATAATTCGCACATTTCTCGGAATATAGCAGACTCGAAGTTTTTACCTTGGTCAGAATGTAATTCTATTGGAACACCATAGCGACATACCCAGTTGTTGACATATGCATTCACAACTGTCCTTGCTTCTTGATTGGGTATGGCATATACTTCTGGCCATTTACTAAAATAGTCCATCACCACAAGAACATAGCGATTCCCGGCGTCGTTGACGGGAAAAGGACCTGCTACATCGATTGCTATCCGCTCAAATGGTGCGCCCGAGTTGCTTTGTTGCAGCTGTCCTCGACTTTTTCTTACTGGTCCTTTTGTTGCGATGCACTTTGGGCAGTTTGCTATCCAGTTGGCTACGGCTTGTTGACATCCAACCCAATAAAAGCGCTGTTTTAGCTTCTCCAGCGTTTTTGTTACTCTCCGATGACCGCCACTAGGACCATTGTGGAACTCGTGAAAAACCTTATTCATCTTGGAGGATGGCACAACTATTGGGTTGGAAGGCATTTTACCATCTGCACTTTCCCATACGCGGTACAAGCACCCGTTTATCAGCATCAGGCTATTCCAGTGAGCCCAATAAGATTTCACAAGTGGGCTTTCAGCTGATATTTCATTGCGAGCAGGTCTTCTATTTTCCTCTTTGGCTGCTATAATTGTCGCCAATATGGTGTCGTTCCTCTGTGCCGCTGACCAGTCCTCATCGGAATCGATGTGTGTTAGCCGAACATCAATAACGCATTCCTTATTTTCGGCTTTAACGCAATGCCTGCACTCCAAGCTGCAGGGCCGCCGCGATAAAGCATCTACATTGTTATGCTTTACACCCCTTCTATGCTCGATGCTGAAGTCATAGCTTTGAAGTCGTTCAATCCAGCGCGCTAGCTGCCCTTCAGTGTTTTTAAATTTATAGTAGTGTTTTATGCACTCCAACACTGCCAGGAGCTCACGTCGCGGCACACGGTAGTTTCTCTCAGGCTTTGAGAGTATACGGCTATAATAGCCTATCACTTTTTCTGTGCCATTGGCTACTTGTGACAACACACCTCCTATGCCATAGCCGCTCGCATTGGTATCCAGCACAAATTTTTCTCCAGATATGGGGTACGCTAGTACTGGTGACGTACACAGTAAATTCTTTAGTGTCGCATTCTCCTGCTGTTCGCCCCAGTGATACGGCCTCGACTTCTTGGTCAGCTAATGCAGGCTTGCAGCGACGTTGGCAAAATTTGCTACAAAGCGTCTGTAGTAGGTACAAAGGCCCAGAAAGTGGCGTAGTTCATGAAGATTTTTCGGACGAGGCCAGTCCTTTACTGCTCGTATTTTATTTTCATCCATTGAGATTCCGTCTGCCGTAGCTCGATGGCCCAAATACTTTACTTCTTTCTGGAACAATGCACATTTCTTCACGCTAAGTTTTAAGCCCGCTGATGATATGCGTTGAAGAACTTCTGTCAAATTTTTGAGGTGCTCGTCAAAAGTTTTTCCCATCACGACGATGTCATCAAGGTACACCAAGCAAGTCTTCCAGTGAAGTGCCTTCAGCACTCGTTCCATTAGGCGTTCAAAAGTAGCTGGAGCAATGCAGAGCCCGAATGGCATAACTTTGAACTGCCATAATCCATCGCTCGCGCTAAGAGCAGTTTTCTTCTTAAATTCCTCTGCAATCTCCACCTGCCAATATCCGCTTTGTAGGTCCAACGTGGAAAACTATTTCGTTCCAGCTAGCGTGTCTAAGGTGTCTTCAATTCTTGGTAGCGGATAACTGTCCTTCTTAGTAACGTCATTGAACTTTCTGTAGTCTACGCAGAATCTTGTACTGCCATCCTTCTTTTTGACTGATACTACGGACTTGAAGGTGGCTCGATTACACCATTCTGATCCATTTCATGGACGAGTTCTTTTACCTCATTCCGTTTTGCTAGGGGTACGCTTCTGGGTGGCCGTTTCATCGGCCTCGCTTCGCCTGTATTTATTTCATGTTTTACTATTGCCGTTCTATTGCCCTTGGCTTTGATTTTTCAAGGCGAAGACGCTGGCGTTCCTTTTTAGCAGCTGTTTAGGAGATAGGAACAGTATGTACGGCCCCGCAGTAGGCCGACATTGCACAAAATTCACTCAAAATATTCCTTTGAAGTTTCGCCAAAATTTTAAAATTTGGGTAATTAAAATTTGAAATTTTGAAATTTTAATTGTTAAATAAACAAAAGTAAAATTTGATATGCGTGGGGAAAAAATGAAAGTGCCCTGTAGTGTGGGTAATGCTTTTTCGTGTTATAGACATTTAGGGTGTGGTTCTAATGGGCTGATATAGAGACATTGGGTAGTGAGTTTGGAGCTTGAAAGTATTGGCTTAGTATAGACAATGTGGTTCTTATGGGGTGATATTGAGACATTAGGTAGTGAGTTTGGAGCTTGAAAGTATTGGCTTACTATAGACAATGTGGTACTTATGGTGTCATATTGAGAGATTGGGTAGTGTTTTAGAATATATGTGGAAATAAAGAGTGTAGACAAGTTTGGTGACAACGTCACCAAGCTTGTAGATAACAAAGTCGACGTGGGTTCCTACGGGGTTTATTGTGTCGCTATTATTATTTTTTTGTTCTTGATCATTTTTTGTGGTGCTTGTGTTTACATTTACTTTGTGCATGGCTGTGGGTGCGTGGATGTGTGGGGGATGGGGGTGTGTGTGTGTATGTTTCTTTTTTCTTATCTTTTTGTGAAGAATGTGTGTATGTCGTTTCAAATGTCCGTCTTGTTTATTTCTTGGGATAATAATTTGAATATTTGTTCTACAGAATCATGTTTATTGCTTTGTTTATTCAGCTGCACATGTTTTGAGAATGAGTCATCATTTGAAATGTCCGTCTGATTATTTGTTTTGCAGACTCATGTTTATGGCTTTGATTATTCAGCTGCACATGTTTTGAGAATGAGTCATCATTTGAAATGTCTGTCTGATTATTTGTTTAGCAGAATCATGTTTATTGCTTTGTTTATTCAGCTGGATATGTTTTGAGAATGAGTCATCATTTGAAATGTCCGTCTGATTATTTGTTTTGCATACTCATGTTTATGGCTTTGTTTATTTAGGTGCATGTGTTGGAGAATGAGTCATCATCCTAATTTTTGTTTGTTTGTTGGTGGGGGTTGGTTAGAGGTTGTGTTTACATTAAGAGTCTGTACATGTGGATTGATGTCTACCCATCTTGTATATTTCTTTGAACATTCTACCCCACAGTAGGGCGACATTGCACAAAATTTACTCAAAATATTCCTTTGAAGTTTTGCCGAAGTTTTAAAATTTTGGGTAATTAAAATTTGAAATTTTAATTGTTAAATAAACAAAAGTTTAAATATATATGCGTGGGGAAAAAAGATAAATGTGTATGTCTGTGTTGCGTGAGTGTGTCTACGTGATGTATGTACGTTGTGATCGATCTAGTATCTGTATAAATTTTGTTTGTGAGTTGTTGTTTATATATGTAGGTATATGTCAGGTTGTTTTTATGTCTGGATGTATGTACATATTACAATTCTCTTTTATTATTTTTGTGTTTGATAGGTCAAATTTCAATTTCACAATATTACGCAATTTGAATTTTACAATGTGTTGTCCTTGATTTTGTGCTGATCGTTCGAATTCTTGCTGTTGCTATGTATATGAATTTCATCATATTTCTACATGTGGATTGATATCTGTCCGTGAGAATATATATTTCTGTATGTGAGATGATCATAGCTTGATGTTTTTCAATTTGTTAGTGTAAGTATGGGGGGGGGGCGTGAGAATTTTTGTCTGTCTGTGGGAATTTCTATATGTCTGAATGTATGAATTTGAGTATGTCCATGATTTGGAGGTATGTTGTTAAAATAGTTTGAATTGTTTTTGTAGGCGACATGTGATGTACATATGTAGTATAAAATGTTCTCATGTATGTGACCTTCCCTATTTTTATATGTTTATGGTAAAATCCGTTTATTTACATCTGTCTTTTATAATACTGTGGACGATGAATTTTTTTTATTTTGTCAAGCTTATCTTTGTTCTATGTATGTTTAATTCAATTTGTTTATATTTAAAGTTTTAAAATGTTTTGTTTCTATTTATTTAAGCGTGTCCGTCAATTTTTGACTCAACGTCAGTCGGTTGGTGAACGGTTTGTATATTTTCATTATGTGGTTATGGAAGTATGAGAGGGGAGGAGGAGCTGTGTTAAGTACTACTAAATGTTCTGAGTACGCAATCGCATGGGTATGAAATTTGACAATTTGTATACATATCTGCAAATTTATTTGATGTATGCATGTACATACATACAAACAAGTGTTTGCTCTATGTTTGTATTAATTTTTTTCAAGCGAGAACTTTTGTTTTTCTTGTTACAAAATATTCGCATGATCATTTGGATTTGTAGTTGTGTGTAGCTAATAAATATGCTGATATATTTTATTTGAAATTTGAAATATGTATTTTGTTTGCAGAGGTTTTTTTATGTACAAGTGCATTTCAGTTGTTCAATATTTTGGGACCATAGTATTGATAACCATAGTTTTTGAATAGGGTTAATGAACTTGTGATGGATATTTTGATTTCTTTATTTTAATGTAACATATGTAGATAGATGTTAAGGTGACATTATTGTTTTATGGCGTTTTGTCTGTCCGACTATTGCTTCGTTGGTGCGACGAAGGTGTCGTTATGGCACCTTCGTTTATTTATTTAAGAAACAGTGTTTCGTATTGCTAGACAAAGGAATTTGAATTTCACAATACATAGTATAAATTTTATTATATGTTATGTTTGTGTATGAGTATTACGTCATCACTTTTTTGTAGGTGTGTGTTGGGTTGAGTGTGTGTATACGATATATTTTTGTTTATCATTTGAACTGTACAGATAAAGATTGTATAGTCTTGAGCTTGTAGTGGTAGTTGTTGTGCATGTACATCACTATTTTGTATCACTTTGTGGGAATTTTTACAACGAGTTCTACACGAGGACCAGAAGATTAATTATTTTGGGAGGAAGTCATGGGAGGTTTTCATGACTCAGGAAATTTATTTTAGTATTCGGCGGCTATATTTTTGAGGGCGAAAGGTCTATCAATATACTTATTACATGGTTTTTGTTCTTTAATTTGAATGCTTATACCTATACATGGAAGACAGGAACATTAATTATTTCTATCACTTTTACATCGGATATTTTTAATAATTTTAATGACTTTTTTTGATATACAAAGACGTACATATTTCTTTATATTAAATATTTTATCAAGTAGGAATTTTATAAGTTAACTTTTCTCTTGACCGCTGGAAAGTAGTAGATGGTATTAGTATGCTGTGATCGATAGATAAACTTTTTATTGATGTGTTCTGTTGTTTGAGTGTTGTTTTATTTTTCTGAAGCGTGTCATTGAACGTACATATGTATGTATATTACTTAATAATACATACATTTTCTTATACTGATTTGCTAAACAAGGTTATTTTTTTACTTTTGATGTCCAGAGTAAAGCTGGTTGTTTTAAAAAACCAGCGTTTAATAAAACATTCTAAAAATATGAAAGAAGCAAGTGCTTATTATAGAGATTGTGATGATTACATGTTTGAAAAATTTTGATACAAATAAATGCAAAATCTAAGATGAGAGTAATTATTTAGACTTTCTAGTTTAATTATTTGAATTAATGTAAATTCAAATTATTATAATGAATGAGATTCTGTAAAATCTGTTGACTAATTACATACCGAAACTGAATATACAAATACGTACTATTTTTAAAACTCATATTACAACACATAGCCTTGAAAATTCAATTTAATTGTAGATATATTTCGGAATATTATTATTCGATATCTTTTTGAATATTATTAAATTACAGGTTGATAAGAAGTCAACTACCAAAATATTCCCATTAGATTCATGTGCTTAATTCAATACCATAATGGGATAGTCTTAATAAAAACATAAGGGGAGAACTTAAAAAAGCAAATATATAGGCCTTTTATAGTATACATGTACAGATTTCGATTGTATTTAGGAATCAGTGAATACAGCAAACTCAAATATTGTTAGATAATTGTAAAAGCATATTCCATTTGCTTACAGTTATCATATTAAGTATTCCTTTAATTCAACTTTAGACATATGTACTATATATACATGCATATTTAGAATATTTATAAGAGAATTTTTAAATAATAATCTATCTATGCATAGTCATATTAAAGAAAATTATAGTGAACGAAAAAACGCATTACTAAACTATATTTTATAGACTAATTTCGATTTATATTATCAAGTCATCAAGTTCGAACACACTGGAAGGTTTTTTATACGATGATGGTTGATATGATGACGTTGCTAACAAAATAACTGAATTGTCAATGAATTCTACTTAATTATATGTACAGATATCTCCTCGTGTAATCATCTGAATCAGTTTCGAAGAATTGATTACTAATTAGTCATATAGTAAGGATAATTATGAATATGTTGGAAAAGTATGTACTACATTCAAATGTAGTAATATGATGTAACACAGAACTTCACAAATAAATCAAATTATCTAAGTTATTTAGTTGTAAACAACTTGTATGACTATGGTATATGTTATTACCTACCATATTCCATTCTTCATTGGTTGAAGATTCACAAAATTTTAATTTAGATGATGTAAGGGAAGCTTATATCATTTACAAACATTAGGATACATATCAGATTAGACCCATAGAAATTTAATAACTTAATTGTTATTAGGTTAGACTTAAAATACCATCAAAATTACACAATTGTCAAAATGCTTTATCATTTTGTGTAGAAAACAAGAAAATTCAAAGCATGAAACAAATTAAATTAATAAAGTATTTAAGTAATAAAACAAATACTAGGATCGCCGGGTGACCGAAATTCAAACGGGGATATTTCTGGGGAACTTCTGGAATTTTGAGAATTTTCGGTAAAAAAATATTACGCACATCTATACACAAAGATCTTTTTAACCATATACATATGTATGTTTTATTATTATTGGTGGACAATAAGATACTTAAAAGTGTACGACAAAATTGTTTAGTCTATTTATATATAAGATGTAGCTCACTAACTTTAGAAATATCTAACAATGTATTCAACAAGGATTCATTTCAAACAAAACACATAGAACTCTTAAGTTTAACTGCTCTGAGGGAAATGTTATACCAATTGTTTTGAATGTACTTGTTGTATGTCTAGTGAAAATGGGAATGGTACAAAATCTTCCTGAGTTGTACCCGGTGAAAATAATCACATCACAAAACTAAAACAAAAATGATAGCAGATTTTGTTCCAAATTAAAATCATTTGTTTATAGTACAGTAATTTAACTAGTATTAAGACCCCATCACATGACAAGTAGCTTAAGTTTGGGTCTAGAACATATTAATGGGTATCTTAATTATGTCAATTGATTCCTTGGCGAACCAGTCACGTGACCTGTCTTGCGACAGGTTCTTTTCTCTATCTAGGGTAATTGAATAAGTTAGGGAAGAATATTAGTTTCAATATCCACTATCGATTATTAGATAAAAATTCATTTTAGCAAAAATTTTTTATTAAAGAATGCCGTGGGAAAAAAGATTTTGAAATAGTGTGTGTGTGTGAATGAAAGAATATAGCTAAAAGGTTGTATGCTTTAGCCCTTGTCTTACAGATCGTTTTTTATTGTTTTGAAGCACATCAAGATTATTATGTATGCAGTACTCGATCTATGTTTGCTGGTTAAATTATTAGATTGATACCTACTCACGTGCCTACTACATTTACAGAGTTTTAATAATTGTCTTTGTTGTTCACCTTTTTAATAATAATATCCGTTAAACTTTCATTTTATTGACAATTTCGAGTAAATATATTATAAGGTGAAGAAGTAACATTGGTTTAAAAGTGATAGAAAGAAACATAATTAGTTTTTATTAATATGATTATTTCGAACGTATTTGCTTTGTGAATCTAAATTGATTATTAGGCTAAGGTTCGTAACGTTATATTCAGAAAGTATTGGGTATGATTAATATTCCAAGGAACAATGGAAAAATTAACATCAACTTAATTTTTCAACGTACACAGCAGAACAGAGTAGCGCCACTTTCGGAAGCCGCTACACTTCCATCGTCAGTGCTCACGTGTATTTGCTATCACCACTTGTCAGGTGGCTCTGTTGAATGTGATTTTAATTCTTATATATACAACTTTTTCGCGAAAATTGAATACGAGAATTAAATCACTCTCAAGCTGATATTAAAGTGCACTTTCCCAGCGTTGCCATCGGTTTATTTTTCTTCATTCCCATTTTTCTGATTTTCTGTTCTGCTGTGTACGTTGAAAAATTAAGTTGATGTTAATTTTTCCATTGTTCCTTGGAATATTAATCATACCCAATTCTTTCTGAATATAACGTTACGAACCTTAGCCTAATAATCAATTTAGATTCACAAAGCAAATACGTTCGAAATAATCATATTAATAAAAACAATTAGCTACTGGCTTGAGCTTTTCACATGTTTACATGTTCATATATACTTAAGTATAAAATCAAACCAAAAAAGTTTGTCTTGAGTAGAACAAAAATCAGAAAAATGGGAATGAAGAAAAATAAACCGATGGCAACGCTGGGAAAGTGCACTTTAATATCAGCTTGAGAGTGATTTAATTCTCGTATTCAATTTTCGCGAAAAAGTTGTATATATAAGAATTAAAATCACATTCAACAGAGCCACCTGACAAGTGGTGATAGCAAATACACGTGAGCACTGACGATGGAAGTGTAGCGGCTTCCGAAAGTGGCGCTACTCTGTTCTGCTGTGTACGTTGAAAAATTAAGTTGATGTTAATTTTTCCATTGTTCCTTGGAATATTAATCATACCCAATTCTTTCTGAATATAACGTTACGAACCTTAGCCTAATAATCAATTTAGATTCACGAAACATAATTAGGTTATATCTGTTATTTTGAAAGTGTGTATTATTCTGATATTCTGATAAAGTTAATATATAAGGTGTTTTTTTTTCGGTTATATGTATTTATATTGAACTAACAATAAGTAATCAAATCTTAACTCTAAAATTTGAATTTTTAAGTCCAGCCAGTGCCAGGCAAAAATATTTGTTTCAGCGGTTGGTTGTTTGGTTGTTTACGTCTCTCGTGTTCGGCTGAGAGCAAGAGTGTCCCTCCTTCTCAGCCGAGTGTGGCCTCTAAAGTTAATGATGTTTCGGGCTAGGGGATTTGGGTGCAACTCAAGTCTTTTTATGTAGCTTGTCACGTGTTTAGAAAACACTGTTTTAACCGGCAGCACATCTAGGTCTTTATGAATTCGCTTGTTTCTGACATACCATGGGGCTGCTGTAATCGTACGGAGTATTTTATTTTGTTGCCTTTGAATTTTTTCTACATATGATGCCGAGGCAGTGCCCCATAACTGGATTCCGTAGGACCATATTGGTTTTAGAATGGAGTTGTATAGAAGAAGTATACAATCTAGGCTTAGAGTAGAGTTCCTTCCAATGAGCCAATTCATTTGAGCTGCTTTTAATTTCATTTGGGTCACCTTTGCATTTATGTGTGACTTCCATGTTAGACGACGATCAAGATGAACACCGAGATATTTTACTTCAGTGTGTTGAGGTATAGTTTGGTTATTTATTTGTATAGGTGGGCAGGTTTCTTTGCACAATGTAAAAGTAATGTGTAGACATTTTTGTTCGTTAATTTTTATCCGCCATTGTTTTAGCCATTGTTCCAACTGGAGTATATAATCTAGCAAATTGCGGGTGGCTTCTTGATGGCTTTTGTGAACACTTAGAAAAGCTGTATCATCAGCGAATGTTGATATGTGTATGTTACTGCTTACCGGCAAGTCAGAGGCATATCTCAGATATAATACAGGACCGAGGATGCTGCCTTGAGGAACTCCGGCTTCAATGGGTTGCGGAGGGCTTTGAAAATTACCTTCTTTAACAACAAATTTTCTCTCAGTTAAGTAGCTTTCTAAAAGTTTAAGGATGTTTTCGGGTAGGGTTTGCTTTAGTTTCTGTATTAAACCTGCGTGCCATACTTTATCAAATGCCTGAGAAACATCGATGAAGAGCGCCGAACAATATTTCTTTTCTTCGAAGGTTTTTCTAACCACATTCACGAGTCTATGTGTTTGTTCAATCGTACTATGTTGTCTCCTAAAACCGAATTGGTGGTCTGGAATGCATCCAGTACGATTCAGTATGGGTGTTAGCTTACTCATAAGTAGCTTTTCAAATAGTTTTGACATGTTAGACAACAGGCTTATAGGCCTATAGGACTCCACCTTCGTATGATCTTTGCGTGGTTTAGGTATCATGGTAATCAGCGAAACCTTCCATTCTGCGGGATAGCATTTGAGGCGCAAAATACTGTTAAAAATAAATAGAATTATCCGTTTTGCAGTATAGGGTAGCTCTAAGAGCATTTTATTGCTTATTTTATCAACGCCTGGGGCTTTTTCGAGTTTAAGCCCGCAATATAGTGTTCAATCTCACGAATGTTGAACCTCAAAGTAACATCTGGTATAGCGAGGACTGGTGGCAGCTCAACTATAGTATCAGACGTGTTTGGAGTAAATACTTTCTGCAAGTGGTTTACAAACAGAGTACCTTTTTCAGCGTCAGTTTTTGCCCAGTCTCCATTCGAAGCTCGCAATGGAGGCTTATATATCACTGGTCTTTTGAGGCCTCGGGGTGCTCTCCATAGGGAATAGTCTGTTTGAGGTGTTGCGTCGAGCCCATTTAGAAAGTTTTGAAGAGAAGCGGTTTTTTGATATTCTAGTAGAGTTTTCAGCTGTTTAGTACATTCCTTCAGCCTAGATTTTAGCTGTGGGGATCTGTAGCGTTGCCATTCTCTACGAACTCTTCTTTTTTCGGATAAAAGCCGTTCTACATCTGCTGAAAAAATTTTATTATATCTCACCTGAAGATTTGTAGTAGTAGCATTTAGAGCAGCTTGCTTAAGGTTTGCCTCAAACATTCTAATAGAGTCATCTATGTCAGCAGGCGTTTTTAATGGAATATTTTCTGGGCAATGAGCACTCAAATATTTTTTGTATTTCAACCAATTTATACGTGTGGTTGTCATCTTTAAATCACAAGTGGGTGAATATGTTGTATGTGAATATATAGTGACAATAGTTGGTGAGTGATCTGAAGACAAATCTAAAGATGCTTCAACTTGAATCATTTCGCTGGGCACACCCTTTACTACTCCAAAATCAATAACATCAGGTATTTTTCGGCGGTCTGTTGGCCAGTAAGTTGGCTGCCCACTTGATATAACATTTAACCGCATTTTTGAAATTGTGTCAAACAGAACGCGACCCCTTGGGGGTGATGAGGCGAGATCCCCAGAACGTGTGCTTAGCGTTGTAATCACCGGCGGCCAAAAAGCGTGGCCCTAGTGAATTAAAAAATCTACTACACTGATTTTCTGTAATAGAGTACCTGGGAGGAGAGTAAATTGATGAAATCACCAGGTTTTGATGAAAAGCTTCAATGCAGATGTTAGTTGCTTGAAGATAGTCTTCACAATGATCACTCATTAAGTAGTGTTTTAATCGCGATTTTATTAGTATACCCGAGCCACCACAAGCTCTAACTTGGGGGTCCTTTGTGTCGTAGAGAGTATATACGTTGATTTAAAAAATACTTCTAGTAGTCAAGTGCGTCTCCGAGATAAGCATAACATCAATTTGTTTATCCATCATGAAGTATTCTAGTTCGTTTTTATGTTGGCGGATGCCGTTTGCGTTCCAGAAACTGATTTTTAAGTTCATGGTTTGTTTAATGCAGCCTGCAATAATGTAGACTGCATTTTCAACACTTCCTGCATCATTCAGGTCATGTTGGTTGTAAAAAAATTTACGGTTTGTATTAAATTTTCTATTGAAGCATCAAGTCGATCAAAATTGAAACCACTGTTTTCGTTGGCAAGAGGCCGTTTTTGAGCTGGGGGCTGGTTAGACTTCAAAGCATTAGCGTACGAGAACTGGCTGTTTGGTATGTTTTGCGCTATGGGCTGGTTAGCCTCAAAAATGTTGGCGCATGAAGGCCGGCTGGTAGCTGGTTGGCGCAACTGGGGATAATTTGTATTGTCGAAATTAGGTTGAGCATAGGTGTGATTACGTCTGTTAGACAAAGACTGCTTAACATGTACATAGACAGGGCAGCCCCTGTAGTTTGCAGTGTGATTTTGATGGCAATTGCTACACTTTTTCATTTTGGAATCATCTTTTTGCTTATCACAATTGGCAGTGCTGTGTAGTTCACCACAGACGACACAAACGGTGCGCAACTTGCAATATGTTTTAGTGTGGCCATATTCTTGGCAATTTAGACATTGAATGGGCCCTGCTCGCTTGTGTGGTTCCTCTACGGTAACTCGTCGGTGCAGCAAATATCTTAAGCTGTAAATGGGGTGTACTTCATTCCTTTTTAATTTCATATCACCTGGTTCCATTTCCACACGAAATAGTGGTTGGGGAACTCGGTCTCTATTTTTAATGTTAGTAACATTTTTTACTTTAAAATTATTATTTATTAGACCCGCTTTTACCTCTTCTGGATCCACGTATGAATCGATGCCTTTTATCACTACCTGGAGGCCTTTTGCACTTTTCAATTGGTAGGTGTAAAAATTTTTATTTTGTGTTTCAAACTCCGAAACTACTGAGCGGTAATGATTTTCTTCATTTACTTGAATTTTTGTTTCATTAATCGCACCACGTTTTATCGGGATCACGTAAAACGCCTCTTCACCGATTAATTGTACTAGCCTTTTAATTAGCTCATTTGAGTTTTTCTCTCTTAAGTATATTGGGGGCGGCTTGCTTGACCTGACAATGGTGATTTCGTCTTCGTCGTTTTGTAGAAGTGCAAACCGGTTTTCAGAGAGCGCCGCATCAGATTTACCATCTTTGGCCATTTTCGCCAATGGAGCGAGGTTTTTCGATCTTGGACTTCTTTGTCTTTTTTTATTATTTATCACTTTAAAATAGCGATCAATACCCATTTGGATTTTTGGATTTTCTGAATCAGTTTCTAGGGGGACACTTTCTGTCGTTTTTTCTTTTTCAGCTTGATGTTGGCTCATATTGTTGGCACTTGTGCTTTGCTGTGAAGCTGGTATCAAAAAATTTACTTTTATATTATGGTCCGTCATAGACATTGAATTTGAGCGTACCCGTGTATGCAAGTGCAAATTTTTGTTTACTGGGTTATCACATTCTGCAGCAACAACAGTAACGTAGGCATTTCTGTTGTTTGTTGTTGCATTCGTACTCATTTGGTACGAATACCAAATATATTTGTTGTTTGTGTGCCTACTTGCTTATAATTATAATTTACTTTACAAAAAGAAATGAAAAAATGTATAGGTACGTAAAATATTAAACAAAACGGTGTTTGTTAATACTTTGTTGTTGCGAGTATTTTTCTTTTTTTTATAAATATTGTATGTATATTTTTATATTGTTTAGTTTGTTCACCGACGGCAAATTAATGCTTGTTTCTACTTCGAGAGTAAGCTGCGAAGTTAACACGAAAAATGTTTTTCTATTTTATTATTATTTTTTGTCATATTAACCTGCAAAATTTTGTTGACGTAAATGTCTGCACTTGTTCTGATTTTTTGTACCTACCTAAATTATCATTAAGCCAAACTGCAAGATTGCATTAAAATTGGAATAACAGAATTCCTTATAATTTTGCAGCTTGCCTTAATCAGCATTAATTAAAACACCAGTTCAAAAGAATTTTATTGTATTTTATTAAGAAAATTGGATTATTAAAATAAAGAAAATTGACAACGACAGTCAGTCGTAGTAAAGTACTCGAACAAAGTTGTTTTAATATAACTTAACTGGCGCCCAACGTAAAATTAAATAGTATGTAAGTGTGAACCGGAGAACCCCAGTAAAGTGATGAAAAGGACATATTCTCAGTCACCAGCATTTTCTAATATAATTTTACAGAAATCCTATTAAAATAAAAATAAAATTTTTTTAAATAAATTAAAGAAAACGTTAAATAAAGTTTCCCTTTTTGAAATTAAATTAAATAAGTGCTAAAATAAAAGAACATTAAAAATAAATATTTTTTTATAAATTAAAATAAAAGAACGTTAAATAAATTTTTTAAACTAAATAAAAGAAGTGCTAAAATAAGCAAAGAACATTAAAATAAAATTTTCGTAGTGAGTTGAAATAAAAGAAAACATTGAATAAAATTGTTTAAACTAAAGAACTGAAATAAAAGAAGAACATTAAAATTAAAAGCTTTTAAATAAATTAAGAGAAAACATTAAATGGAAAATTTTTTTTTAAATAAATCAAAGTAAAGGAAAAACATTAAAATATAAAAAACATTGAAACACAACTTTAAAAATAAAATCATCAGAACCAACAGAAGAAAAAATCAACAGCATCAAAAAAAATTTTCTTAAAATCATCAGAACCAGCAGAAGAAAAAATCATCAACAAACAACATGAGGATGCAGATGACTATTTTGATGTAAGATTATGCAATAACATAATTATTTTAGTGTTGAGATTTTATAGTTTACATATTTTTAAATAATTTTGTGTTAAAACAAAACATAAAGCTTTAAAAGTGAATTAAAAATTAGAAACTAGGTGTAGCGAGAAAAAACAAAATAAAACAATTAATGAAATAATTTTGTAATTTTACAAGTTTTCCTTTCAATATGGCAAACCCAAACAACTTGATAAGAGCACCGATTTTAAATAATCCTCCACCAAATTTAAATAATCCTCCACCAAATTTAAACAATCCTCCACAACCTAATCAGGCTCAATTTGTTATAACAGCCGATATTGAAACAGGTATAGCAAACATAGTACGTAGAATACTAGTAGAGGAGCGAGCATTAGGAGAAGTAGAACCTAGGTTAACAGATCAGGGTATAGACCATAACAATGACTTAGCAGATTTGGACAAAATTCCAGACGTAGTGCGTTCGCTCAGAGAATTTTCCGGTAGCAGGACCGAGTTCAGCTCTTGGAAAAAAGTACAGAAAGAATATTGAAAATTTATGAACCGTTAAAAGGCACGGCCAAATATTTCGGAATACTGAACGTAGTCCGAAATAAAATTATTGGCGATGCTGACATTGCGTTAGAAAGTTATAATACCCCATTAAATTGGGAATGTATTATAAAATGCCTAACAACACATTATGCAGATCAGAGAGATCTAGGCACTTTAGAATATCAACTTACATCTAAGATACAAGGTACAAGTTCTGTACAAGAATTTTATAAAAAAATCTATAGTCATTTGTCCTTGATATTAAATAAAATATCATGCCTACAGGAAAGTCAAGAAGCTATTCAGTTGTTAACAAGGAATTATAGGAATAAAGCACTCGACACTTTTGTCAGAGGCTTACGGGGTGACTTACCCAGGCTTTTGGGAATAAGGGAACCTAAAGATTTGAACGAAGCACTACACTTATGCATAAAATTAGACAATCAACAGTTTAGGTCTCAATTGCTAACAGCGCAACAAGACATCAAGCACATATCCCGTCGCGAAAACCTAGTAACTCCAGACAAAATCAAAATTTTTACCCACAGCTAGCACATATCCCTCAACCCGCTAGTTTTTACAGAACAGCGTATCCTAATCAACCAGGCCTTAATTCATATCATGACCAAAGAAACAGATACCAAAACCAATTTAAGCAGAACTATTATACGAATAATTTACATCAACAGCAACCACCACCAAGACCTAATGTACCGAAACCCCCAATTCCAATGGAAGTCGATGCTTCCATGCAATCCAAAAGAATTAATTATATGAACCGACCCGCACCGGACAACAGATTTTCAGGTGTTAGACCTTTGCCTCAGTCTGTGCAAGTTAACGAAGCGCGAAAGGGTCAACGAATAAATCATATTGGAGTTGATCAATATGATACGAGAACCAATCAAAACGACACAAAAACCGAGACAGACATTAACGCAAGCGAATCGGAACTTCAATGTGAAGATGAGGAATTAGAAGACCTAGATGAATATCTGAAACAATTTAAAGTAGAAGATACACCAGATGAATATAAATATACTGAGTTTTCGGATGTTCATTTTTTAGATTAACGAATTCTACGTATTTTCTATGTAGGGACAGCAATGGTAAGGTATTTAAGTTTTTGATTGACACAGGGTCAAACAAAAACTATATTCAACCTGAATTGGTTAAAAACCCTATACCTAGCACAACAATATTTCAGGCAAACTCAGTTGGTGGGAAAGTTACTATTACCCATCACACTTTAATTAACTTATTTAGAATACGATCACAGGATCTGAAATTTTTTTTTTACCTACATTGAAATCTTTCCACGGTATACTTGGTAACGATAGCCTAAAAACATTAAATGCAATTATTTATACATCTAAAAACTACATGATAATTAATGATTCTATAAAAGTAAGTATTAAACAGCAGCAATCTGAATATGTTAATGTACTAAGCATAAGATCAGGTCATTTGACGGATGAGCAGACAAAAAAATTAATAGAGTTATGTGAAAGATATTCGCCACTTTTTTCGGAACCGGACGAAAAACTGACATACACGACTGTGGTTAAGGCAGAGATTCGGACGACGACTAATGACGCTGTTTATACGAGAAGTTATCCATACCCCATTTCAATGAAAGACGAAGTGGAGAAACAGATAAGAGAATTACTTGAGAATGGGATAATAAGACCATCAAGATCCCCGTCTAATTCCCCTATAATAATAGTACCAAAGAAATTAGATGCTTCTAATGAAAAACAATATCGAATGGTCATTGATTACAGAAAGCTGAATGCTGTGACCGTTCCTGATAGATATCCGATTCCGGAAATCAATGAAGTTCTCGCACAACAAATGGTTTTTAGTGATAGACTTGAAAAGCGGATTTCACCAAATACCGCTCAGAGAAAGCGACATCGAAAAGACGGCTTTTTCCGTTAATAATGGAAAATATGAGTTTGTACGCCTTCCATTCGGCTTGAAAAATGCCCCTGCCGTGTTCCAACGTGCATTAGATGACATGTTGAGAGGCCACATCGGTAGGATATGTTTTGTCTACATAGACGACATAATAGTTTTCGGTAAAGATGAAGATTCGCATCTCAAAAATATTGAAACAATATTCAATACTTTATGTAGAGCGAATATGAAGGTGCAACTCCACAAGTGTGAGTTCATGAAGACGGAGGTTGAGTACTTGGGATTTCTTATCTCAACACAGGGTATAAGAACTGACCCGGAAAAAGTTAGTGCAATAAAAAATATTGCACCACCCACTACGTTGAAAGAGCTCAGATCATTTCTGGGACTGTCAGGGTTTTATAGGCGATTCATAAAAGACTACACAAGATTGGCAAAGCCCCTGACCAACCTTTTAAGGGGTGAGGAGGGACGTATGTCAAAAAGAGAATCTGCAAAGGTTCCTGTCACACTAGATAACAACGCCCTAGAAGCTTTTAATAAAATAAAGAATTCTTTGGTTTCAAAGGAAGTAATTCTTTCATATCCTAATTTCGAAAAAGAATTTCATTTGACTGCTGATGCATCTAATTATGCCATCGGCGCTGTTCTTGAACACCAGGGAAAGCCCATTACATTCATATCAAGAACATTGAGTAAGTCCGAAGAACGCTACGCAACAAACGAAAAAGGGATGCTTGCGATAGTGTGGGCTCTTAGAACGTTAAGGAACTACCTTTATGGATCTGTCGCAATAAAGATATTTACGGACTATCAACCCTCAACGTATGCATTAGGAAGTAAAAACACAAACTATAAATTAAGAAGGTGGCAAGCCTTCCTGGAAGAACACAATTATGAAATTAAATATAAACCAGGTAGCAGTAATGTTGTGGCAGACGCGTTATCTAGATCACCACAAGTCAACGAAGCGAATTCATTGACAGCTACACAACATAGTCATGGAAGTTCTGGTCAAAATCTTATCCAATTTACTGACTCACCTTTAAACGTTTTTAAAAATCAGATAATAATTTCAACAGGACAGTTACCTTTCTATAATTTCAGAATAATATTCCCAACATACCATAGACACGAGATAGTAGACACAGAAAATGACAGCAATAAACTGGTACAAATTTTGAAATCTTACTTAAACCCTTCAGTAACAAATGTAATCATGACTGATGACCGAATTCTAGGTAAAATACAAGAGATTTGGTCGTCACATTTTTGTAAATTCCGTGCGAAATACACCAGGACAATGGTTAGAGACTTGACAACGGACATTGAACAAGAGACGCAAATTATCAATGAACATAGACGTGCGCACAGAGACCCAAAAGAAAATAAAATCCAATTACTTAGAAAATATTATTTCCCTCAGATGCATGCGAAAATAAAGAAATTAGTGAAACAGTGTAAGATATGTTGTGAAAATAAATATGATCGTCACCCAAATAACATAGTTTTAGGGAAAACACCAATTCCGCATTACCCAGGTTAATACGTCCACATCGATATTTATCATACAAACAATAGAGTTATCCTTACAGCAATAGATAAATTTTCAAAGTATGCCCAGGCCAAATAGTAAAATCTAGGGCAACAGAAGATATAAAATATCCCTTGCAGGAGCTACTTATGTCTTTTGGTACTCCGGAAAATGTTGTCATAGACAATGAAAAGTCTCTTAACTCAGCTTCAGCAACCTTTATGTTAGAGAATCAATTGGGCATTAAAATCTATAAAACGCCACCTTACACTAGTTCTGTAAATGGACAAGTGGAACGATTTCATTCCACCTTGACCGAAATGAGATGCATAAATGCAGAAAACGTTCATAATTCTTTTGAAGAACTTTTGATAAATTGCTTAAATAAATATAACCATTCGGTGCATTCTTCGATAAATAGAAAACCTATCGAAGTATATTTTGGTAGAAACTCAGACCCTGCATCTTTAAAACAGGATAGATTAAAAGTTATACAGAGCTTGACAGAGAGACAGATGAAGGACTTAGACCATCATAACAAAAATAAAACTGAAAGAAGGATTTATAAAACTGGTGACAAAATCTTTGTAAGGAACAATAAAAGAATAGGGAACAAATTAACGCCAAGATACAAAATAGAAATAGTACAGGAGGACAGAGGAGGAACCGTTCTAACAACATCGAAACGTATAGTTCACAAAAATTTAATAAAAAACTAATATTTGTTTTTACAGCTCAATTTTGCAACTAATTGCAGCAGAAGTACAGATATTGGACTACACGAACGCCCAAATTGAGACGGGTATGACTAAACTGGTAACCGGCGACTTTAAAATCATCCATGTAATAGAGCTCGGCTCGTACGAAAAGGCAGTAGACCAATTGGATGCCGTAATAAGACAGGACATAGGGAAAAAGGACAGTAAATATCAATTTTTATTACATCAAGTAAAAGCTTTATATGCTTTACTTGCGGAATTGAGACCCAGACGTGAAACTAGATCAATAAACGCTTTGGGAACTGTATAGAAGTGGGTAGCAGGTTCACCTGACCACGATGATTTTCAAATTGTTGCTGACAGAATGAGCAGGCTTTTGGAGAACAATGACAGACAGATTGTGATAAATAGGGCTATAGAAACAAGAATGCAAGAAATTACCAAGATAACCAATACTATAATGAATAACATAGGATCAAATGATGCTTTTGAGCGGGAAATTGTTAAAGACATTGAAAGAAAACTAGATATAATCAAGGAAGAACTTACCAATCTGGGTTATTCAATGCAGTGGGCGAAATCTGGTATTATAAATTCTTTCGTGTTGTCTGAGTACGAACTAAACGTAACTAAGAAACATTTCGATGAGCATAATATGCCTTATGTGAATTTGGTTGAAGCCTTGGAGTTTGGTGAGGTAAAAATATGCTTAAATAAAACGACTATCCTTTACATTGTCGACTTGCCAATTATGGAATGGGAAACGTGTAGAAGTTTATTTGTAAAATCAGTAAAAAATCAGAACAGATACATTAGGAGTGATAATGTAAATTTTGTATTACGTAAAAACTCTCTCCTCGAGGTAAAATCCGCATGCAGAATGTTTAATGATGTGGCTGTTTGCAGAAATCACAATTTAGAAAATATTACAGAATCGAGTTGTTTGCCGAGATTACTGAATGGCATGCCATCAAATTGTCCAACAACCAACATTTACCCATGATAAAAGAAATTACACCAGGGCTAGTTCTATTAAACGTCTATAATGGATCAATATGGATAGTAAATAGAGAAGTGGATCTGCGTGGCACCTATATTATCAAATACCATAACTCTACAATTACCATAAAGAAAAGAGCATATTCCAGTAAGGAAATGACTATGATGAAACCCTTACCAGCAGTGGTTAATGCACCAGACACTATTGCAAATTATGAAGAAATGCTATCCTTGGAAATGCTTAAGGATCTACATATCAACAACGCTGGTGAAATTAAAAAGCTAGCTACCAATTATAAAACCAGCATGGGAATGTTAGGAGCCCTAACGATGGTATTGATAGGTGGCCCAATATTGCACTTTATAAAAAGAAGAATTGGTTTCAATGTCAAAACTAATATCAAGCTGGAGCATCCGGTTGAAGCATAATTACTTATATTCAATACCCATCCAACGTGGACGCTGGAATTTAAGAGGAGAAGAGTTAACACGAAAAATGTTTTTCTATTTTATATTTATTTTTTGTCATATTAACCTGCTAATTTTGCTGACGTAAATGTCTGCACTTGTTCTGATTTTTTCTACTCACCTAAATTATCATTAAGCCAAACTGCAAGATTGCATTAAAATTGGAATAACAGAATTCCTTATAATTTTGCAGCTTGCCTTAATCAGCATTAATTAAAACACCAGTTCAAAAGAATTTTATTGTATTTTGTTAAGAAAATTGGATTATTAAAATAAAGAAAATTGACAACGACAGTCAGTCGTAGTAAAGTACTCGAACAAAGTTGTTTTAATATAACTTAACTTATATATGTATGTTAGTATACAAAAGCAATATATAATTGTATATATGTATGTTTGTACGCAACTATTGTCGTGGGCATCAGTTCTTCTGACATCTTATACGTAAGCCCTTCTTTCAGAAAAATATTTAAATATTCTTCGATAAAGATGGATTCAAGCACATCCTTTAACTTGAGTATCCACTCATAGAGCAGAACAACTTAGCATAGATCTGGATAGAAGTTCATTTGAGATCGATGATGATCTTTCGATTAATTCCCCAGAAAAGCAAAGCATATTTAATTGATATAACTAGATCCTTTATCTAACAGTCGAGGGACCTCAAAACTGATACATGCGTCTTATGTTAGTTAAAGTATCCAGACTGTACAGTAAAGTCTAACGAAATATAACTATATGGAGGGATTATACACAATCTGATCCTACACAGTTCGTTCGTCTTCGATGTCTAGTTGAGTCAAGCTAGATTGCTCGAGTAGCATATCTGATAAAAAAAAAGTACATGCAACAACAATTAGCAGCTTCCACTCGTTTCCAAAAGCGTGCGAAGCGCTATTGTATCAAAAATATTCATATAAACAATGGTTCGGGATACATTGTAGATCATGATGAGCCTCAAATTTAACTGGATTATGTGCTTATATATGTAAATAGGCGCTAATAGCTAATATGTACGAGTATCTATAATATTTGATTTGTGTGCTTATAGCACTATAGGATCACACATTCTAATTAAGATATTATTATTATCTTGCTGTATGTAGTATATCAAATATATAAATAAATGAACGAAAAGATATGAACAGATTTAATAAGATTTATTTGTAGAGTAAAATTATTGAAATTCAATCAGTATTGAACATAATGATTTATCCTTTTGTATCCAAAATATATGTAAATACCTTTAACACACACTTTAATAAGAAAAACCTCTATCATCAATATACACTTGAGTCCAACAACTACAAACAAAGTTTATCTGAATGATGTATCTGTTCTTCAGACAGAAAATCATTTCAATGATTATCTTTATTCCTAATACTAAACAAGTTAATAGAGATTATGGTAAGTCTAATTGCCATTATAGCTGTCTGATTACAAATCAGTAAATTTTATTACAATATTCTCCAAAAGTTATGTATTTATTTCCTATTCGTCTTATTATAAAATTATATTATTAGATTATGTACTAAATATGATTTTTTATTGTTCCTGTTTCAATTACAATAGTTCATCTATGTATGCTTATACAATTATTCTGTTGATTAGACAATCCCAGCTCCTTTAGCTTTAAGAACCCTTTGAAGTACATATACATATATATATATATATATATATATATATATATATATATATATATATATATATATATATATATATATATATATATATATATATATATATATATATATATATATATATATATATATATATATATATATATATATATATATATATATATATATATATATATATATATATATATATATATATATATATATATATATATATATATATATATATATATATATATATATATATATATATATATATATATATATATATATATATATATATATATATATATATATATATATATATATATATATATATATATATATATATATATATATATATATATATATATATATATATATATGGGTTATTCAATGCAGTGGGCGAAATCTGGTATTATAAATTCGTTCGTGTTGTCTGAGTACGAACTAAACGTAACTAAGAAACATTTCGATATATATATATATATATATATATATATATATATATATATATATATATATATATATATATATATATATATATATATATATATATATATATATATATATATATATATATATATATATATATATATATATATATATATATATATATATATATATATATATATATATATATATATATATATATATATATATATATATATATATATATATATATATATATATATATATCGAAATGTTTCTTAGTTACGTTTAGTTTGTACTCAGATAACACGAAAGAATTTATAATACCAGATTTCGCCCACTGCATTGAATAACCCAGATTGGTAAGTTCTTCCTTGATTATTTCTAGTTTTCTTTCAATGTCTTTAACAATTTCCCGCTCAAAAGCATCATTTGATCCTATGTTATTCATTATACTATTGGTTATCTTGGTAATTTCTTGCATTCTTGTTTCTATAGCCCTATTTATCACAATCTGTCTGTCATTGTTCTCCAAAAGCCTGCTCATTCTGTCAGCAACAATTTGAAAATCATTGTGGTCAGGTGAACCTGCTACCCACTTCCATACAGTTCCCAAAGCGTTTATTGATCTAGTTTCACGTCTGTCTGGGTCTCAATTCCGCAAGTAAAGCATATAAAGCTTGTACTTGATGTAATGAAAATGGATAGTTACTGTCCTTTTTCCCTATGTCCTGTCTTATTACGGCATCCAATTGGTCTACTGCCTTTTCGTACGAGCCGAGGTCTATTACATGGATGATTTTAAAGTCGCCGGTTACCAGTTTAGTCATACCCGTCTCAATTGTTACAATTTGGGCGTTCGTGTAGTCCAATATCTGTACTTCTGCTGCAATTAGTTGCAAAATTGAGCTGTAAAAACAAATATTAGTTTTTTATTAAATTTTTGTGAACTATACGTTTCGATGTTGTTAGAACGGTTCCTCCTCTGTCCTCCTGTACTATTTCTATTTTGTATCTTGGCGTTAATTTGTTCCCTATTCTTTTATTGTTCCTTACAAAGATTTTGTCACCAGTTTTATAAATCCTTCTTTCAGTTTCATTTTTGTTATGATGGTCTAAGTCCTTCATCTGTCTCTCTGTCAAGCTCTGTATAACTTTTAATCTATCCTGTTTTAAAGATGCAGGGTCTGAGTTTCTACCAAAATATACTTCGATAGGTTTTCTATTTATCGAAGAATGCACCGAATGGTTATATTTATTTAAGCAATTTATCAAAAGTTCTTCAAAAGAATTTTGAACGTTTTCTGCATTTATGCATCTCATTATTTCGGTCAAGGTGGAATGAAATCGTTCCACTTGTCCATTTACAGAACTAGTGTAAGGTGGCGTTTTATAGATTTTAATGCCCAATTGATTCTCTAACATAAAGGTTACTGAAGCTGAATTAAGAGACTTTTCATTGTCTATGACAACATTTTCCGGAGTACCAAAAGACATAAGTAGCTCCTGCAAGGGATATTTTATATCTTCTGTTGCCCTAGATTTTACTATTTTGGCCTGGGCATACTTTGAAAATTTATCTATTGCTGTAAGGATAACTCTATTGTTTGTATGATAAATATCGATGTGGACGTATTGGCCTGGGTAATGCGGAATTTGTGTTTTCCCTAAAACTATGTTATTTGGGTGACGATCATATTTATTTTCACAACATATCTTACACTGTTTCACTAATTTCTTTATTTTTGCATGCATCTGAGGGAAATAATATTTTCTAAGTAATTGGATTTTATTTTCTTTTGGGTCTCTGTGCGCACGTCTATGTTCATTGATAATTTGCGTCTCTTGTTCAATGTCCGTTGTCAAGTCTCTAACCATTGTCCTGGTGTATTTCGCACGGAATTTACAAAAATGTGACGACCAAATCTCTTGTATTTTACCTAGAATTCGGTCATCAGTCATGATTACATTTGTTACTGAAGGGTTTAAGTAAGATTTCAAAATTTGTACCAGTTTATTGCTGTCATTTTCTGTGTCTACTATCTCGTGTCTATGGTATGTTGGGAATATTATTCTGAAATTATAGAAGGGTAACTGTCCTGTTGAAATTATTATCTGATTTTTAAAAACGTTTAAAGGTGAGTCAGTAAATTGGATTAGATTTTGACCAGAACTTCCATGACTATGTTGTGTAGCTGTCAATGAATTCGCTTCGTTGACTTGTGGTGATCTAGATAACGCGTCTGCCACCACATTACTGCTACCTTACAATATTCTCCAAAAGTTATGTATTTATTTCCTATTCTTCTTATTATAAAATTATATTATTAGATTATGTACTAAATATGATTTTTTATTGTTCCTGTTTCAATTACAATAGTTCATCTATGTATGCTTATACAATTATTCTGTTGATTAGACAATCCCAGCTCCTTTAGCTTTAAGAACCCTTTGAAGTACATATACATATATATATATATATATATATATATATATATATATATATATATATATATATATATATATATATATATATATATATATATATATATATATATATATATATATATATATATATATATATATATATATATATATATATATATATATATATATATATATATATATATATATATATATATATATATATATATATATATATATATATCGAAATGTTTCTTAGTTACGTTTAGTTCGTACTCAGACAACACGAAAGAATTTATAATACCAGATTTCGCCCACTGCATTGAATAACCCAGATTGGTAAGTTCTTCCTTGATTATTTCTAGTTTTCTTTCAATGTCTTTAACAATTTCCCTCTCAAAAGCATCATTTGATCCTATGTTATTCATTATACTATTGGTTATCTTGGTAATTTCTTGCATTCTTGTTTCTATAGCCCTATTTATCACAATCTGTCTGTCATTGTTCTCCAAAAGCCTGCTCATTCTGTCAGCAACAATTTGAAAATCATTGTGGTCAGGTGAACCTGCTACCCACTTCCATACAGTTCCCAAAGCGTTTATTGATCTAGTTTCACGTCTGGGTCTCAATTCCGCAAGTAAAGCATATAAAGCTTGTACTTGATGTAATAAAAATGGATAGTTACTGTCCTTTTTCCCTATGTCCTGTCTTATTACGGCATCCAATTGGTCTACTGCCTTTTCGTACGAGCCGAGGTCTATTACATGGATGATTTTAAAGTCGCCGGTTACCAGTTTAGTCATACCCGTCTCAATTGTTACAATTTGGGCGTTCGTGTAGTCCAATATCTGTACTTCTGCTGCAATTAGTTGCAAAATTGAGCTGTAAAAACAAATATTAGTTTTTTATTAAATTTTTGTGAACTATACGTTTCGATGTTGTTAGAACGGTTCCTCCTCTGTCCTCCTGTACTATTTCTATTTTGTATCTTGGCGTTAATTTGTTCCCTATTCTTTTATTGTTCCTTACAAAGATTTTGTCACCAGTTTTATAAATCCTTCTTTCAGTTTCATTTTTGTTATGATGGTCTAAGTCCTTCATCTGTCTCTCTGTCAAGCTCTGTATAACTTTTAATCTATCCTGTTTTAAAGATGCAGGGTCTGAGTTTCTACCAAAATATACTTCGATAGGTTTTCTATTTATCGAAGAATGCACCGAATGGTTATATTTATTTAAGCAATTTATCAAAAGTTCTTCAAAAGAATTATGAACGTTTTCTGCATTTATGCATCTCATTTCGGTCAAGGTGGAATGAAATCGTTCCACTTGTCCATTTACAGAACTAGTGTAAGGTGGCGTTTTATAGATTTTAATGCCCAATTGATTCTCTAACATAAAGGTTACTGAAGCTGAATTAAGAGACTTTTCATTGTCTATGACAACATTTTCCGGAGTACCAAAAGACATAAGTAGCTCCTGCAAGGGATATTTTATATCTTCTGTTGCCCTAGATTTTACTATTTTGGCCTGGGCATACTTTGAAAATTTATCTATTGCTGTAAGGATAACTCTATTGTTTGTATGATAAATATCGATGTGGACGTATTGGCCTGGGTAATGCGGAATTTGTGTTTTCCCTAAAACTATGTTATTTGGGTGACGATCATATTTATTTTCACAACATATCTTACACTGTTTCACTAATTTCTTTATTTTTGCATGCATCTGAGGGAAATAATATTTTCTAAGTAATTGGATTTTATTTTCTTTTGGGTCTCTGTGCGCACGTCTATGTTCATTGATAATTTGCGTCTCTTGTTCAATGTCCGTTGTCAAGTCTCTAACCATTGTCCTGGTGTATTTCGCACGGAATTTACAAAAATGTGACGACCAAATCTCTTGTATTTTACCTAGAATTCGGTCATCAGTCATGATTACATTTGTTACTGAAGGGTTTAAGTAAGATTTCAAAATTTGTACCAGTTTATTGCTGTCATTTTCTGTGTCTACTATCTCGTGTCTATGGTATGTTGGGAATATTATTCTGAAATTATAGAAAGGTAACTGTCCTGTTGAAATTATTATCTGATTTTTAAAAACGTTTAAAGGTGAGTCAGTAAATTGGATTAGATTTTGACCAGAACTTCCATGACTATGTTGTGTAGCTGTCAATGAATTCGCTTCGTTGACTTGTGGTGATCTATATAACGCGTCTGCCACCACATTACTGCTACCTGGTTTATATTTAATTTCATAATTGTGTTCTTCCAGGAAGGCTTTCCACCTTCTTAATTTATAGTTTGTGTTTTTACTTCCTAATGCATACGTTGAGGGTTGATGGTCCGTAAATATCTTTATTGCGACAGATCCATAAAGGTAGTTCCTTAACGTTCTAAGAGCCCACACTATCGCAAGCATCTCTTTTTCGTTTGTTGCGTAGCGTTCTTCGGACTTATTCAATGTTCTTGATATGAATGTAATGGGCTTTCCCTCCTGTTCAAGAACAGCGCCGATGGCATAATTAGATGCATCAGCAGTCAAATGAAATTCTTTTTCGAAATTAGGATATGAAAGAATTACTTCCTCTGAAACCAAAGAATTCTTTATTTTATTAAAAGCTTCTAGGGCGTTGTTATCTAGTGTGACAGGAACCTTTGCAGATTCTCTTTTTGACATACGTCCCTCCTCACCCCTTAAAAGGATGGTCAGGGGTTTTGCCAATCTTGCGTAGTTTTTTATGAATCGCCTATAAAACCCTGACAGTCCCAGAAATGATCTGAGCTCTTTCAACGTAGCGGGTGGTGCAAAATTTTTTATTGCACTAACTTTTCCCGGGTCAGTTCTTATACCCTGTGTTGGGATAAGAAATCCCAAGTACTCAACCTCCGTCTTCATGAACTCACACTTGTGGAGTTGCACCTTCATATTCGCTCTACAGAAAGTATTGAATATTGTTTCAATATTTTTGAGATGCGAATCTTCATCTTTACCGAAAACTATTATGTCGTCTATGTAGACAAAACATATCCTACCGATGTGGCCTCTCAACATGTCATCTAATGCACGTTGGAACACGGCAGGGGCATTTTTCCAGCCGAATGGAAGGCGTACAAACTCATATTTTCCATTATTAACGGAAAAAGCCGTCTTTTCGATGTCGCTTTCTCTGAGCGGTATTTGGTGAAATCCGCTTTTCAAGTCTATCACTAAAAACCATTTGTTTCTCCCAAGTTGTGCGAGAACTTCATTGATTTCCGGAATCGGATATCTATCAGGAACGGTCACAGCATTCAGCTTTCTGTAATCAATGACCATTCGATATTGTTTTTCATTAGAAGCATCTAATTTCTTTGGTACTATTATTATAGGGGAATTATACGGGGATCTTGATGGTCTTATTATCCCATTCTCAAGTAATTCTCTTATCTGTTTCTCCACTTCGTCTTTCATTGAAATGGGGTATGGATAACTTCTCGTATAAACAGCGTCATTAGTCGTCGTCCGAATCTCTGCCTTAACCACAGTCGTGTATGTCAGTTTTTCGTCCGGTTCCGAAAAAAGTGGCGAATATCTTTCACATAACTCTATTAATTTTTTTGTCTGCTCATCCGTCAAATGACCTGATCTTATGCTTAGTTTATTAACAGATTCAGATTGCTGCTGTTTAATACTTACTTTTATAGAATCATTAATTATCATGTAGTTTTTAGATGTATAAATAATTGCATTTAATGTTTTTATGCTATCGTTACCAAGTATACCGTGGAAAGATTTCAATGTAGGTAAAAAAAAATTTCAGATCCTGTGATCGTACTCCAAATAAGTTAATTAAAGTGTGATGGGTAATAGTAACTTTCCCACCAACTGAGTTTGCCTGAAATATTGTTGTGTTAGGTATAGGGTTTTTAACCAATTCAGGTTGAATATAGTTTTTGTTTGACCCTGTGTCAATCAAAAACTTAAATACCTTACCATCGCTGTCCCTACATAGAAAATATGGTAACGTAGAATTCGTTAATCTAAAAAATGAACATCCGAAAACTCAGTATATTTATATTCATCTGGTGTATCTTCTACTTCAAATTGTTTCAGATATTCATCTAGGTCTTCTAATTCCTCATCTTCACATTGAAGTTCCGATTCGCTTGCGTTAATGTCTGTCTCGGTTTTTGTGTCGTTTTGATTGGTTCTCGTATCATATTGATCAACTCCAATATGATTTATTCGTTGAACCTTTCGCGCTTCGTTAACTTGCACAGACTGAGGCAAAGGTCTAACACCTGAAAATCTGTTGTCCGGTGCGGGTCGGTTCATATAATTAATTCTTTTGGATTGCATGGAAGCATCGACTTCCATTGGAATTGGGGGTTTCGGTACATTAGGTCTTGGTGGTGGTTGCTGTTGATGTAAATTATTCGTATAATAGTTCTGCTTAAATTGGTTTTGGTATCTGTTTCTATGGTCATGATATGAATTAAGGCCTGGTTGATTAGGATATGCTATTCTGTAAAAACTAGCGGTTGAGGGATATGTCCTAGCTGTGGGTAAAAATTTTGATTTTGTCTGGAGTTACTAGGTTTTTGCGACGGGATATGTGCTTGATGTCTTGTTGCGCTGTTAGCAATTGAGACCTAAACTGGTGATTGTCTAATTTTATGCACATGTGTAGTGCTTCGTTCAAATCTTTATGTTCCCTTATTCCCAAAAGCCTGGGTAAGTCACCCCGTAAGCCTCTGACAAAAGTGTCGAGTGCTTTATTCCTATAATTCCTTGTTAACAACTGAATAGCTTCTGGACTTTCCTGTAAGCATGATATTTTATTTAATATCAAGGACAAATGACTATAGATTTTTTTTATAAAATTCTTGTACAGAACTTGTACCTTGTATCATAGATGTAAGTTGATATTCTAAAGTGCCTTGATCTCTCTGATCTGCATAATGTGTTGTTAGGCATTTTATAATACATTCCCAATTTAATGGGGTATTATAACTTTCTAACGCGATGTCAGCATCGCCAATAATTTTATTTCGGACTACGTTCAGTATTCCGAAATATTTGGCCGTGCCTTTTAACGGTTCATAAATTTTCAATATTCTTTCTGTACTTTTTTCCAAGAGCTGAACTCGGTCCTGCTACCGGAAAATTCTCTGAGCGAACGCACTACGTCTGGAATTTTGTCCAAATCTGCTAAGTCATTGTTATGGTCTATACCCTGATCTATTAACCTAGGTTCTACTTCTCCTAATGCTCGCTCCTCTACTAGTATTCTACGTACTATGTTTGCTATACCTGTTTCAATATCGGCTGTTATAACAAATTGAGCCTGATTAGGTTGTGGAGGATTGTTTAAATTTGGTGGAGGATTATTTAAATTTGGTGGAGGATTATTTAAAATCGGTGCTCTTATCAAGTTGTTTGGGTTTGCCATATTGAAAGGAAAACTTGTAAAATTACAAAATTATTTCATTAATTGTTTTATTTTGTTTTTTCTCGCTACACCTAGTTTCTAATTTTTAATTCACTTTTAAAGCTTTATGTTTTGTTTTAACACAAAATTATTTAAAAATATGTAAACTATAAAATCTCAACACTAAAATAATTATGTTATTGCATAATCTTACATCAAAATAGTCATCTGCATCCTCATGTTGTTTGTTGATGATTTTTTCTTCTGCTGGTTCTGATGATTTTAAGAAAATTTTTTTTGATGCTGTTGATTTTTTCTTCTGTTGGTTCTGATGATTTTATTTTTAAAGTTGTGTTTCAATGTTTTTTATATTTTAATGTTTTTCCTTTACTTTGATTTATTTAAAAAAAAATTTTCCATTTAATGTTTTCTCTTAATTTATTTAAAAGCTTTTAATTTTAATGTTCTTCTTTTATTTCAGTTCTTTAGTTTAAACAATTTTATTCAATGTTTTCTTTTATTTCAACTCACTACGAAAATTTTATTTTAATGTTCTTTGCTTATTTTAGCACTTCTTTTATTTAGTTTAAAAAATTTATTTAACGTTCTTTTATTTTAATTTATAAAAAAATATTTATTTTTAATGTTCTTTTATTTTAGCACTTATTTAATTTAATTTCAAAAAGGGAAACTTTATTTAACGTTTTCTTTAATTTATTTAAAAAAATTTTATTTTTATTTTAATAGGATTTCTGTAAAATTATATTAGAAAATGCTGGTGACCGAGAATATGTCCTTTTCATCACTTTACTGGGGTTCTCCGGTTCACACTTACCTACTATTTAATTTTACGTTGGGCGCCAGTTAAGTTTTATTAAAACAACTTTGTTCGAGTACTTTACTACGACTGACTGTCGTTGTCAATTTTCTTTATTTTAATAATCCAATTTTCTTAATAAAATACAATAAAATTCTTTTGAACTGGTGTTTTAATTAATGCTGATTAAGGCAAGCTGCAAAATTATAAGGAATTCTGTTATTCCAATTTTAATGCAATCTTGCAGTTTGGCTTAATGATAATTTAGGTAGGTACAAAAAATCAGAACAAGTGCAGACATTTACGTCAACAAAATTTTGCAGGTTAATATGACAAAAAATAATAATAAAATAGAAAAACATTTTTCGTGTTAACTTCGCAGCTTACTCTCGAAGTAGAAACAAGCATTAATTTGCCGTCGGTGAACAAACTAAACAATATAAAAATATACATACAATATTTATAAAAAAAAAAGAAAAATACTCGCAACAACAAAGTATTAACAAACACCGTTTTGTTTAATATTTTACGTACCTATAAATTTTTTCATTTCTTTTTGTAAAGTAAATTATAATTATAAGCAAGTAGGCACACAAACAACAAATATATTTGGTATTCGTACCAAATGAGTACGAATGCAACAACAAACAACAGAAATGCCTACGTTACTGTTGTTGCTGCAGAATGTGATAACCCAGTAAACAAAAATTTACACTTGCATACACGGGTACGCTCAAATTCAATGTCTATGACGGACCATAATATAAAAGTAAATTTTTTGATACCAGCTTCACAGCAAAGCACAAGTGCCAACAATATGAGCCAACATCAAGCTGAAAAAGAAAAAACGACAGAAAGTGTCCCCCTAGAAACTGATTCAGAAAATCCAAAAATCCAAATGGGTATTGATCGCTATTTTAAAGTGATAAATAATAAAAAAAGACAAAGAAGTCCAAGATCGAAAAACCTCGCTCCATTGGCGAAAATGGCCAAAGATGGTAAATCTGATGCGGCGCTCTCTGAAAACCGGTTTGCACTTCTACAAAACGACGAAGACGAAATCACCATTGTCAGGTCAAGCAAGCCGCCCCCAATATACTTAAGAAAGAAAAACTCAAATGAGCTAATTAAAATGCTAGTACAATTAATCGGTGAAGAGGCGTTTTACGTGATCCCGATAAAACGTGGTGCGATTAATGAAACAAAAATTCAAGTAAGTGAAGAAAATCATTACCGCTCAGTAGTTTCGGAGTTTGAAACACAAAATAAAAATTTTTACAAAGTGCAAAAGGCCTCCAGGTAGTGATAAAAGGCATCGATTCATACGTGGATCCAGAAGAGGTAAAAGCGGGTCTAATAAATAATAATTTTAAAGTAAAAAATGTTACTAACATTAAAAATAGAGATCGAGTTCCCCAACCACTATTTCGTGTGGAAATGGAACCAGGTGATATGAAATTAAAAAGGAATGAAGTACACCCCATTTACAGCTTAATATATTTCCTGCACCGACGAGTTACCGTAGAGGAACCACACAAGCGAGCAGGGCCCATTCAATGTCTAAATTGCCAAGAATATGGCCACACTAAAACATATTGCAAGTTGCGCACCGTTTGTGTCGTCTGTGGTGAACTACACAGCACTGCCAATTGTGATAAGCAAAAAGATGATTCCAAAATGAAAAAGTGTAGCAATTGCCATCAAAATCACACTGCAAACTACAGGGGCTGCCCTGTCTATGTACATGTTAAGCAGTCTTTGTCTAACAGACGTAATCACACCTATGCTCAACCTAATTTCGACAATACAAATTATCCCCAGTTGCGCCAACCAGCTACCAGCCGGCCTTCATACGCCAACATTTTTGAGGCTAACCAGCCCATAGCGCAAAACATACCAAACAGCCAGTTCTCGTACGCTAATGCTTTGAAGTCTAACCAGCCCCCAGCTCAAAAACGGCCTCTTGCCAACGAAAACAGTGGTTTCAATTTTGATCGACTTGATGCTTCAATAGAAAATTTAATACAAACCGTAAATTTTTTTACAACCAACATGACCTGAATGATGCAGGAAGTGTTGAAAATGCAGTCTACATTATTGCAGGCTGCATTAAACAAACCATGAACTTAAAAATCAGTTTCTGGAACGCAAACGGCATCCGCCAACATAAAAACGAACTAGAATACTTCATGATGGATAAACAAATTGATGTTATGCTTATCTCGGAGACGCACTTGACTACTAGAAGTATTTTTTAAATCAACGTATATACTCTCTACGACACAAAGGACCCCCAAGTTAGAGCTTGTGGTGGCTCGGGTATACTAATAAAATCGCGATTAAAACACTACTTAATGAGTGATCATTGTGAAGACTATCTTCAAGCAACTAACATCTGCATTGAAGCTTTTCATCAAAACCTGGTGATTTCATCAATTTACTCTCCTCCCAGGTACTCTATTACAGAAAATCAGTGTAGTAGATTTTTTAATTCACTAGGGCCACGCTTTTTGGCCGCCGGTGATTACAACGCTAAGCACACGTTCTGGGGATCTCGCCTCATCACGCCAAAGGGTCGCGTTCTGTTTGACACAATTTCAAAAATGCGGTTAAATGTTATATCAAGTGGGCAGCCAACTTACTGGCCAACAGACCGCCGAAAAATACCTGATGTTATTGATTTTGGAGTAGTAAAGGGTGTGCCCAGCGAAATGATTCAAGTTGAAGCATCTTTAGATTTGTCTTCAGATCACTCACCAACTATTGTCACTATATATTCACATACAACATATTCACCCACTTGTGATTTAAAGATGACAACCACACGTATAAATTGGTTGAAATACAAAAAATATTTGAGTGCTCATTGCCCAGAAAATATTCCATTAAAAACGCCTGCTGACATAGATGACTCTATTAGAATGTTTGAGGCAAACCTTAAGCAAGCTGCTCTAAATGCTACTACTACAAATCTTCAAGTGAGATATAATAAAATTTTTTCAGCAGATGTAGAACGGCTTTTATCCGAAAAAAGAAGACTTCGTAGAGAATGGCAACGCTACAGATCCCCACAGCTAAAATCTAGGCTGAAGGAATGTACTAAACAGCTGAAAACTCTACTAGAATATCAAAAAACCGCTTCTCTTCAAAACTTTCTAAATGGGCTCGACGCAACACCTCAAACAGACTATTCCCTATGGAGAGCACCCCGAGGCCTCAAAAGACCAGTGATATATAAGCCTCCATTGCGAGCTTCGAATGGAGACTGGGCAAAAACTGACGCTGAAAAAGGTACTCTGTTTGTAAACCACTTGCAGAAAGTATTTACTCCAAACACGTCTGATACTATAGTTGAGCTGCCACCAGTCCTCGCTATACCAGATGTTACTTTGAGGTTCAACATTCGTGAGATTGAACACTATATTGCGGGCTTAAACTCGAAAAAAGCCCCAGGCGCTGATAAAATAAGCAATAAAATGCTCTTAGAGCTACCCTATACTGCAAAACGGATAATTCTATTTATTTTTAACAGTATTTTGCGCCTCAAATGCTATCCCGCAGAATGGAAGGTTTCGCTGATTACCATGATACCTAAACCACGCAAAGATCATACGAAGGTGGAGTCCTATAGGCCTATAAGCCTGTTGTCTAACATGTCAAAACTATTTGAAAAGCTACTTATGAGTAAGCTAACACCCATACTGAATCGTACTGGATGCATTCCAGACCACCAATTCGGTTTTAGGAGACAACATAGTACGATTGAACAAACACATAGACTCGTGAACGTGGTTAGAAAAACCTTCGAAGAAAAGAAATATTGTTCGGCGCTCTTCATCGATGTTTCTCAGGCATTTGATAAAGTATGGCACGCAGGTTTAATATATAAACTAAAGCAAAACCTACCCGAAAACATCCTTTAACTTTTAGAAAGCTACTTAACTGAGCGAAAATTTGTTGTTAAAGAAGGTAATTTTCAAAGCCCTCCGCAACCCATTGAAGTCGGAGTTCCTCAAGGCAGCATCCTCGGTCCTGTATTATATCTTATATATGCCTCTGACTTGCCTGTAAGCAGTAACATACACATATCAACATTCGCTGATGATACAGCTTTTCTAAGTGTTCACAAAAGCCATCAAGAAGCCACCCGCAATTTGCTAGATTATATACTCCAGTTGGAACAATGGCTAAAACAATGGCGGATAAAAATTAACGAACAAAAATGTCTACACATTACTTTTACATTGTGCAAAGAAACCTGCCCACCTATACAAATAAATAACCAAACTATACCTCAACACACTGAAGTAAAATATCTCGGTGTTCATCTTGATCGTCGTCTAACATGGAAGTTACACATAAATGCAAAGGTGACCCAAATGAAATTAAAAGCAGCTCAAATGAATTGGCTCATTGGAAGGAACTCTACTCTAAGCCTAGATTGTAAACTTCTTCTATACAACTCCATTCTAAAACCAATATGGTCCTACGGAATCCAGTTATGGGGCACTGCCTCGGCATCAAATGTAGAAAAAATTCAAAGGCAACAAAATAAAATACTCCGTACGATTACAGCAGCCCCATGGTATGTCAGAAACAAGCGAATTCATAAAGACCTATTTGTGCCGCCGGTTAAAACAGTGTTTTCTAAACACGTGACAAGCTACATAAAAAGACTTGAGTTGCACCCAAATCCCCTAGCCCGAAACATCATTAACTTTAGAGGCCACACTCGGCTGAGAAGGAGGGACACTCTTGCTCTCAGCCGAATACGAGAGACGTAAACAACCAAACAACCAACCGCTGAAACAAATATTTTTGCCTGGCACTGGCTGGACTTAAAAATTCAAATTTTAGAGTTAAGATTTGATTACTTATTGTTAGTTCAATTTTATTGAAGATACAATAAATAAATACATATAACCGAAAAAAAAACACCTTATATATTAACTTTATCAGAATATCAGAATAATACACACTTTCAAAATAACAGATATAACCTAATTATGTTTCTTTCTATCACTTTTAAACCAATGTTACTTCTTCACCTTATAATATATTTACTCGAAATTGTCAATAAAATGAAAGTTTAACGGATATTATTATTAAAAAGGTGAACAACAAAGACAATTATTAAAACTCTGTAAATGTAGTAGGCACGTGAGTAGGTATCAATCTAATAATTTAACCAGCAACCATAGATCGAGTACTGCATACATAATAATCTTGATGTGCTTCAAAACAATAAAAAACGATCTGTAAGACAAGGGCTAAAGCATACAACCTTTTAGCTATATTCTTTCATTCACACACACACACTATTTCAAAATCTTTTTTCCCACGGCATTCTTTAATAAAAAATGTTTGCTAAAATGAATTTTTATCTAATAATCGATAGTGGATATTGAAACTAATATTCTTCCCTAACTTATTCAATTACCCTAGATAGAGAAAAGAACCTGTCGCAAGACAGGTCACGTGACTGGTTCGCCAAGGAATCAATTGACATAATTAAGATACCCATTAATATGTTCTAGACCCAAAGTTAAGCTACTTGTCATGTGATGGGGTCTTAATACTAGTTAAATTACTGTACTATAAACAAATGATTTTAATTTCGAACAAAATCTGCTATCATTTTTGTTTTAGTTTTGTGATGTGATTATTTTCACCGGGTACAACTCAGGAAGATTTTGTACCATTCCCATTTTCACTAGACATACAACAAGTACATTCAAAACAATTGGTATAACATTTCCCTCAGAGCAGTTAAACTTAAGAGTTCTATGTGTTTTGTTTGAAATGAATCCTTGTTGAATACATTGTTAGATATTTCTAAAGTTAGTGAGCTACATCTTATATATAAATAGACTAAACAATTTTGTCGTACACTTTTAAGTATCTTATTGTCCACCAATATTAATAAAACATACATATGTATATGGTTAAAAAGATCTTTGTGTATAGATGTGCGTAATATTTTTTACCGAAAATTCTCAAAATTCCAGAAGTTCCCCAGAAATATCCCCGTTTGAATTTCGGTCACCCGGCGATCCTAGTATTTGTTTTATTACTTAAATACTTTATTAATTTAATTTGTTTCGTGCTTTGAATTTTCTTGTTTTCTACACAAAATGATAAAGCATTTTGACAATTGTGTAATTTTGATGGTATTTTAAGTCTAACCTAATAACAATTAAGTTATTAAATTTCTATGGGTCTAATCTAATATGTATCCTAATGTTTGTAAATGATATAAGCTTCCCTTACATCATCTAAATTAAAATTTTGTGAATCTTCAACCAATGAAGAATGGAATATGGTAGGTAATAACATATACCATAGTCATACAAGTTGTTTACAACTAAATAACTTAGATAATTTGATTTATTTGTGAAGTTCTGTGTTACATCATATTACTACATTTGAATGTAGTACATACTTTTCCAACATATTCATAATTATCCTTACTATATGACTAATTAGTAATCAATTCTTCGAAACTAATTCAGATGATTACACGAGGAGATATCTGTACATATAATTAAGTAGAATTCATTGACAATTCAGTTATTTTGTTAGCAACGTCATCATATCAACCATCATCGTATAAAAAACCTTCCAGTGTGTTCGAACTTGATGACTTGATAATATAAATCGAAATTAGTCTATAAAATATAGTTTAGTAATGCGTTTTTTCGTTCACTATAATTTTCTTTAATATGACTATGCATAGATAGATTATTATTTAAAAATTCTCTTATAAATATTCTAAATATGCATGTATATATAGTACATATGTCTAAAGTTGAATTAAAGGAATACTTAATATGATAACTGTAAGCAAATGGAATATGCTTTTACAATTATCTAACAATATTTGAGTTTGGTGTATTCACTGATTCCTAAATACAATCGAAATCTGTACATGTATACTATAAAAGGCCTATATATTTGCTTTTTTAAGTTCTCCCCTTATGTTTTTATTAAGACTTTCCCATTATGGTATTGAATTAAGCACATGAATCTAATAGGAATATTTTGGTAGTTGACTTCTTATCAACCTGTAATTTAATAATATTCAAAAAGATATCGAATAATAATATTCCGAAATATATCTACAATTAAATTGAATTTTCAAGGCTATGTGTTGTAATATGAGTTTTAAAAATAGTACGTATTTGTATATTCAGTTTCGGTATGTAATTAGTCAACAGATTTTACAGAATCTCATTCATTATAATAATTTGAATTTACATTAATTCAAATAATTAAACTAGAAAGTCTAAATAATTACTCTCATCTTAGATTTTGCATTTATTTGTATCAAAATTTTTCAAACATGTAATCATCACAATCTCTATAATAAGCACTTGCTTCTTTCATATTTTTAGAATGTTTTATTAAACGCTGGTTTTTTAAAACAACCAGCTTTACTCTGGACATCAAAAGTAAAAAAATAACCTTGTTTAGCAAATCAGTATAAGAAAATGTATGTATTATTAAGTAATATACATACATATGTACGTTCAATGACACGCTTCAGAAAAATAAAACAACACTCAAACAACAGAACACATCAATAAAAAGTTTATCTATCGATCACAGCATACTAATACCATCTACTACTTTCCAGCGGTCAAGAGAAAAGTTAACTTATAAAATTCCTACTTGATAAAATATTTAATATAAAGAAATATGTACGTCTTTGTATATCAAAGAAAGTCATTAAAATTATTAAAAATATCCGATGTAAAAGTGATAGAAATAATTAATGTTCCTGTCTTCCATGTATAGGTATAAGCATTCAAATTAAAGAACAAAAACCATGTAATAAGTATATTGATAGACCTTTCGCCCTCAAAAATATAGCCGCCGAATACTAAAATAAATTTCCTGAGTCATGAAAACCTCCCATGACTTCCTCCCAAAATAATTAATCTTCTGGTCCTCGTGTAGAACTCGTTGTAAAAAAATCCCACAAAGTGATACAAAATAGTGATGTACATGCACAACAACTACCACTACAAGCTCAAGACTATACAATCTTTATCTGTACAGTTCAAATGATAAACAAAAATATATCGTATACACACACTCAACCCAACACACACCTACAAAAAAGTGATGACGTAATACTCATACACAAACATAACATATAATAAAATTTATACTATGTATTGTGAAATTCAAATTCCTTTGTCTAGCAATACGAAACACTGTTTCTTAAATAAATAAACGAAGGTGCTATAACGACACCTTCGTCGCACCAACGAAGCAATAGTCGGACAGACAAAACGCCATAAAACAATAATGTCACCATAACATCTATCTACAATTGTTACATTAAAATAAAGAAATCAAAATATCCATCACAAGTTCATTAACCCTATTCAAAAACTATGGTTATCAATACTATGATCCCAAAATATTGAACAACTGAAATGCACTTGTACATAAAAAAACCTCTGCAAACAAAATACATATTTCAAATTTCAAATAAAATATATCAGCATATTTATTAGCTACACACAACTACAAATCCAAACGATCATGCGAATATTTTGTAACAAAAAAAACAAAAGTTCTCGCTTGAAAAAAATTAATACAAACATAGAGCAAACACTTGCTTGTATGTATGTACATGCATACATCAAATAAATTTGCAGATATGTATACAAATTGTCAAATTTCATACCCATGCGATTGCGTACTCAGAACATTTAGTAGTACTTAACACAGCTCATCCTCCCCTCTCATACTTCCATAACCACATAATGAAAATATACAAACCGTTCACCAACCGACTGACGTTGAGTCAAAAATGGACGGACACGCTTAAATAAATAGAAACAAAACATTTTAAAACTTTAAATATAAACAAATTGAATTAAACATACATAGAACAAAGATAAGCTTGACAAAATAAAAAAAATTCATCGTCCACAGTATTATAAAAGACAGATGTAAATAAACGGATTTTACCGTAAAGATATAAAAATAGGGAATGTCACATACATGAGAACATTTTATACTACATATGTACATCACATGTCGCCTACAAAAACAATTCAAACTATTTTACAACATACCTCCAAATCATGGACATACTCAAATTCATACATTCAGACATATAGAAATTCCCACAGACAGACAAAAATTCTCACGCCCCCCCCCCCCCCCCCCCCCCATACTTACACTAACAAATTGAAAAACATCAAGCTATGAACATCTCACATACAGAAATATATATTCTCACGGACAGATATCAATCCAGATGTAGAAATATGATGAAATTCATATACATAGCAACAGTAAGAATTCGCACGATCAGCACAAAATCAAGGACAACACATTGTAAAATTCAAATTGCGTAATATTGTGAAATTGAAATTTGACCTATCAAACACAAAAATAATAAAAGAGAATTGTGATATGTACATACATCCAGACAAAAAAACAACCTCACATATACCTACATATATAAACAACAACTCACAAACAAAATTTATACAGATAGTAGATCGATCACAACGTACATACATCACATAGACACAGTCACACAACACAGACATACACATTTATCTTTTTTTCCCCACGCATATATATTTAAACTTTTGTTTATTTAACAATTAAAATTTCAAATTTTAATTACCCAAAATTTTAAAACTTCGGCAAAACTTCAAAGGAATATTTTGAGTGAATTTTGTGCAATGTCGCCCTACTGTGGGGTAGAATGTTCAAAGAAATATACAAGATGGGTAGACATCAATCCACATGTACAGACTCTTAATGTAAACACAACCTCTAACCAACCCCCACCAACAAACAAACAAAAATTAGGATGATGACTCATTTTCCAACACATCCACCTAAATAAACAAAGCCATAAACATGATTCTGCAAAACAAATAATCAGACGGACATTTCAAATGATGACTCATTCTCAAAACATATCCAGCTGAATAAACAAAGCAATAAACATGATTCTGCTAAACAAATAATCTGACGGACATTTCAAATGATGACTCATTCCCAAAACATGTGCATCTGAATAAACATAGCAATAAACATGATTCTGTAGAACAAATATTCAAATTATTATCCCAAGAAATAAACAAGACGCACATTTGAAACGACATACACACATTCTTCACAAATCTAAAGATAAGAAAAAGAAGCACACAGACACACACACACCCCCATCCCCCACACCCACATCCATGCACAAAGTAAATGTAAACACAAGCACCACAAAAAATTATCAAGAATAAAAAAATAATAATAGCGACACAATAAACCCCGTAGGAACCCACGTCGCCTTTGTTGTCACCAAACTTGTTAACACTCTTTATTTCCACATATAATCCAAAACACTACCCAATCTCTCAATATGATACCATAAGTACCACATTGTCTATAGTAAGCCAATACTTTCAAGCTCCAAATTCACTACCTAATGTCTCAATATCACCCCATAAGAACCACATTGTCTATAATAAGCCAATACTTTCAAGCTCCAAACTCACTACCCAATGTCTCAATATCACCCCATTAGATCCACACCCTAAATGTCTATAACACCAAAAAGCATTACCCACACTATAATTTTTCACAACCTTCACTTTACACATTTTGCCTACAGGGCACTTTCATTTTTTTCCCACGGGTATCAAATTACACTTTGTTTATTTAACAATTAAAATTTCAAAATTTCAAATTTTAATTACCCAAATTTTAAAATTTCCGCAAAACTTCAAAGGAATGTTTTGAGTGAATTTTGTGCAATTTCGGCCTACAGTGGGGCCGTACATACTGTTCCTATCTACTCTGTTTAGCTCTATTTCTATCAGGAGCTGGTAGTTCTGCTACCCATTTCCCCACGAGTTCTTCAAGTTGTACACGTCCTTTTGCGGACATATTCGCAGGTTCCTACCTTTTCTCGCAGTTTATTATTGCCTCTGGTGGAGTACACTGGCCTATATCAGAATTTTCTTTAATGACTTTTTCGAGGCCTGATAAATTAAGTACTATTATAGGATTCTTTCCTCCTTTGCAAGTTCTTACGAGGGCTTTTGCTGTTAATAACTCGCTCTTAATTTCTGTTGGTTCTACTACCCACTACCTATTGTCCTCACAATCTCCCGAGTAGCTGTACGTAGTCTTATATTTCTTAAAGGTTCACACATCGCCTTCACAATATCGGGCCTGATTATTGACTGCGACGCTCCTGTGTCTATGGTGAAGATGTGCTTTTCGCCGTTGATGTATCCACATGCAGTAAGGTTGCTATTTTTCTGCTGCATTACTGATATGGAGATTGTGGGGCCGTCGTTTGTGGGAGCTAGCTCTTGCCCCTTAGTGCTAGCTCGTTTTAATTTAACGGGGACTCTTGTGCTGTTTCTTGGTGGCGAAACAGATCTGGCTCTTTTTCTTGGCGCCTTGCAGTTGCGCTGGAAGTGGGCCACTTTGCCGCAGTTATAACACTTAGCTTTTACTTTGCCGTCCTTCTCTGCCAATGCTTGTCTCAATGCGTCCTTGATGCTAGAGACTAACTCATTCTCATTTTCGGCAATGACCTCCACGTTCCACACCTTGCACACCTGTGGCTTCCAAATCACCCTGGCAGTCTCCTGAGCTAGTGCAAATGAAACCATTTCTGCGAAGGTAGCCTTTTGTGTAGCGCAAACTGCAAGCTTGATGTCAGGATCACGGATGCCGTTAACAAACGCCTCTGTTTTGACATGATCCAGGAATGGGTGGTTTTCGCTTGGATACGTAAGCTGCACTAACCGCTCAATTTCCATTGCGAAATCTTGCAGAGACTCATTGGGCTTCTGTCCTCTACATCGCAATTCCATTCGGTAAAATGAACAATCTTATGCTCAATCCTACCAAATCGGTTTTATTACCCATTAGCAAGAATAAACTTCATTGCATTCAGCTTTCAACCGTTAGATTAGGTGACACTCCACTTGTTTATGTAGAAAAAGTTAAATATCTTGGTTATCACATCAACTCCTCCTTATCATGCAGCGATCATATTAATAATATAGTACGCAGTGTGTATCTGACACTACGTAATTTAAGAATAACATCAATTTACACACCTACTGAAGTCAAGAAACGGCTGGTTTTACAGCTTATTACACCTCTTATAAGTAGTTCTGCAGAGGTATATAGCAAATTGGACTCGAGCTCACTCCATAAGTTACAAGTTTCCTTTAACAATGCTACGCGATATGTATACGGTATTCATAGATTCAGTAGTGTCTCGTCCTGGTTGCGACATAGTGGATTATCTCCGTATGAGAAATATGCTATTTCTTCACAAACTAATACATGTCAAATCACCGGCTTACCTGTTTAACAAAATCTCATTCGGCAGGTCAGCCAGGGGTGTGACGTTAATACCACCAAGACACAAATACTTAAATACAAGCAGATTCTTTTTCATCAATGCCATAAAGCCTTGGAACTTATTGCCCACAAATATAAAGCTCATTGTTGAAAGACAGAATTTTAAGAAAGCCCTTAGCGAATATGTTACGCAAATAATCTGGTCTATAACCCTGTCTTCTCCTCTATTTTTCCTCTGTGTTACATATTCATTCTCTTTGTTACATATATAGCTCATTTTATTATCCTTATTTTTTACTAACTTATTTTAATATTTTGCTTGTACTGATTTTTTTAACTTATTACAAACTTTGCAATATCTTTATTTTTTTACTATTTTATTTTTATATTTTGCTGTACTAATTTTATTCATTATAAACTTTGTAATTTATTTCTTTTTGATAAATTTAAACATTGTAAATGCACGGCGTTCTCTTATGGACTATAAAAGAATTCATTCTTAAAGTCCTATCTCAATAAATAAATAAATAAATATATCTCGCTTATGTTCGCCACCATATTTCCGCTGCAGTGCCGCCATTATGTCATCATAATTGTTTCTGCAGCTCACTGGTACGGTTTCGAGAACTTCTGCTGCGGCTACTTGTAAGGCCAAAATCAGCTGTATGGCCTTTTCTTCATTTTTCAATCCATTTTTGCAAGCAACTGTCTCGAACTGAAATTTGAAAATGTTTAAATGTATGCTGCCATCGAAACAAGGAGTCTTAGTTCTGCTGGAAACCTCTGGAATAACTCTCACTGGCTCGCCTTGACACTGACGATTAATAATTTTTGCTTCGAAGTCATGCAATTTCTCGTCCACTTATTTTACATGCACTTCGACGCCACCAATTTCTAGGCTATGGAGTTTATTCTCTAATTCTGAGAGTTTCTCATCAAATTTGCTGACTTGCACTTCAATGTCATCTACTCTTTCGTTTATGACCTCAGAAATTTCCAATTACTTCTCATTTGTGGCGTTAGATGTTTCCTGACTTCGGCTAGAAGTTTCTCATTTGTGGCCTTAGATGTTTCTTGAAGTTTCTTATTTGTGGCTTTAACTTCAGCTAGCACCCTCTCGTTGTTAGCTCTAGATGTTTCTTGAACTGCAGCCTTAACTTCAGCCAGCATTCTCCTATTGTTAGCTCTAGATGTTTCTTGACCTTTCTTTATTTCGCTCATTATAGCAGCTAACATTGAATTTATATCTGAACTGTTTGTCGTAGCACGAGTTCATACATCCATTTCCTCTTTATCCTCAAATTCGTATGTCCCGATATCGATGCCACGCTGCTTAAATTCATCTATCAGCCTCTTCTAAAGTTCCACTTTTTTGCCTGCAGTTGGCAGTTCCAGCTTACTCAGCTCCTTTTTGAGCTGATCCACTTTTAGCTCTTCAAACTTCATGACTTCTATTTATTATTAAATGTCCTTTTGTAATTTTTTTTAATAATGTCTTTTTTTATTATTAATGTCCTTTTTATAAATTAATAATGTCCTTTTTTTATTGATTACTAATGTCCTTTTTTTATTTTATTAATTTATAATGTCCTTTTTTTGTCCTTTTTATTTTATTTAGCAATTTTACTTCTGACACCAATAGTTACGTTTTTAGTCCTTTACATAAAAACGGTTTTATTATTTTCACAGGATTCGTTGAATTGCAATAAAATAAGACTCGGATATTTATTTTACAAATAAATTCTCAGTAACACTTTATTTATCACTTTAAAAACACGTACAACTAAGCGCGATGTACACACTAACTATTCTTGGCGATATTTACTCGTCTAAGTTTAAAAACACACTCAATCACGTTCGTCCGGCAGCCCTCCTTTTATAGTCAACTATGAAACCTTCTGGTAGCTTCTCCAACCTTCCGGAATACAGCCGACTCTCTTTATCTTTAAGTGTACTGTAATGCAGGTCTCTTTTCATATTTAAGTGTACGGCATGGTCATATGGGCTTGCTATGGTGTAATGTATGTGCGTGTGTAGTATGCATGGGATTTTTCTTGTGCATGTTTATCTTTGCATACACAGATATCCTAATGTTTTCAAGATTGCTACTTAAACAAATTACGCTGTTATCAAGTTTACATTTCTTACAGCTGTGGTTGTTTAAGTTTAATGTTATCGCAATCTACAATGTCTTTTAACAATCTCTAATAATTTTGGAAGTTCTCGGCACTATTTCCAGAAAGTTCTATTTCCGCTATTTGAATTATTCTAACGGCTATCACAAAAGTATTGCCAATGCTTTTATTTTAACATTACTTAGGCAGTGTTGTATTAGTGGTAGCAAATACAGATTATCATCACAGCTGTTATTTTTATGTCGTTATATTTGAATCCGCATTTTTCAATTCGTAACAATACTTTAACTGAAATATGTACATATTTTTGTAAAAGCTCAAATAATAAGGAAAATATAGAATAAATTTAAGTAATAAACAGAATAAAACAAAAAAAGAACAATCTGTTATTTTTCGTCAATTCATTGACGCAGACGTGTAGCAGACAAAGTTCTGCAGCGTTCAGTTTGACATCTACTCATAACATAGAATGTCGCTAAGGTACAGTGACCAGAGATTCGTAGCAGACAAACTCAGCTTTACATCTACTAATGACAGACAATGTTGCTAAATTTCAATATTCTGCAATGCGGTGACAAAGAAGAAACAAACAAATATTTAATAATCCGTTATTTTTTTCTTCAACCATTGACGAATTCTGGTAGCAGACAAATTCCAGCAGAGTTCACCTTTGTAACGAATAATAACAGACAAGTCGATTACTTTCAACTTTCTTTTATACGGTGAATCTATAACAAAATTGTCTGCAAAACTATCTTTGGCTATGATGTTGTCCCATAAATTCATTAACATTTCGATATTTTCATAGATATTGAGCCTTGAGGCCTACTTTGTAAGGATAAATCATAGATCAAAATATCAATATGACAAAGTCGCTTAAAAAACGCGACGGGGTACATACAGGTGAAGGAAATAAAAGCCTGTTAAAAATACATGCACTTGTAGTTTTATACGACGTTTGAATTTCTTTAATTCAGTCGCCATTTCTTATCGTAGGAGTCTAAAATTTTGCGTGAAAATGTAGTTTCATAAGACGAACTATAATTATAGTTATAATTATTATTATAGTTATAATTATAACTATTATTATAGTTATAATTATAGTTATAATTATAATCAATCAAAAACTGGATTTCGAATTTTTGTGTAGTTAAGTCCGTTTTCATTTAAGGTGACGAAACACTTATAAAAAAGCATGTACGTGAGTCAACGCGTAGTTCATTTAAACATGAATTGCAAAGGAGTGAGAAAACTAATCAAATTAAATTTCGAAATAAAAATATTGTAACATTAAGATGAGATAGAAAACATCCATTTCAATGTTTTTTTATCACTGCCGCAAAAAATATGCTTAGATTTGTGCTCCCCAGGGTGTGATTTAATACGGTAGAGCAACTGTAAGGTAAATTGTTTGTTTAACACAACAAACGTCTACACTTTACTGTTCATTTTTAAGTTGTTGTATGTGTTATTACTTTTACTCCCACTAAACATTTCTTGATAACATTCTTGTCACAAAAAAATCTAAAACTTTACCAGGCAAATTGCAATTAGTCAAGGCGTATTTAACCAGATAACTTTTTGTTCTATATAAATATGTGTGCCATTAAATATCAAAAACTTGTTTATGTTTACACATAGACATTGGCGAGCTAGAAATTTTTGTCTCTAAAACCCACATTAGTCCCTCCAGTTCGATTATATTATCAAAATTACTTCTGGGTTGCTAACGCTGGAATTACACATGCAAGTAATGGCATGAAATTGCTGTATACGTATTATCAACGAAAAATTATTCGAAATAGTCGAATCTCATGTAAATTGATTTTCTGTTTGCGCATGCCATTGCAATATAGAGTTACCTAGTTCATCATATAGGCGCATTTTCGAGGAACAGCTTAACATTTATAATTATTAGTATTATTTAAATAATATTAATCCTCTTTCATAAATAAACTTGTTTTTTTAAGCGCATTTCAAGAAATACGTAATATAATACATTAAACAAGTTAAAACTTTAATTACAATTTTACTGTAATCCAGGAAATTTTGCATTAAGTGTTTGGCAGCGTAACATTGTTTATCGTTTTGACATTTAGTGACATGCAAGTGACAATTTTTACTCGCATCCAAAATTAGCTGCTACTAGAAAAAATGTGGATGTATTAGTAAAAAATCGTTAATGTATTGACTTTTTCGAACTCCCAGTGGGATGTGTAAACGCTGAGTAAGTCACCCCACCCCCAGAAGGGCCAAGGTACGGCAATGTAATTAGTGCAAACCTTGTTTTTGTTTTATATAAAATTTTTGGGGGAAAATTTTCTAAAAATTGCTAAAATTAAAACAAACTTAAATACCCAGCAAAAAAGTATATCGTCACCTTAACGTGCAAACGTGATAAGTCCACTTTTTTCTAAAATGCATGTTTTGATGCAGGATGATAATACAACTCAAAACACATTATTTACAGAAAAAAAATTTATCATTATGTCATTTTTACTTACTGTTATGCAGTGACATGCAAATGTTCTAAGTCCACAAAACAGCAAACAAACAAAAAAAAAAATGTTCTAAGTCCAGGTAAAATTTAAAAATTATTATTTTTAATTAACTTGTGCGTTAGATAGAAAAATCATTTCATTTAAACAAGGTGGCCAAGGTACCAAAGCATCAGTAAAGTTTTTTTTATTATCGATTTGTTGGTATACCTGAAATTGGTCACACAAATTACAAATTATATATTTTCCAGCTTAGCCGTAATATTTGCATAAATTTTTTTAACAATTTACAATTTCGTTGCGTAACTAATAGCGAAACAATTGTGACAACCCGTTGTTATTTGGATGCCATATCTTGAAAAAACAGAACCAAGGTTAAAAAAATTTGAAAATTAAAATTTTCGAATGAGTATACCTCAAGAAGAGTGCTTAATCAAACATAATTTTTTTTAGAACCTTATGAGGGCTATAAGAACTTACATGGAAAATTTTTCTAATCGAGCGGGAAATAAAAAATTACAAACGTTTAAGATGTCCAAAGTGACCTTTTTCGGGACTCCATAGCTCCGCTCCGATGCAATATGGGAAGTTCATCTTCCTGGGATCAATAGGAGCAGTCCTCTGCTATGTTCGTATATACTGAATGCGATCGGTTTTAAAATGGTTTATCTATTTGTAAAATATTTTGATTGTGCACTACTGTGTGTCATTTATTACTTGTTATATTTACAATATTAGTGCTTTTGAACCAGTTTGAAACCTCTTTTCTGGTCTTTTTGAATTCCCTGCGAAATTCTGCCGTATTTCTTTTTATATCGCACCCTAAATACAAAAGGGTCAGAACTCAAAATACTAAAATTTTCAGGAGACAAAATACTGTTTATGTAAAAATGATTGTAATATTTAAAGAAAATATTGTTCCATTATGAAAAAATTCAATATTGAAGAAGGTTCTGCTATACTTTTTTAAATTTTATATTATGTTTGCGAAAATAAAATAAAATTTTGATTTATCACTCTTTAACTGAAATTTTTTCGATTAATTAGTGATATTATCTCAGGTTGTGCCTCTTCAACTGATAAATGAACTCACTTTTTCCAACTAAAGAAGCACAATGCAAAATAATATACCACGAAATTTATCACTTTTTACAGTAATAGAGGCAGAACTCAAAATAAAACTCTTTATGTATAATAAATGTAATCAGTTGCTCCTAAGTCCAAACTAAAAAAGCATAATCATAAAAAGCAAATGTGATAAGTCCCAAAAAAAGCCATTACTGATATTAATGAGCGATTAATCGACGAATAAACTGCGTTCACAGATTTAAAAAATATTACGCCCAAAAAAAGAAAAAAATTTCTGCTACCTCATTCATATTAAAGACCGGCCTTTTTAATGAGGTTTCCCAAAACATTTGTGGGGTCTAGCGGTAACTGCCCCTGAGGTGGACCGTGTCTAAAAGAGGTATATTTTTGTAAAGTTTTTCCATATTTTAGTGTTTTCTTGCAAGACGACATATAAAAAATTACATCGTTTGAAAGATCTTTTCAATGGTATACCATTCATACCATCAGCAATGCGATAAAAACGACGACTTTTAAGGGTTTTTATTGCATGTGCTATTTATATAAAAATAAATTTTACTTTTTTTAGTATTATATAATTTGAGGCATTGTGAAAACTTTTGCGATGAAATAAATAAACAATACCTTGAGTTGTGGAATACAAAAAAGTAAAATTTATTTTAATATAAGTAGCACCTGCAATAAAAACGCTTAAAAATCATGGTTTTTATGGAATAACGCATTGCTGATATTATGAATAGTAAAGTTTAATGCACCGTTGGATGCAGCTTGAAAAGATCAATCAAACGATGCAATTTTTTTCTATGTTACCTTGGGAGAAAATACGCAAACGACTGCAAAAATATACATTTTTTAGACACGGTCCAGCTCACGGGCGGTCATCGCTAGAGACCGCAAATATTTTGGGAGATTCTAAGTGCCCATACAATATCTTGTTTTATCTTGTAATGCTTTGTTTTACGTTAATGCAAGTAAAATTAGACTGAATTTAATGAAAATTTAAAAAAAATTCTTGCAAGAAACGTCTAAATTTAATGAAAATGTTAAGAAATTCTTGCAATAAACCACTCCAAAGCAATTGCTTCGCATAAAATTATACGGCTAGGTTCACACATGCATATAAAGTTTTCTTGCGCAAGTTTGAGTTCAGGCGGGAGAAAGCAGCACAGTGTTTCTCTGTCTTTCTCCTAGCCAAATTCAAAGTTTCGCAAGAAAACTTACCCTCTAAGAACCCCGTCACATTGATTTGGGAACCTTTAAAAGTGGCCTAACAACGTCATTTAACATGAAATCATGCGCATGTCCTAATATTGTATTCAATCATTCCTAAGTTTGAATCAGGACTCTAAAGTACCTACATACCAAATTTCATGAAATTAAGTCTATGTCCACACGAGTCAACTTTTGAGCATATGGGAGAGAAAGGTGAGAAGATTGGTAAGGGGTACACTGCTTCATGTACATGCAACTCTCTTTGGGTTTCCTCTTCGTAATATTAAGCAACAACAAAATCTATGTAAAAAACCCAAAAGCTGCGCAGCCAGAATTTCATTATATGGACACGAATGAAACTTCAAAAGAAAATTTAAGAAAGTTGCAGAAGCAAAAGTTGATTCGTATGGACATAGACTAAGTGGTTTTTGCGTGAAGCGTGTTCAGACAGACAGACAGACAAAAATTACAAAATTTGGTTTTTGTTCTCTACATCGATTAATGTTTACGCGACCATAAAAATTTTCCAAAAATATTTCATGTACAGACATGCCCCTTTTAAAGATTTATTATATGTATAGATTAAAATTAACATAATTAAGTATATCGCTATCAAAATTTCAAAATGAAACCATTGCTATTACAGTTTTACATACATACATAAGTAACTTCATATTAAATTAAATGAAGTAAATCAAGCAACAAAAGTTAAAACAAAATTTTTTTATTAAAGCATAGTAGCAGTTCTACCAGAATTTCAGGCTGCCATAAGAAATATGTGTAGAAAAACAAACTGAAATTTTCAACTTATAGGTGAAGTTTTATGTAAATGGGTAACGTCAATAGATCTGCCGATATCTAGTAAAGGTTTTTGGGGGGCCTGTCGTAAATGTTAAGATATGAGAGGCTTAGTGCAATAACACGGTAAGCCACAAAAGCGAAATGTCGAATAAATCGAGTTTTAAGTTTAAGCAAAATTTAAAATTGTATGGTCGTTGGACATTTCTATTGTAAATACGCACAATAATTATTTGCAAAATACTAGAATTTATCCAAAAATTTCTTTAGGATGCAAAGCCAAGTTACCTAGCAAGGGAATGAACACATAAAACCCATTTTTGATATCATGTGGCTTACCGCTTATCGACTTATTGCACTAAGCCCTTCATATAGTTTCTAACCTCTTATGGAATTTAATTTCAGTACTCTTTATTTTAAAATTACCTGCTATTTTTCTATATTTTATGCCAGATGTTTTGCAATTTAGTAATCCAAACTACTTGTTGTTGTATTCAGGAATGATTGAATACAAGATTAGGACATGCGTATGACATCATGTTAAATGACGTTGTTAGACCACTTTCAAAGGTTCCCAAATCAATGTGCCCCTAAAAGTGGATTTAGACTATCTGTGTTTTACATCTGATTTGTCAGTTTTGAGACCCACATGTAACATTGCGTGTCTGTCAAAATTGTCCATTTACAGACGATTTTTAATTTTTGCTTTCACACGTACATGTATAATCGCATCTGACATAACCTCTCAGTGACGCCAACACATACTTGTTAACAGCTGATGTCAGATGAAAATAGCACGCGCTCTAATTGAAAATGTTGTCGCCTGACTTTATTTCTGTAAATTTCAGCTGGCAATGTTTCAATAGGTTCACACGACATGTATAGCTTTTGCAGTGGGAAATTTGACAAGTCAGATGTGAAACATAGATAGTATAAAACCACCTTAAGCCGTTAGACCGGGTTCATAGAGGGTAAGTTTTCTTGCGAAACTTTTAATTCGGCTAGGAGAATGACAGAAAAACACTGTGCTGCTTTCTCCCGGCTGAATTAAAACTTGCGCAAGAAAACTTATATGCATGTGTGAACCTAGCCGTATAATTTTATGCGAAGCAATTGTTTTGGAGTCGTTTCTTGCAAGAATTTCTTAACATTTTCATTAAATTCAGTCGTTTCTTGGAAGAATTTCTTAAAATTTTTATTAAATTCAGTCTAATTTTACTTCCATTAATTTAAAACAAAGCATTACAAGACAAAACAAGATATTGTATGTGCACTTAGCTACCAACGTTAAAAAAAATTTTCAACAACATTTATATTGGTAAAATTGGGTATATTTTACTATTTTTCTATTTTAACATAGAAATTAGATATTTTATTGCGGTAAAAAGTACCCTATATCTGAATCAGGACTCTAAAATACCTTTGTACAAAATTTCATGAAAATCGCTTTAGTGGTTTTTGCGTGCAGCGTGTTCGGACAGACAGACAAAAGCTACAAAACTTGGTTTTTTTTGTTCTCTACATCGATTACTGTTAACGCCACCATAAAAATTTTCTAAAAATATTTCATGTACAGACACGCCCTTTTTACAGTTTTATTATATGTATAGATTACATTTTACATACACCTTACAGTCATAAAGCGAACATTAAATCTCTAACAATGTATGTATGTACGCCTGCAGACAGCGCACAATGTGTGCAACTGTGACCAAAGTGGCGCTCAATCAAAATTTTTAAATTAAGTTTTCGTGATAAAAATTTATACCTAGTAAAAGGACATAAAATTCTCTATCACTATTCAAAATTTCATCTATCTATGTTGTTTAGTCACTGCGGAGTTAACTGCCAAAGTCAGACAATTTTTACTAAAAATGACAAAAGTTGTAATTTAATAGAAAAAATTTGTTGTTTGGTATAACTTAATACTTAAAACGTTGCACTTTTAGGATGTGACCTTCAATTTCAGGTATTTATGCATACAATAGTGAGATTCGGGTAAAAAATATGTGTGCAAATAATATTAATGTTTTTTTAAAGGCCCAAAATTAGAGTATTTTTCATATTTGTTGGACCAGAAGTTCTGACTATCGAGCTTTAGTTATGAAATAAAGATTCTTATAAAGTGTGGAGTCTCTACTTGAATTCCAACAAAAAAACTTTGCAACATTATTCCGACCTTTTTAGATAATTTAATACAATGGTAATCAATTTATAGCCATATTTGTTGTCACGTAACGTGGCCAAGCAGTTAAGCTTATATTTTAGAACCATGTAGTTCGATTGTTGCTCATCTTTTACTAAATGTATATTTTCTTACTTAATGAATTAAAAAAACTACTGTATTGACTTTCTGTAATAAAATGCGTGGGAGGAGAGTAAATTGATGAAATCACCAGGTTTTGATGGGCATTTTCGATGCAGATGTGAGTTGCTTGAAGATAGTATTCACAATGATCACCCATTATGTAGTGTTTCAATCGCGATTTTATTGGTATAGCCGTTCCACCACAAGCTTTACCTTGGGGGTCCTTTATATCGTACAGAGTGTATCCGTTGATTTTAAAAAAGCTTCTTGCAAATGCGTCTCAGAGATAAGCATGCATAAGAATATAGTAGTAAAGCTTAAAATATGTTATGACACATTTATTCGTTAGTAAAACTTTACTTTTTTACATTTTGGGGCTTATTTGTTTTTTTATATGAAGTCTTATAAGATTTTAAAACTCCCCATCAAAAAATTTTGTGATTTTTATAATCGGTAGTACTTTATTAATGGGTTACAAAGTAATGAGTGGTACTTATTTATCTTATTACTATGCTTCAAATTAGAACTACTACCTAGTTCTTAATATAATTAGTACGTATTTTTCGCATTATCTGAAAGTAGTTAGAATTTGTTAATATGTATTAATAAAATAAGTAGACAACCATTTTTTAAGTCAACATGTGTTTGTATAAGTCAACAATAACTGAGTGGGTAAAGTTCTTGTCTACAAATCTGAACGAGCGCAGGTTCGTATCCCAGATGGGTCAAAAATAAAAAAAATTTAATAAATGTAAATAAAATCTGTGTAAAAACTTTTTTAAATTTAAATTTGTTTATTTGACTACTTATATTTTAGCTTCAAGTAAGCCAAATAATAGCTACTTAATTGCTGTGACAATGTAAATACATTTGCAAGGGGTACCCCTTATTTTTTGGACTTCTCAAACAAAAATAAGTAGTAATCGAGTCAAATTCTAAGTAGTTACGACTTAAATCATCATATCGTCACCTTAACGTGCAAACGTGATAAGTCCTTTTTTTGAAATTTTACAGGAGGGACAAAAAACTGTCTAACTTTTTTTGGGCGTAATATTTTTTAAATCTGTAAACGCAATTTATTCGTCGATTCATCGCTCATTAATATCAGTAATTAACATATTTCAAAAAAGTCCTGCTTGCGACCAAATGGCTGTTTTTGGGACTTATCACATTTGCTTTTTATGATTATGCTTTTTTAGTTTGGACTTAGAACATTTTCTTATGATTTATTTTTCGTTTTATTATAAATAAATGTTAAAATTTTATAATTTTATTAGCTGAATTTACACCTAATCGATTGTTGTTAAATACATAGAACGCGTGTTATTAACTTTTTTCATGTGGCTCCGTATATTGCGAAAACCAAAATTACGAACATATTCCAAAACTTTCTAGGACAGAGAAAAAATCATAAAGTGGGTTTATTGCAAAAGAAAATCTTTAAGAAATTTATTATTTGACATTTTGCCTTATAAATACTTTTACTGTTATCCAATAGATTTCTAATTGTATAAAGGTGTCGAAAGATAGAATAGATTCATATCGAATACAAATTATTTGATGGGTATTGTATAAGTTTCTATCCCTACTACAATTATTTTGTTCTTTTCTGATTATCAAAAATATTATCATTTGTAAATTCTCAAATGGTTTTTGAAAGTCTGTGCATAAGATAAGAGGTTTGTAACTGTTCAAAGTTGTGGTTAAAGTCTACTGACGATTTGGTAAAACACCAATGAAATGCATATAGACAATGTTTAATAACCATCAACAAATAAAGTTCATTTGGAATAGAAAATGTATTATTTCGACATGAACTCTTCTATCAGAAACTTTTGCACACAAAAATTGCAACAAAAAAAATAAAATTACAAAAATTGGAAACAACTTCAAAATTTTTTCAATATGACTGAACATATCGCACCCTAAATACAAAAGGGTCACAACTCAAAATTTTCCAAAACTGACTTTTTTCCATAAATTAATTCAGAGTACACATCTCTAACTACTGGAAAAATTTCTTTCACATCACTATCTTCTTTAACTGGAAAAAAACAATTATGTCTATTTTTATGTTAGTGTGTTGCTTCTGCACGATGAACTAAAGAGAATTATTTTGAGTTGCGTTAATGTGCTCAAGAGCAACTGATTACTTTTGTTACACATAAAGAGTTTTATTTTGAGTTCTGCCTCTATTACTGTAAAAAGTGATAAATTTCGTGGTATATTATTTTGCATTGTGCTTCTTTAGTTGGAAAAAGTGAGTTCATTTATTAGTTGAAGAGGCACAACCTGAGATAATATCACTGGTTAATCGAAAAAATTTCAGTTAAAGAGTGATAAATCAAAATTTTATTTTATTTTCGCAAACATAATATAAAATTTAAGAAAGTATAGCAGAACCTTCTTCAATATTGAATTTTTTCATAATGGAACAATATTTTCTTTAAATATTACAATCATTTTTACGTAAACAGTATTTTGTCTCTCCTGAAAATTTTAGTATTTTGACCCTTTTGTATATAGGGTGCGATATAAAAAGAAATACGGCAGAATTTCGCAGGGAATTCAAAAAGACCAGAAAAGAGGTTTCAAACTGGTTCAAAAGCACTAATATTGTAAATATAACAAGTAATAAATGACACACAGTAGTGCACAATCAAAATATTTTACAAATAGATAAACCATTTCAAAACCGATCGCATTCAGTATATACGAACATAGCAGAGGACTGCTCCTATTGATCCCAGGAAGATGAACTTGCCATATTACATCGGAGCGGAGCTATGGAGTCCCATCTTAAACGTTTGTAATTTTTTATTTCCCGCTCGATTAGAAAAAATTTCCATGTAAGTTCTTATAGCCCTCATAAGGTTCTAAAAAAAATTATGTTTGATTAAGCACTCTTCTTGAGGTATACTCATTCGAAAATTTTAATTTTCCAATTTTTCTTAACCTTGGTTCAGTTTTTTCAAGATATGGCATCCAAATAACAACGGGTTGTCACAATTGTTTCGCTATTAGTTACGCCACAAAATTGTAAATTGTTAAAAAAATGTATGCAAATATTACGGCTAAGCTGGAAAATATATAATTTGTAATTTGTGTGACCAATTTCAGGTATACCAACAAATCGACAATAAAAAAACTTTACTGATGCTTTGGTACCTTGGCCACCTTGTTTAAATAAAACGATTTTTCCATCTAACGCACAAGTTAATTAAAAGTAATAATTTTTAAATTTTACCTGGACTTAGAACATTTTTTTTTGGTATGTTTGCTGTTTTGTGGATTTAGAACATTTGCATGTCACTGCATAACAGTAAGTAAAAATGACATAATGGTAACTTTTTTTCTGTAAATAATGTGTTTTGAGTTGTATTATCATCCTACATCAAAACATGCATTTTAGAAAAAAGTGGACTTATCACGTTTGCACGTTAAGGTGACGATCCATTTAATTTTTTTTATTTAAAAGGATGTGCTTCCAGATTGGTCCTGTTTAAAAATGGGCAGGGTTACACCCATACAAAGTAAATTCACAATAATTTTCAGCTCCTTCTACTCAACCGATTTTTATGAAACTTTGCACACATATTAAGTTTCTCTTTCAATACTACATCAGAGCCAGGCAAAGAAAAATCTAAATAAATGAGAAAAAATTTGTTGTTTAAGTGTGTTGGTGGTTAATTGAGTAGTCCACTTGCAAACACCGCTAAGTTGAATAAAATAAAAATTCGCTAAAAGCCGTCATTTTATTTGTTGTTTGAAGCTCTAATCGATTTTCCATAAATTTCGATATATTAACATAGCGGTGTTTGCAAGTGGACTACTCAATTGTATTGTTGATAGGTACAAATAACTGTTGTGATCTTGTTGTTCTTTATTTTGATTGTTTGTGTTGTGTACATGTAAGTTATCGTCAGTGTACATGTAAAATTTAAAAATAGCCGAAAGAAGTCGGTAAACGTCGCGTGTCACGTTTGCACATCGCATGCGCCTGTTTAAAAAAGTGGGCAGTGCCACGGCAATGCAAAATAAACATTCTTTTTCAACAACTTCTACTCAACCGATTCTTCTGAAACTTTGCATACACCTTTAGTTATCGTTACAATACAACAAGTTTAGAAAAATGGGCTGTGCCACGCCCATGAAAAGTAAATATGCATTTTAACTACTACTTAACCGATTCTTATGAAACTTTACATGCACATTTAGTTATCGTTACAATACATCATTGTGGTTAGAAAAGTGGGCAGTGAAACGCCCATGAAAAGTAAATATCCATATTAACTACTTCTAATTAACCGATTTTAATGAAACTTCGCACACACAATTACTTGTAGTAAAAGTACATGATGATAAAATATGGGGCAATAACAGCCACACCTAATTTGTAGTCGGTTTTTTTTTGCAAGAATTATTAAAATTTATGTATTACTCGTAGCTTCTGATTTTAAAAGGAAAGGCCTTTACTTTGTTCCCATACTAATTATCAGTTATTTTATATTTGTATAATTCAAGCAATTCCGTCTGAGAAACCTACATTGGCTTATAATTTTTTGGTTCAATGCGTGAATTTTATACGACATTTCTAATAGATTTGTAATTTTATTTCAGGCTTTCATATATCCGATATGTATACTGCAGGTCATAAAAATATCAGAAAAATCAAAAACAATTTAAAAGATTTGTCAGATATTTTTCTGACAATGTTCAGGTCAGTCAAACATTTCTTTAGAATTTCCCAAGAAAACACTTTCTGAATTCATACAGATATGTATATCGGAAAAGTTTTCAGAATTTGCACAGACAAATAATTCAGATATCTTGCCAATCACTCATGTGAGTTTCGGGATGTTTTCTCACCAACATTGAACACGAATTCGGCAATTTTTGCAGATTTCTGACCGAATTCGGCAAAAAATGTTCACTGGGTACATCCATATATAATGCATGAAGATTTACTCATGCATAGATATATATGTATCTTCTAGGGTGTAATTTACGTAATAAATTAAAAATATATCAATTACGTTTACACAACAAAAATATTGTTTTAATTTTTAAATTTATTTATTGATATCTTATAGGCATAATGTTAAATCGACAAAGTCCGCCTATTTCCACACCACTAGAACCATGTAGAATAGCTCCATATGTAAACCTGGCAACGATAAGAACTGTAGGTAACGCAGGAGGACTCAATGCTGGCTTCAAACATGTACACACAACGGCAGGTGATAGTGCGGCTACTAAAATTGATGGTATTGCAACAAGTCTGCCTCTTTTTCGTTCAGTTTCGGGAAAATCTACTATTTCTGCATTTGATCCAGCTATAATAACTGCTGCAGCTCACAAGGTTGAAATATTTGTATTGTTATTATTAATTTTCAAACAATTAATTAATAATTATTTATTTTTCAGTATGCTGCGGCTATGGGAAATGTAAATACAGGGCCAAATATATTTGCCATAGCACAATATCCCTTGAATCTTGCTGCAATTGCTGCCGCCCAAAGTAAAAATTCTAGTATTGCAGATTTGCGTATGAAAGCAAAACGCCATGCTGAATCACTTGGACTAGATGCAAATGGTGAAGATTAACCATAATTTCATCCAAACTCCTATTTGGTGACAAATTCAATAACTTAATATTAATAAATTTATTATAAATACATACACAAATAAAAAGACTTTGTCACTTATCCAAGTATTGAAAACAATCAGTGTTTAATAGGGTATTCATTTAATCGGGTTTCTGCTCGGTTAATCGCTCGATTAATTAATCGAGGGTTTGGCTTCTTAATCGGTTAATAATCGGTTAATTGCGGTATTAACCGGTTAGACGATTAATGAAGTTTTTCATAATTTAAGTAATTTTAGCAAATAAAATTGCATAAATTATCTTTTATTTTTAATTTATTAGAAAAAAAAACAATAACATAACAAACATAACAATTCTTGAACTTAATCAAGCAAAAAAATCATAAATATGTATTCATTAAAAAATTAACAAATTTGTGAAATCATTATATCAGTTATTTCAATAGTTTAAGGATATCTTCTAAAACCATCTTTTAGAAAAATAATTAATTTAGTTTTGATAAAACTTGGCTTGAAAAAATCCTTTCATTTATCGTAGATGTTGAAGAAATCGAAAGCAATCTAGTTTCTCAGTCCTTTTCCTGAATTTCTCTAAACTTATAAAATTTTCCATTATGCCATCAGAGTCCTGTTTTAATTTTTTTTTCTTCAAATTTTTAACACTTCTAATTGTTTCGGTTAATTCTGTTAAAACGTTTCTTGTATTACTATCGATAGATTCTTCTGTTGTAAGGTCATCATCTAATTCATGCTGGCAGAGCTCAGCGAAAAAATTTCCGAATTCATTAGTTTCTGTTTTTGTATTGTATTTTTAAACACTGTTACTAGAAGGAAATATTCCTGAGTGGAGGTATAAAATAATTGAATTCGTCTTTCATGAAATCTAATACTTAGATTTTTATTTAAATCGTTAGCAACAGTATTATTAGATTTTATAAAACTATTAAACAAAAACTTAATACATAATTCCCTCAAGTTCAATTAGAGTAGCAGAGTCTTTACTAAATTCTTTTATAGGCATGTCCAAAGATTTTAATAATTTTTAAAAGTAATTTCAAAACACATACATTTTGTATATGAGACGAAACAAATAATTAAACACATAAAAAATACGTTATAATACTACAAAATACGAAAAATATTGTTACGTCGGTTAGTCGGTTAATCGACTGAAATTAACCGGTTTAACCGTTACTAAAAAAAAACACAATTTTAAATTAACAGGTCAGTTAATCGAGTAGTAATTAGCCGGTTAACCGAATGAATACCCTAGTGTTTATTAATACACTACGTGTGTATTTGCATTAAGGGCAATATACACAGTCAACATGCTTGACAAGCGTGGTAATAGTATGTGTGAAATTTCGTTAGTATTAGTGACACCGACGACGATTGATGGAAAATCTGACATCAAGCTGATTGATTGTGTGTTATGCCCTTTAGGGTTAGCGTGAGAAACGTTGCATTTTATTTTTAGATACACGGGAAGAATAATGAAAAAATATTGGGACCTACTTCTAGCCCTCTACCGCAGCATCAATACTTTGAATATGAGATCAAATCAATAAATTTTGTGAAACATCATATGACACAGCATTATATATTTTTTATACATGCTACATATAACTCATTACAGTCAAAATATCCCCCATTTTTATAGATACAAGGTAGATTTCAGGCGACCTTAAGATGAAATAATGAATAAAATTTTCGAATTTCTAAGTCTTGGTCATATCTTGAAAAAAAAATTTTTTTCTGAGCTAATTTGAGGTCGCTGAACACAAAAATAATATTCATTTATTTTTGTTATTGCTCGTTTTCCCGATATTCGCGAAAAACAACTTTCTTTTTTTTTGTTTTTTTAGTTTTTTCGTTTGTTGGCAAAAGTCCGAGAACAAAATCAATTGTAGACTGTTGTATAGAGATCTCTCTATTCTTTCATTCAATACACAGATCAGGCTTGGGGAGTAAAGATTACATTTTCACTTCAACTACATACAAGTAATTTGTAATTGCATTGGTGCAATTACAAATTACTTGTAATTGTAATTGGACTACTACCAAATACAATTACTTATGATTGTAATTACTGTAGCACCAATTACAACTATAAATAATTGTAATTGTAGAAAGCCTATTACATATTACTTGTAATTGTTAATGCAATCATACCAATTGAAATTACAAGTAATTTGTATTGGCATGATTGCAATTACAATTACAAGGAAAATTTAATTTAATTACAATATACACAATTATATTTTTAAATTTTTGGAAGACTTTTATATAGCCAAAATGACGAAAAATTTCTACAGATTGTGAGAATAAGAAACAATCCCTTACATTTTTTTATACTCACAAGCTTGACGAGCAGCAAAAAAAAATGGCAAAACTACCCTTTACTCTCAAAATACGCGAAAAGTTGCCGAATTGCAAGCAAGCCATAAAATTTATTAAACATCGCTAAAATTGTAAGGTTTGCAAAAATCTCAGAAAAAAATCGTGAAAATGATGAAAATTCGCAAAAACTTAACATTAAAAACATAGAAAAGTCTGAGAGTGATTAAAAATTGGTAAAACTGTTATAAATACAAGAACTGGCTAAAAAAACACTTTTTTGCGAAAATTCGCTAAAAACAGCAAAATTGCAAACAAGCCTTAAAATTTATTAAAAATAGCTAAAATTGTAAGAAATGCAAAAAGCTCGGAAAAAATCGCGGAAATGAAGAAAATTCGCAAAAAGTTGGTCAGATTAAAAAGATATCAATGTCTGACATTGTTTAAAAAATTGGTAAAACTGTTAAAAAACCAAAAACTGAAAAAAATTAATTTTATCGCGAATATTGCGAATTTGCGTCATTTTCGCGATTTTTTCTTAATTTTTTGCATTGCTTACAATTTTAACTATTTTAAGCAATTTTAAGGCTTGTTTGCAGTTTTGCAATTTTTCGCGATAAGTGATTTTTAGGCGATTCTTTGCTTTAATACAGTTTTATCGATTTTTAATCACTACAAGACTTTTCTATTTTTTTAATGTTAACAAGTTTTTGAGAATTATCGCAATTTTCGCGATTTTTTCAGTTTTTTGCATTACATAAAATTTTAGCTATTTTTAATCAATTTAGACTTGTTTGCAATTTTTAAATTTTTCGCGAATTTTCGATATTTTCGCAATAATGGTGATTTTTTACCAGTTCTTGGATTTTTTACAGTTTTACCGATTTTTAGTTCATATAAAACTTTACTGTTTCTTCTAAGTTAGCAACTTCTTGCGAATTTTCGTCATTTGCGTGATTTTTGCCGAGTTTTTTGCATTCCGTATAATATTAGCTATTTTTAAGCAATTTGCCATTTTTACATTTTTCGCGAATTTTCGCGATTTTCGCAACAAATGTGTATTGAGCGATGTTTAATGACTTTAGGGGCAGTTTAAAATTTTCGCAAAATTTTTTCATTTTTGCGATGTAAGTAATTTTTCTACTTTTTATCCTCCAAGAGCTCTATATATTTCCAATTAATTTTAGAGATATTAAAAATGTTACATTTTCTGGAATGATTTTTGAATTTAATAAATAATAGATTTTATTTGTAATAAAATACATTTATAGTAATTTTTATTGTTAAAGTAATTATTACCCCTTTATGAGCAATTACTATTACTTTTGCCCAACTACATATAATTGTAGTTGATAGTCTTCAGTTACAATTACAATAATTTGTAATTGCTAGTATATCAACTACCCACTTCATGTAATTGTAATTGTTCATGCCTCAATTACAATTACATATAATTGTAACTGCTCTTCAGACAATTACACATTACAAGTAATTGTAATTGCAGTATACCAATTAAAAATTACATGTAATGTGTATTTGAACATGTAATTAATTACAAAATGTAATCATTACCCCCAAACCTGTCACAGATTGTGCTGAGCGTATAAAAAAGTATAGAGTTACAGACCTAAAAAGTTTAAAAAAGTATATTTTTAGACTTTTTCCCAAAAACTATAATTTTAAATCATGGACGTAAATAACAGTTATCAAAAAAATTTAAACTCAATAACTCTATGTTAGAGACAACGGAGACATATACTGTCATATACCAATAGATTCGTATTGACGTGCTCTTTCTATTGGAATCTTAAAAAACGATCTCATCTCCACAGCCTGGAACGCAAACGGCATCCGCCAACATAAAAACGAACTAGAATACTTCATGATGGATAAATAAATTGATGTTATGCTTATCTCTGAGACGCATATGACGGTTAGAACCTTCTTCAAAATAAACGGATATACTCTCTACGACACAAAGGACCCCCAAGGTAGAGCTTGGGGTGGCTCTGGTATACTTATAAAATCGCGATTAAAATACTACTTAATGACTCATCATTGCGAAGACTATCTTCAAGCAACTAACATCTGCATTGAAGCTTTTCATCAAAACCTGGTGATTTCATCAACTTACTACAGAAAATCAATATAGTAGATTTTTTAATTCACTAGGCCCACGCTTTTTGGCCGCCGGTGATTACAACGCTAAGCACACGTTCTGAGGTTCTCGCCTCATCACGTCAAAGGGTCGCGTTTTGTTTGACACAATTTCAAAAATACGTTTGAATGTTATATCAAGTGGGCAGCCAACTTACTGGCCAACAGATCGCCGAAAAATACCTGATGTTATTGATTTTGGAGTGGTAAAGGGTGTGCCCAGCGAAATGATCCAAGTTGAAGCATCTTTAGATTTGTCTTCAGATCACTCACCAACTATATCTTCACCCACTTGTGATTTAACGATGACAACCACACGTATAAATTGGTTCAAATACAAAAAATATTTGAGTGCACATTGCAAAAAAAATATTCTATTAAAAAACCCGGTTGACATAGAAGACTCTATTAGAATGTTTGAGGCAAACCTTAAGCAAGCTGCTCTAAATGCAACTACTAAAAATCTTCAGGTGAGATATAATAAAATTTATTCACCAGATGTAGAAAGGCTTTTATCCGAAAAAAGAAGAGTTCGTGGAGAATGACAACGCTACAGATTTCCCCCCACCCCAATCTGGACCAATCTGCAAGCAGGCCCTTTCAAACAAAGAAAGAATTTTGAAAATCGGTTAAAAATGACAACAAACATAAAAAAAGTTAAAAAAAACATACACACGAATTGATATCCACCTTCTGTTTTGAAGTCGGTTAAAAATAGCAATCGCCAGTAATTTCATGTGGTTTATAAACATATATGCATAACAAAAAAAAAATGATTTTACAAGCTTAAATATATACCATGATTTTCAGAATGAATAAATCGCTTTTAATATGAGTAACAAAACATTGGTTTTATGAGTTTCAAATAATCTGTAGAATAAACAACTCCTTCTAAAGTTTCGTTTTTTAGGGAACATCGAAATTTATGCGTCGATTATGGATAGCAGCCGAACTTCAGTTGCGTTGCCAGCTGGCAACTAAAAATTCGTGGTTGCCAGAAAAGCACTAAATAGCAACTGAAATTAATAGTTCTCAATTGCTAGTTGCCAGCCGTAATGTCGTTTTCAGCAACTGGCAAGCCAGCTGATGTTCGGTTGCCATCCATAATCGGCCCGTTAGTTTAGTTACCGCGTACTGAAGAGTGTGCTAGGCTATTAACTGGGAGGTCGCAGGTTTGATTCGTACCAAGACTCAGAAAAGCTCAAAAAGGCTTAATCAGTATGTGCGTTTGTTAAATTGACGGAGCTAAATATTTCTCCGATATTTGCAGACAAATGTGGGAGAACCGTAATTAAAAAAAAATTCTGCTGAATCTGGAAAAGCCTTTGTGAAATCGCCTCGCTTTATTTTAGAAATTGTTTACCAAAAAATATATACATAAATTAATTTCAGTCTTTTTGAATATTTGTTCAAATGCAAGAACTGTCAATCTATAAAATTCTGAAATTTCTAATATCAAAAATAGTGGTGATTTTTTTTTCATTCCGATATTTGGATTTATTAAATTTTGTGATTTACAGTTACCATCAAAATAAAAGTTTTCGTATGAAAGTGAGCAGTTCTATATAAAAATTTACACAAAGCCTGAGGCTTACGTCTTTTAACTACTCGATTAAATAAACACAGGACGCCTCGCCAGCCCATGTGTTTATTTTCGCCTCTCGTAATTTTAAATGAATTTTTTATTTTTGTTTATTGGTTTTTATGAATGAATTACATGTTAAGTTTTGTATCTATTGTTTAATTGTTGGACTTCAATTTGAAATATATGGTTGATACATGTATCAAAATAAAAATTTGTTGCGGTTCATTTTTATATGATTAGTTCTTGGAATATATAAGCTTTTATTGTGCATTCGCTTGTGATGTGATATGCATTATAAATGTCCTGGTCGACGGGTTCAGACTTCTGGAAGCCCTATACTTTGTGCAAAGAAACCTGTCCACCTATACAAATAAATAACCAAGCTATACCTCAACACACTGAAGTAAAATATCTCGGTGTTCATCTTGATTGTCGTCTAATATGGAAGTCCAACATTAATGCAAAGGTGACCCAAATGAAATTAAAAGCATTTCAAATGAATTGACTCATTGGAAGGAACTCTGCTCTAAGCCTAGATTGTAAGCTTCTTCTATACAACTCCATTCTAAAACCAATAAGGTCCTACGGTATCCAGTTATAGGGCACTGCCTTGGCATCCAATGTAGAATAAATTCAAAGGCTACAAAATAAAATACTCTGTACGATTCCAGCAGCCCAATGGTATGTCAGAAACAAGTGAATTCATAAAGACCTAGATGTGCCGCTGGTTAAGACAGTGTTTTCTAAACACGTGACAAGCTACATGAAAAAACTTGAGTTGCACCCAAATGCGCCAGCCCGAAACATCATTAACTTTAGATGCCACACTCGGCTGAGAAGGGGGGCACTCTTGCTCTCAGCCGAACACGAGAGACGTAAGCAACCAAAAAACCAACCGCTGAAACAAATATTTTTGTCTGGCATTGGCCGGACTTAAAAATTAAAATTTTAGAGTTAACATTTGATTACTTATTGTTAGTTCATTTTTATTGAAGATACAATAAATAAATATAACCGAAAAAAAAAACTCCACAGTTAAGAGTTAATTTTCAACGGAAAAATGAAAGATCAAATGAAGCTCTCAAAAAGAGAGTATTATTTTGCCTTCATAAAATAAAACTCAGTTTAGGAGTTTTACTTTTCCCGTCCGAAAATACACTCATAGAAAAATTTTTTATCGCATTGATGACGCCCAATCATCAGAATTCTGACATCAATGCTATGACAAATGTCATCAATACAACGAAATCTGACATCAATCTGATGACAAACGTCATTATAGAATTTTGTCATAGTTTAAGTGTCATCAGTGATTGGAATGACATAAATACGATGTCACTTATTATATATTATGAAATTGTAAAATATGTATAAGAGAAATAAGTAAACAATGTTATAATGTTTGTAGTTTGTATTTTAAAACAAATGTTATGTTTTGTTTTTTATTTTTGTGTTTAAACGCATTTTTAAATAGTTTGGAAAATCCAAAAGTGCATGCCTCATAATCTCATTTAGACCGTGAAATTAAATAGGCTTCTATTCCTACTTATACTGAAGCGTAAAAAGATAAAAAGGACTCGATTAGTGAAGTCTTTCGGTCGTACAAATAGACAAACGGACGTCTAAGACAGAACTTTTTTAAACAGTTTTTTCATTAGTTAAAATAATAAAAATTACATTAAAAATGTCATGAGTGTTAAAAATAGTATTTTTTTCTTAATATGTGTGTATATATATTTTTTACAAGTGCAATATATGATAATAATAGACCCATTTTAAGTTTGAAAAATCAGTAGTTTCGTGTGAATTGAGAGTAGTACCCACCTCAACGCTTCGCTTATGAGGCGTGCAAAAGTTAAACAACATGACATTGCATTGATGTACACTTATCATTATTACTATGACAGGTAAAATACGCAAGACTTTTTAAGAACTAAGCCAGTACAGCATACATACACAAGAAAAACGTTGAAACAAGCGATAGTATGACACCTTTTCATCATATTGAAAACGATATGCCGAATGTAGTGGATAAATGTGAAATTACTCTATAAGCAGATGATACACTTATTTTCACGGAAGCGGAGTCAATTGAGCAATGCTACCTAAACCTTACGCAAGATATGAAAAAAAATTAGCAAATGGCTGAATATGAACAAGCTTAAGTTAAACGAAAGTAAAACGAAAATAATGGAAATTAACAAGAATAGTAATGAGCCCTTCAAAATAAACAATGAATTAATAGGAAAGGTGAACCAAATAAGATATTTAGGTTTCGTTATTGATAAACGTCTAACATTTAATAATCATATTGACTATATATGCAACAAGTAAGAGTGCTATATTCGGCTGTGCCGAATCTTATATACCGTTCACAAAGTAATATAAAAGGTATATCTGTGGTCACAAGGTACAACAGTTAAGTCGAGTTAGGACAAAGTGTATTTATCATTATAATTTTGTTTATTTCTCTTAACTTAACTGTTGTTTCATCATAAATTAAATTACAAATTAATATGGTATAAAATTGCTAGCATTAGCTTAATCTAATTTCCCTGATTTTACACAGTGATTTTAAAATCGAGTTTAGTCGTTATTCCTTGTCGGCACAGATACATGTACTTGTAATTATACACGAAATAGCTATGCAATAATTTGCAAACAACTTTCTTAATTACTGTTTTCGTAAAATATGCTAAGTTTTGTATATATGTAGCTATTACGTAATAAAGTATTTTGTAATACATACATCCATAATTTATTCAATTGAGATTTTTAAATAATATCTAATGTGTAATTTACGCATCAGATACATACCTATTTATTGAGATTACTTGTATTAGTTGTACAAAAAGTATATTACAAAATTCGTATTCTTAAACAAGAATTTTTAGGTTTTAAGAATTTTAGAATTTTAAGTTCATTTCGCATTAATTTATGCAAATATAAATTTAGAATCATTTGAGCTCAAAAAATATTGATTTTCTAAAAATTTTTTGCAATTTTTCTATTTGATACTAAAAAATTGTATCCCAAATAAATATTTTATTGATTTTATTTATTTAGTATTCATTTATTTGATATAATCAATTTTTTCTGTTATTGATTTTAATATTCTATGATAAATAAGTATATTAATTAACATTAAAAGAAACATTTAAAATTATAAAAAATAAAAGTTTCAAGTCGGTTAAGATCGCCTCGATTTGATAAAACTAATGCCGCTACTGGCAAATTTGTTTGTCTTTTTAAAAATTGGTATTATTTAAGCTCTTATGACACTACATTTTTTCTTCATTTTTCAAATTTTGGAGAACAGTGCAAATAGAATATAATAGGAAATTTTACTAGGTGCAAAGAGTTCAGATATATTAAGATAAATACCAAATTGTCAAAGCTTTTACTAATGTTATCGATAAAAAATGGGTGCCTGTCAAAAAAATGTAAAAATGTTCAACTTAAAATTGACATTTCAAGCTTGAAACATTAAAGTGTTGCCAAATTAGCGGTTTATTCACGAATTCAGCGACTTAGCTCCTCTTTTTTTCAACTTCTTTTTCTTTTGTCGTTTTATTATAAATAAAAAGTAGGCAGCACTTAAAGAAGCCATTACGTTTTGTTTACATTTTGTATAGTTGTTTCTTTCTATCATTTGCTATTTCTTTCTTTCAATCCTATAGCAAAACAATGCAAGAAAAATGTAGTGTCATAAGGGCTTTAGGGCCATTATTACAACTTGGTAATAGTTAAAGGCAGGATTTTGTCGAAATGATAAACAGTTTATCATTATTACAAATTTACTTTAACCTACCAGGAAATATGAATTTGCCTTTATCTTATCGCTCACTTGCAACCAAAATTTTTTGTTTTTAATTTTAACACAGCTTTAACATTTGATTTATTTTGAACTGGAAAAAACTCAATTAAAAATATTGCGAAAAGTAAATGGTACTTATGCTAAAAAATAGTCGCCAGCTTCAAAAATTCTTCCTTATTTTGTATATTAAAATAGGAAGTTATTAAAACTAAAAAGCGTTTTCATAGTTTTAGCTGGCTGCGATATGTAAATGAAAAGAAATAATAAATGTCACACAAAACTATTCATCAAGCCAGATAAATACAATATTAAAATTTAAATCAGCTTCAAAAACATGTTTTTAAAAAATTTATATATCATATTTTTTTCTGTTGACCAAAGGCCGCTGATATCAAATCTCGCTCCACCCAGGCCAAATGCTAGGGCCGGTGCTGCATTCATATGTATATATGCAGCAGCTGATAAATTATGGAGAGAAGAGGTTTTAAAAAACATATAATACTAAAAATATTAACATTAAAATGATTAGTTATTGGCATAACTATCCCTTTTACTCCTTAATTTTATTACATATTGTAGCAAAAGCTGCAAAGTTCTTAATCAAAATCAAAATTGGTTTAAAAGTTCTAAAATATTGTATTAACTAACTTATAATTCTTAAAAATCGTAAAATTTAAGGTAAAAATCGTTTAGGCGTTAAAATCCCATTTTTTGACACCGCAAATCGTCAAAATGACGATAAATCATCAGATCTGGCAACCATCCCTATCATCTGATCTTTTGTACGACGATTCATATAATATTAGTTGAGACATTGTATGACACCCTGTAAGCCAGCTGTTAAGTATTAATATTAAATTAAACCCATTTAACTATGTGGCTGTTTGGCTAAGAGTCCTAGACGGTTTCCCAATTGTTGTTTTTCTCTCGGGAGCCAGGTTCAAATCACAGCGCCTGAAACTTTTATTTTTTATTTTTTTAATTGTTTCTTTTAATGTTAATTAATAAATATACTTATTTATCATAAGATATTAAAATCAATAACAGAAAAAATAGATTATAGCAAATAAATTAATAGTATTTAAAAAAATCAATAAAATATTTATTTGGGATACAATTTTTTAGTATCAAATACAAAAATTGCAAAAAAGTTTTTAGAAAATCAATATTTTTGAGCTCAAATGATTCTAAATTTATATTTGCATAAATTAATGCGAAATGAACTGTATATATGTAACCTAAAAATTCTTTTTTAAGAATACCAATTTTTTAATATACTTTTTGTACAACTAATACACGTAATCTCAACAAATAGGTATGTATCTGATGCGTAAATTACACATTATATATTAAAAAAAAACTAGCAATTGAATAAATTATGTATGTATTACAAAATACTTTAATACGTAATAGCTACATATATACAAAAATTTGCATATTTTACGAAAACAGTAATTAAGAAAGTTATTTAGAAATTATTGCATAGCTAATTCGTGTATAATTGCAAGTATATGTATCTGTGCCCAGAAGGAATAACGACTAAACTCGATTTTGGCTAGTGAGAATTTTAAAATCGCTGTTTAAAACCAGGATTAAGCTAAATAACAGTTAAGTTAAGCGAAATAAACAAAATTATAATGATAAATACACTTTGTCCTAACTCGACTTAACTGTTATACCTTGTGACCAAAGATATACCTTACATTTGGTTTTCTTGACAGTCAGTTTTAAAAACGTAGTAGGTATAAAAGAAAACGTTCTTTCCTTAATAATTATTTTATAAGATATTAGAATCAGGAACCAAAAAATAGATTATACCTAGCAAACAAATTAATAATAATAAATAAATAAAATCAATGAACTATGTAGTTATTTTAATTTCTATGTTTTCGATTTTTAATATTCGTAATACGTCTTAAAGCAAAAGCTTAATTTGATAAAATTAACTAGAATAAAGGATTTAAATGTGAATTTGCAAATTGTTTATAAAAACATCAACAAAGTACAAATAAAAACCTGAAATAATGAGTATTTCTATGCAAAAATCCTTCAAAATCCTTTTTTATGTGCACTCTGTATACCTGCACACTTAACACATTTTTGGCAGTCTTAAGTAATTTTGATATAAAAAATCACGCTCTATAATTGTGTTTACCTGCCATTAAGGCAGATAAGTATATTTAGTTTAACAGCTTTTTTGAGTTATCTGCACAAAAAAATCGTGAAAAGTTGTTTGTGCAGCTAAATCAAAATTATTGTACTAATACATTCTTATATGCAGGTTTTTTGACAACATACTTATGTTTCCGATAACTAACTTGTCAAGAGTCTTTCTATCTTTTCTATGGTATATACGCCATTCGTTGCGAAAGGGTATATAAGATTCCGCACAGCCGAATACATCAGTATTACCTGTTTTTTATTATCACTCTATTTTATTTTGACTGTTTGTTGTTGCGGTAACCTTAGTTATAGATATCCTCTGAAAATTTCAGGTCTCTAACTATTACGGTTCACGAGTTAGAAGCTTGTGACTGATGGACATCGCATCGAAAACTAATACATAATAATAATAATGTATGCAAAACTAATTACAACAATACAAAAAGAGTAAAATTACAACAAACACATGACGTACAGAAAATCTAAGAACACTTTCTATTACGAATAATGTATTAGTACAAAACACAAGAACATACACTGTTTCACAAATGAGCTCGTTGGTGGACGAGTAAGTGGTCAGACTGGCGTGCGGAAGATGATGTGTTCGATTATAGTTCTTTTTACAATATCTTTAAAATATATATGATATACATAGTATATATATATTTTTATTTTGTCCATATCTCAGCCATTTATGGACCGATTTCGATGATACTTTACAATAAGTCAGAGCTGAATTCGACAGATAAATTGAGTGTATGGTATAAGGTCATAGAAATTCACAAACACATGAAAATCGGAACAAAGTAGCTTTTTGGATAAATTTCTGTTATATATAAACCGATTTTCCTCAATTTCACATACAAAAATCTTCAGGAAAAGCCAGTCACGCGACTTCAACATTTAGGTCCATACGTCTTCTTGGACCTCTGAATTATGCCTTTAAACATCGGTCAGAAAAAACGGGCAGACGGTCACCACTAAATCGACTTGGATTTTTATAAGGATCACGAATATATATACTTTATGGGGTCGCAAGTGATTACTGTAGAAATTACAAACGGAATGACAAACCTATATAGTATACCCTTACCATTTTTGGTGAAGAGTATAAAAAATCGGTTGTTTAATTGTAAGTTAATCCATACAATTAAAATAAATAAAAAGGTTTAACCTCTTTTCCAACTATTGGAAATACACTAATGTGTTTGTATGTAGGTGTGCAAATCGTACAAAATGTAGATTAAGATTGTTTGATTAATGGACTGTATATACTTATGTAAAGAACTAAAGGTGAAGCTACATAGCATGTGTTAAATACGCTAATGCGTTACAGACTTCTGGCAAAAAAGTTGAAATATTGTGTTTCCATAAGGCAAGATATAAAGCGAAGTTTGTGACGCGCGTAACTAGCAAAAAGTTGAACATTCTTCAACTTTCACGCGTCGTATACAAAATGACAGGTAGTGCTGCCAGATTCATATGCTAAAATGTGTGTTTAATGGAAATAAATTATTAGAAATTAATTTTTTTATTAAAAAATGGATGAAAACTGCATTAAATATATAAAGAAAAATAAAGCTTAAAGGCAAGACAAAATATAGCCGGCAAAGGCTTGAAATTGTATAAGCAGAAAAGCATCAAAAGCGTGGTGTGTAAGTTGCCATTCTTAAAGCGTTAAAAGTTCGAAAAGTAAGAAAAGCGTTGCCGCGTAAAGCGTGGTATGTACCTCCACCTTAAGCTTTTGACAAGTGAAGGTAAAGTAATGCATACAATTTGCCTTTGATGCAAGATATTATTTTCAGGAAAAGGCGGGTATAAGGGAGGTTTAGTTGATTTAGAGTTAAATAAAACCAAACCCAAAGAATCCCTAATTGAGGGGGGAATTGCAGGGACTCGGGAGGATGTGGATAAATACAAAATGTTAAGCCTTACTCGGGAAATAAAATAGAACACAATGTCTTAAAAAAATTAAACTTACATTTATTCAATGATGCTTAGACCAAAAAGGGATACAATCGGATACTGTATGTATGTATGTAGAGAGTCGAGACGAAATATTATAAGAAATAACTCCGACGGTAAGCGCGTATGAGTGTGTGTGTGTTTTTTAATTCAATAATTTATGTAATTCATCACTTGCAGCGCGTCCTTTTGATTTTTGCTTACAATAATTTTTGACTTATACGACGACATTACACAAACAAAAATTCCTTTTGTTGTTGTAATGTTGTGTTTGTTGCCCTAGTAATGCCACCTATATTATTTCATCATGGTTAGTGTTAATTGGTGTAGTCTATAGAATATACTACACCAATTAACACTGATATTAAAAAAATAAAAATTAAAGGGTGATTTATCAATTAATGTAATTTTGACTACGTAATTTAGACAATTTTCTGTATCTTTGAAACCGTAAAAGGCAAACTCTTGAAATTTAAAAAAAACTAAAAAAATTTCAAAATTAAAATAAAGCAAAAAAGCACCGAAATTAAAAAAACCCAAAAAACCAAAAAATTTGTCAAATCGAAAAAAACTTTAAAAAATCGCTAAAGCTAAAAATATCGTCTTTAACGCCAAAAATGAAAAAAATCATCAAAACGAAAAAAGCGCCAAAAGGAAAAAAACTCAAAAACTTAAAAAAAATCTCCAAAAACCGAAAAAATTGCCAAAACGAAAAAAGTGTTAAAACTGAAAAAATCGCTTAAGTTAAGAAAATCACCAAAAACCGAAAAAAGTGCCAAAACTGACAAAAAGCGGCAAAACTAAAATAAATCGTTTAAACTAAATATATTGGCCCATAATCATAGTCAAACAATAAAGTTGGTTTGTTTTAGAAATAACTTAATGATGGAGTAGTAAAGGGCGTGCCTAGCGAAATGATCCAAGTTGAAGCATCTTTAGATTTGTCTTCAGATCACTCACCAACTATTGTCACTATAATTTACATACAACATATTCATCCACTTGTGATTTAACGATGACAACCACACGTATAAATTGGTTGAAATACAAAAAATATGTGAGTGCTCATTGCCCAGCAAATATTCCATTAAAAACGCCTGCTGACATAGATGACTCTATTAGAATGTTTGAGGCAAACCTTAAGCAAGCTGCTCTAAATGCTACTACTACAAATCTTCAGGTGAGATATAATAAAATGTTTTCAGCAGATGTCGAACGGCTTTAATCCGAAAAAAGAAGAGTTCGTAGAGAATGGCAACGCTACAGATCCCCTCAGCTAAAATCTAGGCTGAAGGAATGTACTAAACAGCTGAAAACTCTACTAGAATATCAAAAAACCGCTTCTCTTCAAAACTTTCTGAATGAGCTCGACGCAACACCTCAAACAGACCATTCGCTATGGAGAGCAGCCCGAGGCCTCAAAAGACCAGTGATATATAAGCCTCCATTGCGAGCTTCGAAGGGAGACTGGGAAAGAACTGACGCTGAAAAAGGTACTCTGTTTGTAAACCACTTGCAGAAAGTATTTACTCCAAATACGTCTGATACTATAGTCCTCGCTATACCAGATGTTACTTTGAGGTTCAACATTCGTGAGATTGAACACTATATTGCGGGCTTAAGCTCGAAAAAAGCTCCAGGCGCTGATAAAATAAGTAATAAAATGCTCTTAGAGCTACCTTATACTGCAAAACGGATAATTCTATTTATTTTTAACAGTATTTTGCGCCTCAAATGCTATCCCGCAAAATGGAAGGTTTCGCTGATTACGATGATACCTAAACCAAGCAAAGATCATACGAAGGTGGAGTCCAATATGCCTATAAGCATATTGTCTAACATGTCAAAACTATTTGAAAAGCTATTTATAAGTAAGCTAACACCCATACTGAATCATACTGGATGCATTCCAGACCACCAATACGGTTTTAGGAGACAACATAGTGCGATTAAACAAACACATAGACTCGTGAACGTGGTTAGAAAAACCTTCGAAGAAAAGAAATATTGTTCTGCGCTCTTCATCGATGTTTCTCAGGCATTTGATAAAGTATGGCACGAAGGTTTAATACATAAATTAAAGAAAAACCTACCCGAAAACATCCTTTAACTTTTAGAAAGCTACTTAAATGAGTGAAAATTTATTGTTAAAGAAGGTAATTTTCAAAGCCCTCCGCAACCCATTGACGCCGGAGTTCCTCAAGGCAGCATCCTCGGTCCTGTATTATATCTGATATATGCCTCTGACTTGCCGGTAAACTTTAACATACACATATCAACATTCGCTGATGATACAGCTTTTTTAAGTGTTCACAAAAGCCACCAAGGAGCCACCCGAAATTTGCTAGATTATATACTCCAGTTGGAACAATGTCTAAAACAATGGCGGATAAAAATTTACGAACAAAAATGTCTACACATTACTTTTACATTGTGCAAAGAAACCTGCCCACCTATACAAATAAATAACCAAATTATACCTCAACACACTGAAGTAAAATATCTCGGTGTTCATCTTGATCGTTGTCTAACATGGAAGTCACACTTAAATGCAAAGGTGACCCAAATGAAATTAAAAGCAGCTCAAATGAATTGGCTCATTGGAAGGAACTCTACTCTAAGCCTAGATTGTAAACTTCTTCTATACAACTCCATTCTAAAACCAATATAGTTCTACGGAATCCAGTTATGGGGCACTGCCTCGGCATCAAATGTAGAAAAAATTCAAAGGCAACAAAATAAAATACTCCGTACGATTACATCAGAAACAAGCGAATTCATAAAGACCTAGATGTGCCGCCGGTTAAGACAGTGTTTTCTAAACACGTGACAAGCTACATAAAAAAAAATAAATATATTGGCCCATATCATAGTCAAACAATAAAGTTGGTTTGTTTTAGAAATAACTTAATATATAAAACATTTTATCCATTATAGTCAAAAGAAAAGTGTGTTTTAAATTTAACCAGATTTAAATGGGTGACAAGTCAAATGCGGAAAACGTTTGCATACAAAATGTTGAAATATTAGACAAGTGGCATCTCTGATTAGCTGACTTTGTAGCAACGCGCACAATATAGATAAACGCATAACCAGTACAGCTACACTTTATTTTAACCAACTTGTCAAACTTCATATACACACAAATTTTTTGTACATCGAGTTTGACAGACTCGATAAAAACTGCTGATGATCATTTGCTCTAACGATTGTACCTATTAGACCTGCCTTCTTTGTACATAAGAGAAAGAGAAGAACACAAAACAAAAAAGGAAAAAAAATGCAAATGTACAAAAATAACTTGTATGTATTGTTAAAAAGACATCTTTAGTCTATAAAATAAGAATGAAAAATTTTGAAAGAGAATTTCATGTATTTAGACAACAATTACACTGCAAATTGTTAATAGAAGAAAAAAATATTATTTAATGTGGTGTTAAGCTATTTAAAAGCAACTTCAGCTATTTTTAAGTTTGAAACAGACTTTTGCCTGTAAAGTGTACTTTTTATTGTCTATAATAACCTAAAAGCATATATTTAACGAAAGTACACTTTAGAACTCTTAAAGTATACTTTCTTTATGACTATGATTATGGCTCATTGTCAAAAGGCGAAAAAAAGTTAAACCAAAAAAATACGCCAAAACAAAAAAATCGCCAAAACTAAACAAATCGGCAAAAAACAACAAAAAATCGAAAGAAAAAATCATCAAAATCATCGAAAAAATCGCTAAATCAACAAAAAAAAAATACAAAAAAAAAAAAAATACTAAAATTAACCGAAAAAACAAACCGAAAAAATTGCCAAATGAATAAAAGGGTAAAAATGAAAAGGGATACATGTATATATTAAAGTTTAATCTTTGCGCAGAGTGATGTATCGCAAAAGTCTTCTGACTTATTATCATCCTCAAACGCTGAAACAACGGATACTTTAATGCCGTCTGAAAACACAAACAAGTGTGCACTATTAAACGAGTTCTCGAACTCTATTCAAGTAGATTCAGGGGATGAAGACTCAGATGGTAAGCTGGAGGAGGAAATGAAAAGGGCGATAAGCGAAATAGACAATTACAATCCTAAGCCCATTCACGTGATTGCATATATAATGAAATATTGGGAAGAAAAAAATATTTGTATAGATTGGCAAAAGTTTTGCATAGCGCGCCAGCAACACAGGTATTTGTAGAAAGAGCATTTTCTGCGTTAAAATTAATATTAACCGATTTAAGTCGGAAGTTATTATTATTCGGCTTAAGTTCACAATAATTGAATTAATGTAAATTCATATTATTTTTAAGAGTGGAATATTAGAATATCTAATCAGACTAGCAGAACGGATTAGTACTACTAATTTCGACAGCCGCTACGCTGTCATCATCAGCGTCCTTTGTTCGCTTTTACCACGTTTGATCGAGATTAATGAGACGTTAGCTAGATTATAAGGCTAATATTCGTAACGTTATATTCAGAAAGAATTGGGAATGATGGGCATCCAATCGATTTTAAATACCTTCAGAATGTTGCATTTAGCTTGCATACAAAAATTTTTTTTATTTTTTCGACATATCACTTAACCGCCTACCACGGCTAGAAGCTAGAGCAACTATATGAATTTTAATATTTGTACGTAATTATTATTTGAACTGAAAATGTGTATAAGTAGGAAGTTATTATTATTCGGCTTTAGTTCACAATAATTGAATTAATGTAAATTCAAATTATTTTTGAGAGAGCCGCTACGCTGTCATCATCAGCGTTCTTTGTTCGCTTTTACCACGTTTGATCGTGGATACTAGTATTAATGAAACATCAGCTATTTAACTAAATTTTATGAGGAAATATAATATGAGTTATCATGTTCCTATTACTAATATGGTGACCCGAACAAATTTCACCTTCTGATTCGTTATTCCAATTTTTCCAACTCTTATTTTTGATTTTGCTTGTACGTAGGGTCCGCCCACGATAAATCAAGCGTAGCGGCTGTCGAAATTAGTAGTACTAGTCCGTTCTGCTAGTCTGATTTAGATATTCTAATATTCCCCTCTTAAAAATAATTTGAATTTTCATTAATTCAATTATTGTGAACTCAAGCCGAATAATAATAACTTCCTACTTATACACATTTTCAGTTCAAATAATAATTACGTACAAATATGAAAATTCATTTAATTGCTCTAGCTTCCAGCCGTGGTAGGCGGTTAAGTGATATGTCGAAAAAATTAAAAAAACAAATTTTGTATACAAGCTAAATGCAACATTCTGGAGGTATTTTAAAAGGATTAGATGACTTTTTTTCCTTCATACGCCAACGCTACACCCTAATGTACATTAAGCATATTGTAGCCTTATCGTGTGAAGCTGCTAACTCACTTCAAGCAGAGACAAAACACTTCTAATATTTTCTATTTATAGCTTAAGAAGTAAACCAATAATATTGTTACGAAATGAAAATGCAGACTCAAATGTAACGTCACAAACTGACAACCCGATTATTATCTGCTTTATACCCCTAAATCACTGTCAATAAAATCAAAACCTGGCAACCAAGTACCACAATTAAACTTGGGATCACTGGACAACTGTCAATAGAATTTAAAATAACGGAAAATGGAAGTTTCCGGAATCTTCAGGAAACGGTAGCTAGAACTTACAAGATTATTCGAGACTGCTTAATTGCAATTACGAACAGTGACATTAAACTTAAACAGCCTCAGCTGCAAAAGATGTAAACTTGATAACAGCGTAATTTGTTTAAGTTGCAAACATTAGAGTATGTGTGTGTGCGAAGATAAACAAGCAGAAGAAAAATCTCATGCATCTCCACACGCACATACACTACACCATAGCAAGACCAAATGATCATGACGTATACTTAAAGATAAAAAGAGACAACTACATTCCAGAAAGTTAGCGAAGTTACCAGAAGGTTTTATAATTGACTATATAAGAGGAGGCTGCCAAGCGACATGAATAAGTGTGTTTTTAAACTTAGACGAGTAAACATCGCCAAATATAGTTAGTGTGTACATCGCGTTAGTTGTACGTGTTTTTAAAGTAATAAATAAAGTGTTACTGAGAATTTATTTGTAAAATAAATACCAGTGTTTTATTTTATTGCAATTCAACGAATTCTGTGAAAATAATAAAACCGTTTTTATGTAAAGGACTAAAACCGTAACAATTGGTGTCAGAAAATGGTGTTATAAATTAATAAAATAAAAAAAGGACATAATTAATTAATAAAATAAAAAAGGACATTATTAGTTAATAAAAAGGACATTAATAAAAATAAAAAAGGACATTATTAATTTAAAAAAAATTACAAAAGGACATTTAACAATATAAATAGAAAGCATGAAGTTTGAAGAGCTAAAAGTGGAGTAGCTAAAAAAGGAGGTAAGTAAGTTAGAACTACCCACTGCAGGTAATAAAGCTGAACTTCAGAAGAGGCTGATAGATGAGTTCAAGCAGCATGGCATCGACATCGGGACACACGAATTTGAGGATGAAGAGGAAATAGAGGTGTGTACTCGTGCCACAACAAGCAACATTGATTAAAGTACAATGTTCGCCGCTATGATGGAAAAATTTCAAGAAGTGAAAACTGATGTGCAAGAAGTTAAAGAAACATCTAGAGTGAACAATGAGAGAATGCTGGCTGGAGTCAAGGATGAATTTCAATAAACATCTAGAGCTAACGAGCGACTGCTAGCTGAAGTTAAGGCTGACGTTCAGGAAACACCTAAGGCCACAAATGAGAAGCTAGTGGAAATTTCGGAGGCCATAAATAGAAGAGTAGATGGCATTGAGGTACAAGTCAGCAAATTTGACGAGAAACTCTCAGAACTAGAGAATAAACTCCATAGCCTAGAAATTAGCGGCGTCGAGGTGCATGTAAAAGATGTGGACGAGAAATTGCATGACTTGGAAGCAAAAATTGTTAATCTTCAGTGTCAAGGAGGGCCAGTGAAAGTTATTCCAGAGGATTCCAGCAGAGTAAAGACGCCTTGTTTCGATGGTAGCACACCTTTGAACATCTTCAAGTTCCAGTTCGAAACAGTTGCCAGCAAAAATGGTTGGAACAGTGAGGAAAAGTCCATAGAGCTGATTTTGGCCTTAAAAGGAGCCGCAGCAGAAGTACTCGAAACCGTACCAGGGAGCTGCAGAAATAATATTGATGACATAATGGCGGCACTGCAGCGGAAATATGGTGGCGAACATAAGCGAGATATATACCGCATGGAATTGCGATATAGAGGACAAAAGCCAAATGAGTCTCTACAAGATTTCGCAATGGAAATTGAGCGCTTAGTGCAGCTTTCGTATCCAGGTGAAAACCACCCATTCCTGGATCATGTCAAAACAGAGGCGTTTGTTAATGGCATCCGTGATCCTGACATCAAGCTTGCAGTGTGTGCTACACAAAAGGCTACATTCGCAGAAATGGTTGCATTTGCACTAGCTCAGGAGACTGCTGGTGATTTGGAAGCCACAGGTGTACAAGGTGCGGAACGTGGAGGTCATTGCCGAAAATGAGACTGATCTAGTCTCTAGCATCAAGGAGGCAGTGAGACAAGCATTGGCGGAGAAGGATGGCAAAGTAAAAGCTGTGTTATAACTGCGGCAAAGTTGGCCACTTCCAGCGCAACTTTAAGGCGCCAAGAAAAAGAGCCAGATCTGTTTCGCCACCAAGGAATAGTAAACGGGTGAACCAATAAATAACACAAGAGTCCCCGTTAAAATAAAACGAGCTAGCACTAAGGGGCAAGAGCTAGCTGCCACAAACGACGGCCCCACAATCACCATATCAGTAATGCAGCAGAAAAATAGCAACCTTACTGCATTTGGATACATCAACGGCGAAAAGCACATTTTCACCATAGACACAGGAGCGTCGCAGTCAATAATCAGGCTCGATATAGTGAAGAGGAAGTGTGAACCTTTAAGGAATATAAGACTACGTACAGCTACTGGGGAGCCTGCCACTGTCTACGGTAAGACTGAAGCGAAGGTGACTATAGCCAATATAAGCGTGAAACATGTGTATCGTTGCCGATATTGTTGACGAGGTTATTATTGGAGCCAATTTTATCATAAACCATGGCATCAACCTGCATATGGGACAACAAGAGATGATTTGGCGTAATGTTGAAATACCGCTTGATGTTGGATATGACAATCAAACGCACGTAAGGAAACTAATTGCTATTGAAAACCAGACGCTAGCACCACAGTCTGAATCAGTAATATGGGCAAGCATGGAGGGAGATTGTGAGGACAATCGGTTGTGGGTAGTAGAACCAACAGAAACTAAGCGCGAGCTATTAACAGCAAAAGCCCTCGTAAAAACTTGCAAAGGAGGAAAGATCCCTCTAAGAGTACTTAATTTATCAGGCAACGAAAAAGTCGTCAACGGAAATTCTGCTATAGGCCAATGTACTCCACCAGAGGCAATAATAAACTGCGAGAGAAAGCCAGAACCAGCCAATATGTCCGCAAAAGAACGTGAACAATTTGAAGAACTCGTGGGGAAATGGGTAGCAGGATTAGCAGCTCCTGATAGAAATAAAGCTAAACAGCTGCTAAAAAGGCACATCAGCGTCTTCGCCTTGAAAGATCAAAGCCAAGGGAGAACGGCAATAGTGAAACATGAAATAAATACAGGCGAAGCGAGGCCGATCAAACAGCCACCCAGAACTGTATCTCTAGCAAAACGGAATGAGGTAAAAGAACTCGTCCATGAAATGGAGCGGAATGGTGTAATCGAGCCATCTTCAAGTCCTTGGAGTTCGCCGGTGGTCTTAGTCAAAAAGAAGGATGGCAGTACGAGATTCTGCGTAGACTACAGAAAGTTCAATGACGTTACTAAGAAGGACAGTTATACACTACCAAGAATTGACGACACTTTAGACACGCTGGCGCTGGAACGAAATGGTTCTCCACGTTGGACCTACAAAGCGGATATTGGCAGGTGGAGATTGCAGAGAAATTTAAGGAGAAAACTGCTTTTAGCGCGAGCGATGGATTATGGCAGTTTAAAGTTATGCCATTCGGGCTCTGCAGTGCTCCAGCTACTTTTGAACGCCTAATGGAACGAGTGCTGAAGGGACTTCACTGGAAGACTTGCCTGGTGTACCTTGATGACATCGTCGTGATGGGAAAGACTTTTGATGAGCACCTCAAACATTTGGCAGAAGTTCTTCAACGCATATCATCAGCTGGCTTATAACTTAGCGTGAAGAAATGTGCATTGTTCCAGAAAGAAGTAAAGTATTTGAGCCATCGAGTTACGGCAGACGGAATCTCAACGGATGAAGATAAAATACGAGCACTAAAGGACTGGCCTCGTCCGAAAAATCTTCATGAACTGCGCAGCTTTCTGGGCCTTTGTACCTACTACAGACGCTTTGTACCAAATTTTGTCAACGTCGCTGCAAGCCTGCATGAGCTGACCAAGAAGTCGAGGCCGTATCACTGGGGCGAATAGCAGGAGAATGCGTTCCAGACACTAAAGGATTTACTGAGTACGTCACCAGTACTAGCCTACCCCGTAGCTGGAGAAAATTTTTTGCTTGATACCGATGCGAGCGGCTATGGCATAGGAAGTGTGTTGTCACAAGTAGTCAATGGCATAGAAAAAGTGATAGGCTATTATAGCCGTATACTCTCAAAACCTGAGAGAAACTACTGTGTGACACGACGTGAGCTTTTGGCAGTGTTGGAGTGCATAAAACATTACCATAAGTACCTGTATGGCCAACACTTTACGCTAAGGACCGACCATTCTGCATTGAGATGGCTGTTGCAGTTTAAAAATCCTGAAGGGCAGCTAGCGCGCTGGATTCAAAGCTACGACTTCAGCATCGAGCATAGAAGGGGCGTAAAGCATAACAATGCAGATGCTTTATCACGACGGCCCTGCAGCTTGGAGTGCAGACATTGTGTTAAGGCCGAAAAGAAGGAATGCGTTATTGATGTTCGGCTAACGCACATCGACTCCGATTGGGACTGGTCAGCGGCACAGAGGAACGACACCATATTGGCGACAATTATAGCAGCCAAAGAGGAAAATAGAAGACCTGCTCGCAATGAAATATCAGCTGAAAGCCTACTTGTGATATCTTATTGGGCTGATAAACGGGTGCTTGAACCGCGTATGGGAAAGTGCTGATGGTAAAATGGCTTCCAACCTAATAGTTGTGCCATCCTCCAATGTGAATAAGGTTTTGCACGAGTTCCACAATGGTCCTAGTGGCGGTCATCTGGGAGTGACAAAAACGCTGGAGAAGCTAAAACAGCATTTTTATTGGGTTGGGTGTCAACAAGCCGTAGCCGACTGGATAGCAAACTGCCCACAGTGCATCGCAGCAAAAGGACCAGCAAAAAAAGTCGAGGACAGCTGCAACAATACAACTCGGGTGCACCATTTGAGCGGATAGCAATGGCTGTAGCAGGTCCTTTTCCCGTCAGCGACGCCGGGAATCGCTATGTTCTTGTGGTGATGGACCAGAAGTATATGCCATCCCCAATCAAGAAGCAAGGACAATTGTGAATGCATTTGTCAACAACTGGGTATGTCGCTATGGTGTTCCAATAGAATTACATTCTGACCAAGGTAGAAACTTCGAGTCTGCTATATTCCGAGAAATGTGCGAATTATATGGGATAAAGAAAACCAGAGCGACGCCGCTGCACCCACAGTCCGATGGCTTGGTAGAAAGATTTCATCGTACCCTAGAGGAGTACCTGCGAAAAGTGGTAAGCGTGCATCAAAGGGAGTGGGACGAGCACATTCCCAAATTTTTGTTGGTATATATGTCAGCTGTACATGACTCAACATCACGAACACCTGCTAAAATTGTCTTCGGGACGAAATTAAAATTGCCTGGTGATTTCGAATTTGGCGTTAAGCCTACACCAACAAGTGAAGAAGGCACCAGCTCTTCCCAAGAGCAAGAAAATTTAAATGCGCTACATGAATTTGTACGCAACCAAATTAGAATGGCCAGTGACAAGATGAAGGCTAGATATGACCGAGCTGCAAATTCTTAGGGATTCAATGAGGGTCAATTGGTTCTATTTTACAACCCACAACGAAAGAAGGGATTCTCTACAAAATTGCAGACTCACTGGGATGGACCGTATAAGGTGATTAAAAGTTGAACGATGTCGTCTATAGAATACAGAAGTACAACAGCCCAAGGTCCAAAATGAAAATAGTACACCTGGAACGACTGGCGCACTATGGAATAGGTGATTGTGTGCCTATTCGGGACGAACAGGCTTAAGTGGGCGGCAGTGTTACGAAATGAAAATGCAGATTCAAATGTAACGGCACAAACTGACAACCCGATTATTATCTGCTTTATACCCCTAAATCACTGTCAATAAAATCAAAACCTGGCAACCAAGTACCACAATTAAACTTGGCATCACTCGACAACTGTCAATAGAATTTAAAATAACGGAAAATGGAAGTTTCCGGAATCTTCAGGAAACGGTAGCTAGAACTTACAAGATTATTCGAGACTGCTTAATTGCAATTACGAACAGTGACATTAAACTTAAACAGCCTCAGCTGCAAAAGATGTAAACTTGATAACAGCGTAATTTGTTTAAGTTGCAAACATTAGAGTATGTGTGTGTGCGAAGATAAACAAGCAGAAGAAAAATCTCATGCATCTCCACACGCACATACACTACACCATAGCAAGACCAAATGATCATGACGTATACTTAAAGATAAAAAGAGACAACTACATTCCAGAAAGTTAGCGAAGTTACCAGAAGGTTTTATAATTGACTATATAAGAGGAGGCTGCCAGACGACATGAATAAGTGTGTTTTTAAACTTAGACGAGTAAACATCGCCAAATATAGTTAGTGTGTACATCGCGTTAGTTGTACGTGTTTTTAAAGTAATAAATAAAGTGTTACTGAGAATTTATTTGTAAAATAAATACCAGTGTTTTATTTTATTGCAATTCAACGAATCCTGTGAAAATAATAAAACCGTTTTTATGTAAAGGACTAAAACCGTAACAATTGGTGTCAGAAAATGGTGTTATAAATTAATAAAATACAAAGAGGACATAATTAATTAATAAAATAAAAAAGGACATTATTAGTTAATAAAAAGGACATTATTAAAAATAAAAAAGGACATTATTAATTTAAAAAATATTACAAAAGGACATTTAACAATATAAATAGAAAGCATGAAGTTTGAAGAGCTAAAAGTGGAGTAGCTAAAAAAGGAGGTGAGTAAGTTAGAACTACCCACTGCAGGTAATAAAGCTGAACTTCAGAAGAGGCTGATAGATGAGTTCAAGCAGCATGGCATCGACATCGGGACACACGAATTTGAGGATAAAGAGGAAATAGAGGTGTGTACTCGTGCCACGACAAGCAACATTGATTTAAGTACAATGTTCGCCGCTATGATGGAAAAATTTCAAGAAGTGAAAACTGATGTGCAAGAAGTTAAAGAAACATCTAGAGTGAACAATGAGAGAATGCTGGCTGGAGTCAAGGATGAATTTCAATAAACATCTAGAGCTAACGAGCGACTGCTAGCTGAAGTTAAGGCTGACGTTCAGGAAACACCTAAGGCCACAAATGAGAAGCTAGTGGAAATTTCGGAGGCCATAAATAGAAGAGTAGATGGCATTGAGGTACAAGTCAGCAAATTTGACGAGAAACTCTCAGAACTAGAGAATATACTCCATAGCCTAGAAATTAGCGGCGTCGAAGTGCATGTAAAAGATGTGGACGAGAAATTGCATGACTTGGAAGCAAAAATTGTTAATCTTCAGTGTCAAGGAGGGCCAGTGAAAGTTATTCCAGAGGATTCCAGCAGAGTAAAGACGCCTTGTTTCGATGGTAGCACACCTTTGAACATCTTCAAGTTCCAGTTCGAAACAGTTGCCAGCAAAAATGGTTGGAACAGTGAGGAAAAGTCCATAGAGCTGATTTTGGCCTTAAAAGGAGCCGCAGCAGAAGTACTCGAAACCGTACCAGGGAGCTGCAGAAATAATATTGATGACATAATGGCGGCACTGCAGCGGAAATATGGTGGCGAACATAAGCGAGATATATACCGCATGGAATTGCGATATAGAGGACAAAAGCCAAATGAGTCTCTACAAGATTTCGCAATGGAAATTGAGCGCTTAGTGCAGCTTTCGTATCCAGGTGAAAACCACCCATTCCTGGATCATGTCAAAACAGAGGCGTTTGTTAATGGCATCCGTGATCCTGACATCAAGCTTGCAGTGTGTGCTACACAAAAGGCTACATTCGCAGAAATGGTTGCATTTGCACTAGCTCAGGAGACTGCTAGGGTGATTTGGAAGCCACAGGTGTACAAGGTGCGGAAGGTCATTGCCGAAAATGAGACTGATCTAGTCTCTAGCATCAAGGAGGCAGTGAGACAAGCATTGGCAGAGAAGGATGGCAAAGTAAAAGCTGTGTTATAACTGCGGCAAAGTTGGCCACTTCCAGCGCAACTTTAAGGCGCCAAGAAAAAGAGCCAGATCTGTTTCGCCACCAAGGAATAGTAAACGGGTGAACCAATAAATAACACAAGAGTCCCCCTTAAAATAAAACGAGCTAGCACTAAGGGGCAAGAGCTAGCTGCCACAAACGACGGCCCCACAATCACCATATCAGTAATGCAGCAGAAAAATAGCAACCTTACTGCATTTGGATACATCAACGGCGAAAAGCACATTTTCACCATAGACACAGGAGCGTCGCAGTCAATAATCAGGCTCGATATAGTGAAGGGGAAGTGTGAACCTTTAAGGAATATAAGACTACGTACAGCTACTGGGGAGCCTGCCACTGTCTACGGTAAGACTGAAGCGAAGGTGACTATAGCCAATATAAGCGTGAAACATGTGTATCGTTGCCGATATTGTTGACGAGGTTATTATTGGAGCCAATTTTATCATAAACCATGGCATCAACCTGCATATGGGACAACAAGTGATGATTTGGCGTAATGTTGAAATACCGCTTGATGTTGGATATGACAATCAAACGCACGTAAGGAAACTAATTGCTATTGAAAACCAGACGATAGCACCACAGTCTGAATCAGTAATATGGGCAAGCATGGAGGGAGATTGTGAGGACAATCGGTTGTGGGTAGTAGAACCAACAGAAACTAAGCGCGAGCTATTAACAGCAAAAGCCCTCGTAAAAACTTGCAAAGGAGGAAAGATCCCTCTAAGAGTACTTAATTTATCAGGCAACGAAAAAGTCGTCAACGGAAATTCTGCTATAGGCCAATGTACTCCACCAGAGGCAATAATAAACTGCGAGAGAAAGCCAGAACCAGCCAATATGTCCGCAAAAGAACGTGAACAATTTGAAGAACTCGTGGGGAAATGGGTAGCAGGATTAGCAGCTCCTGATAGAAATAAAGCTAAACAGCTGCTAAAAAGGCACATCAGCGTCTTCGCCTTGAAAGATCAAAGCCAAGGGAGAACGGCAATAGTGAAACATGAAATAAATACAGGCGAAGAGAGGCCGATCAAACAGCCACCCAGAACTGTATCCCTAGCAAAACGGAATGAGGTAAAAGAACTCGTCCATGAAATGGAGCGGAATGGTGTAATCGAGCCATCTTCAAGTCCTTGGAGTTCGCCGGTGGTCTTAGTAAAAAAGAAGGATGGCAGTACGAGATTCTGCGTAGACTACAGAAAGTTCAATGACGTTACTAAGAAGGACAGTTATCCGCTACCAAGAATTGACGACACTTTAGCACGCTGGCGCTGGAACGAAATGGTTCTCCACGTTGGACCTACAAAGCGGATATTGGCAGGTGGAGATTGCAGAGAAATTTAAGGAGAAAACTGCTTTTAGCGCGAGCGATGGATTATGGCAGTTTAAAGTTATGTCATTCGGGCTCTGCAGTGCTCCAGCTACTTTTGAACGCCTAATGGAACGAGTGCTGAAGGGACTTCACTGGAAGACTTGCCTGGTGTACCTTGATGACATCGTCGTGATGGGAAAGACTTTTGATGAGCACCTCAAAAATTTGGCAGAAGTTCTTCAACGCATATCATCAGCTGGCTTATAACTTAGCGTGAAGAAATGTGTATTGTTCCAGAAAGAAGTAAAGTATTTGAGCCATCGAGTTACGGCAGACGGAATCTCAACGGATGAAGATAAAATACGAGCACTAAAGGACTGGCCTCGTCCGAAAAATCTTCATGAACTGCGCAGCTTTCTGGGCCTTTGTACCTACTACAGACGCTTTGTACCAAATTTTGCCAACGTCGCTGCAAGCCTGCATGAGCTGACCAAGAAGTCGAGGCCGTATCACTGGGGCGAATAGCAGGAGAATGCGTTCCAGACACTAAAGGATTTACTGAGTACGTCACCAGTACTAGCCTACCCCGTAGCTGGAGAAAATTTTTTGCTTGATACCGATGCGAGTGGCTATGGCATAGGAAGTGTGTTGTCACAAGTAGTCAATGGCATAGAAAAAGTGATAGGCTATTATAGCCGTATACTCTCAAAACCTGAGAGAAACTACTGTGTGACACGACGTGAGCTTTTGGCAGTGTTGGAGTGCATAAAACATTACCATAAGTACCTGTATGGCCAACACTTTACGCTAAGGACCGACCATTCTGCATTGAGATGGCTGTTGCAGTTTAAAAATCCTGAAGGGCAGCTAGCGCGCTGGATTCAAAGCTACGACTTCAGCATCGAGCATAGAAGGGGCGTAAAGCATAACAATGCAGATGCTTTATCACGACGGCCCTGCAGCTTGGAGTGCAGACATTGTGTTATGGCCGAAAAGAAGGAATGCGTTATTGATGTTCGGCTAACGCACATCGATTCCGATTGGGACTGGTCAGCGGCACAGAGGAACGACACCATATTGGCGACAATTATAGCAGCCAAAGAGGAAAATAGAAGACCTGCTCGCAATGAAATATCAGCTGAAAGCCTACTTGTGATATCTTATTGGGCTCAGTGTAATAGCCTGAAGCTGATAAACGGGTGCTTGTACCGCGTATGGGAAAGTGCAGATGGTAAAATGGCTTCCAACCTAATAGTTGTGCCATCCTCCAAGGTGAATAAGGTTTTGCACGAGTTCCACAATGGTCCTAGTGGCGGTCATCTGGGAGTGACAAAAACGCTGGAGAAGCTAAAATAGCACTTTTATTGGGTTGGGTGTCAAGAAGCCGTAGCCGACTGGATAGCAAACTGCCCACAGTGCATCGCAGCAAAAGGACCAGCAAAAAAAGTCGAGGACAGCTGCAACAATACAACTCGGGTGCACCATTTGAGCGGATAGCAATGGCTGTAGCAGGTCCTTTTCCCGTCAGCGACGCCGGGAATCGCTATGTTCTTGTGGTGATGGACCAGAAGTATATGCCATCCCCAATCAAGAAGCAAGGACAGTTGTGAATGCATTTGTCAACAACTGGGTATGTCGCTATGGTGTTCCAATAGAATTACATTCTGACCAAGGTAGAAACTTCGAGTCTGCTATATTCCGAGAAATGTGCGAATTATATGGGATAAAGAAAACCAGAGGGACGCCGCTGCACCCACAGTCCGATAGCATGGTAGAAAGATTTCATCGTACCCTAGAGGAGTACCTGCGGAAAGTGGTAAGCGTGCATCAAAGGGAGTGGGACGAGCACATTCCCAAATTTTTGTTGGCATATATGTCAGCTGTACATGACTCAACATCACGAACACCTGCTAAAATTGTCTTCGGGACGAAATTAAAATTGCCTGGTGATTTCGAATTTGGCGTTAAGCCTACACCAACAAGTGAAGAAGGCACCAGCTCTTCCCAAGAGCAAGAAAATTTAAATGCGCTACATGAATTTGTACGCAACCAAATTAGAATGGCCAGTGACAAGATGAAGGCTAGATATGACCGAGCTGCAAATTCTTAGGGATTCAATGAGGGTCAATTGGTTCTACTTTACAACCCACAAAGAAAGAAGGGATTCTCTACAAAATTGCAGACTCACTGGGATGGACCGTATAAGGTGATTAAAAGTTGAACGATGTCGTCTATAGAATACAGAAGTACAACAGCCCAAGGTCCAAAATGAAAATAGTACACCTGGAACGACTGGCGCACTATGGAATAGGTGATTGTGTGCCTATTCGGGATGAACAGGCTTAAGTGGGCGGCAGTGTTACGAAATGAAAATGCAGATTCAAATGTAACGGCACAAACTGACAACCCGATTATTATCTGCTTTATACCCCAAAATCACTGTCAATAAAATCAAAACCTGGCAACCAAGTACCACAATTAAACTTGGCATCACTCGACAACTGTCAATAGAATTTAAAATAACGGAAAATGGAAGTTTCCGGAATCTTCAGGAAACGGTAGCTAGAACTTACAAGATTATTCGAGACTGCTTAATTGCAATTACGAACAGTAACATTAAACTTAAACAGCCTCAGCTGCAAAAGATGCAAACTTGATAACAGCGTAATTTGTTTAAGTTGCAAACATTAGAGTAAGTGTGTGTGCGAAGATAAACAAGCAGAAGAAAAATCTCATGCATCTCCACACGCACATACACTACACCATAGCAAGACCAAATGATCATGACGTATACTTAAAGATAAAAAGAGACAACTGCATTCCAGAAAGTTAGCGAAGTTACCAGAATTGACTATATAAGAGGAGGCTGCCAGACGACATGAATAAGTGTGTTTTTAAACTTAGACGAGTAAACATCGCCAAATATAGTTAGTGTGTACATCGCGTTAGTTGTACGTATTTTTAAAGTAATAAATAAAGTGTTACTGAGAATTTATTTGTAAAATAAATACCCGTGTTTTATTTTATTGCAATTCAACGAATCCTGTGAAAATAATAAAACCGTTTTTATGTAAAGGACTTAAAACGTAACAATATAGTTGGTTTATATTGTAATGTTCTATGGCTACAACTTTCAAAGAACGAATATAATTTAATATTTAGTGTTTAATAAGAGATTTTGTAACTTAGCAGGTTTTGTCAAATCTATATATCGCACTTGATCAAAAAGAGTGTATATACTCAAAATTTTCAAAATCACTTTTTGCAAGAAATCTACTAACAACATCATTATCTATATATTGTAAAAATTTCAACGTATTCCGATTACTCTTTCATCTCCAAAACCACGTTTGAGACCATTTCGTGATACATTTATATTTACAAAAATTATTATTTTGAGTTAATACAAAAGTTGAAATAGAAATGAATCATATATTTTCATAAATAAAAAATAAATTTAGAAAATCATAAATCCCGACTACGTAAAACAACTAAAAGAAAAAAAAGTCGAGTGTGCGGAGCATAGCGACTTTAACATCCGCGAACCATTATTGCGAAGATTTGTAGATTCGATTTTTAATGCTTCTCGACAGTAAAAGTTGTTATGTTCCGCTCACTGGACTTGTTTTATTTTCTTTCAGTTTTTTTACGCAGTCGGGGTTTTAGATTTTTTAAATTTATTTTTTATTTTTTTTTTCTTTTTAGTTTTCGTACACAGACAGCTTGGTTTTAGATTTTTTGTTAAAAGTTCACTTTTTATGCAATTTGGTTTTTTGATTGTTCAACAACTTTAACCCTTATATGCGCACGGTCTTGTATCTTTATGAAAAAAATATATTGTATGTAAATTAGCACAAGATTAATAACTGCGTTTATATTTAAATTTTTTTATTTTTTTTGTAATTTGATTAAGGAAAAACTAGTTGTATCTTGTAAGATACACTACGTACTCCACACACAAAGAGAAACGCACAAACAATGAAAGATTGTTTTTGATTTACTTGAGTGAAGTTAATTTTTCAAAGAAAACATTATTCAAATTCATTTAGTTAAATTAAAATGAGTAAAATTGGGGCTTTTACTATTTTATTTATTTTTTAATTCAATATAAAGCTGATATAAAAGTTAATAATATGAAATACAAAAAAATTTTAAAGTACATTTCCTTCAAATGTTATATTTATTGGTTATGATATTCAAAAAACGGGTCAAACATAAATTTAGCTCACACTTGCTGCAAAACATCTTCGTTTGTCCTGTGTAACCTGGCGTTTTACATCATCCTTTTTTACTGACCACGGTCCAGTGTTAGGTGCCATCTAATCTCACATCTTTCGGAGGCGGAGTATGTGAATTTGATTTATGCCTCTTCTGTTGTATTTCATTTAATCGGACTTCGAGTTTAAAATCTATCAGTCATTGATATTTTATATCTGGACAGTCTTTGTTAATTCTTTTGAAAAGAGCCCAGGCATTGATGCAAGTCATATCTAAGAAGTGGTAAAATAGCCTATTTGACGATTTTGTACTCTTTATGATTATTTTGTGACGACTTATAGAGCTGTCCATTAGATCAACACCACCCATATTGGCATTGTAGTCCTTCACAATCTGTGGGCAAGCTACGATTTAAACTTTATTCTGTGTTTTATCAAATCTTCAGGCAGATATGTATTCATCTGTTTCATTTCCGTATAGTACTGGCTTTGTTCCGACATACGTTGAAACCAGATTTACAACTCCGGTTTCTTTCTAAGAAATTGAAGTTACCTCAATTCCGTACACAGTGGCTACAAACTCCTTGATAGTTCAGTGCTCAAACTTCATCATAGTTTTTTCCCGGAAGTTTACAGTTTTTAATTTTGTTTCGGCGGATTGTGCCAACAGAGAGAATTCCTTGGGCTCTACAATATCTGCAGATGCTTGAAGATTCGGCTCTTCTGGACGAATGCTTTCATTAGCTCCCGTATAAACTTCACATTTATAAGCATACCCTTTAGTATCACATAAAACAAGAAATTTTAAATCCCAATTTTTATGTTTATTTGGCAAATATTGTCTCATATAGCAGTGAATTTTAGTCGAACACATTTGCTCATCTATAGATAATTTTTCCATTTTAGGTATAGCACCAATTTGGTATAAAGTGTATCTACAACGGTCCTAATAAGATAAAGTCTATCACTTTTCAGATCGTCACGTGATGGCTGTTTTTCTTTGTGGTTAAAGTGTAGATACTGTCTAATTTTTTCAAATCACTTCCGGGGCATTTGCTTCGTGATAACGTCCACTGATCTATCCTTATTATTTGACCAATAGTATATCGAGTTTGGTAGGTTGAAATATGTCACATAATATTAAACACCAATAAATTTTCGCAATTCTAAAGCATTGAAGGAAAATCTTTCATCTATTCCAGCATATTGCAAAGTTTCCTCAATTATAAAATTTTCACAAACTCTCAGGAAATAAGTAACGCCAAACTTTATACGGAGTAACTAATGATCTGATATTAGCAGGCAGAGAGCTATCGGCTTTCCATATAATTTTTTCAAATGCAGATTTTAGACCGAATGATACATTTTGAAATTTTGAGGAACGTAAATCAAATCACGTTGTCCTCGATGGTATGTCCGCTGAGTGAGTTGGGCACCAGAGAAATGTATGAGGTGATTAACTTTCGCTGTCCACTCACATTTACAATTCCTTTGTTATTTTTTTTAATATCAATATGTGCTAATAATATTGCTTGCAATGTTAACTCTCTTACAACTGACTGTAATTAACTCACTCTTGTTTTTTAAGTGCTGTTAACAAAAGTAATTAAAATACTGTTGTTGTTTGATTGGTTTGTATAGTAATAAAATAACTCACAAAAGCATGTTGATGTACGTATGTAAGTAAATGTTTTTACACATTTTTAAAATTACTGTAAAAAACTATTTAAAAGTGTTTTTAGAAAATTTAACATAATAAATTCAGAAATAATAAGAAATGTAGAAAATGGAATTTATAGTGGAATAAAAAATAAATATAACAGAAGCAAAATATAGGATGGGAAATATGGTGGGACGATGGTAGTGTTAACTTTTTTAAGAAGCACTCAAAACAATCATACTGATTCATTGCTTTTGTGAATCATATGCATAAACAGACATTGCAAGCATTAGCATCATTAATTTTTTTAATGTTAAGTGCTAGCTCAATATTCATTTTAGAAAATGCAAGATTATGCCATTTGATTCATAATCAAACAGATCACTGATACATACATACATAAGCTGAGCCTTTATTCAAGTCAAAAATTATCTTGTGTTAACCATTAACAAAGTATGAATTTGTGATTCATGCTTTGTTGCCACATGTAAAGCAAACGATTAAAATTGAACCATACTACAAATGAGTTAATGTATTCAGGCCAGATATTTTGTTTCTTTCTTGTCGTTCACTTTTTGGGTGTTGCTCCCGAAATTGGATATTCTTATAGTTTAATAATTTTATTTCCCAACATATTGAATTCATAAATGCAATTGCATATTGCTATTTCAGCAATGTTTTGTTCTTTGTTTAATTTTTGCTTTCGTTGCACCTGGAATCTTAAATAGTATAAGTACATTAATATTAAGGTATGTAGATATAGCCAGTCAATAAAGAGAATTAATAATAAATATTTAACAAAATAATTAAATTGTTTTATTTAAATTTGGTTGTATTTTTAGTCGATACTGTTGTGTTGATAAAATTTGTTTTGCTTTATGATTTTAATTCGAAATGTGACTCATTTAATGATAAAACTTCTTTGAGTTGTGGCCCTTTTCATGAAATAATTCGATCCTTTTTTAGTTACATATAACCATTTTCATGCAATAATTGCAAAAATTTAAAAGAAATACAATGTAAATCAGAGTGCGCAAACAAACAAAACTTTTCGCAAACGTTTCATGCGAAGACAAAAACTTAAAATATTTTTATTCGTTTCGTACATGAGCAAAACCAAAACAAATGCTTTTGCAATGACAAAAAATGGAAACAAAACAATTGGCTTTTCACTCATCTGCATGCTTTAATATCGCGTTTCAATCGTACAATTGCAATCAAAACAAAAGCAAAACATATTTCGTTGAATAGTTCATTTTATTTAGCATAAATGCACTAACACATTCTCCACTATGATGAGCAAATCAATCGGGAAACGTTTGCAAATGTATTTTCTTAAAACTTTTCAATTTTGCTCTTGTTCTTTTCTTTTCTAGCTGCGTACATTAAGTTAATGTACATTTAGTGTACACAAGCACAAACAATACAAAACTAAATGGGACTATCATTCTCGTTTTTTTGTTTTACTAATTGAAAACACAAAACAAAACGAAAGCAAACGTTTGGTTTAGTTTATTTTCCTACTCTGGTGTAAATATATTTTCAATCGAATTTACTAACTATAATGTATTCGGATTTTAAAATTCGCTTAAGATTTAACCACAAAAAGTTTTTAACCACTACTGAAAATTTTAAAATTTTGTTGATCAAGTGCGATATGTACTACATTCCCAGCAAACCTCTTATCATTTTTGTACTCGGTAGTACTTTATTAATGGGTTACAAAGTAATGAGTGGTACTTACTTATCTTATTACTATGCTTCATATTACAACTACTTAGTAGTTTTTAATAAAATTAGTACGTATTTTTCTCATTATCTGAAAATAGTTATAATTTGTTATAATGTATTAATAAAATAAGTAGACAACCACTTTTTAAGTCAACATGTGTTTGTATATGAAAACAAATTTTTGTCGCTTAAACTTATAAGTCAACAATAGCTGAGTGGGCAAAGTTCTTGTCTTAAAATCTGAACGGACACAGGTTTGTATCCCCGCCATTTTGTTTATACGAAAAAAATAAAGAGTCGGTAAACTGTATCAAAATGGGTATCAATAGACAGGTATTTGAAAATCATATTTAGGTTTCTCTTATGATTTTTAATTTCGAATGACCATTTAGGATCTGTGACAGTTTAAAATTGTTTTCTTTTAGTTTTTTACGCAGTCGGGTTTTTGATTTTAAAAATTTATTTTATTGACTTCTCAAACAAAAACAAAGTAGTTATCGAGTCAAATTGTAACTAGTTGCTACTTAAATCGTCATTACTTTTTTTACCTACCAGTAACCAAAGTTTTTGTTGGGTTGTGCTGGATTTAGCAAGTTTTTCGGCATAAATCAAAATAAATTTTTTATTCTAAAACAGCGTTGCTCAAGCCCTGTGCGCTTGGTGCTCATTGGTTTTTGTAAAAGCACTTTGCTATATGCTGTGTGTTTTAATACACACATACAGCAGTCAGCACTAACAATCCCAGCGGGAAGACTGAGAAGAGCGTCTTACTTCAGGCCTTATTAAAGGCCTGCTTAGACAGTTTTATTTATTTAATTACTATTCTTCTCTAACTGCTAAAGAATGCCTTAAAGAAGGCCTCGGCTCTTCCGTATAGAAGATAAGATACACATTCCACATTCGCTTCTATGAGAAGCGAGAAGAGAAGGAGTAGCATTTTTTGTTTTTTTTTTTGCCAAAGGAAAGAAACTCGTTTTGTTCAGCGTTGTCAACCTTTCAATTTCGAAAAGCGCTGAAACAAGTAAATTAACCTGTAATATTTGAAAAAAGCACTGAAATTTTGTTTTTCATTTTATTTAAAAAATTCTTATATTGAGTAATTTCAAAACTTTCCGACAAGGTCAGGATTTTTACCCCGTCCGATTATAATGAAATTCTACATACATATATCTATGTTCTACTCTTAGATGCGCATTACTCCTCTTACGGCTATCAAGTATAAGCTTGGCTTGCAAAAAATCGTATAGCAGAAACACTATCTATGGACAATTGTAAGAAATTTTCGCCAAGTAGCCATAGGTCGCAAGTGAATTCCTAGCCCGCGCAAATCGACATAAATGTTTTATATGGAATAAAAAAGATAATACCAACAACCCAGTTGGAGTTCCGATATTTATCAAATTTGGTACGAATGATGCCTCTCCGGAACAACTATTATTACTGAAAAATCTTAGCACGATCTATTTTCTGGTTCGCGTAATGTAGCGATTAGAGAATGAAAAATTCCAAAATATATACTGAACCGATTTTACAAAATTATGTATATATTTAAACCTACTTACCCTAGATATTCCATAGTGGTGTCATATTAAAGGGCATAAAATGCATTTTATAAATGGCATATGTTATGATTTTATTTCTCAATCTTCAGAGGTCAAATTTTACTGGCCTGTTGTCTCTAAAATTTGACCTCTTGCCCCTTCCAATTTTTATAAAACTTAGTATGAATGATGCTTCTGGTATAACTAGTATTAGTGCAAAATCTTGACTTAATATACTTTCGGAATCGCGAATTATGGCGACTTTAAAATGGAAAAATTGAACAAAAATGTACCAATAAAAAAAAATCAACAAAATTGTACTAAAACGGCTTTGCAAAATTATGTATATATTTCAACCTATGTTCCATTGAGGTGTCATATTAAAGGGTACAAAGTGGACTTTTCATTTGTTATGCTTTTATTTTTCAGTCTTCAGAGCTCAAGTAATGCAGACATAAGGTCAGTTAAAATGGACCTCTGAAGATTGAAAAATAAAATCGTAACATACATATGTCATTTTAAAGTCCAATTTGTACCCTTTAATATGACACTACGTTGGATCATTTAGTGTAAGTATTAGAAATAATTTTGTGATTTCGGCTTAATACATTTTTGTTGAATTTTTAAATTTTCAAGTCGCTATATTTCGCGAACCATAAAGTATATTGAACCAAAACTTTGAGCTAATACTAGTTACAATAGAGGCATCATTCGTATCAAATTTTATAAAAGTCGGAAGGGAAAAATAACTGGTTTGTTAGCTTTATTTGTTTTTACCTGTATAGAGCGCTACATAATGATTTGCGCGGGCTAGGAACTCATTTCCGACCTATGGTTTCTTGGCGAACATTTTTAGAATTGTCCGAAGATTACGTTTCTGCTTTATGATTTTTTCGTTTTTTTCCTCCATACAAATTGAACCGCTCCTATTTAAAATTGAATAGCTTTAGAACGCGACATCAGATAATTTTGGTGTCATACAAAAAGTCTTAGTGTCCTCTTAACAAGTATTGATTAAAAAGTGCTTAGTTTCCTGATGTAAGTGCATCTAAATTGCCAAAGTATTCTTTATCATTATTTTGGTATTTTTATTTATTTATTTTTAAGAGAAGTAACACAAGCAGGCAATTAATGCCTACCAGCTTTCTTTATTTTTCACAAAATTAATTTAGCTGGCAAGGGTTTATTTTGATAGTATTCAAGTTGTCCGGTGGACGTTATTTCCATGAATACTATTGCATGCCACCTAGAATATATGTCGAATTTGCTTGAAATCAAAGAGAGTAAATATATAAACTCTTGTTTTTGTTTAAAAAATTTTTTAATTACTCTTAAGTGTCAAGCAAACGAAATACGTACAGAAATACTTTTCTATATGGACTTTGACGCTTTTAAAAGAAAAAAAGCACAGCTGATTGCTCGAATGTACTTCATATAAATTTGCTATTTTTATTCTGCAAAAAATTTATGTTAAGAAAATAGTAACATTATCAAAAAATGTTACCTTTAAAAAATATTTTTTAGATAAACAAATTTATTTTGATATATTGGTTTTAGTGTCACCATCACAAAAAGAAGCTAACGCTGGTTTTATTCATTAAAGGTGTACTTTATAAATAACAAACATTCTCATATTCTTTTTTCGCAAGTAATTTGTATATAAAGCTGAAGTTTACGTACAAGAGACATCATACGTATTGGTATTATGTCGTTTATGATGGAGCTGATTAACTTATACTTATACCGGCGAAACTGTCCACATCCAAATCATTCTTAATAAATACATTCGTATAAAAATTACTATAAATAAAAGGAAATAATTCGAAATAAAAAATCACATGAATCAAAATTAAAGAAGCCACTATAAAAATACCGCGATTAAAAAAATTTACCTCCATTTGATTTTTGAACCCTTCAAAATTACTTTTTTAGAAGGTCTTGTGTCAGTCCTTCCTGAACTAACAAACGGAAGACCTTCCCCGCAACGACAACGTGTGTAAAAAAGATATGAGTATGGAATGGAGCGAGCAGGCCTTGTTTATCCAAAATAAGGAGTAGAGAGGCCTTCTAGAAGACATCCGTACTCCTTCTATTTCACGTTGGGATACGAAATACACAAACAACTTTGTCTTATTAGTTTTTTTTGTCGTTATTCACTGTAAACACGCAAGTGCAAAGCAACAACAAATAGATATATGAAATATTTTTTTCTTTTTTCTTTGTATGTATTGGGTTTTACAACAAAAAATATTGAATAAAAATTAGTTTTTCTTTAAGTGTATTGGAGTTTACTCTTCCATAAGGAACTTTTGTGCATCCCTGTTCTAAAATATTCAAATTATCACAAAAACTAACTTAAGTATAATAAAAACTAATATTAAAAAAACATTTTTAAATACCTTTTATTTAAATGCTCTGGAGCTAAGCTTGCCAGATCCAAATTGTGAATAAACTTGACATTTAAAGAAAAAAGCTTGATTTACAAAAAAAAATTACTTAAACTTATTTAAAAGAATAAATATTCAATCATTAACCGACTTCAAAAAAGAAGAACGTCATCAATTTGTTTATATTTTTTAGGTGTGTTCTTTCAGGGCTCTGCCATTTACGATTCGACTTACATGCTTCCAAATTTGTACAGTTTTTTATTTCCTTTTAGTATTGGTTACTTTTTCGGCATCATTATTATTTTTGTAAACGACTTCAAAAAAGGAGGATGTTATCAATATATCTTTTACTTCTTCATGTTTGTACACACATAACTCCTTCATTTCTGAACCGATTCTCAAAATTCTGTTTTTTTAAATGCCTTGCTTGCAGTTTGGTCCCATAATTTTTTTCGGAAATCGGAGGGGGAAATTTGCTCCACCCTTTTATAACTCTGTCAGGGGGCGAATTTGCCCCCCCCCCCCTCAACAAATATTAATCATCGCATGACTTTTTCATTCATTCAGCGATTTTAAAACTTCTTTTCGTTTGAAAAGCTTTGCTTGCAGTTTGGTCCCATAAATGTTTCCCAAAATCGAGGGAGAAGTCCCCCCCCCAGTCAAATTGATTATCGCATAACTTCTTCATTTCTGCACCGAATTTCAAAACTCTTTTTTTGTTTTAAAGCCTTTGCAAGCAGTTTGGTCCCATATATATTTTCCCAAAATCAGGGAGCTAATTTGCCTCCCCTCCCCCCCAAATATTGATTATTGCATAGCTCTTTCATTCATCCACCGATTTTTTTTGTTTGCAAGGCTTTACTTGCAGCTTCGAACCGTACATTTTTTTCCGAAATCGGGGGGGCAAATTTGCTCCCCCCTTCAAATATTGATTATTGCATAACTTTTTCATATATGCACCGAATTTCAAAATTCTTTTTTTTTGTTTTTAATCCTTTGCTGCCAGTTTGGTCCCATATTTTTTCCCAAAATCGTGGGGCAAACTTGCGCCCCCCCCCCCAAATTATTGATTATCGCATAACTCTGTCATTTATGCACCGATTTTCCAAACTCTTTTTTTTGTTTAAGAGGCTTTGCTGGCAGCTTGGTTCCATAATTTTGTTTTGAAAATCGAAGGGGAAAATTTGCTCCCCCCTTTCATAATTCTGTAATTTGTCAACCGATTTTTAAAATTCTTTTTTTTTGAAAACATTTGCTTTAAGTTTGGTCCAATAAGTTTTGTTCCAAATTCGGTGGGGCGAATTTTCGAATTCTTTTTTGTTTGAAAGCCTTTACTTTTAGTTTGGTCGAATAAGCTTTTCCCCAAAATCAGGGGGCGAATTTGCCCCCCCAAAAAAAATATTGATTATCGCATAGCTCTATCATTTATGCAACAATTTTCAAAACTATTTTTGTTTGAAAGCTTTTGCTTGCAGTTTGGTCTTATAATTTTGTTTCGATAATCGGAGGGGGAAATTTGATCCCCCGTTGCATAACTCTGTCATTTGTCCACCGATTTTCAAAATTCTTGTTTTGTTTGAAAGCCTTTACTTTTAGTTTGGTCCAATAAGCTTTTCCCAAAAATCAGGGGCGAATTCGCCCCCCTAAAATATTGATTATCGCATAACTACTTCATTTATACACCGATTTTCAAAATTTTTTTTGTTTGAAAGAATTTGCCTTTGCTTTGGTCAAATAAATTTTTCCCCAAAATCAGGGGCAAATTTGCCCCCCTTCAAATGTTGATTATCGCATAACTCCTTCATTTTTAACTACTCCTTCATTTTTAACTACATATATATTTACTCGAAACATATTTATCACTTCACATATTACGAAATATTAGTTTACAAAAGATTTTTGTTGCAAAGTTTACGAAAAATAATGAAGATTATTATGTCAGTTATTTTCTTCAAAGTTTCGTTATTATTCTCCATACTGTAAGTTTATATTACTTTAATAAATACATATCTCAAGTAGACATACATACATATGTATGTATGTATATGTAAAAAAAACACCAGTATAACTATGATTACACAAACTAATATTGAATTTTTAGATAAAATATTCTAACAAAACCAGTTTTAAGGATTCGTATTAAATCACACTGAAACTGATCTATTAACACCTAGCCTTGAAATACATTGATCACTTCATTCATAAATGTGTGTTAAGACACTTTCTTTTAATTTCAAACGCACTTATTGGGGGAAAATCCATCACGTCATACTCACTAATCCTTTTGAACAGCAAGTGTGCATGTTTATTTCATTTTCGTAAATGGAATTTATTTTTTCCCCATTTTTTATGCAAAACAGGTCAAAGCAAAGTGACAAAGAGCTGCATAGAAATTATGATGGTCTTATTATTTATCAAGAATTTTGTTTAAATTTTTGACAACAGCAAAAACATTGAATGCAGACCCTACCTGCTGAAAAAGGCGATTTTCATTAATATGTGCACAATCAATTTTAGCTGTGCTATTGTTGCGTGGGTATTTTTTTTAGTTTCGCTATCACGAGGATGTATGCTTTTGTTGTTTCATCTTTATAGTAACCATTTTTTGTAGAAATTAGGTCGTTGGGGAAAAATTTTTTTTGAAATGAAAACCAAATCCCAAAAGAAGTGCTTAATGCGAATTGTGTTCATTTATGTATTTTGTTGGCAGTTTGGCTTTCGCAAGAGTAATTCTATTGTCGTTTTTTTAATTTCTGTTTATATGTAACTATTTTTGTACAAATCAAGTCAATGGACATTTTTTAAAAGAACAAAAAGGTTATAAATTAAATGGGTTACTGTTGTTTTGTGTATGTATGAATTTAACATTATTGCTCTTAGAAGTGAGTGGTTTTTTACTTAATTTTCATTTCCTAGGCAGATATGTGTATGGAAAGGAAATAATAGGATGTTCATTGGCGTAGATAGGCCTTTCTGGGGGCAATAATGCCCCCCAGACATGATTTTGCCCCCACCCCCCCCCCCCTCCAAGAATTACTGAAATATTTAACAAAAATTATTAAAAACTTCTCTATTTTTGGAAAGACATACATATTAGTATTCAAATCGTAAATATAACCCGTTTACTTGCAGAAATCATTGCAATTTTTATAAAAATTTAGTTTTTAATAATTGCAAAATATTACATATATATTACAAATTTGTTCCTCTGATTTTGGGGAAAAACTTAGTGGACCAAACTAAAAGCAAAAGTTTTCAAACAAAAAACAATTTTAAAAATCGGTTGACAAATGACAGAGTTATGAAACGAGGGAGCGAACTTTCCCCTCCGATTTTCGAAACAAAATTAAGGAACCAAACTGCAAGCAAATCCTCTCAAACAAAAAAAGAATTTTGAAATTCGCCCCCTTAATTTTGGTGAAAAACTTATTGGACCAAACTAAAAGCAAGGCTTTCAAACAAAAAAAATAATTTTTTAAATCAAACTGCACGCAAACCAAACTGCAAGCAAAGCCTTAAAATAATGAATTTTAAAACTCGGTCCATAAATGAGTTATGCGTTAATCAATATTTGGGGAGGGGGCAAGTTTGCCACGACTTTTTGGAAAAAATGTATGGGAATAAAATGCCAGGAATGGCCTTCAAACAAAAAAAGAATTTTGAAAATCGGTGCATAAATGACTGAGTTATGCGATAATCAATATCGGGTAGTGGGCAAGTTTGTCACCCTACCCGATTTGGGAAAAAATGTATGGGACCAAACAGCCAGGAAAGGCTTTCAAACAAAAAAAATTTAATGCGATAATCAACATTTTGGGGAGGGGGCAAATTTGCCCCCTGATTTTGGGGAAAAGCTTATTGGACCAAACTAAAAGTAAAGGCTTTCAAACAAAAAAAGAATTTTGAAAATCGGTTTACAAATGACAGAGTTATGCGTGTACAAACATAAAGAAAAGTAAAAAAATATACTTACGAATTGCTAACCTTCTCCTTTTTTGAAGTCGGTTAAAAAGCGTAAAAATATAATTGATAAAAATAGGCAAAACGGCAACGCTAGTGGCATTGTTTTTCTTTCTTTAGTATAAGTGAGTGTGCCGCACACGTGCCTAAATTTGGCACATGCACATGTGCAAGTGCCACACAATTTCTATCTTTAAGCACACGCACATGTACGTGTGCCAGTTCGAATGGCACTTACTCGTGTTCATGTGCGACATTTTTTTGTGTGCTTTTTTTGCACGTGTGCATGTGCCGCACATGTGTGTGTAAATCCGTACCCTGATAGAAATCAACATATGTACATATGTGAGTAAATCTTGCGAATATAGAATAAAATATATTAAGCAAAATACGTACTCAAGAGAGAGTTTACATTGTCCATCAAATTGAATATATATAATATGCAAGATAGATAACATACAGTAGTCATAAGATAAATGAAATAATTAATAATTATAATGGCATAAAATTGTTCACCAACATTCTCCCCCACTAAGGACGACAGTACTTAATCCACGGGTGACACATCATCAGGATTAGAGGTAGAACTATTTTCCTCAGCATCTAGGCAGTCATTTGTTGTCAAAAAAAAAACAATTTTGGAAATAGAACGCTTAAACGTGTTGCCGTGAGCGACCAAAGTCACCACCCGAACATAGCCGTATTTTCCAGGATGAACATATTGAATACGTGCCAGAGGCCAATCGCCTGGACTACATTTCTCGTCAGCTAACAGAACCAAATCTCCAATTTCAGTATTCTTCTGTAGTTATAGCCACTTAGGTCTAGCTTGCAGACGACACAACCATTCATCTGCCCAACTGCGCCAAAAATGTTGCTTCATCTTTTCAACCACTTTCCATCTAGTTAAGCGGTCGATGTTTAATTCCAGCAAATCTTCACCAGGAACAGAAAGCGTTGGTTCACCGATTAGAAAGTGGGCTGGCGTCAGAGCATTCCAATCAGATGGGTCCGAGCTGAGTGGGCACAGAGGTCTCTCAATTTGCGCCAAAAGAGTACATTCGGTGGATATAAAAAAAATTATTCTTTTTTTTCAATGTTTATTTACAAACAGTAATTATATCTTAGTATACCCTGTTCCATAGTCGAGCTCTCTAGTATATTAACTATTACATTATTTGTATTTTTTGTATAAATTAAATTACTTGTTTATACAATATTTACATTTGCATATACAAATCAAATTTAATGTAAAGAAAAACTTAGAAAAACCTTACTTCGATATTACAGAAAAAATAAAATCTTTAGTTAAGGGGTAAAAAAAAGAAAATTTAGCTTACTTAGTAAGCCACCAAAACTTTTTAGTGTTTACGTTTGGAAACATATTTTTATCTTTTGCATAAACGCTAGTATCGAATCTTGTATTAGTACATGTTAATTGATTGCTTTGAATTGCTTTCACATTGGCTCGTCTGTACATGTGGTAAAGTATAGGAATGCCAAATTCATTTTGAATGAAATCATTACTATCGAGGTAGACAAAGGCCTCAGGTGGTATATATCCACTTTGAAGGGTTTTATATATCGCGACCTTAGTATTGTTTCGACTATTTAAAAAAATTGACTTAAGTATGGGGTATATATATTTTGACTACCATCTTTCAGAATCCAAAAACTGTTTCGCGAAATTGTTCCTGGTTTCTGAGATATCAAGCATTCATTGTGCTCGATATCATCATTTTTGATAAATTTTTTGTAAAAAAAAATTTTTTTAAATAAAAAAATAAAAATCAGAAATGAAGTAAAATACCAAGTTTCATCAATATTAACTTTTTATTCCATGTAAATATCTTTTCTAATAACATTTATACGCTTATTTTCAATAAAAAGTAGAAAATTTCATCTCAATAACAAGCAACAAAAGCTACTTTTTACAAATAAAATAAAAAAAGTGGTTACTGGAGCACAAAACAAGATATTTTACTTCTTTCTTGCTTTTATTAGTTGCAGATCAATGTGCATGTTATAATAAAGAAATTTGTCTAGGTTAATACCTAAGTATTTAACCATTTGGCTATTGGGTATATTTGTATTGTCTTTGGATCTAATGCAAAACGACTTCCAATTCTTTTTAACATTATTATTACATTTTCCCACTGGGTGACGAAACAGAATGGTCTCACATTTGCTACTATTAATTTTCATTTTCCAGTCGATTGCATAATTTTCGACAATATTAAAATAATTTTGAAGACCTGGGTTATTTTTTCGATTTTATCATCAGCGTGGTAAATAATTATGTCGTCAGCAAAACCAATACTATTATTAACTTTATTCAAGAGGTCATGTATGTATGTATAAGTTAAAAAGAATTGGGGAGTTTACCGTGCCTTGTTGTAAGACATTACCAATAACAAATCTTTTCGTACTAAATTCGCTGTTATTACAAACCACAAAGGATTTGTTGATTTGCATATTATGTATAAGTACTATTAAATTTAATGGGAATTTGTATCTTATTAGTTTACATATTAAGCCTGGTGTCCAGATACTATCAAACGCTTTTTCGAAATCTATTCGACAGGCACCGGTACATAACGATTTATTCAAGTTCCAGTAAATATTTGAAAAAAATACGCGAATTGCATGAATGGTTGAGTGCTTGTGCTTAAACCCAAATTGATTGTCATTTATTAAACAGAGTTTTTTGCATAGTCGTGTTATATTAATGTTTAAACAAACTTCGAAAACTTTGCTTATATTTGGAATCAAGCTTATTGCACGCAAATTTTTTGGGTTACTCAGATCTTTGTGTTTTTTGGGTAATACTATTACTTTGACTGTTTTCCAAGCATGAGGAAAGTAAGAGTTGCTTAACATATTGTTAAATAGAGTGCAATATTCAAGGACCAGTGGCTCTGGGATATTTTTTAATATAATGTTTGGTACATTGTCTATTCCTGAAGATAGCTTGCACCTTAAGTTTCTAAAAATATAAATTATGGAATCATTTGTCGTGAGATAATCTTCAGCAAGAGAATCATTTATTTGATTTGCCCTTTTATGCGTATGGAATGTCGTAAAAGAGGAATTCCTTGCAAAAACAGATTTTGCCTCCAAAAATTAGAAAAACAATTTAAACTTCAATTTTCACCCTATTGTTGGGATCAATTTCTTTGAAGGAGTGAATTCTTTCAAGAAAAGCCCCAATAACATTAAGTATCTGCGTCTGATCTGCTATCACAAAGTTATTGTTTTCTTTTTCTGCCTCATGAGGATTAACGTCCGCATATCTCAACAAGACTTCATCTTCTTGGGGAATTTTCAAATTTTCAATATTATTGTTTTTCGAGTATTTGAACTGTTTTTTAATCTCAGTAGACGTATTTGACGAATTTTTTGTACTAAAACTGTCAAGTTTATTCTGGTAATGTTTGTTAACAGATATAACAAAGTTATCGTTGATAAGTTTCCTAATTAATTTTAATTTATTTTTTAAATGACTAAGTTCTGTCGGTGTAAGCTGAATTTCAAGTCTATTATGTTTCTTTATGAAAGTAATGATTTTGCTTTTTGCAAGATGCAATTTTTTAATAATAGGGTTACAAAAAATTTCAGTTGAATTAACTTGTTTTTGCTTAGGCACAGCCTTTCCAATAGAATCCATCTTGATATTATTGAACTTAAGAAGGTAAAACTCAATTTCAGAGTTTGTTAGATTTCTATTATTCGGAATAGTTTCACTTGCGTTAAGTTTCTTTATAACGTTGGTTTTGAATCTCCTCCATTTATTTTTTTATAATTAAACTGTGAGAGAGGATTATCTTTAAAAAATGACAAAGGGTGTTTTTCACCACTTAAAATTCGAATTTGTATTGCGTTATGATCACTATCATAATCCAGTGTTCTCAAACAATTTATGGTGTTATTTTCCCTATGTATGGAAAAATGAGAATCTGCTAGACATATGTCTCTATAAGAGCCACACCGAGGGTAGGACGGTGATGCAGAGGCGTACAAGCTAGATCTAAACTTAATTTCTTTGCTTATTAGCCATTCCTTCAACATATTACCTTTAGTGTTATTAGAAGTATTACTCCACTCCCTATGCTTACAGTTTAGATCACCTGCTAATATATAGAAATTATTAGGGTTTTCCAAATGTACGGTATCAAATAGTTGTTGCAACTCAGTTGTGAAATAATTATTATTATTACCCGATGGGTAATATGCTGATATGACAAACAAGAACCGATTCGACGACAATGGTATGTATCTTGATGATACATATTTCCAAATATTTGAAAGAATTAATTGTTTTGTTAGCATACTTATTATATTTTAAACCATTTTTTATTAACATTGCTGTTCCACCTCCCCTTTTAGCATCAACCCTGTCTTTGCGTATTAAACTATAATTTTTGAAATTTATTTTACGTCTGCAGTTGAGCTTTGTCTCATTTAATCGAACTAAGTCCGGATTATATTTGTCTACAATACTAGTTAGGTCAAGTCTCCTACTTAGTTTTATTAAGGAATTAACATTTATTTTAATAACATTAAGGTTTTTTACAATTGTGCCAGCCATTGTTCTAACTTAATTTTCTAACATTGAAAAAATGTAATCTATTCTAGATGCCTGTATTTGTAGTTGCTTCTGTAGGTTAATAATCTGGTTAGATAAATTCTGCATAGAGTTGTTAAATTCCTCTAACGCCTGTTGAATAGGATTTTTGTTTAAACTACTTCCATTGTTTTTTTAAACGTTGGCAAATCTGGTATTAGTATTAATATTGTTTGGTGAACTATTTGTTCTTTTCTGAGTGAAATTTTGTTTTTTCTCCCGAAGTTTCTGTTGGAGCGTTTTATATTTTTCGCATCCTTTATAAGACACTAGATGACCGTACATATTACAAATGACGCAAAACAGTTTTTCTTTTTCATTTATAGGCACCTGAGTAAGGGAACATTTGCCAGGTTCGTGTATTTCATTACATTTTACGCATCATGGTGGCAGATAGCATTTCGATGCGCTGTGGAAAAAATTTAGGCAATTCCTCCATTGTGTAATCTCGGGTTTTCTTAAGGGGTCCCATCGTACGCAGCGATAAAGCGGACCATTTATAGATTTAAGTTCTTGGACTTTACTTTCGTTACTTATTTGCACAAGAAATATGGGAAGTTCTTTCTTATTGCTTTTAGATATACTTGTTGTTAGTTGGCTTACTTTCACAAATTTTAAATTATCATTACCGTGTTTAGAAAGTTCATCAAAAATTGTGTTTATATCGGTGTTAGCACTTAGGCCTTTTAAAACATAGGTTTAATTTAATTTTCGTTTTTTCTAAATAGGCTTTAACTCGAATAAAGTCATTCATTGACGACATAAATAATGCAATTTTTTTGTTATTAAACTCTTTCAATTTAAAATCATTGATTTTTACGCCATTTCTTATAAATTCAATTAGTTGATTGGGATCTACATCAAAAATGTTTATAGGTGGTATTTTTTTGTTTTTATTTTGATTCCTATTTACTTGGTTTTCAGTAATATCACTCTCAACAGGTTTTGAATTATTTTTTGCAGAACTGTGCAATGTTGTTGGTTTTTCTTTTTTTTTCAAACTTATCTAAGTATTCTTTATTGCAATCATCATTGTCAAGAATAGCAAAGTAATTGTTTTTTAAATGTTTTGATATTGTTTCACACTGCATATTGGCTTTTCTTTTTCTTTCATTGTTTTGAATTATTATATGCTTTTTATTGTTTTTCACATTGTCTGAATTTGAGATCGGAGCCTCAGGCTCACTCATCTCTTGTAACGATTTGATTTTATTTTAATTCAGAGAGTCTATATCTCCCGTTAGTAAAAATAGCATACGATATTACAACAACGTAATGTAAGTTTACGCAGAAAGCAATAAAAATTAAATGCTCACGTAAGAAACAAAAATTTTTTCTGATCACCGCTAAACGTCTGTTTATCATGACGGTCACGATCAATCTCGATACGTTGATTATTTTGAGATGTTTATTATAATTAATTTGTAGGGTATCCCTTTTAAATCACCATTTCTCTTTATGCTTTTAGTGACGAAGGGTTTTCTTGTTATCTCTTCAGAAATTAATAAATGTAGTTAAAAAAAGAACTTTCTGACAAGAATGGGAGTTGTTTGTTAGATTAGACTTATTCATAAAGTTAATTAGTATACGGAAATAGTATAATTACTAGGTAAGGAACTTAATTATATTAATTGGGAATGGTTTTATTTTTAAGAGTGTAAGTAGTAATTTAGTTGGATGTAGGTTGGTATATAAAATTCACATTAGGCAAATATTAAGTGGCAGTAGAAGATATTGGTTTCGGCGATAACAAAAATCCCTAAGGTATAATAAAAGTGCTTAGGGCTGGTATGCTAGAGCCAATTAGTAAGTTTCCTGCAGGCATACGTTTTTCTAAAATCAGCGACTTAGTCCCAAAATATATTCGGATTGGAAGCGGAATGGAATTTGAGGCATTCACGTATCCCACTTTTAGTAAATTGGCCGGATATAAAAGCAAATGACTCGGCCGGTGACAGCGCATGTGAGCCCTCTTCGGCTTAGTCGCATGCAAGATGCCTGATAAGTTGATTTATCCGGAACCTATTTAGCGCACTGGTATCAAATGTTCCTGCAGTTAAAACGGAGGTTGATATTAAATTGCAGTATACCATCCTGTCTTGTTATACCTATACTTACAGGACTCGGAAGAGGCTATAGTACTACATATGGTGAATTCCCCACTAGGAATTTGTGCATTTGCGTAAATGTATATTGATTCTATTGTCTAAAACTTTTAACTTAATACATAATGTTACCATATATTAGTAGAAAGTTTTATACACTTTTATATAAAAGAAACACTTTTTTCACTCAGGGTGATGTAATAAATTTTTTCCTTTTGTTATTTTGCTACGCACTGACGATGTAAAACAATTGTACCCGTGTCGATTGAAGTTTGCTATAAGAATGTTCAAACTTTTAATGAAAAATATGGAGTAGGTATATACTAAAAAGCGGGATTTTTGGCAGATAAAAAAATGTTCTCTCCACTATCAATTATTCTTTGTGCGATGTTCTCGCTACTTTAATAACCAACATGCGATTAATTTGAGATACAAATATGCAAGTACTCATTAGCAGAGAAACTAAATTATAGCAACTAAGAAGTCCGTTAATTTTAAACAGTGGTAATTGGAAATTTGATAATAGGTCTTTAGATTTCCACCCATCACAACAAACATATGTATCCCTTTGTTGTGATTGCATTTCGAGCTGTTGATTGTTTTATTGTTATTTGCACTTTATAATCAACACCACTATGCTTAAAAGGGCGAGCATGATTCAACCGAACGCTGGAAAGATTCCCCATCAGTTGCTGAGCAGCTTGTGCATTATATTTAAAGCAAGTTGTACATTTTCTTAATACCAGTTTAGCTATATTTCGACTATTTAAAATCCAGTATTCTCGTTGAACATAAGACTGCATTTGACTAAGTCCTCCATGTAGTGTTTTTAAATGTGCATATAAAAAAATGAGATACGATAATGGATTCTGTTTTTTTCCAAAATGGGGTGTTTGAAACCAAACGATAACTGTGAGTTCTGAAATCTGCCTCCAACTCTCAATATTTTTGAAGCATCTAAAAATGGGGCCAATCTTGCAAGAGCGGAATTCGTTAGTATTTGACCTTTCTTCTGTGATTTAATCAAAAAAATCAATTAAGTTCATAGGTGGTTAAAACTCCTGTCATAATGCTGTAGCTATTGGCTTGTGAATTATTTTTAAAGCGAATTACGTATGCAGTAACACGGCTAAGCCTGCTCAAAGAAGATAATCTATTTAATAAGGTAGGGTGCTCTTTGACTTTCACTTTAATAGTGAAAGTGTATTGGCAACAGGGATTTCAACAATATCTTTGCAATTTAAGTTTGGTTGTTTTGGCCATTTTGACGGCATTTCTTGAAGTCATTTGGGTCCGCCACCAAAGGTCATGTCGAACCAATTCATATGAGGAAATGCCACGTGAAGCGCATACAGCTGGATTGTCACTTGATTTAATATATCGCAATTGTGAAGTAGTCGACTTACGCTAAATTTTTGCTACTCTGTTTCCCACATAAACAGGCCACATCGATGATTGTCCGCGAATCCAAAAGAGTACAGTTGTACTATCCGTCCAAAACAAGATTTCAGCAATTTCTCTTTCAAGCGAAGATGCAATTCGTTCAACCAGATCAACTAATAAACTTGCACCGCAGAGTTCCATTCTGGGTATTGTTAAACGTTGTAATGGACCAACTTAGACTGGAGCAAATGTATTTGTACAGTGCCACTTTCAGAAATAGTTTTCGCGTAAACCACCGCAGCGTAAGCTAATTTGGATGAGCCACAAAATCCGTTAATCTCAAGTTTAGCGCTTTTATTAAGACCAACCCCATCTTGGAATGTTTATTTTTTAAAGAAATTTAAGTTTTTTCCAAATTTTCTAACCAGTTGGTTCTAAGGTCATTAGGGAGACTATCACTCCAATCCATTCCCAAAAGCCATACATTTTGAAATTCAATTTTTGCTAAAATTGTAGTAGGTGATAACCGCCAAGAGGGTCACAGAGCTTTGCAGCGTCTGATAACAAACTTGTCTTTGTAACAGCACAATTATTATTTTCAAAATTAATTTTGAAAGAGAAGCATTCATCAGTTGTACTCCATTCTAATCCAAGATTCTTTACGATGTTTTCATTAACCAATTCAAAAATATTTGTGTTTTCTCTACATTCTGTAGGAATATAAGACAAGAGTTCATTTGAATTGGTGGTCCATTTTCTCAAATTAAATTTCCGTGGTTTTAATAATTGACACAGTTGTGTGTGTAGTTCTAAAGCTTCTTCTAAGCGATCGGCACCAGGGATAATATCATCGACATAAGTGTCAGTATTGAGTACGTTACTGGCTATCGGAAAATGTTTAGCTTCATCCGTAGATAGAAAGAAAAGGTGTTGGGCTTGTGCCATATGTAACAGTTGCTAATTTGTAAATTAGTATTTGATTTGTCTCGTGATTTCTCCATAAAATTTGTTGGTACTTTTGTTGTTCTTCTACCACTAAAATTTTTCCAAACATCTTCTCTAAATCTGCTCTAAAACCGATTTTAAATCGTCGTAATAATGGTTGGAAGATAATTTTTCAGTGCAGAACCACATGCTAACTCTTCGTTTAAAGACGACTGAGTGCCTCGTTTACATCTACCATCAAATACCACTCGTAATTTAGCTGTGGAGCTATTCTCTTTAAATACACCGTGATAAGGTAGAAAAAAACAGTTACCTTTTAGATCATCTGGATATATGCCAACACTTTTCATATGCCCAAGAGCCTCATACTCATCCATAAAATCTCTATAAAGTTTTCCAAATGTTAGCTTAGTGGAACATTTTGCCTCAACACTTTTTAGCCGGGAAAGTGCACTATAATCGGTATAAATAAAATCTGGTAGAGGTTTGCCTCTAAGTATAGATTTAAAGGGCAAAGAAACGGTATACCGACCATTTTCATCACGAGTTGTTGTATTCTTAAAATGCTCCTCACACAATTCCTCTTCCTCGGTTAAATATCGCTTCTCTATGAGTTCTTCTTGCTCCCAAAAGGCACGTAGTTGCTGGTCCTGTGAACAAACATTAACGTTTATGTTTTTATGATATGAAATGGTATTAGTTGGGCCGGATACTATCCATCCAAAGTGCGTAAGTTGCAAGAAAATACTTTTATAGAATTTTTGTTGTTTAGGTTAAACAATATTTCAATAAACATCACCACCGAGCAACAAGTCTATCTCGCCAGCTTTCGTAAAATAAGGATCGGCCAAAACAAAATTGTTTAGATTAGGTAAAGTGTTTTCATCAAGAGGCAACGGTTGATATGAAGTGATTTGTGGCAAGGCAAACGCCTTACAATCGAGTTTAAAATCAGTCTCATAACTAGAAAAAAGTGAAAATTTAACATATTTGCGGGCTACGTATGATTGGTTTCCACCCAGGCCACTAATTTGAGCATACGTTTTTGAATAGTGTCTAGGAGAACTTGTGGCATATTTTACTGGTTGACTTACACAGAAAAAATTATGATAGCTTTTTTTTAAACAAACATATTTTTGAAACTGATTTTAAATCTTTATTATTGTCTCTAATTATTTTGATAAATAATTTTGTTTGACTTATTATTGCATTTCATTTACCTACCGCCAATGTTGGCAACCTGCTAAAATTATGAAATTCTTTGATTTATTTTTTATATTTCTCTAAAACATTTTTTGATTGAAACAATTTGTTTATTGAAAAAATCAGAAGTTTTTTTCTAACAAATTATTACAAAATTTTGCATTTGAATTTACAAATTTCTTTATAGGACCTAAATTGAACAAATTTACATTTGCTTCAGGGAATTTGGTATTTGAAGTGAAAAATTAGTTTTTTCTCTGTACCACAGTTGCATACAAAATTAGCTGTTTCATGGTTATTAGAAGTTGAAGATTCCAAACGGATTTCAGATTGTTATTCATGAACTGGAATTTGGAATCAGCTGTCATAGCTGCAAATTTTAAACATTTAACCAAAAGATGACGCTTATCGCAGCATGGGCAGTTACTATCATTATTTTTAGTGGTAAGATGTACATTACGACGAAAGTTATTACGTGTTTTATTTTTGAAAGAAGGCAACATTCGTGAAGACGCTGATGCAAAATTGTGTTGCGGAGTTTCACTAATTGTCTCTAGCGTGCGAAAAGTTGTTTCAAGAAAATTATATGTCACTAATTGGAGGAATTTCTGTAGAACCTCGAAGCGACTGCACCCACTCCTTTCGAGTTTGTTTATCAAGTTTAGTGACGGTTATATAAATAAGTATAGCATCCCAGTCCACGGTACTAACTTGTAATGTATTTAGTAATGTCACGTAATTGAATGCTTTCAGAAGAACCACTGGATTGAGGAATAAAAAAAAAGCTTTTCGAAAAGCGTATATACAATTTTTCTTTTATTGTGGTAATGATTATTAAGTGCATTCCATGCTAAAACATAACTAGCTTCAGAAGCCGGATATTCATTAACCATATCCAAAGGAGTACTTACTAACGAGCTTTTCAGAAAATAATATTTTTGAATGTTGCTTAAAGCCTATTATTATGAACAAGCGACATGAACATGCCCCTGTATGATATCCAAGAACAATAATATCCGAAAAAATTGGTATATCTATTTTCGGTAAACGGGTATGCATAGTAGTTTCATTTTGATTGCGAGGAGGTCAAGAAAATGTGGAGTGAAAACCGATTGATTGTGAATTAGAGGCTTCATTAAGAAAATCCAAAACTTTTCCTCTAATTGACAATGAAATTGGTAAAAGATTTCCTCAGTACAATAGTCAATGTCATTGATGTTTAAAGTATTATTTCGTACGATATATTCTAATTGCTCGTGCTTGTCTTTAAATTGAAAAGTAATTGATTCGATTTCTTCGAAAACCACTTGAGCATAACCGCGAGTTTTCCCTACCTTAGTCTCATAACTTTGAGCTATCTGTTTTGAATGCTTTAATAAGTTCTTTTGCTATTCCGCCGTTGTAAATAAATAATTTCATTTAATACATACAGTGTCAGGTTAAAATCATCAATTCCTTTAACGATATGTCCTAGTGAAACTTCCCAATGCTACTTATATCGAAATCCACAGAAGACCGTAAACTCTGATTTAACGAATCAGACACCAAATAATATTAGGTTCCAGCACAAATAACCAGCTTCCAACACATGCGTCGTAATTCTTATGAGAATAAACAGCTTCAAAATAAGAAATTCAAGTAAAATTTAGCAGCACTGCCTACGATTTATTTAAGGAAAGATTTTTAGAGTTCCCGGGCTTCGGCACCAATGTTTAGTGTGAGTTAATTATTTATAAAAACCTTTAATTAAAAAACGCTTTAGGACTTAATGTTTTCGAGTTGCAGTTTATTCATGTCATGTGAAAAAGAAAAATGATACAAAAAAATTTACCGGCAAGCAAAATTCAGTAATACAATAAAAAAAAGTACATAAAGCAGCATATATAAGTACATATGTGCATATATGTAAATACGTTCGGATTAATACCGCTATCGGTTTTACTGCCGTAATATAAATCAATATATGTACATATGTAAGTAAATCTTTCGAATATAGAATAAAAGATATTAAGCAAAATACGTACTCAAAACTGAGTACTAAACTAATTAATTTAGTTAATTTCAACTACATATGTATTTTGTGCCTGTTTTTAATTGTTTACATTTCTCAGCTGTTCATGTTGCAGTATAGCCATCAAGCTGTTTCTAAGACGTAATTTTTGGGCGCAAAATTTGAGCTCAACAGCTACGTCTTATGAACGCGCCCATTTATTCGGGAAATTGCATTCTTTTTATTTGTTTAAAACCTCATTATTAACAGGAATCAAAAATACAAACGAGTTTAATTTATGAAGATGGCCTCTTCCCCAGTTTTTAAATTAGACCATATTTATTCATTATATGTTATGATTATACCTACTTAGGCAGCCAAATATCATCCGAATGGACGTAGAGGCAAGGATACGCAAGACGAAAGGTGCCTTCGCCAGTTTTAGAAACATTTGGCGCTTGAAAGAATTGAATAAGCAAACCTAGCTTTGAATATTTAGATCCAGTGTCAAAACAGTTCTAATGTATGAATCTGCAACATGGCTTGTTTCGAAGAGCATATCTAATAACCTCCAAATCTTCATAAACAGATGCCTGTGTATAATCCTAGGCATTTGGTGGCCAAATAACTGGATATCAAATGACGAACTCTACAGACGTTGCAATGAATTGCCCAAGGACCTTGCTTGAAGAGATCAATACGATCGAAACCAAACATGGAATCAAATCAAAATAATAGCAAGAAATCGTGATCAATGGAATTAATTTGTTAAGGCACTATGCGCCCATGATACGGCTAATAATAATAATAGTATTTAGTCACTAGAAAGATCTATGGGACGAATATCGTAATCTGCATATAGTTCATAATTTTCTATAGACTCTACGAATTTCCTTTAATAGTTCCCAACGCAAAAGTGTTTTATTTTTAATAAAGGTACGACAGTTTAATGCAAAAGCAAAAATTACTTTTAAAAATTGATTAGCTTTCGAGTTGAAAAAGAAAACTCCTAGGAAAACGATTTTCATTATGAGCTTTACTTTGTTTCAATATAAATTATGATTTATTTACTAGGATATTTAAATTAAGCTCTAGGTCTTTTTATATAAAAATGATATTTCGCTTAACAATGTGTTATCATCGTCAGGCAAATAGGCAATGCATATTTATAAAATAAATTTTATATAAAAAGACCTAGAGCTTAATTTAAATATCCTAGTAAATAACTAAAGTTACGTTTACAATTGGCAAATATTTGCCCAAAAACACGTAACCACTACTTTTGCTAGTTAAGGTTTAGTGTAATTTAACTTAGTTTTTATATCACAAAATAAAGTTAATTATGCTGCAGCAAGTTATTTTTTATATTATTTTTAATATATGAGAACCAATGAAGGAATTCACAAGGTAATCCTAACTGTTGTAGGTACTAACGATATACAATAGTTGTATGTTTGTTGTTGATATTCTCAATAAAAAAATATAATATGACACTACAACTTATTAAGTTATGTTTTATGGTGTGCTATGTGTTCAGCTGAATAATTTTCGCATGAAACCGTTTCTATTTACAATTTTAATTTTTGTATTTTTATTGTATGTATAATAAAAATTTTTTTATAATATTTTGATGTGTAATTTTTGAAGTTTTTTAGTCTTTAGTATTTGAATATATGACTGGGTATTCAAATATGTCCTATTTGAAATGTTGTACTATGTTAGTACCTATGGCACTAGTATACCTTGTGAATTCATTTAATATTTAAAAAATATTAGAATTAAAGGAAATACAATATAGCTTGTCTGTTGGTCACGTTTTGTCCGCAAATATTTGCCAAGTGTGACCGTACCTTATAGAGGTCAAATAAAATACAATAATAATTATGATTTATTCTATATTCAAGTAATTCTAGCATGCTTTATGATTTAGATTCCAGCGGTAAAATAAGTATTGATGCTCGTGCATAAAATTGCGAAAAGAAACTAAATTTTAGCTCGGCAAATAGCTTTTTAGCTTGAATCTTGATAAGCCTCAAAAAAGCTTGACAATTAAGCCAAATCAAGCCCGTCTGGCAATCCTAATGGCCGCGGATATGCTAAAATACATTAAGCGTATCATCGCCGTAGAGTGTGAATCTGCACATTCACTTCAAGCAAATTTGACAGGAGAGACAAAAAACTTCTAATATTTTCTATTTATAGCTTAAGAAATAGGCCAAATATATAGTTGGTTTAATGTTATAAGCTACAACTTTCAAAGATAATTTAATATTTAGTGTTTAATAAACGATTTTGTAACATAGCATGTTTTGGCAAATCAATATACTACTATCACAAAAATAACTTAAGTAAATTAAAAACTAATATAAAAAAACATTTTTGAAACAACAGTTTATTTAAATGATCTAGCTCCATATTGGCGCGGCACTGCCCACTTTTCTAATCACAGTGTTATATTGCTACGGGAAGTCAATGTGTGTGAAGAGTCTCATAATAATCGGTTAAGTATAAATAGCTTAAAAAGATTATTTATTTTCAATGGGCGTGGCATTGCTACCTTTTTCATCACAATTTTTCATTGTGACGGTGTCTCAATGTGTCTTCAAAGTTTCACAAGAATCGGCCAAATATAAGTAACTAAAGAGGATTTACTTTGTATGCGCGTGGCCCTGCCAACTTTTCTGATCATAATGACGTATTGTCAAGCGAACCCTAATCTAATTTGCGGAAAAAAAGTAGAACAGCTGTGCTTATAATATCACCTGTATAAATCCACCTTGCTAAGGGCCTGTCCTACGATGCCAACAAGTCGATGTCGTTTTCTTATTTGTATTGAAAACAACAAAAAAAATTTTAATTTATTTTTGTTTTCAATATAAATAAAAGAACGATATCGACTTATCGACATCGTGGAACAGAACCTAACATTGCAAGTTAAATAAAAGGTTTTAAAAAATATCTGCCTAAATTTAATTAATAGACACCAGGAATTTACTAGATCAGGACATTTATAAGATACTACATACAATCAGGACATTTATAAGATACTACATACTACGTTTATACACCGTGATTATTTGCAAATAAGGACGCAAAATGTTGCCAAATACGTGCTTGTTGTCATTTATTAAATCACTGAATATTTATCTATTTATTAATGTATATATCACTTTATTATCTTTTATCAACAAACATGTGTAAAGGTGGCACGTCAAACTTCTTATTTGGAAATAGTGCGTTAATCACCAATTGTTTCCGTGTGTGTAGTGGATAGTGTGTTATACTATTAACCGGGAGGTCGTAGGTTCGATTCCTGCCAAGACCCTGGGTTTTTCTGCAGAAAAGCCGATAAAGCCTTAAGCAGTATGTGTGTTCGTTTTTTTAATAGGCTCTAAGTTACAATAAAAATACATACTTGGTAGCACTAGGTTTTTATTTGCCAATAAGAAATGCTTATAAACGACATAACAGTAATATTGTAGTATTTTCCAATCGGAAAACGTTATGACAAAATGGTGCAGAATTAACTCTCACCCCTCAAATAACGAATGCGCGAAAAATATGCATATTGGCATTCAAGCACGCATTAAGGCAATTGTTTCAAACTGCAACTATTCATCGATTGTGTTTAGGTGCAAGGATGCCCTAAATACATTATGTGCTGCTAGACAAGTACATATTTTTTGGGTACGTGGACATGTAGGCATTGATGGTAAAAAAATGGCCGATACAGTGGCCAAAAGGGGGGTTCAATTACCAGTTGAAAAAATGATGCGGGTTCGAATACCAATTCAACATATGAAAGGGATCATAAACTCTATGATGAAAGACGAAGCGGAGCAAGTTTGGCGTGAATCGAGAACTTACAAAACTTCTAAAATCATGTAGAGCTCTTATGGTTCTAAATCGTCTAAATTGCTTTTATTACTAAAGCAGCCTTCAGAATATTAGATTCAGTATTAATACTTGTCAACAACTCAAATCTTAAGTAAAAATCCAAAAGTAAGAAAACAAATTGTTATGATTTGTCAAATAATACGTAAAGAAACTTGACAGTATTATGGTATTCGTCATTTTTAGGAAATTTTCTAAACAATCACATTTTTCATTATATCAGGGTTGTCTATTGCACAAACAAGCATAGGAATAACAAAAACAGTTGTGTATTTGTTTGCCGGCATAAATAAAGAAAAAGAAGAACGAAAAAAGTTGCTTTCTTGCAAATTATTTATGTTACGCGTTATTTGGAATGTGATAGTGTAGAAACAAAATGTAATGAGAAAATTTTCTTTAAGATTTTTTGACAGTCAGACTGATTTTGATTTGATTTTCGTCTTACAAAATCTAATAAAAATCTCAAGGCTTCTATTACAATGTGAAAGCGCCTTAAACAGGAGCGACTTTGGACTTCTAGTGGAGTATTAACGGGAAACTGCTGGACGGCTTCGTATGTTGTCAGAATAGGATAAACAATTAATGATACCTGCAGGAAATGTAAGGAACCTAGTGTAAATCAGACGATAGTACACCACTGCACAGTGGAAAATATTTCTAAGTTCCGTATCAAAAATGGTTTTTCGAAACATCGAATTATGATATAAAATTGGTATCACTGGAAAGCTAAAACTTCAGGCTTTACTATCATGTAGATTTTTTTTAAATCGCGATACTATAAGTATTAGAAAACAACAGCTTTTTTCGGTGATATATTATTTATTGTATCTTCAATAAAATTTAACTAACAATAAGTAATCAAATCTTAACCCTAAAATTTTAATTTCTAAGTCCAGAAAATACCTGAAAATTTTATTTGTTTCAGCGGTTGGTTCTTTGGTTGTCTACGTCTCTCGTGTTCGGCTGAGAGCAAGAGTGTCCCCCCTCCTCATCCGAGTGTGGCCTCTAAAGTTAATGATGTTTCGGGCTAGGGGATTTGGGTGCAACTCAAGTTATTTTATGTAGCTTGTCACGTGTTTAGAAAACACTGTCTTAACCAGTGGCACATCTGAAACTTTATGAATTCGCTTGTTTCTGACATACCATGGGGCTGCTGCCGAGGTAGTGCCCCATAACTGGATACCGTAGGACCATATTGGTTTTAGAATGGAGTTGTATAGAAGAAGTTAGCAATGTAGGCTTAGAGTAGAGTTCCTTCCAATGAGCCAATTCATTTGAGCTGCTCTTAACTTCATTTGTGTCACCTTTGCATTTCTGTGGGGGACTTCCAGTTAGACGACGATCAAGATGAACACCGAGATATTTTACATCAGTGTGTTGAGTTATAGTTTGGTTATTTCTTTGTATAGGTGGGCAAGTTTCTCTGAGAAACATCGATGAAGAGCGGAGAACAATATTTCTTTTAGTCGAAGGTTTTTCTAACCACGTTCACGAGTCTATGTGTTTGTTAAATCGTCCTATGTTGTCTCCTAAAACCGAATTGGTGGTGTGGAATGCATCCAGTATGATTCAGTATGCGTGTTAGCATACTAATAAGCAGCTTTAAAAATAGTTTTGACATGTTAGATAATAGGCTTATAGACCTATAGGATTCCACCTTCGTATGATCTTTGCCTGGCTTAGGTATCATGGTAATCGGCGAAACCTTCCATTCTGCGGGATAGCATTTGAGGCGCAAAATACTGTTAAAAATAAATGGAATTATCCGTTTTGCAGTATAGGGTAGCTCTAAGAGCATTTTATTGCTTAATTTATCAGCGCCTGGAGCTTTTTTCGAATTTAAGTCCGCAATGCAGTGTTCACTCTCACGAATATTGAACCTCAAAGTAACATCTGGTATAGCGAGGATTGGTGCAGCTTAATTATAGTATCAGACTTATTTGGAGTAAATACTTTCTGCAAGTGGCTTACAAACAGAGTACCTTTTTCAGCATCAGTTCTTGCCCAGTCTCCATTCGAAGCTCGCAATGGAGGCTTATATATCACTGGTCTTTTGAGGCAAGGAAGCGTGTAGTTAAGGAGATAATTTATTTTTTAGATTGAATCTACCCGAATTAATTTAACAATAACATTTTAAGCGGTTTTAACGATGTTTTTAGAATTTATTAAAATAACAAAATTGCATATGTGTACACTGTACAGGGAGATACCAACTCAAATCGATAAAAATTAATAAATTTGTGGTACTACCCATCTCGGACAATAATAATATTTCGCACAGCTATTTCTTTTTGTAGTAACATGAAGGGCATAAAATTGTGTGTCTCTAGCTGATTTGATTGTGGAGAAATTACGTCATTATTTTTTAATTTAAAAGTTGAGTTAACTTACATATCGCACTTGTTTAACAATAGTTATTAACTGAAAATTACAAATTTTCTGTAGCGACAAAAAACTATTTATATTATTATATAAAGCAAATTTCGATCAAATAAATATGTATGCCATTTTGAGAAAATATGGAAATTATTAAATTATACTAGTTTTCTTTCTTTTTTAATCGACTGCAGAGAAAATATGAAATTTTGATTTAAAAACTTAAAACTAAACAACACATTCGGTAAATATGGCGAAACAATGATATTTTGAATATTTCAAAATTTTTGAAATAAACATTTTTAATTTTTTCTTTTGACATAAATTCGCCATAGGATGAAAGAAAATATCTGACCAAAATTCATCAAAATCGAAAGGAGTCGTATCTAACTGTAGGTAGATTTGACATGGAGCTGCCCATATGTGACTCAACATTAAAGAAAAACTCTGACCAAAAGACGCGCCTTAAAATTCTGCATTTATAAATACCGCTATTTTAAAATTGTCTTAACTTGAATTAAGTGCTTTTGTCAATAGTCCACAGAATTTATTTTAAGAAAAAGATCACAACTCGTTTTTTTGTGGTGAAGTAGTAGTTAGAACAATACAAATTTTTTACAGTTAATACATATGAATAAATAATGTCGATATTCGGTAAAAGGTGATCAAATGAAAATTTTGAGTTAATACAGTATTGATAAGCAAGTGTGATATATAATGAGCAATTCTATAGAAGTTTTTTAGTTAGGGAGCTCAAGAGTATTTTGTTTGAAAGCTAAGAATGTTTTCTGTATCCAAAACATTTTTTAAATTGCATTTTAAACTAATTACCAATGATGATAGATATTCGAAATTGAAAATCTTGGGATATACCGATTTCGAACTAAAAAAGGAGAAATTTTAAATCTTGGAAAATGTGTGTGTTTTTTTTGCAATATAATATATAAATAGAGAGCCCATTTTCAGAGTGGTAAATTTCTCACATTAAAAAATGCTAAAAACATGTAGTGAGTAGTAACATTTCAGCATTTATTCGGGAGAAAGTGAAATTTTCGAAAAACTCGATTTAGTGTACAGAAGCCGAAAATAAACTTGGATATCTCGATGTAGTATAGAGAATCCGAACTTATGGGCTTTCTCAGGTCAAAGTATTGGGACATCCACTAACATATACATAAGTTAATGAAAGGAAATTTTAGAGCCAGCTAAAAAGTTTCTTGAGAATCCAAGAAATACTTTCCATATCGTGTTACATTTTTGTGGTGAGGAATGTTGCCTATAATTGTGTTATTATCTACTAAAAAATAATTACAGATGAACTTTTATGGACGTTTTTCCAGCCAAAACTAATGTATATATAAAATAAAAGTTTTTCATTCTCCGCACCAAGTTTTTCTAAATATGAAACAATTTTTGTTTCTTTGATGTATTAAATTTTTAATAATCTAAGAAATTTTTTGATGGAGGAGGAGGATTTTTAAATTTGTATTTCCACTAAAAGGTTTAATGGTACAATTAATGTTGTAAAAACTTGCACCATAACCACAAAAAGTATATATATAAAAACTGTATCGGAGCTTTCACTAAAACCTTATGATTTGATAGAGTATACATACTACTGCCAGTTCTGTAAATCGAGTCGATTTAAACCGACTGGATTTAAAAAAATTAGATCCACTAATAGCAAATTTTTTTCAGTCTTCTTTATACTTTTCTTTTTTTAGAGCTAAACATATCCTACCTGAAATTAATTTATTATATATGATCTAGAATTTATTAATGGAATTTTTGGAAAACGAGAAATTTACTAGTAAGTCTATCACTATCGTTACAGCAGATGATGAAAACTTACTCACGCACCCATTACCATGAATCAGCGATGCCAGAATGAGGATTTTACCTTAATTTTAAAGATTTTTTAGTCAATATAAGATTTGAAGATCTTTTTTCCAAAATGAAGATTTTTTGAGATTTAGTTGCTCAACACTTATTATTGCCACACGGCATCTTTAAATTTATTAAATAAAAGTACCTATGTCAGATAAACATTAGCTCAATAAAATAATAAAGTACTTTATAGAATGGCCATTTGCTAGTTTATAAAGTGTACTTGTTGTCATGGCGTTCTTAGTACAAAAGAGATACCTAAAAAGTCTAATAAAACGTTTTCCAAATTTAATTGATGACACTGAGGTTTAAAATTTAGATGACGAATTCAGAGATCTCCACCACATAATTATAAATATTTTCCAAATTTAGAAAAGGCTACTGCGGAAGACTTTTGGCACACAATCTCAAAATTATTAGATCAGATTGTGCACTACTATTTTCAAAGCTGTAGAAATTTTCATTAAACTAAATATGTCTCCTTAATTAATCTGAAAACGTTGAACGGATATATTCAAAAGTAAATTTAAATAAAACGAAATACAGAAATAAATTAGACAAGACTACATTGGAGGGTATTTTATATACTCAAGATTAACAAATACAATCCGAATAAGTAAATTAAATAATAAATACGCATTCTCATGCACAAAATTATGAGTAATGGGGTATTTGTTATAAAGCTAATTCAAAATGAATATTGCATTGTTTATTTTGTAAAATCATAAAAAATTTTCAAACACTTTGTTGTTTTAAAATTTCAATACTTAGTTTTGATATTGAAATGTACGGCAAATGTGTATAATTTTACCAAATAAACTATAAAATATTCAGTTGAATCGGCTCATAGTTTTATAAAATGGTGTAGAAAGAACTCAGGAATTTTATACTTTTGGTACTAGAAATTTGTATCTGCACAGCAGTTTTTCGAAGATTTTGGAGAACCTTCTTTTAAGTCAGTAGTATAAATGTAGGGATACTGGCTCATTCAATTGAAATCTAATTGGATTTTACGTCCTTATGAAAAATACATGTATGGGTATTCCAATTGGATTTCTCGTACGTATGGAAAAATACATGTATGTGTATTCCAATTGGATTTTACGTCCTTATGGAAAAAATACACGTATGGATATTCTGACACATCGAATTAGATTTGATCTCCTTATGAGATTTGACCTTCTTATGGGAAAAAATACATATATAGAGATACTGGCTCATATTGGGTGTTTTTTATTGAGGTATAGAACTTTAAGTTGGCATCACTTTTTTAACTGGCGGCCATTTTGTCAGCTGTCAAGTGATTAATATTTAGTTTGGTTTGCCATTTCATCATGAACAGGTTGACAAAAGAACAACGCTTGCAAATCGTGCAAATTTGTTTCGAAAATAATGGTTCAGTTCGCGAAGTTTACCGCAAGCTCCGTCCATTTTATGGTCGACATAATCGTCCATCAGAGCAATTAATTCGGTTAACCATGGATCGTTTTCGCACTACGTTTACTCTATGTGATAATACGCATCCGCAGAGACGTCGAACAGTGCGCACCGAAGAAACAATTGCCGCTGTAGAGCAAAGTGTTGAAGAGGACCCGAATGAATCGATTCGCCACCGTGCACAGCAATTGGAGCTTTGTCCATCAACTTTATGGAAGATTTTGCGCAAAGATCTTGGCTTGCGACCTTACAAGATCCAGCTTGTGCAAGAATTAAAGCCGCGAGACCATGCAATGCATCGTGATTTTGGTGTATGGGCCGAAAATGAGATTGATCTCGATGCTGATTTTCATCGCAAAATTTTGTTCAGTGATGAGGCTCATTTTTGGTTGAATGGCTACGTCAACAAGCAAAATTGCCGCATTTGGAGTGAAGAGAATCCACATGAGACCCTTGAGACGCCATTACATCCACAAAAACTGACTGTTTGGTGTGCTCTATGGGCTGGTGGAGTCATTGGGCCATACTTTTTCCGAAATAATGCTGGAGAGTCAGTTGCCGTTAATGGAGACCGGTATAGAGCCATGATAACCGACTATTTTGTTCCCGAATTGGATGGCATGAATGTGGATGAGTTGTGGTTCCAACAAGACGGCGCTACATGCCACACAGCGCACGTCACAATCGATTTATTGAAGAAAACATTCGATGAGCGCATAATTTCGCGGAATGGACCTGTCAATTGGCCACCAAGATCGTGTGATTTGACACCATTGGATTATTTTCTTTGGGGATATGTGAAGTCGCTCGTCTACGCCAACAAACCAGAAACGTTAGGGGACTTGGAAGCCAACATTCGTGGCGTTATTGCCAACATACGGCCCCATATGCTCGAAAAAGTGGTTGAAAATTGGACCTGTAGAATTGGCTTTATTCGAGCCAGCCGCGGCGGCCACATGCCCGAAATCATATTTAAACATTAATGGCATAAAATTATCCTTCCAATAAAGCCAAATTGATGGACATTAAAACGATTTTCTTGTGTTTTATTTCAATTCGAAGTTCTATACCTCTAAAAAAACACCCTGTATAATTAGAAAAAAATTCTCATTCTCAGAAGGCTCAACGTAATTGGAAAAAATATGATCGTTCTGTTGCGCATACATATATATTTTTTTCAAGTTTATGCTTTTTTTACAATAAAGAGAAATTCAAATGAGATAAAAATATCCTCATTCTGATAAATACATTTTTTTTCCTTAAGGCTTAACGTAATTGGAAAAAGTATGATCATTCTGTTACACATAGATATATTTTTCCATATATACATAAAATAGCGAAATATTCAAATGAGATATTTTTTTTCCACCATGTCAGTGAGATTCTCATTGAACAGTTTTGTTAAAAATTAAAATGAGAGTTGAATTGTCTCACAAAAATTTATATAAAAGGCCAGTTAGAATTTAATTCTTAGTTATTGTTCTCCAAAGTTACTTGAAATTACGTTCAACAAAATGGTAATATTAGAATATTTTTTATTTTGTTTAATTTTTATTATATGAACGTTTTAGAAATACATATGTATATGCATTTTATTTATTTGTGTTTGCTTTTAGATCTATCAACAAATAATTAACATAGCGCAAGGAACAAAATCGGAGTACACGAAAATTGATGATATTCCTATAAATGAACCTTACAAAATTTTAAATTATGAGTGGAAGGTTACACAGAATGGATCAAAAATCATTACATATTTAGACAACAATAAGTGGTTTTATCTTCCGCAAAGAATCGTTAAATATTTGAACAGAGAGGATCCTTACTTAGCTAAAATGAATGATAAAATTTGGACAATTATTTACAAGGGACGACTATCACCAAATGGTTCTGCAATATTCGAACTAATCTATAGCTAAATTTTTAATTGTCATAACAATTTTTGTGTAGTTGAAATATATTTTTAATACAACAAATGTGTGTAGTAGTAAGTACAATGAAACCTGATTTTTTTATTTTCATGTTAAGAAAAAGGATAGCATACTAATAATTGACAAGTTAAACATGCACATGCAAGACATAAGTTTATACATATTCTACATTCGTTTTATTTTATTTGATGTATATTACTTGCTCTAAGAAAAAGGGTTCGAGAAAAACTCATTACCAAAATTTAATATGTATATGAAGGCTAAACAAATATTTCTGCTTCATTGTTTAAATACAATAAATTACGAGATCATCAATATATTACCGATTTTATTACCTATTTGAGAAAAGAATAGGGAAATTCTCAAACAAAAGTAAAACATCTGTTTGCATAGAAAAAACTTTTAAGAAAGAAAGACATGCGCATGCATGTTTTTTTTTGCCTGTCGCAATAACAAAGGAAAGATAATTTAAGAAAAAAAGACGTACAAATTTTCAAATAAAGTAAAACATCTGTTTGTATGGAAACAACTCTTAAGAAAGACATGCACACGCTTGCTTTTCTTATGCAGGTCTCAGTATGTGGGATGCGTCGGCTAAATCTAATTTTCTGAGAAAAAGGGTTTGAGAAAAAAACTCATTACAAAAATTTAATATGTATATGAAGGACAAACAAATATTTCTGCTTCATTGTTAAAACTCGACAATTAACAAGGTCATAAATGTGTTACAGTGTTTTATTACAATAGAAGGAAAAAAGGATATCGAAAATGCTCCAACAAGGACAATTACCTGCACATGTATGTCTATGTAGTAGTGCCTCCAGAAAATTATAAAATCAGCTATTTTTTCCAACAAAGTTCTAGTTCTGTGAAATTGTTCAACTTTAAAACATAAAAAAAATCTGTTTCGATATTTTTTTTTTAAGTGTATAAAGTTAATTAAAAAAGTTTTACTAACAAATTGCTTTAAAATAAATTTAAACCATGTGTGAAGCAAATAAAATTGTAACATTTGTATAAAATAAAATTGTAACATTTATATATAGTGTATAAAATTAAATATAATAAAAAATGGAAAATACATTATATAGATGTGTTGAATGCGGAAAATTTTTCACGAAAGAGAAAAATGTATCCGATCATGAAAAAACACATGCGGGATCGTCCAGATATTTAACGAATCTCCCTCCTGCTCAAGAAAATATCAAAACGGTACGAAGCGCATTTCAAACCAGAATTCAAACGTTAGTATTTGAAAACAAAGATGAAGGATGTCTCTTTCCTGAAGCATTTTTAAATAAAGCTTGGCTGGCTTTAAAACCAGAAATTAATTTGTGGCTAAATCAATATAAAGCAATGAAAATTAATATTGAGCTACATGTACTATATGCTTTCTTTTGAAGATATGGAAAACACTCCATTGGAGGTGAAGACATTCCAAACCAAAATGAAACAAATTTTTAACAACAACGATTTTAATGAAGTCTTCCCGCTTAAAATAAAAACTATTATGAATAAAATGGAAGAGTTTCAGGAAAGAGACAGTGGATGGACATTGGTTCAAATCCTTAAATTAGAAATGAATCTTAACAAATATCAACCATTAAAGGGTTCTACATACTTTCCACTACCGCAGAAGCTGAGTAGTAGAAAAGCGTGTGTTAATGTGCAGAACAATGACCAATTTTGTTTTAAATGGGCTGTAGTTTCCTCGATATATAATTTTAACAAAAATGCCAATCGTATATCATCATACCCAGTCAATATAAATTCATCTAAAATAAATACAAGCGGAGGAATGTTGAATTTTGAAGGCTTATGCTTCTCTCTACAGATAAAAGATGTCGAGCTATTTGAAAAGATTAATGAATGGGTTAGTGTAATGTCTTCGGATACAACGTGGAACAGAATATTATTATTGGACCGTAATACAAAACAAAAGAAATTAAAGCGCATCATATAAATCTTCTCTTCCTACAAAAGGAAATTAACTCAACAACTACAGCCCATTATGTGTGGATAAAAAATATTTCAAGGTAATATAAAACTTAAAAAATTTTATCCATAACTTTCAATTGATTATTATTTTTATACATATATAGATTAATTAGAAATCAAACCAGCAAATTTAAGGGGAGGAACTATTTATGCAACTATTGTTTGCAACATTTTACAAAGGAAGAAAAATTGAGGAAGGACTCATCAGAATGCGTAAAGCGAGTTGTATATCTCCCAAACGAAGATAAGTCAGTTTTAGAATTTAATAATCATGAGAAAGCAATAGATGTACCATTTGTTATTTATGCGCATTCTGAGTATATATTTCAAAATATTGAAACATGTATTCCGAATCCAAATAAATCATCACCAACGTTGATAAACAAACATATACCTCATGCTTTCTCATACTATTTAAAATGTAGCTTTGATAAAAATTTAGATAAGTTTAAGCATTTCAAAGGTTCAGATTCTGCCAAAGCATTTATAACTGAACTTGTTAAAGATGTAGTGTTCTTGTATAGAAATGATTTAAATCATGTGAAACCAATGAATCCATTGACTGCAGGCGAAGAATTACACTTTAGAAATTCCAATAACTGCCAAATTTGTTTAAAGCCAATAGTTAATGAAGTTAAGGTTAAAGACCATTGTCATTTAAGTGGGAAATATAGAGGACTTGCACATAGTTCATGTAATTTAAATTTCAAAGTCCCACATTTTTCCCCGGTTGTGTTTCATAATCTTTCTTCTTATGATTCTCATTTGTTTATAAAAGAACTTAATCATGTTAACGATGGCTCAATAAATATCATTCCACTAAATAAAGAGTTGTATATATCCATTTCAAAAATCATCAGTGTAGATAATGTCAATATAGAAATTAGATTTTTAGACTCATTTAGATTTATGCAGTCAAGTTTAGACTCATTAGCAAAAAATGTATCAGCAAATGATTTTACTATCGTAAAATCAAATTTTAATAACGAAAGGCAGTTTTCTTTGCTAATGAGGAAAGGAGTTTTTCCATATAATTATTTAAATTCAGTTGACAAACTTAGAGAATGCAATTTACCCAAGAGGGAAGAATTTTTTTAAATTTTAACTGAGGCCGAATGGTAATCGAACGATTATAATCATGCCAAAGAAGTTTGGAGCTTTATCTAAGAACCGATGTTTTAATTTTGGCAGATGTATTTGAAAATTTCAGATTGCTTTGTAAAAAAATATATAAGTTAGATCCATGTCATTATTACACAGCACCAGGACTTTCATGGGATGCAATGCTTAAAATGACAAAAGTAAAATTACTACTTTTGACGGATATTGAGATGGTTACGTTCATCCAAAAGGCAATAAGAGGGGGATCGTTCAGTGTTCTAAAAGACATTCAAAAGCTAACAATAAATATATGACCGATTTTAACGATAAACTTCCATGTAAATATTTAATGTATTTGGATGCAAATAATTTATATGGATGGGCTATGTCACAATATTTACCTGAAGGTGAATTCGAATGGATTACTAACATTGATAGTTCCTACTTACATTCTATTCCTGCAGACTCAGATACTGGCTATATTCTAGAAGTAGATTTAGCATATCCAGTAGAAGTTCATGACCGTCATAACTTCTTACCATTTTGTTGCGAAAACAAAATACCTCCAATGGCTAAAGACTCTAAACTAATTCTCGATTTAACGAACAAAAGTAATTATGTTATTTATTATAAAAATTTACAACAGTGCCTAACACATGGTTTGAAGTTAATAAAAATACATAGGATATTGAAATTTAGGCAGTCCGATTGGTTCAAAAGTTATATATCTATAAATACTTTTCACAGAACGAATGCAAAAAATAATTTTGAGAAGAATTTTTTCAAGTTATTAAATAATGCTATATATGGAAAAACTATGGAGAACGTTGACAAACGAAAAAATATAAAACTCGCTACCTCTTGGGAAAATGTGGGGAAAAGGCTAGGAGCTCGGGCTCTAATCGCAAAACCTGAGTTTAATTCTCTTAGTATTTTTGATGAAAATATGATTGCAATTCAATTGAATAAAGCACATTCTTTATATAATAAACCTATATATCTTGGATTTTGTGTGTTAGAACTATCTAAGTGGAAAATGTATAATTTCCACTACGATTACATGCTTCCCAAAAATGAATCTAAAGTAGAACTTAATTATATGGATACAGACTCTTTTATTTATACAATCTATACTGATGATTTCTATAGTGATATTTACAATGACATTGGTGATAGATTCGATACATCTGATTATGATGAAAGCAACAAATTTAATATTCCACAAAAGAATAAAACAGTTTTAGGAATGATGAAGGATGAAAATAGTGGAGAAATTATGAGAGAATTCATTGGTTTAAGATCTAAAATGTATTCTTTTAGTACTGACAATAAAAAAGAAATAAAGAAAGCAAAAGGTGTGAAAAATAATGTTTGTGCAAAGCTTAGTTTAAGTGATTATAAAAATTGTTTATATAATAAGCAAATTTACTATGGAAATATGTATATATTTAAGTCAAAGCTACATAATTTATATACTTCTTTAATAAATAAAATATCTTTAAGCTATATAGATGAGAAAAGATATGTTTGCGACAATAATGTAGATACCCTTGCTTGGGGACATTATAAAGAACAATTTATAAATGATAGAGATGACGATTTCCTCATGAACATTGATCATGTAGATAATCGCAGCTCAGTTAATTTTTATATAAACGAATTTATAAATAACTCTGCTGATGATGATATTTTTATGCAAATTGATTGTTAATTTTTTTTATTATTTTTATATATTTTAATCAACTTTCAAGTAAACTAGTTTCTTTTGGTGAAAAATTATTCAAATAGTATAATATTTATTTAGCTTTATATATTTTTACAGTTACTATTTTAATGAAAAAGAATATAGTAGAAAAAATACTAATTAATAAGAAGTATAAATTTTAATAAACGTTAACATATATATTTTTATGTTTATATATATATATATATATATATATATATATATATATATATATATATATATATATATATATATATATATATATATATATATATATATATATATATATATATATATATATATATATATATATATATATATATATATATATATATATATATATATATATATATATATATATATATATATATATATATATATATATATATATATATATACATATATATATATACATCCAACTATTTGCGTTAATTATTTCAAATTATATTTGTTGATAAGAAATTTAAGACATAGATGACCACAATTGTATGTATTAAAGTTTTGTTTTCGGGCAGAATTATATTCAATAGGCTTCTTTAAATAATTAATTACTTCAATTGGAGGTTGTAAGACTCCAAAGCTATCAAAATATTCTTTATAGTTGTGATTTTTATAATAAGCTACCCAATGAGTTCCAGGACCACGAGAATTATCTAAATTAACGATACCACATTCTTGAACTAATGGCTTTTTAGGTAAGCGGTCACGCATAAAAACTCCTCTAAATTTACTTTGTTTTTTACCATATTTCATCAAATCTAGATCAGTTAGTCGATTGGGTAGACTATCTAAAAGTTTTTTTGGAGCTGGGTTATAATATAGGACATAGCCAGATTTGTACGGTTTAAGATATAAACCTTTTCCCATAGCAATTGATTCCATATGTCTATTGTGTCGTGTAGCCTCTGCTAGTTGTTGTTTTGCATTTTTTATATCATTTACAGCCTTAATAATAGCTTATCCACCCGTAGCTAAACTTCCAAGTGCCGATAAAGCTGATAGAATTGGAATTAATGGAAGAAATCCACCAATTTTTGGTATTGGTATAACTCTCGGTATAACGATATTAGCTCTCTTTTTCCCTTTGAAATTTGTAGTAATGGCTTTTTGTGCAATTTTAACAACAGCATTCAAATTGTCTGGTTTTTCATTTTTCAAGAGTTTCAGAGTATTTTTAACAGCGGATGAAAACAATTTTTTATCACATGCTTTCCTCTTTATACAGTTTCTCTTCTTCGATTTTCTATATTTACGACTTTTATTATTCTTCATACCTAACCTAAATTTAGCTTTTGCTTTCATTGCGTTTGTTACGAACCAAGCGTGTGCTCGTTCTTTTAAAGAACTATCTTTAGATTTTACTCGTTGCCAGGCTTTTTCAGCTAATATTTGATCATCTTGATGTCTTTTATTAATATCGCTTGTTTGTGAATATGCAATGTCGTATTCCCTACAAGCTGCATCTAATAAATTTATCCCCTTATCTCCTCTTGCTAAACGTTTTTCAAGTTTTGCTCCAGGACCACAAAATTTATAACCAGGTAAATGCAGTTCATTAGGTAATTTGTTTATTAAGTTGTTTACTAAGCTGCTACCAATCTTATACTGATTATCTATAACTGCTTTTTTATAGTTTATAACCATTTTATTGTTTATTCTTCTTTAATATATGTGTAATGTGTTGTAAGAAATGTGGACATATCACAAAAAAAAGAAGGCTAAAATTAAACATAGCACATTATTACCAAATTCAATACGATCACTAATTGTGGGACCTTCAAACTGCGGTAAAACTAACGTCATGGTTAGTCTAATAGAAAGTCCTAATGGTCTTAGCTTCAGAAACTTATATATATATATATATATATATATATATATATATATATATATATATATATATATATATATATATATATATATATATATATATATATATATATATATATATATATATATATATATATATATATATATATATATATATATATATATATATATATATATATATATATATATATATATATATATATATATATATATATATATATATATATATTATATATATATATATATATATATATATATATATATATATATATATATATATATATATATATATATATTCAAAGTCTTTATATCAACCTAAATACTGTTACCTTAAGAAACTGATCGATCCAATAAAAGGAATTAATCTTTTTACATTTTCGGAAAACGAAAAAGTTCTAAGTCCAGCTGAGGCAAATTCTAGTTCTATAATAATATTTGATGACGTCATTTGTGGCAAACAAGATAATATAAGAGATTACTTTTGCATGGGTTGACATAAGAATATCGATTGTTTTTATTTATGTCAGACGTATACGAAAATTCCCAAACATCTTATACGGGATAATGCGAATATAATTATAATATTTAAACAAGCTGAAATGAGTTTGCCACATATATACAATGATCATATTATTGGTGATATGACATTTAAAGAATTTATGAATATATGCACTGAGTGTTGGAAAGACAAATATGGATTCGTTGTTGTCAGTAAGGATGATTCGATAAATAAGGGGCGATATAGGAAAGGTTTTGATAAATTCGTACAACTATAAGAATCAAATAATAAGCAGATACGAAAGAGTTTATAACCGGATAAAAAGTAATCAGATACGTAGCAGTTCATAACCAGATAAGAGCAGATGTAAAGCAGATACAGAGCACTTCCTAACCAGATCGAAATCTGATAAAATCATATAAAAGCAGATACAGCGTTGATCAAAAGCAGATCTATATCAGATACAAAGCAGTTCACAACAAGATAAAAAACTAGATCGATATGAATAATAATAAAGTATTAAAAGATATTGTTAAGACAAGAACGATATTAAAAGAAAATCTAAAAAATATAAAATTAAACGAAGCAGATAGGATTAATTTATTGGAAGATACATTTAAACCTATAACAAAGCCTCTAAGTAATATAATTGGAAAAATTGATGAGTTTAAAACAGATAATGTAAAGGATAATACATTTAAAACCAAAACAAAACCTTTCAGTAAGATAAATAAAAAAAATCATGATTACAAATCAGATGATTATCAATCGAATAATGATATATCAGATTCACAATTTCCGTCGCGTCCATCCGGTAGCAGTTCTGATAATTTTGATGATGCTGAGGGATATGGTGATAATATAAATATTTATAGTCCTACCAACAAAATAAAAGAGTTTGATGTACAAATTGATAGTGATGCTAATGACAATGATAAGAACAAGCATCAAATGATCGAAAATGCTACTAATAAGTACTCGTTAGTTGAAAATATTGAATTACTCTTGAGTAATAAAAAGTTAGATATGGTTTATGGTTTCAACATAAATGAAAACGGAAACTGGCGATATGGAAATAATGAACTAAATTTTAATGCAGACAATTCTATTCAAATAGGAAGTACAACGTGGAAAATGACGCCAGGATTATTCGAATTAGTCTTTCATTCAAAACCTATACATTACACTAAAAACGATTTTAAAAATTATAAAGAACTTTTAAAGAGTACAAATGTACACAAGCGTCAATATCAATCTAAAGGTCAAATTAATGGTTCAAGAGCATTTAAATATGTTAATATAATAAAACATTTATTTACTGCGAAACCAAATATTTTAAAGAAAGGTAGTGGATTATCGTTAAAATCTGTAGACAATCGTAAGCCAAGCTATATATATATTGGGATGATCCAAATGAATTAGTTGACAGATTACGTTTACTTCTTTCATCAGAAAGTGCTGGTCATAAAAATCACAAAAACGAAATAATTGCCATTGTTGAAGAATTGAGAGAAGCTAACATAATATATTAAAAATGAACTACATATATAAACAAATTTGGAGAAAGTTCAATTAAGAATAATCTAGATAGTAATTCAAGGTTAAGGACATACAAGCAAAATTTACAAATAAATAATATAACGAAAGATATGCAGCAAATATATACTACGATAAAGATTTTTAAAGAACAGTTTCGCAATAATAATGTGAACTTTTCGAATAAAATCGAAAAAAAATTAAATGAAATTGAAGAACTTAAAAACGAATATGCCTCGCAAATAAATATCATTAGAAGTGAAAATATTACGAGAATCTATTACAAAAGATATTGATAAAGATGTTGAACTCATTGAAAAAGCTGTAAGTAATCAAATACACTTTGCAAATAAAGACGTTATAAAAAACATTGAAGGAAGATTTAATAAAATTGAAGATTTTCTGTTTAAAAGGATTGATAGAAATGTAGATGTGGATGAGGTAAAAAAACGAAAACTAGAATATCTTAAAATTAAAGCAGCAAAGTAAAACAAAAAAATTATATAAGACCTATATAAGATAAGAATCTTGTAGACGTGTACTCACATATGCAAAATGAACGTCGATAAGAGAGAAATAGTTAATGAACTACACAAACAAGCGCGAAAAAATTTTAAAAGAAGACGAGTTGTAATGAAAGGAATTGATTTGGTTTAAATGGGAAATTATGCAGCGCATAATAACAGATATCGATATCTTCTAACAGTAATTGATACATTTTCAAAAAAGCTTGGGCTGTAGCATTAAAAAATAAAACTGCACCCAACGTGACGAATGCTATGAAAAGTATTTTCACTAACAATAATAGAAAACCAAGAAATTTACAAACAGATGATGGTAAAGAATTTTTCAATAATCAATTTCATCAACTAATGCAATCGAATCAAATTAATCACTATTCAACATATAGTGTTCTAAAGACATCTATAGTAGAACGATTTAATAGAACTTTAAAAGGAATGATGTGGAAAGAGTTTAGTTACCAAGGAACATACAAGTGGATAAACAAATATCAAGAGCTTGTTGATAAATATAATGATACGTTTCATAGAACAATACAGATGACACCCAACAAAGTAAATTCATCAAATGAAAATTTTTTATTGAATACAGTCTACAACAATTTAAAAGTATTTATAAAGCTCAAGTTTAAAGTAAATGACAATGTTAGAATAAGTAAATATAAGCATACATTTGAGAAAGGTTACACACCAAATTGGACTACAGAAATATTTAAAATTAAAACTATAAAAAAATACAAACCCTAATACCTATATATTGCAAGACTACCAAGGTCATGAAATTAAAGGCGGCTTTTACGAGCATGAGCTAATGAAAACTAAATTTCCTGAAACATATTTAGTTGAAAAAATTTTAAAAAGAAGAACAAACATGGTTTACGTTAAATGGTTAGGGTTTTCGACAGAATGCAACTCCTGGATTAATATCTATAATGCTTCATCATAAAAATTAGTGCTATTTTTAATAATAAACTATTCACTCATCAAACGTTAATATGTCAATTACATTAACATTAAACGGAGACTGTTCATATATTGTTGCAAACTATTTTCCACCAATCGAACTAAATGAAAATTATGTTTGCGGCTTAGTTAGCTTTGACACATATCACTCAATACCGAATGTTGATGTAGGAAACAATTTGTTTCATATTGGTAATCATGAAATAGAAGTTCCTGTTGGATCATATGAATTATCAGATATATCTGAAGTACTGTCAAGTAAATATCATGATATAAACGCAAATGGATCGCTTGATGTACGAGCAAATTATAATACTCTACAAACATGCATTAAAATCACTATAGATTCAATTTATTTCAATAAGGCGAGTTCAATCGGATCCTTATTAGGTTTCACTACAAGAGTTTTGGAACCTGGTATAGAACATTACTCTGATAAAACAATTGATATAACCCAAATTAATACAGTAATCGTTGAGTGTAATATTGTAAGCGGATCATATATAAATAACATGTCTGCACATATTTTGCATCAGTTTTCACTTAACGTTAGTCGAGGTTATAAAATAACTGAGGCTCCGACTAATGTAATATATCTACCTGTAAATTCAAGAACAATAAATAGTCTGGTTTTGAAAGTTATCGATCAAGACGGAAACTTAATAAATTTTCGTGGTGAAAAAATAACAATACGATTACATTTGAAGCCTATGAGAGAATGATTGTATACAATAAAAATGAATCGCAAAAACGATCGCTATTCATTCCATCCTTATCATTGGAAGACGAAGCCCTAAAGCCATCAAATTGTAATAATCAGATAAAAGAAGGGGAAAAACGAAAAATTAAGGGAATAATACAACAACAAAATAATATTCTGCGTGAGGAAAATAAGGAGTTTTTAAGAAATTTAGGGTTTCATCTAAAAAATAAGACAAATTTACTATATAGATAGTGTGAAGATAGAGGAGCAATGAGTAATATTATCTACATTTTGCAAAAACCACAATTTGATAATTCAATTATCAAAAAGGAGTACCACAGCTATACATCATATTTACAGTTATTTAAAAATAATGACGAAATTCGTATCACAATTCAAAACCAAGATTTGTAGGTTTTACCAATCGAAAGCCTTCTCTACATCGAGGGACTTGCAACAAAGGAAGATTCAACAGTTTCTACATCTATACGCCTCTTAAACAATTGTGTAGGACATCTATTTGATGAGATTCGATACGAAATCAATGGAGTGGAAATTGATCGCACACGTCACTTGGGTATTGCAACAGAATTAAAGAACTATGTATCACTGAATAAGTCTGAAAGTGATAATCTACTAAATGCAGGATGGTCACCATTCAAAGATGATGATCTTACACTTTTAGACGGATATTTCAATTTTTGTGTTCCATTAAAATTATTACTTGGATTTGCTGAAGATTTTAATAAAATAATAGTTAATTCCAAACATGAATTGATTCTTTTGCGATCTAAAGATGATAAACAGGTTTTTAAATCCCAACTAGCAACTGAAAAAACTAAGTTGTCGATTCTAAATGTTACTTGGAAAGTGCCACACATTCAACTTGCAGATGCTTATAAAGCGTAGTATGCAGCTCTGATTGAAATTCAGGCTGCCATAAGAAGTATGTGTAAAAAAACAAACTGAAATTCAGGTTGGTAAATTTCTTAAAGAAATTTCCGTTTACTAGTACGCAGTTCCAAAAGAAAAGTACACGGAATTTTGGCATTTATTGTCTATTACAGGCATGCTATAACAATAAGTGGAGAATTTTTTCCGTCAACTGAAACAAAAATTAATGTTCAGACAATTGTTTGGTCAGGTAATTATTGACATTTCTAGTTTTTCTTACATTGTAATTAATTTTTAGTGTTTTTGTGTGCTGTAAATTAAAAAATATATAAATTTGTGTGTATGCAAGGAAAATTCTGTATAGAATTCTACACGAATATTTTTCCGTGTAGAAATAAATGCAAAACTCCAAACCTGAATTTCAGTGAGAACTGCATACTACGCTTAAATTGCAAATGTTTAAAACAATTAACAGTCGCCATCCAATAAACATTACTTTTAGAAGTTGGGATATGTATTACTATCCTTCACTTCCAGAAAGTACAACAGTTTTATGGAATGTTAAGCTAGCCACCGAAAACGAAAGACCACGTTTCCTGCTCTTTGGACTGCGAAATAGTGGGAACAAGTTTCAGCATTGTGATTTGACCGATATAAAAGTGCATCTTAACTCTGATACATATCCTTATGATGATCTAAACCTTAAATTAGATAGAAATCGTTTTGCAATTCTATATGATATGTATTTAAAGTTTCAACAAAGTTATTATTCACGCGATCCACAACCATTATTAACAAGAGAAAATTTTAAAACTATGGCGCCAATAGTAGTCTTGAATGTTATTCATCAAAATGAATCAGTAAAAACTGGACCAATCGACATTCGAATTGAAATAAAAACCTTAAAAAATATTCCATCTAATACATCTGCATATTGCTTAATTATACATGATAAAATGTTTGAATACATCCCCCTAACAAATGAAATAAGGAAACTACTTTAATACTGAAAAGAAAAAAATAATAAATAAAACAAAATTAAGAAAAAAAAGCAAAATCTTTTTATTTTAATGGTGATGAAAGATCGAAAAATAAGTAAGTAAATAAATATGTTAATTATATTAAATAGATCTCCTTATGAAAGTGCAAATGGTATAAATATCAAATCCAACAACATTAAGATTTATTCACAAACGCTTTGTCGATGTATTTAGTCATTTTCATTAGTAAGGATGATACTAAAAGATATATACGATTTTTTAAAACGGTGTTCCCATATTATTTCCGATGAAGATAAATATAAGCTAATCAATCACATCTAGAAGGGGTATATAACTTGAAAACAGCGATAAATAGGCATGGAGACCATTATGACAATTGCTGTTGGTCTAATGAAAATGAGACATGTGGACCAGATACCTGTTCACAACATAAGATACGTAATATTGAAATAGAGAAAGAAGCAACCACACTTATGAAATTGTATTACAACATATATAATGTTAGTAAATGTAAAAATTGTAATTTTCAAAAAACCTAATTAATAATAATGTGAAATAATAAAATTTAATGAAAGATATATATATTTTTTTTTAATTTTTATATCTTTTTTATTTATTCAATTATTATAAGGTGTAGTGTAAGTCTAGTGGAATTTTATTTACTGCCTCCATTAATAAATCATCTTGATCATCATATAGAGCCAAGTATGATGTTACATCGAGTGGAGGCAGCGTCAATATTTCAATAATATTGACTACTTCTTTTGTAGTTGATGTTGATTTTGTTGATATTTCTGGTTCGATGATATTAAGAAACATGTCCTTGTCTTCTTCCAGAAGATGACGATATGCCTCAGCTTCTGATGTACTTGCTGTTGTTGTTGTTGTTGTTTCTGGTTCGATGATATTAAAAAACATGTCCTCGTCTTCTTCCAGAAGATGACGATATGCTTCAGCTTCTGATGTACTTGCTGTTGTTGTTGTTGTTTCTACTTCTGCTGATGCTGCTTCTGTTGTTGTTGCTTCGGTTTTTGATCTTACGGTTTCGGTTTCCGATGTTGTTGCTGTTGTTGAATTTGCTGCTTCTGCGGATGTTTCTGCGGATGTTCGTGTTGATTTTATTGGCGTTGTTGTTGTATCTGCTTGTATGAATTTTTCAAAATTCGCCTTTTTAATTTTTTGGTATAGCGACGTATACCATAACGGCTTTCTTAAAAAAACATTATGTTGTTTAAGATAGTGCCGCTTTTTATTCGACCATGTCGAAAAAGTTATAACTTTGCAGATGTCACAAACGAACTTCTTTGTTTCCATTTTAAATATTTTTTTCCGTGTTTCCCTTTGCGATAATTTGTCAGAACTAGAATTTTGTTTGAAAAAATAGCTGATTTTATACTTTTCTGGAGGCACTACTACATACACATACATGTGCAGCTAATTGTCCTTGTTTGAGCATTTTCGATATCCTTTTATGTATAAACTTATGTCTTGCATGTGCATGTTTAACTTTTCAATTATTAGTATCCTACCCTTTTTCTTAAATTATCTTTCCTTTGTTACTGCGACATGCAAAAAAAGCATGCATGCGCATGTCTTTCTTTCTTAAAAGTTTTTTCCATGCAAACAGATGTTTTACTTTTGTTTGAGAATTTCCCTATTCTTTTCTCAAATAGGTAATAAAATCTGTAATATATTGATGACCTCGTAATTTATTGTATTTAAACAATGAAGCAGAAATATTTGTTTGCTAATGAGTCTAAACTTGACTGCATAAATCTAAATGAGTCTAAAAATCTAATTTCTATATTGACATTATCTACACTGATGATTTTTGAAATGGATATATACAACTCTTTATTTAGTGGAATGATATTTATTGAGCCATCGTTAACATGATTAAGTTCTTTTATAAACAAATGAGAATCATAAGAAGAAAGATTATGAAACACAACCGGGGAAAAATGTGGGACTTTGAAATTTAAATTACATGAACTATGTGCAAGTCCTCTATATTTCCCACTTAAATGACAATGGTCTTTAACCTTAACTTCATTAACTATTGGATTTAAACAAATTTGGCAGTTATTGGAATTTCTAAAGTGTAATTCTTCGCCTGCAGTCAATGGATTCATTGGTTTCACATGTTTTAAATCATTTCTATACAAGAACACTACATCTTTAACAAGTTCAGTTATAAATACTTTGGCAGAATCTGAACCTTTGAAATGCTTAAACTTATCTAAATTTTTATCAAAGCTACATTTTAAATAGTATGAGAAAGCATGAGGTATATGTTTGTTTATCAACGTTGGTGATGATTTATTTGGATTCGGAATACATGTTTCAATATTTTGAAATATACACTCAGAATGCGCATAAATAACAAATGGTACATCTATTGCTTTCTCATGATTATTAAATTCTAAAACTGACTTATCTTCGTTTAGGAGATATACAACTCGCTTTACGCATTCTGATGAGTCCTTCCTCAATTTTTCTTCCTTTGTAAAATGTTGCAAACAATAGTTGCATAAATAGTTCCTCCCCTTAAATTTGCTGGTTTGATTTCTAATTAATCTATATATGTATAAAAATAATAATCAATTGAAAGTTATGGATAAAATTTTTTAAGTTTTATATTACCTTGAAATATTTTTTATCCACACATAATGGGCTGTAGTTGTTGAGTTAATTTCCTTTTGTAGGAAGAGAAGATTTATATGATGCGCTTTAATTTCTTTTGTTTTGTATTACGGTCCAATAATAATATTCTGTTCCACGTTGTATCCGAAGACATTACACTAACCCATTCATTAATCTTTTCAAATAGCTCGACATCTTTTATCTGTAGAGAGAAGCATAAGCCTTCAAAATTCAACATTCCTCCGCTTGTATTTATTTTAGATGAATTTATATTGACTGGGTATGATGATATACGATTGGCATTTTTGTTAAAATTATATATCGAGGAAACTACAGCCCATTTAAAACAAAATTGGTCATTGTTCTGCACATTAACACACGCTTTTCTACTACTCAGCTTCTGCGGTAGTGGAAAGTATGTAGAACCCTTTAATGGTTGATATTTGTTAAGATTCATTTCTAATTTAAGGATTTGAACCAATGTCCATCCACTGTCTCTTTCCTGAAACTCTTCCATTTTATTCATAATAGTTTTTATTTTAAGCGGGAAGACTTCATTAAAATCGTTGTTGTTAAAAATTTGTTTCATTTTGGTTTGGAATGTCTTCACCTCCAATGGAGTGTTTTCCATATCTTCAAAAGAAAGCATATAGTACATGTAGCTCAATATTAATTTTCATTGCTTTATATTGATTTAGCCACAAATTAATTTCTGGTTTTAAAGCCAACCAAGCTTTATTTAAAAATGCTTCAGGAAAGAGACATCCTTCATCTTTGTTTTCAAATACTAACGTTTGAATTCTGGTTTGAAATGCGCTTCGTACCGTTTTGATATTTTCTTGAGCAGGAGGGAGATTGGTTAAATATCTGGACGATCCCGCATGTGTTTTTTCATGATCGGATACATTTTTCTCTTTCGTGAAAAATTTTCCGCATTCAACACATCTATATAATGTATTTTCCATTTTTTATTATATTTAATTTTATACACTATATATAAATGTTACAATTTTATTTTATACAAATGTTATTTTATACAAATGTTACAATTTTATTTGCTTCACACACGGTTTAAATTTATTTTAAAGCAATTTGTTAGTAAAACTTTTTTAATTAACTTTATACACTTAAAAAAAAAATATCGAAACAGATTTTTTTTTATGTTTTAAAGTTGAACAATTTCACAGAACTAGAATTTTGTTGGAAAAAAATAGCTGATTTTATAATTTTCTGGAGGCACTACTACATACACATACATGTGCAGGTAATTGTCCTTGTTTGAGCATTTTCGATATCCTTTTTTCCTTCTATTGTAATAAAACACTGTAACACATTTATGACCTTGTAAATTGTTGAGTTTTAACAATGAAGCAGAAATATTTGTTTGTCCTTCATATACATAAAAAATTTTTGTAATGAGTTTTTTTCTCAAACCCTTTTTCTTAGAACAAATAAAAATTAGATTTAGCCGACGCATCCCACATACTGAGACCTGCATAAGAAAACCAAGCGTGTGCATGTCTTTCTTAAGAGTTGTTTCCATACAAACAGATGTTTTACTTTATTTGAAAATTTTTACGTCTTTTTTTCTTAAATTATCTTTCCTTTGTTACTGCGACAGGTAAAAAAACATGCATGCGCATGTCTTTCTTTCTTAAAAGTTTTTTCCATGCAAACAGATGTTTTACTTTTGTTTGAGAATTTCCCTATTCTTTTCTCAAATAGGTAATAAAATCGGTAATATATTGATGACCTCGTAATTTATTGTATTAAAAATATATTTCAACTACACAAAAATTGTTATGACAATTAAAAATTTAGCTATAGATTAGTTCGAATATTGCAGAACCATTTGGTGATTGTCGTCCTTTGTAAATAATTGTCCAAATTTTATTATTCATTTTAGCTAAGTAAGGATCCTCTCTGTTCAAATATTTAACGATTCTTTGCGGAAGATAAAACCACTTATTGTTGTCTAAATATGCAATGATTTTTGATCCATACTGTGTAACCTTCCACTCAAAATTTCAAATTTTGTAAGGTTCATTTATAGGAATATCATCAATTTTCGTGTACTCCAATTTTGTTCCTTGCGCTATGTTAATTATTTGTTGATAGATCTAAAAGCAAACGCAAATAAATAAAATGCATATACATATGTATTTCTAAAACGTTCATATAATAAAAATTGAACAAAATAAAAAATATTTTAATATTATGTAAAACTTCATTCTTACCATTTTGTTGAACGTAATTTCAAGTAACTTTGGAGAACAATAACTAAGAATTAAATTCGAACTGGCCTTTTACATAAATTTTTGTGAGACAATTCAACTCTCATTTTAATTTTTAACAAAACTACTCAATGAGAATCTCACTGACATGGTGGAAAAAAAAATATATCATTTGAATATTTCTCTATTGTATGTATATATGGAAAAATATATCTATGTGTAACAGAATGATCATACTTTTTCCAATTACGTTAAGCCTTAAGGAAAAAAAATTTATTTATCAGAATGAGGATATTTTTATCTCATTTGGATTTCTCTTTATTGTAAAAAAAGAATACACTTGGAAAAAATATATGTATGTATGCGCAACAGAACGATCATATTTTTTCCAATTACGTTGAGCCTTATGAGAATGAGAATTTTTTTCTAATTATATGAGCCAGTATCTCTATATATGTATTTTTCCCATAAGAATGTCAAATCTCATAAGGAGATCAAATCTAATTCGATGTGTCAGAATATCCATACGTGTATTTTTTCCATAAGGACGTAAAATCCAATTGGAATACCCACACATATATTTTTCCATAAGGACGGGAAATCCAATTGGAATACACATACATGTATTTTTCCATAATGACGTAAAATCCAATTAGATTCCAATTGGATGAGCCAGTATCCCTACATTTATACTACTACTTAAGTCAATAAAAAGAAAAAACCAAACAACCGACTACAAAATTTAAAAGTTTAGTTTAATGAGTCCTAAATTGTTGGTAAATTGCATACATTGAGTCTACAATGTAAACATTTGCGTAGTTACAATAACCGAGGAGATGCAATAACCGAGGAGTTGCGCTCATCGAGGGTTGCAGTAACGGAAGGTGCACTTTACATATATTTGATCTTATAAATGAGCGGCGTAGTGCAATAACTCGATAAGCCACAAAAACAAAATATGGAATAAATCGACTTTTAAGTTTAAACAAAATTTAAAATTGTATGGTTTTTGGAATTTTCTGCTGTAAATAAGCAGCATAATTAGTTGCAAAACACTAGAATTTATCAAAAAATTTCTCTAGGATGCAAAGCTATGGTACGTGGCAAGGAAATGAGCATATAAAACCAATTTTTCAATGTACAATGTACCTTACATACGTAAATAATATATTATAATTTTATTGTAAGAAACCTATTTGAATTGAATTTTTGGTTTCGATGTTTACATATTAATTTTTATGTTTTTATATAAATATCGCACCCTAAATACAAAAGGGTCACAACTTAAAATACTAAAATTTTCAGAAGAGACAAAAAACTGTTTATGTAAAAATGATTGTAATATCTAAAGAAAATATTGTTCCATTATGAAAAAATTCAATATTGAAGAAGGTTCTGCTATACTTTTTTAAATTTTATATTATGTTTGCGAAAATAAAATAAAATTTTGATTTATAACTGAAATTTTTCGATTAACTAGTGATATTATCTCAGGTTGTGCCTCTTCAACTGATAATTGAACTCACTTTTTCCAACTAAAGAAGCACAATGCAAAATAATATACCACCAAATTGATCACTTTTTACAGTAATAGAGGCAGAACTCAAAATAAAACTCTTTATGTGTAATAAAAGTAATCAGTTGCTCTTGAGCACATTAACGCAACTCAAAATAATTCTCTTTAGTTCATCGTGCAGAAGCAACACACTAACATAAAAATAGACATAATTGTTTTTTTACAGTTAAAGAAGATAGTGATGTGAAAGAAATTTTTGCAGTAGTTAGAGATGTGTACTCTGAATTAATTTATGGAAAAAGGTCAGTTTTGGAAAATTTTGAGTTGTGACCCTTTTGTATTTAGGGTGCGATATGTACATATTTACATGTATAGCAACTTTATTATAATTAATAATCATGAATTATCGGCCATGTCACAGAGTTCAATTCCGTTCGGAAACGGAATTCAATCCACCCTAATATGTAAAGCCCTACTTGGAGCATACCGCCGCATAGTAGCGCCGCCAACAGTCTAAACACACCTGACAAATTTGCGTATTATAGTTTTCTTTTTTAGACACCAGCTGCTACAAAAATGGTTTAGATTGAATTCCGTTTCCGAACGGAATTGAACTCTGTGACATGGCCGTATATGTATACTACACATGAAAATTTTTTGAAGATATTTTTTCTAAAATTAAGATATATTTTTCGAATAATGACGATTTTTCTCCGAAGATTTCTGGCATCACTGCCATGAATAATGAAGATACTTTGATAACAATAGTTAAAATAGCAAACATTGAGAGAACTGCAAAACAAAATACATTCTAATTTTGTAGAGTGAATGATTTGTAAAGATTTTATATCTTATAAGAAACTCAATTTCGAAGCTACTGCTCAGGAAAGTCACAGCTTCAGGTCCATCAAAAATAAAATAGCCCAATTTTAGAGCAGTTTTAGAACAATCTTAAAAAAATACCACAAACATTTTTTTTTATCAGAATCTCACTTTTATGCGCTTATATAACCGAAATTAAAGACTCCATCCTTAAGTACAGAGTTTTATACATTAAATTGAATTAAATAAGTTTTTCTGTTATATTAAAATTGTTGACTTTTTTATGAAAACTTTAATAATTATCGGACTTTCAAAGGTCACTGCGAGCTGTGTAAACAATGAAGATGTCTGATATTACATAGCGCTATAAAATTTTGTCTAATTTTAGCCAATACAATTATGATAAAAACTTACTTTTAAAATTTTAGTGTGAATCGGCTTAAAAAATTTTGAGAGTTCAGAAAAAATAGAAGGCAGTCCTCGGCAAGGCGGTGGGGGGGGTCATGACAGCCCCCGTGAGTAGTAGGGAACTGTTACTTTGGCCCCAATTAAAATTTTAAAATTTGGGTAATTAAAATTTGAAATTTTAAAATTTTAATTGTTAAATAAACAAATGTGTAATTTGATATGCGTGGGCAAAAAAAAGATGAAAGTGCCCTGTAGGCAAAATGGGTATAGTGAAGATTGTGAAAAATTATAGTGTGGGTAATGTTTTTTGGTGTTATAGACATTTAGGGTGTGGTTCTTATGGGGTGATATTGAGACATTGGGGTGATATTGAGACATTGGGTAGTGAGTTTGGAGCTTGAAAGTATTGGCTTACTATAGACAATGTGGTTCTAATGCGGTGATATTGAGGCATTGGGTAGTGAGTTTGGAACTTGGAAGTATAGGCTTAGTATAGACAATGTGGTTCTTATGGGGTGATATTGTGAGATTGGGTAGTGTTTTAAATTATATGTGGAAATAAAAGACAACGTCACTAATCTTGTAGATAAAAAAGTCGACTTGGGTTCCTACGGTGTTTATTGTGTGGCTATTACTATTTTTTTGTTCTTGATAATTTTTTGTGGTACTTGTTTTTACATTTAAAATGTAGTTGTGTTTATTTAAGCATGTCCGTCCACCAATTGACTGGTGGAGGGTTGGTATATTTTCAGAATGTGGTTATGGAAGTGTTAGAGGGGGGGGAGGGGGGGGTGTTAGGTTCCAATTAATATGTATGCATATACATACAATAACCGTTTGCTTTTTGTTTATAATATTTTTTTTATGTCAAGTGGGGATATTTTTTTGCATCAAATAATCGCATGATCGTTTGGAGTTGTAGTTGTGTTGCTTAGTATGACAGATGGTCAGAAATGTTTGTTTACGTTAAATATGCATGCTTAATCTTGTTGGTGTTTTTTGTTTATTCAGCTGGATGTGTTGGAGAATGAGTCATCATCCTAATTTTTGTTTGTTGGTGGGGGTTGGTTAGAGGTTGTGCTTACATAAAGAGTCTGTACATGTGGATTGATGTCTGTTAGTCTGTCTGTCCATATTAAAATCTTGCTTAATATTTTTTATTGCTTTGTTTATTGAGCTGGATATGTGAGCCATCATTTGATACCATAATTTCATTAGTCATCATTTATATAAAATATTACACAATGTTATGTTCTAGTTCTTGCTGTTGCTATGTATACATATGAATATCTCGTAATATCAATAAAAATTAGACTTGATGACTACTACGCGATTCTCATAGGATGTATATAAGTAGAAGAAATAATGAAGATATTCATCGGTATACTCTGATATCTCAACAAGTGCTGTTGAAAGCAAAAAGTTTATTAATAAACAAGTTCATAGTGTTTTTAAAAAAGAACTAAATAAATTAAATAAAATAATTATATAAAGTTGATTGTTGCTAATTAAATAAATAGTTTGAAAAGAAACAAAAAATTTAACAATAAAGAAGTTTATAGTGTTTTTGAAAAAAAGGATTAAATAAATAAAATAAAATAATTAAATAAATTTGATTGTTGTTTTTGAAAAAAAAGGATTAAATAAATTAAATTAAATAATTAAATAAATTTGATTGTTGCTAATTAAATAAATAAATAAATAAAAATAAATTCTTCAAGCTATGTTTGTGAAATATGTCAAAAGGAATACAATTACCAAAAGTCGTATTTGCTCAACTACAACATGTGCAGATGTCAGTGTCATGTGATGTACAGCTTCCAATGCCTTTATATAACCCTATTGCTTGGAACAATATGCAACAGCAATATCCGGTGTCCTTTCAAGAACTTCCAAGGACTTCGTACTATCCTACGGGGTTGCAGAATCAGTTTTCAGTACCCACACAAATTCCACATCATCTTCCTATTCCCTATCAATATACATCACCAATGCAATGGCAGCAATATAATATGCCCAACTATTATCCTTCAGTTTTGAGTAATCAATTTGCCTTCTCGATAGACATTTCCAGGTATCCTCAACAACAAAAACAGCAGCAACATCATCAGCAACAACAGCAGCAACATCAACAACAACAGCAACAACTAGATAATATTGTGTTTGATGACATGGATGTTTCAAATTCTCCCAGCGGTAAATATGATGATACTCCTTTGAATGTAGAACCAAAATATTATGAAATAAACAGTGCATTCAAAAAAAATATTGCAACGTACGGAATTCCCACTCGTGTGGAGTTGGCTGTCTCCCATCGGGCGCGTCCCCAGGTGGCGGATAGGGGAGCTCGACACCCGGATATCTTCGTCTCATCTCATACAGGTGGTAGAAGTGCTCCCGATGTTGATCAAAGCTATCCTATGGGGATCTGGTACTTTATATAAATGGCCACCTCCCCTTAGGCCAAGCTTAGGTTTAATCGGGTTAAGCAATAGGCTGAGAGATCATTGTCACCTTCACGGGTCACTGCGGCCGGCGGTATCATGGAGGAGCGCATTTTGAGTATCCATGGGTGGTCGGGGTACTGTGATACCTTTTATATCGGGTCACTGGACTCAGGACTCCTACTGTCTCTTGCAGGAGTTGCTGGTTCCTCCACACGGGATACACTGAACAAGTGGTCGTGTAGTGTAAGCAGCAGCACCTAAAAGGACGGAAGTCAACGACACATTCAAAATGAATGGTCGGGCGACTTTGGTCCTCAACAGATGGGCGGGAAATATTTTCCCATCTTTATCCCCATCCCTTCCCCACTTGTAAGATTAATGTTGTTGGTCAGCAGTGCCGAGAACCTGGATGGCTAGTAAGTGGTAAAAGATAACTAGTCGACTACAGCTCCCCTCCGATGCCATGGCAAAGGTCAGTTGTAAGATTAGTCGCCTTGTTCATGCACTCCGTCACTGTATGGATGGACCACCCGTTACTGGCATACTCGTGGGAACAAAATTGATATCCAAAATAACAAAAATTTTAAAACAAACTCCCCAAAGAGTCAGTCTGGGAAACCAAAGCCGGCTGTTTGCAAACAGGCTACCCTCAAGGATAGTCTGATAAAACAGGGCACCGATATAGCATCATGCAGTGCCCAAAACATTAAACGCACCGAGATAACAGCATGTAGTGCTTCAAATAATAGTGCGCCCTCTAGCAGTAAACTAACTTTTCTGGTTGGTGCTAAACCAGGCATCGTCAACCTCGGCGACGATAGTCCCTGCATCAGATCCTGCTACATCAGCAAGCGAAGGCCAAAGCCGCAACTTACAGCGCAAAGCCTTCGTAGAAAGACGGGCACCAATGAGGGTGGTTGAAAAGCACAAAGACAAACCTGTCGACACCCTCTCCGATAAGCAGAAAACTGCTCTACAGTGGGCCAAAGATCTCTTGGAAAAACGCACGACTCACCATCTTCCGAAGCTCTGCCCAAGAGACAGCGGTCAGGTGAAGAGGCATCCCCTTCCAACCAGCCGGAATCCAAAAAATCCATGCAAACGCAACCTCGTGTCGTCAATAGACCGTATAGTGAGGTTGACAAAAACCCACTCATGCGGGCCATTGTCGACAAGGGGGACAGCGATGGAGCTATCTCCCAGGGCAACTGGGGGATAATCCGCCAAAGGATGTTGAAGGTGTACTGGAGGATCCTTCAAGAGAATCCAGGACCTGCTCCACAAAACGTAGATGCTGACTGGTTTCAGGGCCATGTAAAACTGATATCATGCGCCAACGAGCGTTCGGCGGAATTGCTTAAACTGGCGGTGGCAGCTTTAGGGGAAGTGTGGCCAGGCGCGCGGTTGAACGTGATACCGGCCTGCGATATTCCTCGCAGACCGAGATCCGTCACAACCATTCTGGCTGAGCCACACGAACCCGAAGCTATCCTGGCGTTCATACGGAGCGGAAACCCTGACCTCCCAACCCAAGACTAGAAGGTGGTCAAGGTGGACGACCCCGTAGGCTCGACCAGGAAAGTGGTCATCGTCCTGAACAAGGACTCCTTGGCACCACTGCGGCAGAGACAAGTCATAATTCCACATCAGTGGAAGAAATGAGATAGCTAAAACCTTCTGCAACCGCAGAAAAACAAACTGGGAAACAGCAGGACATATTCTCAACAACCTACTACCGCGACAGCCACTTATTGAGGCGATTGCGGACATTGATTCGACGGTGAATCAATTAACTAGCGCTTTCAACAACGCAATAACACAGTCATGTCCACCCTCTTTCGTCAGAGGGAACAAAAGTCCCCATTGGTGGACTCCCACCCTCATTGAATTGCGCAGGAAATGTAGAAAGCTATCAACGAGGCAAAGAATACTAGAAACTGGTCTCTTTACAAGTGTTCCTTGAATAAGTTTAAAAATGACGTGAGGAGCGCTAAGAGAGAGTCTTGGAGGACCTTCTGTGGAAACGTAGAAAGTTCCTCCGAGACGCACCGATTGCGCAAAATCCTCGCTAAATCTCCATCCGTCCCTGGCTACATCCAGAAAACTAATGGCGAATGGGCTTCCAGTGGACAAGAATCACTGGATATACTCATGGATACCCATTTCCCGGGGTGTCAACCAGTAGCAGGAGGCAATGCTCAAACCTCCTGCTACAATATATCTAACGCATCTATCGTGGTGAATGCAGAAAGATTGCAATGGGCAATCAGCAGTTTGCAACCGTTCAAGTCTCCTGGACCGGACGGTATTATCCCTGCTGACAATCAGTCTATCGTGTTTCTCGCTAAAAACCCTGGAAAGAATTGTCGACATTCACATCAGAACGACGATCAACACCAGGCTTATCTCTCCTTCTCAACATGCTTATACGAAGGGCAAATCTGTTGAGACGGCACTACACTCATTAGTGGGCTACATTGAGAGATCACTTGAGTTAAAAAACTATACACTGGTGGCATTTCTAGATATAGAAGGTGCCTTCAATAACGTTAAGCCAGCAGCCATCAAGAAGGCACTTGTGGAAACTGGCATTGACAGTACTTCGGTCGGATTCATATCGGACCTTCTTTCACGTAGAACTATAAAAGCTTCCATGGGATCGGCAACCTCAACCATGTCGACCAATATATGCACTCCGCAGGGTGGTGTACTGTCACCCACACTCTGGAACTTAATCATATATGAGCTGTTAAGGACTATGGACTCACTCCGCTTTAAAACTGTTGCCTACGCAGATGACGTGGCGGTAGCAGTGTCGGAGACTCACCTTGTTACAATCTCCCATAGGATGGAATATACACTCAAAAACCTCAGCGATTGGAGTATCGCTAGTGGACTGAACGTAAATCCCACCAAAACGGAGCTAGTGCTTTTTACAGGCAAAAATAAGACTCCAAACTTTAAATTGCTGATACTGAATGGGATAACCCTGTGTCTATCAGATAACGCTAAATATCTGGGAATAATTCTGGACAGCAAGCTGTCATGGAGACCCAACATAGAAACCAGAGCCAGGAAAGCGATGGCCGCGGTTTACATTTGCAATAAAGCTATAGGTACGTCGTGGGGTATTAAACCTCGCAATGTGTGCTGGTTATTTGACACAGTCATTAGGCCAATTCTCTTTTATGGCGCTGTGGTTTGGTGGAAAGCCATGGAAACAGCGTCCAACCGCCATCGGTTTGAGAAAGTCATGCGCAGCATGGCAATGCTAATTACTGGGGCTTTACGCTCCACGCCAATTAAGGCTCTTTTCGCCATGTTGATTGGTTACCAGTGGATCTGCTAACCAAAAAACTTGCCCTGAACACGGCAGTGCGTTTGCACGCTACGAATGCATGGAGCCGCAGACGCTGGGGTCATGTTAGTATCATCGATTCTTGGGATAATCTGTCTGAGCTAAATGATTATAACTCCCCAAGACCATTATTCTCTAGGGGCTTCAGTTTCTCTATCTCGGAGGAAGTGAGGTCCACCGGAGTGTCTCCTCCCGTCGTGGAGCACTTTGATGTTTACACGGACGGCTCCAAGAGGGGTGACAGGGTTAGAGGAGGGGTCTACTTTGAACACCTGGAAGCCAAATTCTCCTTCAGACTTCCAGACAAATGTACTATTTTACAGGCCGAGATATCGGCCGTAAAGAAAGCGGGAAATTGGCTTCGGTATCATAGGATATTTGATAGAAATATCCGAATCTTCACCGACAGCAAAGCCGCAATCAGATCCCTAACAGGTGTATACACAACATCTAACCTGGTCCAAGAATGCCGGGCATCCCTGAACGGGATGGCGGGACATTCAAATATCACCCTTATATGGGTGCATGGACACGGTACCAGCGCAGGCAACTGCGTCGCTGACGAGCCAGACATTGATGTCTTCTGCGGTATTCCCCTACATGCCTGCAAGCAGCAAATAGAATAATTTTTCTACACCCTGGCACAGACCAGATGGTTCAATGTAGAATTTCCAGGCTGATCTGGCCAAGGCTGGATTCGAACCGCACTAGGAATCTATTAAGACTTTAGAAATCACACCTGAAAGACATCGTCGCAACTATCACAGGTCACTGCAAATTCGGCAACCATGCAAAGCTAATGGGACTAACGTCCAACGACTTCTGCAGAAGGCGTCGGGATGAGGAGGAGGAGACCATTTTTCACCTCCTTTGCCTCTGCCCCTCGCTGGAAAACCAGCGGCTGACACAACTTGGTCAGCAATCCTTCGTCAGTCTATCTGAGCTATCAACGACGAACCCTACTAAACTTAGCCTCTTCAGAAGGCGTAGTGGATGGTTTCTGCCCTAAACCACCCCCTTCTGGCGAGTGATCGCCACAACTCTTACCTCTCTCTCTCCTCCTTTCTCTTCTTCTTCTTCACACCTTCACTTGACCTCTTCCTTTCCTCTCACTTTTCCTCTATTTTACAGGTAACACAAAGGGACCAACCATGGACCCAAGTGAGCATAAGCTGCCTGTACAACCTAACCTAACCTACGGAATTCCCAACAAAAAAGATTATCTTCTGTTTGAAGACTTTGTTCTGGAAAATAAACCTATTTTCAAGGAAAGACTTGAAAACAGTTTAGCTAAACATAATATTTTAAAATTCTGTGTAACTCTTATTGGAGAGTATATAAAAATTGTTGGTGAAGAAATTGACTTGTGTCAAATTTCTCACAGAGCAAAAATGTATCTATTGTGTCTGGGAAGTAATGTAGATGCGCTAATTGAAAAACAATTCCAGGACATTCATAATAAAATGTCAGAATTCCAGGAAATAGACTCTGGGTGGACTTTAATCAGAATTATTCGTCTAGAAATTAACATAAACAAAAGTTCCCTGGTAAAAGGATGTCATTGGATAAGCATACCATACAAACTGGCTAAAAAGCGGGCCTATATCAAGATTGAAAACAATGATGATTACTGCTTCAAATGGGCTTTAGTTGCCGCATTGGATACCACAATAATAAAGCATAACGAACGTTGCAGCTCATATAACATCGAAGATATTAGTGCTGATGTCATTTGCCTACAAAATGGAATTGTGATTGATTTTACAAATTTAAAGTTCCCATTGGCACTAAAAAACATCAAAGTATTTGAGGATAGGAATGATGGTATAAGTGTGAACGTGTTTGGGTACGATATGAGAAGGATGAAATAATTGGACCATTCTACAATACACAAAAATAAAAAATAAAGCATCTTAATTTAATGCTGCTGGAAGCTGGAGACATTCATCATTATATATTTATTCAAAACATATTAAAGTAAGTAAATACATATTTATGATTGAATAACTACATACATATAAAAATTTATTCCTTTTACAGTCTTTTGAAATCTCAGACAACCAAGCACCGTAACAGACTTTTATTCTGTAATACCTGCCTACAATATACGCACAATGAATGGACTATAAACCAACACAAAACGGAATGTGGGAAAATTGTTGCTGCGTTGCCTTCCCCGAAGATAGTATTTTGAAGTTTAAAGATCACTAGCGGCAGATGGATGTGCCAATCGTTTTCCCTTATGAATATTTGAAAAATTGGATGATGGTCAGCTTCCATCAAGAGAAGATTTTTTTTACATATTAAATAACAAGGAATGCTCAATTGAAGATTATGAGCATGCAATAAAGATTTGGCATACCTTTAATTGCAAGACCCTGCGAGATTATATGGAATTATATCTCAAAATAGATGTGCTTTTGTTAGCAGACATATCGAAAATTTTCGAAAAGTCTGTAAGGGAATTCATAATCTAGATCGTGTCAGTACTATACTGCTCCACGACTGTCATGGGATGACAAGTTAAAACACACACAAATAGAAATAGAGTTGTTAACAGACATTGACATGTATAATTTCTTTAAAAAGGGAATACGCGGTGGAATGGTACAGTGTAGTAAACGATATTCCCAAGCAAATAATAAATATTTATATGATTTTGATGAAGACATGCCTTCAGAATTTCTAATATATTTAGATGCAAATAACCTTTACGGTTGGGCGATGTCTGAGTATCTTCCTTATAGAGGATTCCGATGGCTGACTAGTGATGAGCTGAATCTGGATGGGAAAAGCATAGATAATAACTCACAAGATGGCTATGTATATGAGGTCACTTTGGAATATCCTTCACATCTGCATGACTCTCACAATGACCTTCCCTTCTGTGTTGAAAACAAGAAAACTTTAGAATCAAACCATAACAAATTAATTGCGGATTTTTCGCCAAAAAACTCTTATGTAATACATTACAGAGTTCTTAAGCAAAGAAAACTAATCGTATTCTAGCATTTAAACAATCTCCATGGTTAAAAGGTTATATTGACTTAAATACCAAACACAGAGCCACTGCTAAAAATGCTTTTGAGAAAAATTTTTTCAAATGGTATTTATAGAAATTAATAGAGTCAAAACATATTACAACAAGCCGATAAACTTGAGATTTTGCGTCTGGGAGCTTTCTCAATGGAAAATGTATAATTTCTATTATGGATTCATGCAGCCCAAGTTTAAAGCAAATGTATCTTTAAATTACATGGACACCGACTCATTTATATATACAATAAAAACTGACGACTTTTATGCCGACATAAAATCTGACATAGAACAAGAATTTGACACTTCCGATTACCAAAAAGATAACGTATATGGTATTCCTCTTTTAAACAAAAAGGTGCTGGGTATGATGAAGGATGAGAATTGTGGGAAAGTGATGAAAGAATTTGTAGGACTTCGGTCTAAAATGTATTCTTTTAGCGTGCAATGTGAAAATGATGTTAAAAAATCGAAGGGGGTTAAGAAATGTGTTCTTGATAAATATAATTTAGATGCGTATAGAAATTGTTTATTTAATAAGTCTATTGTTTATAATGATGTGTTAATATTTAAGTCAAAAATCCATCAAATTTATACCAACCATCTAAATAAGGTTGTATTAAGTTATCAAGACTATAAAAGAAAAATACTATGTGATGGTATAAATACATATGCATGGTATAATTATCGAATTGAGGAAACAAATCCAGATTATGAACTGGATATGTTGCTAATGGAAATTGATAAGCTTTAAGAAGAATGATGGATTTTTGATTTAAATGTTATCTGTTTCTGTTTATATGTAAATATTTTGTTATTAAGAAAATTTTATTTGTTATTAAAAAATTCTAATTATAAAAAATTATATAATAATATAAGTTGTTAAGAAAATTTTATTTGTTATTTAAAAATTCTAATATTGAAAAAAATTAAATAATAATAAAAAAAAATATATATATATACTTATATATATATATATATATATATATATATATATATATATATATATATATATATATATATATATATATATATATATATATATATATATATATATATATATATATATATATATATATATATATATATATATATATATATATATATATATATATATATATATATATATATATATATATATATATATATATATATATATATATATATATATATATATATATATATATATATATATATAAATATATATATATATATATATATATATATATATATATATATATATATATATATATATATATATATATATATATATATATATATATATATATATATATATATATATATATATACATATATATATATATATATATATATATATATATATATATATATATATATATATATATATATATATATATATATATATATATATATATATACATATATATATATATATATATATATATATATATATATATATAAATATATATATATATATATATATATATATATATATATATATATATATATATATATATATATATATATATATATATATATATATATATATATATATATATATATATATATATTAATAACAAAAAACTAATACAATCTTTGTTTTATTTTTTTCCAATTTATTCTCTATTGGTAAACATGAACCATCAAAGTTTGTTTTGCACCAAAAAAATATCTAAAAAACTACATTAAAAGAGGGGTGTCTATAGACAGACCTGACGTCATCGAATACAAAAACGTTGACGTTGTCTGAGCATGAGCAACTGCTCTGCTAGCAGAGAAAACAATTCTTGTTGGATCAACACCAATCTTCTCGTTGTTTTGCTTACTTGCAATTTTTTGTTTGTTTATAAGTTTAACTGTACTCTTAGATCATGCATAATCTTGATTTTATTTGTGTATTTCTTGAATTTGAATTTCACAACATTATGAAATTATATTAAGTTTTTTCTTTAAACATTTTCCAAAGTCAAAAAAGTTTTGATAATCTGATAAGTTATTCAATCAATTTTTAACTCACAAATTTCTGTTATATTCCCAAGGAAAAAAAGATTCCTAATTATCCTTTAGAAAAAAAATACAAGACAATGAATATTTTATTTTTTTAATTTAATTTATTAAATTTAATTATAATGGTTGAAACATTGCACAATACGATTCCATTAAATTTTCTAATATAGCTTTCCGTAGAAAGTATATCGAGCACCTACAAGTATCAGGTCCTTCCTCACATTTCGGATCGTACCAGGGACAGCATTTGAAATGTTCTTCTGTGTTGTCTTCATCTTCCATAATATCAAATTCATCATTCTCGTCGTATAGTCTAAAGTTATCAAAATCTGATATGAATTTATTTAGAATCCTTCTTATTTGACTCATTTTGTTAATATTCCGTATAAATTTTGTTGCTGCTTACTTTTTCAAAGGAATCGTGGATAATTTTTCCCTAAATATTTAGCTACAAAGTGGGTTAAATTATGTATTATTGTTCGTTCATTCTATTATTCCCTTTTCGATTTTCCGAGAAATATATAAGGAAAGATTCATAATAATAGACCTCCTTATCACTATCTCTCTCCCTCTCTCTCTCTATAATGACATCCTCACATACTCATATTCATTATTTCGGAAAAAATATTTTCGGTTAGGCTTCTTGTAGCCATCGTCGCTACTTCCATGATCAATTTCAATTGAATATTCAAAGTTAGAAGATCTATATAAAAATGAGCTCTACAAAAAATTTAACAACAAAATTTAATTCTCTAAACAACAAAAGTTTAATTCACATAAAGGATCTAGACATTGCAGTTAAATATCCTGTTCAAAATATAACACGTTTAACAACAAAATACGGACCAACACTAAAAGTTGAGATGGAAAAATATATAATGTTTCTGTCTAAAAGATATAATACTCTGACAGATGATGAAATTAAGGATCTCTCGAATGGAACATTTTAACTACGTCGAGAAGGTGATCAAAACTTAATCATTTAAAGTGAGCTGGAGGAATTTTTGATTCAAAATGCACAATATCCTATTTGGGAATAAAATAAATTAATACTGTATAGTAAATTATAAATAAATAAAAATGCATTAGTAGTTGGGAACTGGGGCTTTGTCACCAATTAAAATTGTCAAAATTTGTGAAATTTTGTAATTTATTGCCTAAATTTGGGTAATTAGTGTCAAGGGTGTGTTTGACAAGGGTTTAGGTGGTGTTTTTGTATGTCGGTGCATGTAACTAGTTATGTTAGGCACGCGCAGAGGGTTTTACGATGGCTTGTACGTGATAATTTTCATTTATGAGCTTAAGTGTGAGGTGACGAGGGTTCGAATGTGTGTTTTTATGTTTGTTTTTTTTTCATTTATTGTTTAATTGTATATGAAAGGCGTGGGAAAAACGAGCTGTATGAATTTTTGTATAAGTGTGGATTGAAAAGGATTTTGGTTTTAAAGTGAGTTTTGGGAAATAGTATTAATGAACTTGTCAGTGAAAAAAATTAACTGTGTTTTAAAATTCTAATCTTGTACAATTAAGAAATATTTTGGTTGGGTTGGTGTTTTGTTTTTAATTTATTGTTTAAGTGTACGTTTCCATTTATTGTTTAAGTGTAGATTGAAAAGGATTTTGGTTTTAAAGTGAATTTGGTTGGTTGGTAATATAAACTGATAGTTAGAGTGTTAAAAAAAGTCATAATATGTGTAATTTAGTTTTGTAATGAAATGGAAATTCAAATGCAGAGAACGTATGTCTTTATGTTTAGTTTATTTTCTCTGTCCTTTGTCTGGTTTTCCTGCTTCTGTCTGTCTTTTCCTGTGGTTAAGTGCTTCACAACAAAAATTAAAAGGAGAGATAAAAATCTTTGTTTAAGAAATGTTGATCGTGTGGGTATGAATGCACTTAGGAATAAAAAATTATTATTGATTGTACAAAGTGTGAATTTTTTTAAGTCTCCCTGTCTGTCTGTCTGTCTGTATGTCTGTCTCTCTGTTTGATGGAATTAAATGTAGGCCAATGTTTGGCTGTTTGTTAGAATGAGTTGTATGGATTTTGTTGAAGTAATTATTTTTAGTAATAAACATGGTATCGATTTTGTAATGTAATGTTGTTGTTGTTGTAAGAAGAAAGTGTGGTTGTCTTGATTATGAATAGTTTGGTATAGTGACAGAGTGACGGCAGAGCGACAGACTGGCAGACTGACAGACTGTCAATAGAAGCAGAGGATAGAGAATTTGTTAAGCAGAGATAAACGCATGCTGTGGTTAAGTGGTTCACAAGAAAAATGAAAAGGAAATTCAAATGCAGAGGACGGAGCTGTAGGCAGAGGGATAGAGCGAGAGCGATGACATATAAAAGAGCAAGCGCGTAACAGCTCAAAAGTGCGCAATCATATAATTGATAGTAAATTCATACTGCTTGCTGACATTTGCCTCTGTCTCGTATACATACCATATACATATAAAAAAATGATTGAACAAAATTTTTTATATTTTAAATCTACATATTTTATTTAAAAAAATATCGTAAATATATGTTGTAGCAATATAAGTATAGAAAATTAAAATTAAAATCTTTACTTATTTTCCTGCTAAAGTAAATATGCATTTCTTAAAGCACAAACTCCATAGTTGTGGTAGCTACAATAAAAATGTTCCGGATATTTAAGTTGTATTTGCTTAAAGTTGATACAGCCAATATCCTCGATGTTAAAAACTCTGACTTGAAGTAATTTTTCAAACCATTTCTTCTTTTCCATACCCTTAACATAGATTGTTGAATATTTTAAATTGGTTTTTAAAAATTTTACAACACTCTTAAATGATATTGATCCGTCATTCCAATTCAGATGATGAAAGTTTTTTGTTAGCCAATTTGCTTCATTTTGTTTTGCTATTGACAATCTTTTGAAGTTAAACGGTGGTTTAATAATAAAATTTATATACTCCTCGTTGTTAAAAACAATTGCTATTTCCTTTGCAATGAAGGTGTTTGAATTAGATTTAAATCCTTGCATATCGATGAAAACTTTATCCCCCATCATCTTATTTTTTTTTTTATTTACATGATTTTACGAACTTGACCTTTTAATGGCATGTATTCTATTAAGCGATCGTGGATGAGAATACAAAAAGCTGATGTATCAGTGGGAATGTTGGAATCTGTTTCAATTTCAATTTTTATATCAACAGGACCGTTCGAGAGAGATTCGTTTTGGTGACTGACATCTACTACCACTATAGGCACACTATTTTTGAACTCTTGAGCAGTTAGAAGCGGTTGTGATTCTCTCATGTAGTAGCTTTGTTGAAATCGTAGATACATATCATATAGAATTGCATAACGGTCATTTTTAAATTTTATATTAAGATCATCATATGGGTACGATTCGGAATTTAAATGCACTTTTAAATTGTTTAGATTACAGTGAACAAACTTATTCTCTTGTTGAAAAGCAATCAATACAAAACGGGGTCGTTCTCTATTTGCAGCCAATTTAACATTCCATATATGGCTAGTTCCTGTATTTAGTTGAGGATTAATGTGACAATCCCAACTGCGAAATGCCATCGGTATAGAAGCACCATTGTTAATAATTTTAATCATATTCAATTTGTTAAGATCGGATAATTGTACATGTGGAATTCTCCATGAGATGTTTGAGATACTAATTTTTGGTTTGTCAGTAGCAACAGTTGAGTATACGAGTTTTTCATCGTTCTTATTACGTAAGAGAATCAATTCATGTTTACCGCTGAGTATAATTTTATTATAGTCTTCAGCAAAACCTAAAAATAGTTTCAGTGGTACATAGAAATTAAAGTGTCCGTTTAAAATATCCAAATCATCGAGTTTGTTCCATCCAGCATTATACATGGCAACACTTTCCGTTGGTGATAAAGAAAGGAAATTCTTTAAGGTGCTTGAAATGCCTAAATGTCTTGTATGATCAATTTCTGTTCCATTAAGTTCATATCGAATTTCGTCAAAGAGATGTGCCACAAAGTTATTTTTTAATTTAAGATTTAAAAAAGATGATATTTTGCTGTTATTTTTGCTGTTATTATCATCTACAACACTACCCTCAACATATATATAGCTTTCGCTGGGTAGCACATACAAGTCTTGATTTTGTATTGAAATTCGAATCTCATCATTATTATTGAAGGATTGTAGGTACGGTGTATATGTGTGTAGTCCTTTTTAATTATACTCTCGTCTGATAGAGGTTTTTCTAGAACATCTAGTATGGAACTCATTTCTTTACCAACTTTAAATTGAGAGACTTCAAAAATTTTTTATTTGCTTGTGTCAGATGCTGTTTTTGTGAAGATGTCTTTAATTTTGGTTTGGTTTGCAATAGTGTTTTATAAGTGTATCCAATTTTATCCTTCGATTGCTTGGCGTTGTATATTATCATTATTTGTTAGTTCTCAAATGTATTCTTATTGTAATTTCCTCTCCTCGGAAATTAATTAAATCACCGTTCTGATCAACGACGCGTAGAGTTAGAGAACTTATCTCTTGGCAGTTAACTGGTAAATAGATAAGATTTCTAGGAATCTCAACAATTTTATACCCTGGTGGAACATTTATCGCAAATTCATGTAATGTATGTGCTTGTGAATTATTCATATATGTGTTAACGACTATATTACACTCAACACGCAAGATATTCACTAGGAAAATATTAACGGGAAGATCTGAGTAATGGTCTTCGTTAGGAGCTAGAATTTTCTTATTGAATCCTAAAAGTTTTCCAATTGTATTATCCTTATTAAAGTATATGGGATCATTAGAACTATTAACTCTAACTTGCATTGTATTGTTATTAGCCTCTTATATTGATCTTTAACATAATCAACTATATCATTTAATTCATATGATCCTATTGGTATTTTAATTACATGTTCACCTATATGAAATATATTGTTATAATCATCTACATTAGGTATGCTATTATATGAATGAAAATCAGTTAGAGCACATTCATATCCACCATTTAAACCAATAGGAGGAAAGTAATTAGCTGATAACTCGGATGAGTTTGAGTTCAGAGTAAGTGTTATTGACATTATGGTTGTCAGATTATTAATAAATGAAATTAAACACAACACTTTGTATAAAAAAGAATTTGCATGCTCATTTATTTGTTTTTCTTTAATATATTAGTTACAAAAATAGGCTTATGTTTAAACTTTACTACAATATTTCATTTTTATTAATCCAAGAATTATGTTGATTAGAAAATCCTAGCCATTTAACGAATACTTTATCTCCTTTAGTTTTGAGAACTCTTTCAACCAGGTATGTGTTGGGAAATTCCGTTTTTATGAGTTCTTCATCATAGAATCCGCCTTTAATAGGATTACCACGATAGTCTTCTAATATGTATGTAACTGGATATGTATTTTGAACTGTTTTAATTGTGAAAATTTCTGTTGTCCAATTGGGGGTGTATCCTTTTTCAAAAACATGTTTGTATTTACTTATACGCACATGATCTCCAACATTGAATTTTGATAATTTGAACAGTTTTAAACGGTTATATACCGTACTTAATAATTTTTTCTCATATCTAGAGGTAACTTGAATAGGTGCCATTTTGATGGTACGATGAATTTTTCTATTATATGTATTAATCAAGTCTTTGTAAATGTCAAACCAGTTATAAGAACCATTGAAGCTAAACTCTTTCCACATCATTCCTTTTAATGTTCTATTAAATCGTTCCACAATTGATGCTTTCATTCTGCTATACGTTGAGTAGTGATTAATGTTGTATGTATCCATCAATTTTCCAAAGAGTTTATTGAAAAACTCTTTACCGTCGTCTGTTTGTAAGTTTTTTGGCACCCGTCCCAATTGAAAAACAAGTTCCATTGCCCGGACTGTTTCAAGCGCAGTTTTTGTTTTAAGTGGTACAGCCCATGCGAATTTCGAAAATGTATCAATTACTGTCATTAAATATCGATAGTTCTTATTGTCTGTAGAATAGTTCCCCATTTCAACTAAATCAGCTTGCCAAAGATCATCTATTCCTTTCATAACAACTCTCCGACGTGGAAAATTTTTTCGTGCTTGCTTATGCAGCTCATTTACTAAAGATCTTTTTGAAGTCATTATTTAATGTATTTAGGATTTTACTGAATATATTGTATTCAGTGTGAGTTCTTTTAAGTATTGTGCGCCATCAAATTTCTTTCATACCCATAAATTAACTCATTTGTCTTTCTAATTTCTTTTTCGAAGAATAACTTCATGCTTAAAATTTTTTCTTGAATTTCATTGAGTTTCTGATTTAAATTCATGTTGATTTCAAGTTGTATCTCTTCAATTTGACTTTGCAGAAACAACTTATTGACAACATCATTTTCCTCCAATGCATTTGCAACATTTTTGATCCTTTTGTTTTGGACATCAATGCTATTAGTTGTATCCATAACGAACCCCAACAGCTTAGGAACATT